>LLCE01000001.1:0-600000 GCA_001414415.1 Hymenoscyphus repandus
CCCCGTCACTCCCTTCCCCCCCCCCCAGTCCCCCGTTGAAGTTCCCCTTTCGTCCTTCGGGCTTGCCTCGCAGTAGTCGGGAGCCCAGCAAAGTGTTCAGAGTTCCTACCCTCGCTACCTTCTCCTCACTGCAAACCACGCCAGAGAGGCACGCCAACGCCAGCAAAGAGAGGCATCATGCCCTCACACGACAAACCACCGTCGCCCAGGTCGACCACCACCCAAGATTCGACTGATAATCCAACCCCTTCCGTCTCGGCCTCCTCCAGTGCAAATCCCTCACGTTCAACTACCCCAAAACCACAGCGCGAATCTTCAACATCCGGAACATCAACAATATTGACTACGTCCACTACCGCCAATACTGCAACTGCAACTTCAATAAACACGGCCAAAAAATTCCACCCTCGAAGAGCACCCTCTGCCACCAATTCCCCCATCCCCTCAAGAGAAGCCTCCCCAGTCCGACCGACGGCCAAATCAAGCATTTCAACTCGTTCCACAGGTTCAGGTTCAGGTCCGAGCAGGTCAAGAAAGAATAGTACCCACGACGTCAGTCCCTCACGCTCATCGAGTACCACAAACCCTCCCTCCGCCGCCGCCACACAAAGAGCCCTCTCGGCTACATCCATCCCAGCTCTATATCCAAGCGTGTCGGAGACCATTATACGAGCTCCAATCCCCCAGAAACCCTCAGTCACGTCTGAACTCAAGGACGTACCTCGCTGGCCGGTGTCCCCCAGACTCAGGTCTCCTCCACCCATCGTCAAGCCTACCGTCCTCTCCCCCCGCAAGAGTGAACAGGACCTACCGTCAATCAATGTGCAACGTACCTTTCCAGCGACCGAACCATCGGAAGGAAAACAAGGACCGAATGACAGCGAGCCAGACGACTCCTTGGTCGTGCCGGGCATGAGAACACCAGCTCGTGGGGCCAGCGGGGCGAGCTCTATGTTAGAGACGGTGCAAGAGATCAGTCCTCCCAAGGGGATACCAGAAGAGCATTCGGAGAAGGGCGACTATGAAGCAGGAAGATCCGCTTCCGATCACGATACCACCCCAACCGCCACCAAGAGCAAGAGCTCGAAAGTCAGCATGGCCACCAACGAGAGTGGGAGCGAGAGTGGTGGTAAAGGCGAGATCAAGATGAGAACGACGTCCGCGACACCAGTGACGGGCTTGCGCCCAAGTGCTCCTGCTGTTAAACCATTCGGTGCTGGCGCGGGCGCTGGACGAGGAAAGGCCCCAGCCGAAGGGTCCACGAGGAACATGACGGTAGAGACAGAGGTGGTCACTTCTCTTTCCCAGCTTCCAGTCGGTGGCCCAGGAGGGAATGGGAGCATCCGCCAAAAGCCAAGTTCCGAAACGATCCGTCCCAAGAAGGAGAAGAAGAAGACGACACGAAAGACCCCATCGGTGACGTCTGGCACGGGTGAGCAACCAAATTCATCAAGACCCCGACTTCATCATCACACTGCGTCGAGAGACTTCACAAATCCCACGGCTACTTCTGCTGCCACAGGTCGATCCCCTGACTGGGCATACGGTCAAGGCCCGTACTCGGCAGCATCAAGTAGCAGCGGGGCGACGAGTCCTGATCGACAGTTGCCACATGTGACGCGCAGACCAAGTTTAAGTATTCACACTGTAAGCTCTATGCTAACTAGAAATCGTCCAGCCTCGTCCAAAGCAGACATCTTCGAAGCGAAAGTCGCCAGCGCGGTCGACGAGGCAGACTCTTCCGACTCGGAGGAGACGTTTGTCTACGAGTCGAACCCCCCAGAACCCGTCGATCGACCACGGCGATATCACTCGCGAACGCCAAGCGCGACGTCCATGGCAAGCCAGATTGACCAGCGCAACGCACAGAGATCCGCGATCGAAGCGGGTCACAGCGTCGCGATGAAGAAGAGTATGAAGTTTGCCAATTCCTTCACTAGCAATGGCCCGGACTCCACCACCGGAGAAGATGACGGGAAGGGAACCGCAAGAAGTTCTCTGGGGACTGGTAGAGGAACATCACACCACCATCACCATATCGGCCGTTGGGGCCGTAATGGGGGGAACGGTCACGCATCTCTGTTCGACAACGAATCTCCTTTTCCAAACGCCGCGAAATCAAAATTTTCCGGAGGGGCGAGTAGACAGTCGTCGCAGCCCACTAGCCCAAGATTGTCAAATCCACGGGTTGGAGGCTTCGGGAAGAAAAACTCGCCCATTTCTTCAGGCTACGACTTGGACGACGGCGCCGATGATGAGCGCACCCCACTGATATCGACCGTTCGCTCCGGCAGGTCTGGGAGAGGGAGGCGACCAAACACGGCGTCCCTTCGACAACTGGAGCACCAAGCGAGACACGACGGATCCTTCCTTTCTCAGTGCGCTGGATGGTTGGTCCTGAGCCTGATGATACTCTTGGTGGTGACGGGCGCGGTTGGGTTCATGTTCGCGACGACCCAACCCCTGAGTGAGGTCAAGGTCTTGGCGTTGAGAAACGTCCTGGCAAGCGAGCAAGACATCATCTTCGACATGAAAGTACAAGCACGAAATCCAAACATCGTGGCCGTCACCATCGACATGGCCGACATTGTCATTTTTGCAAAGTCCAAGTACGCTGGCACCGATTCGGAATGGTGGCATCAACCTAGTCTGTCAACCATGCGTCGCGCAATCTTCCGCAAGAGGGATGACGACCCTGACGATCCACCCATGGGTGACGATCCAAATACGAACCCTAATCTGGAGATTGGGCATGTATACGAATTAGACAGTCCTCTCAGCTTCGAAGGGTCTCCCTTTCACCGCACTCGCTCCATGTCCACCGGCCAGATCCGGGTCGATCATCCAGGAAACAAAACCGTGCCATCAGGGAGTGAACGTTGGGGGAGGGTTTTACAGCACGAATTTGATCTCATCGTCCGAGGGACGCTCAAATACTCCCTCCCTTTGTCGCAAAAGACACGAAGTATCTCCGTGGAGGGGCGAATTACCGTCAAGCCGAATGCCGCAGATCAAGATCCCGACGCTGTTCATATAATAGAGGATCGATCTGCTGGCAGCCTACTAAGTGGTTAGCAACACCACATAACGTTTCTCCTTTGTTATGATGTTCATTAGGTCCTGTACATTGAGCGAGCGATTCGGGATTCGAAATTTTTCATAGCAATTCATGCATGGGTGAGAGAGAAAGAGGAGCAATTGTTTACGCTGAGTTCTGCGCCGAGTCAAATCACACACACACATACACACCCGAGCAGGTTTTCTTTTCAGGATGGCTAATTTTGTTGGAAAAAAAACCAAAAAGGACATGAGCATGAAAGAAACTGCTCGAGGAGTTTTATTTTCTCAATTTGCAATTTGGGTCGGAGATTTGGCTTCCGGCACTGTGTTTTTTTCTTGGGAGGCGGGAACCTGGCTGGGGGGCAAACACATGGCGAACAATTACAATATAGAACGGGCATACACATTACAGACGGGAATGGGCGAAATTTTCTCGCGCACGCGCACAAAATGGGACGAGCAGTCGTTCGCAGACGCAAAAAGGGAGCATACAAGATACCCGCCTTGTTAACGAAATGAGTTTTTTTGAATTTTTTGCGCAAGAGTTTTGAGGGGATATGTAAAGTATGATGAGGTTGTGGGAGAAGATTGATGGTTGAGCTTCTAGGCTGGTGGTGGTGGTGAAGAGGCGAGGTGGGTGATAAAGGGGGTTGTGGAAGTGAGAGTAAGAGTAAGAGAATGGAGGAAAATGCACTATCTAGATAGTCACTTACCTGAAAATAACAAGACTCGCTGTCTTTCAGAAAACACACACCACGACCGTCATACCAGAATCCTCTTAGTGAACTATTACAGATGCGCCTCTCATCTTCTCTCAGTCCCGCCCTGTGTAACTCCTAACTATACCACTCTAGTATACTGCTTATTCAAACGTGCCGATGTCAGTAGGAGAGACGTCATTCTCGGAGGACGCGAGAACATCGGGGCGGGGGAACCGGCAAGATTTTCCTTACGTCTGTTCAGGGTTGAATTGTCAGAGATTCTCACTTAGCTGTACGATGCTTATAGTCAAGGTTTTGTTGTCATTCCTCCCTGGGTTAATCTGGTGTATTTCCACATACTCCTACTGCGATCTCTCGCTTGGTGAAATGGGTGACTAGGATGAGAGTAGATAGCTGGGAGTTTTCACTGAAAATGTAGAATTCCTGAGCTAGGGGACAGACATGCTATGATATATGGTGGTGGAGATGATTTTAGTTTACAAGTATAATAGCGGGTGATGGTCTGAGGTTGTGGATTGTTGACGGATCTCAGAAGCAATGATGAAATCTGGCAGCATTTACTACAACTATAAATGAGGCTTTGGTCCTTACAAGGGCGTAATAGCAGAAAAGCTGAGGCTATCCCTAGATTATAGGATAATATAATTAATATAGCAGATATTCACAGGCTTCTTTATACGCCAACTTGCGCTCTACGCCGTTGCGAGAACCTGATTCCGAGGCTTCTTTATCTCCTAATTCTGAAATCTCTCTTTCTTGAACTTCCTCTTGACCACAGGATCATTGAAATAGCCCCTCACCCTCTGACCCTACCCCTGGGTAATGATGAAGACGGATAGGACAGAGCGACTGACTCCTAGCGCACCACCGACCTTTACCTAGGCTACTACTACTTCTTATATACCCTGTGTCGAGGGCCTCGGTTTCAATAGGGTCTTATCTCTTATCAGTCGCTAGCTTAGCGCGTGCATGGGTTTTAATAAAAAGTGTTTACAATTCTGTTTCGCTTAAAACCCCTATATAATTGTTTACCTATTTTATTAACCCAAGCAGAGCCCTTAGTATTCATCAACTGAAAACAAATTTCCCCCGCAACATTGCTAATTTACTTCTCGAGAAATGCCCGAGGTAGCATTATTGTGACTCTCGTCTTTCCTACCTCCATGGGATCGCGCCGTTACGTATTTAGCCTTTAGTACCTTCCAAATCGCGAGCACAATGCATACGCTTCAAAAGGTTGCCTACACATCCAGAACTCCTCGGAGTAGCAGTCTATTCGTGCTCTGCAAAGTCCAACAATTCAAACCCAACCCTCCTCACGCGTACTGCCCCCACCTATTATAAAGTCCCATTTGGCAGTGACGGTACTAGACAAGCGCTAAGAACGAAAGGGAGTTCCATGCAGCCATAGTGTAGAAGCAGAGGGGTCCAGATACAGCTGCACAATGAACTGGTGGACTGTGGTTGCGAGAGAGGGGAAAAAAGCTTGGAAGGTGGATGGGGTGGTCATATGATGAATACACCGAGCAGAGTTCAGGGGTTGAGGGTTCGACAATGGAGTGAGAATTGACAGCCAAAAAGGGTACGAAATCTGAGAGTGGCAACCCCTTACCTTTTGTAGGAACGAGTCAGATATGAGATCTGCTAAACAGTGTTAAACATTTCAATTTTTGATGCTGGTGAGACGTTCCTCTTCTTCGCGTGTGGTTCGTACTCCAGGAAGAATGAAGAATTCAAGAACACAATCGAGGAGTTCTGAGCTTAACGCTTATCGCCAGACTTCAAGCGGTGGCCTCAACTACTCTTTCACTTCACTTTCACCATTTCACGGCTCATGACTCTTGAGTGGCAAGCCCTTCTGGACAAGCATTAGCATCAACCTGAGGCCATAGAGTCCTACATGATAAAAAAGCTCCCACCTGACAAGATGGACAAAATGGCCCTAGTAGGTCGCGACAACATCGACAACGTCTACTGTGGCACCAGTTTCTGTAGCACAAAACAGTCCATCCGATCAAAATCGCGCCATAGAAATACAACCTTCAGTTTCGACTACAGAAAATTGCTTACAGTTTCCGTTTCATGTAGTGAGTGAGTATCAACCACAACTTCCCATTTGCTGTCAAGAATGATATTGCTGTCCAAAAGCTCGAGTTTTTTTCGCTTGCCAATCCTACGTCCTGTACTTCTTCCACCTTGCATGCACTCACGTTCCGATTGTAGCATCTGATGAAGTAACTATGCTAGGTCTAACCTGAAAGTGCTAAGGTCGAAGCTCATGTATTTGTGACCGTGGTAAGCGCATATGCCCATGATACCGAGTGCTCTAACTCTGGTTGGAATTATAGCCAATCTACCAAACCTACTGCCTGGCTGATAATTCCGGGAAAGGGATAGGAGGGTACAGGGGGGCTTCCGCACACCCCTTGATCTAGATGAAGCTAGAATCTATATATGTCTACCAAGGCACAAATTCATTCATTCTCGTGGCCTCGACTCTGTAGAACTCAGTAGACTTTTTAGCTGACATATCTATGTATTTAGCGAAAGTAGCTCAGTAGGCAAGATGACACAGCAACATCAAAGCAAGCCAAGGGGGGATTTAAAGACCACTTCCTACGAACGATTGATATAAAGGCAGCAGAACTCGCCGAGACAGCAAGAGATCTGACAAGCACAACCGCACGGCAGGGGCTTAAAGATGAACCATGAGCAGAGAGAAGTATGCCTTGGTCTATGTCACCCTATTGTATATGGCTAGGGTATTTCAGGTATTATCATAGCATACAGGCAGGATGAAGGGTGGCGTTCGGATTTCGTTGAGGATTAAACTAGATTCGAGAAGAACACAGTCTCATGTTCATACTCCATAGCTGGTCTAAGGATATGGTTGGTCAAGCAGCATAACTTTGGAGAACTTTTGTGTTGCGCTTTCTTCTGCACAAGCAAATCAAATTAGGTATCGTGGTGCTCGGAGGTGGTCATCTCTTGGTCTTACTATCTTGGATCATCAGTACAGTCTTCTTTTAAAGAAAGCGGAGAGCTCGATGTGTCTCGTAGGCGTCAGGGTAATACAATGCGAGCGCATGCATTGACAGGTGAACAAGATGTTAGAGAAAACGTCAGAGAAGATTCTAGACGCAAGCAAGTTCTACACAGTACGGTGTTTGTGGTGTAACTTGCTGCGATTGGTATTTGTATGGTGAGCGGATTGAGGATCTTGTGCTTCCCAGCATTCGCTAATTCTCTGCCAAATCATCATGTCAGAATCATAGCACTCTTCTCTTGATATGGGTTGGGAATGCAAATTCTTCCTTCCGACAAGCTTTGTGCTCTAGATGGAGAACCCGTTTAAAGCAAATATCCCAACGCCAAGACTTCAAAATAACTTGTCCTGTTAACCAAGTTACTAAACCCAACAATCATGATTCCTTAGATCAGGCCATAGTGCGATCTTATTATGCCAGGGGAAATGACATCCTGCAACAATGAACGTCCATTCATTCCTCTTCGTCGCTCGTCTCTTCAATATTACTCTTCGATCCCTTCTTCTTCGCAGCTCTCTCTTTCTTCTTTGGCTTCTGTTTTTCCTCCTCGTCATCCTCATCCATCGCATCTATCTCCTCGACCTCGATGCCCGCAGACCTAAGATTTGCGTTGATCTGTGGTATTGCGCGTAAAAGAGCCTTATATTGGTCGATATTTAAGGAGATTCCCTGTCTAAGATGTTAGATCTTCCACAAGCAGGCTTCCATCATAGGTCGCTATACCTTCTTGCCTGGCAAGAGATCACCATCCTTCTCGTAGAACTCGCGGACGTTAATCAGCTTTGTGCCCTTGAATTCTGAGATTTCAACTTTGCGAGGTTGGCGTCCATTGGAAAGCTATTGTATCCGTCAGACTGTAAAGCATATCTAGAACGATTACTGGAAGTGTGTATTCTTGCCTCCCAGGAAGGATTCTCTTCGCTCTTAGCTGGTGCCGAGGCAGTGGTCTTCTTGTTCTTCTTGCTCTTTGGAGCTCCGCCATCGTCATTGGAAACGAAACCTCCATCAGAATCATAGCTTTCGACCTTTTCAATGCCGCGTTTAGGCATTGTGTAATGTAATTGTAGATTTTAAGTGGATATGTCGACGGTATTGTGGACTCTGAAATGAGGATCGTGTAATTCGCAAAGTTGTCTTGCGATAAGCTTGATAGGTTACGCGACTGGACGCGGATAGCTTGCAAACTGGGGCTGCAGGACAGGGGTCATAAGGCGTTTGAGCGGCACAGACCTTCTGACTATTACCCCATACAGTTTAGATTCTGGAACTTCGTGTTTCTATTTTCGAAGGTGAGATTTCCTGGTGCAGGGGGCATGGACTTCTCACGCTCCGTGCCATTGTCATGAATTGCGGATTGAGGAGCAGACTTGCGAAACACCCGACTTGTTCAGATCTGACTCCCTACCAATCCTTTGACTATCCGCGAAATTATCTCATGACCACTCCACAAAGAGACCTGTGTTCCACGAGAAAGAAGCTTCCACAAATTTAATATAATCTCAGCATGTGCCAGCAGACACGAGCGCGATGAACGGAACAGGTGGAGACGCGAAACATGGCGATGGCCTCCAAAATATTGCTACGGGAGCATTCCCCATGAGCGACAACCCACCAGGAGACTCTTCAACGCCTAACGCAGAAGATCCAGTCACTCGAGGGCTTCGATTCCTCTCAACGGCTTCACCGGAAACGCTCGGCGGTATTGCTGTTGGACTGGCAGCGTGCACATATTTAATACTGGGAAAGATAGGTCTGGTCTTGATTGGGGCATTGGGAGGTGTTGTCTTGCATGCGACGTGGGAAGGACAAAGTGCATCAATTGGGACGACTGAGGCTAAACGACGAGAGCAAGGTTTAGATGTGGTTCAAAGGATACTGGACTGGAGAGATAGGCGCGTCGACAAGAAAGCCGAGGACTCGGATGATGACGACGATAATGTAGTTGGGAACAGTTTCGAGGGATTCCGACCAGAAACGAAGGCGGCCCTGAACGAATTCGTGGACGCAGTGATCCGAGACTATGTGAGATGGTGGTACAGCCCAATACTCCCGAAGGAAAATGCATTTCCAATGGCATCGCGACAAACCTTGACGAGATTTCTTCTCTCCATATCAAACCATCTATCACGAAAACGACCCGCGGACAGCCTCCTAGATTTCCTCACAAATTCTTCCTCGATTGTTATTGTATTCTTGAATGAGTTATCGAGCGCCTTAGCCACCCAACCAGCGAACGTTCCAGCAGCCGAAGCAGTCTATACATACTTGTCAGCAAATCCTGAATCGAATTTAGCCAATGTTTTGAACGAGAAGCAACATATGAAAAAGTTTAGAATGGTTGCAGATGACATCTTACAAAACTTCCTGGAGAAGCCTGCGTACGATTGTGACCCCTCAAGAGTGTTTCTGCGAGAGATACTAGCCGGCATTGTGTTAGATATGACACTGAAAAGTTGTTCTAAGCCGGAATGGGTAAATGGATGGATTGTATACTTATTGGAGGAAGGCGAACCGGATTTTAGTCAAGCAATTGACGTGGGAATGGGCAACGAGACGAGTCTCAGCAATCTTGGTGATATAGATGGAAATGTGGGAAACATTGGATTGGCAAAGCCAGCCAAAGCGCCAGCAGCACAGAATCAAGAAACGAAGAAACATCAAAAGAGATTAAGTAAGGCAGAAGAAGCCATGGAAGAGGCAATGTTGGAGGCAAAAAGGTTGTCTCAATTGATTGCCGAAGAAGATGCGAAAGCAAAGGTCCTGGAAAAGCCATTAGATGACGCTCCCGCGCCGTTGGTGAACGCAGTTGAGAAGAAAACCCAGGAGCTAGCAGTCAACACAGCTGACCTGAAGACTTCTGCTGGGCCAAAAACGCCAACCTCTGCCGTTCAATCTCTTGATACTCCTCAGTCGTCCGCGTCAAGCCGAAATGATCTTGTCGAATCACCATTTCAAGTAGCCTCCACGAATGAGGTTCTACCTCCAACCTTCTCACCGTCTACATTGCCACAACAGGCTGCTACTCCATTCACCAATTTTGATCAGATCGTGCAACAGCCTGCAGTTCCTGTTGCTTTGCAGGACGGATCGCCGTTGCCGCGCCGCAAAACGATAACCCTTACGCTGCAAAACGCGAACATTGTCATATATGATGACTCAAGTGCTACCGACAAGGGGAAGATCCGTAGCAAGCCCAATTCAGATTATTTGATTCAAATCGAGCCTGCTTCTTCTGATCATCCTGGTTGGATGATTGTGCGTAGATACCCCGATTTTGAGACTCTGCATGAAGTTTTACGGCGAATTGCGAAATTATCAGGAGCAGTAGCCTTTACTGAACAGCACAGTTCTCTGCCCAATTGGAAAGACCATACAAAGCCCTCTCTCCGTGGCGAGCTTGAGAGGTATCTAAAAGATGCTTGTTGGGATCGAAATCTTGCTGAGAGTGAAGGAATGAAGAGGTTTTTGGAGAAGGATCATAGCCAAGCACCTTCAAATTCCAATAATAAGAATGGGTTCCCGGGTCTCGGTTGGCCGACTCCCTCTGCCTTTGAGAGCATGGGCAAAGGGATGTTGGACGTCCTAACAAGCGCTCCAAAAGGCGTTGCAGAGGGAGGGAAAGCAATCGGCGGAGGCATCACGGGTGTGTTCAGCAACATTGGCAACCTTGGGCAGAAAAAGCCAAGCAACGGAAGCTCGACGAATGTGAGCATGCATACTCCCGGTCGAGCGTCAACTTCGACCCTCCCACGTATGGATAGCTCGAATTCAATGTACAGCAATAGAAAAGCCAGAGCAAGCGAAGACAGCTTGCGCGCAGTACCACTAGTCGCAACACAGCCATCAAAGCTACCTCCGATGGAACGAAGACCTAGCTACCAATCTATCGCAGAAGACGAGCATGAGAGGGAGCCCCGAGTCTCCACATCTGCAAGATCATCGATGAGTGGTAGAAGAAGTGCCAACCAGAGCAGAGATCCGAGTAGAGCTCCATCAAGGAGAGGGACACCTCTCTCGTCGCCTACAACAATTGAGGAATTAAAGTTACCACCTCCACCAAGTACAATAACAGAAGATTATGGCACCGACACCACAGCTCGAACGGACAGCACAGCTCCGGCAAGTCGAACTTCGACAAGTACCGCACCATCTCAGCCATCTCCGGGACGGGCCTCCATGTCAACTACTAGACGATCTTCGGTGCAAGTGTCTTCCTCACCTCGTAAACCTCGAAAGGAAGCGAGCCCAATGACAGAGGAAGAAACACGAGTAGCAGTAGAGCTACTTTTCGCTGTGGTCAGTGAGCTCTATACTCTGTCTTCGGCATGGAAATTCCGAAGAACGCTACTCAACGCCGCCCGGACCTTTCTCCTACGGCCCGGCAACCCATCACTATCTTCCATTCAATCGCTCATTCAAGATTCCGTAATTGCCTCTAATACCTCAGACACTGGCATTGCGGCGCATCTTCGGAAGCTTCGCGAGAACACCATGCCTACGGAGGAGGAATTAAAAGCCTGGCCTGCAGAGATGACTCCAGAAGAAAAGGAAAGGCTAAGGATCAAGGCTAGGAAGCTTCTTGTTGAAAGGGGTGTTCCTAATGCTTTGGCGGGCGTGATGGGCCAGGCCGCCACAGGCGAAGCCATGGGTCGTGTATTTGATTGCTTGCAGATTGAGGAGGTCAATCGTGGGCTCATGTTTGGTATGTTGTTGCAATGTGTTAGAGTTGTCACGCAGTAGACTTGGACCAGTCTAGACGGCCATAGAACGAGGTTTTAGGTCAGTGTTATGTTCTTATGATGGTGTACAATATGTATGATACTGGAATGGGTTAGCACATGGGCCAAGAGTAGGAACAGGACTCTATGATTGGCGCAAAACTTTCTTGTTGTACAGCAACTTTGATGATGTCTACTCCCTCGTCTTTCCAGTCTTGTGAAGTGTTGATACGCTCTTTTCGTGGGTTCTGCTGGTCTTGTATTGCTTTCCATCTTTGCGTGGTACTGCCATTTCTATTTTACTTCATCCAGCTCGAATGACGATAAGATTCGATGGGTTAAGCGGGATCCTGTCAAACAGGCCAAGCTGCGGTTGAAAGTCATTTCTTCAGCGAAATAACATACTGATGCTGCCTTTCGTCAATTGAGAATCATTGTCCGTTGTGTATTTTGTAGATGCTTCTCAGCTACGTTCCAGCTTAAGTTCTCGGAGAAGAAACATCTGCAAGCTTTACACATCGGCAGCACGTATTCTGTGTTGCTTTACTGTTCTGGAGTCTTGCACATTTTTATGATGTACAATACACAGAGTATGTCGAGGGTTACCGGCCCGCGCCGAGTCTGGTCGTCGCTTGTCTTCTGGGGGGGGGGGGGGGGGGGGGGGAGGGAGGCAGCGCGCGTGGATAGTGAGAGTGGCGATAAAGAGTGAGGATACAGTAATAGACTGAGGGATAATAGAGAGTATTAGAGGAATGGAAAGAGCCTGGTGTGAACGGGATACACAGAGGCGCGGAGATAGAAAAGAATGGGAAGGTAAAACAAAACCTGAGTTTGAGTTGGGTTGACTTGGTGAAAACAAAAGCGATTTCATGATCGTTGGAGGAAACTGTATTACTTGGTGAAAATTGAAACCGCTTCGAGATCGGTGGGCAAGACTTTCGCCGAAACTCAAGTCCATTTGACTTGATAAACATAAATACTTGAAGTCTGACTCCGTGATAGTATATACTAGATAGTCGGAGTCCTCTTTCACATAGTCTTTACTACTACCTCGCCGTAGCACCCTGCCACCTCATCCCGCAACACCTTAATCATCAAATCACCTCAACATATCTACCATATCCTTGCACCTCCTATATAAATTTGATAAATTGTCATGAACTATAAGAAGCTCATACTAAGTTTTTAAGATGAGGCATTACGACAACTTGGCAAAATTGCAGCAACGAGGCCGTGGTGCGACGACTAGGTAGGTGACGAAGAGACAAGTTCGCATCGGAGATAAAGCTATTCTCAGATGCTTACCTACAGGAACGTTGGCGGGCTTCCCGCATGACATGGGTACTCAGCTCCAAAGCTTTTGATCTAGACTCGAAGATCCAGACTCCTGGGTAGTTCAAAAGAGCTAGACTTTAGTTGGGTCCACTGTAAACAATTACTTTGCCAAGGTTCGCTTAATATTCAGTCGAGGATGCTACAGTACGACACTCCACGGTCAACACCTATAAGATTCTAGCCTATAGTTAAAAGAGTGCTTTGTAGGGTCATAGGTATGCATGTAGTCAAGCTAATTATATAGAGAGTTGATTGATTGAAAGGAAGCTATTATACAACGTGTCTAGTATACAAGAGAGCGGTTTGCGGACTAATACAGAGGTCAGTGGGCAGTGGAGTGTTTGAGTTTATATGGACTAATGAAAACAATGAAAGTAATGAAATGGTGTGTTTGATTTGCAATAACATCTCTCAGGGATACGTTGACCTGTTGATGTATTCTACATGTTCACTCTTTATCGCTTATTGATATTTTGACATCATAATTTCCATTGAATTCTCCAAATATTTCTTTTTTTACCTTATTGCCTTTCAATACCCCAACCTCTTCAAGCAGTCGGGGCATCATTGGACATAATACCTGATAAGAAGTGGCATGTAGGCCTTGCATGTGCAATCAAATTCTTTCGTTATTAATTCGTCCTTTGAAAAATCAATTTTATCAACTACTCTGGGACCTTTGATGACATTGGCACATTACACGAAACAAATTCTAAAATTTGGGATGAAAAAATAGCAAAAATCTACTCGAGCGTCCACCAACATAGAAACCCCCTCGAACAAGACTTATTTGACGCCAGCGGATTCATAACCTAACATCCTTCATGTTGACCAGCCCGAGTATTGAGGTCGGTCCTGGATTTCCAGCATAACTGGTGGTAACTTAAGATACAGATTAATTAGGGAAGTGCTGCCGATATTTAGCCCAATGGGCTAAGCGAGGGGGGGTTGTTTGAGGTAATCACTTACGAGCACTAGGCAGAAGGGAGTTTAGGTGCGGTGCTCTCTCTCTGGAGCTTCTGCAGTACTTTAGTATACGATATAGCTCGCTCATATATCTCAAATTCTAGTATTCATCCTATATTTTGTTACACTTTCATTGGGCATATAATGATAACTAGCTCGCGAGCGCAATATACCTAATAAAGTATGGTGTTCAACTTGAATGGAGTGTAAAAAGTGCCTAAGATCATATCTGCTGTTTGCAATAAGTTCTAGAAGTGGTAGCATTGAAATTGAAAATAAAGTACAATTTGTGCTTGTTAGTACCCCGTAATCTATCTTTTGTGACAGGATTGCTTCCATAGTTATTTCCATGAAGTACCCCACTCCTGCAGCTCCAGTTATCGAGCAGCTTATGCCTGGAGAGCCATATCTTCTCTACTCCGATGACTGCCTCCCGCCCATGCATGTTTCGGATCAACAAGCTTCGCCACTACTTCTTTGGGGTCACCAACCTTACCCCATCCACCACCGCCTGGAGTCTCAATTATGATCCTTTCTCCCGCTCTCATTAGAGCAGTGTTCTTACCTCCAAGATTGATTCGTCGCTCTTCATACATCACCTCATCAAGTTTTCCATCTTTGTCTCCGCCATTCAATAGCTTATCTGATCTCTCGGGGTTACTAGTCTCGACCTTGCGAACCCAAGTATTCAGGCCGCACTGCGCGTCTTCTCCCCCAGCAAGACCGTAAGGATGGTAGACTCGTCTCTCGCTGAGAATGGACACCTGAGTCTCAGGCATGCGGAATTCGATATCACGAATAACGCCATCACCGCCACGGTGCTGACCATTTCCGCCAGAGCCAGCACGAAGCGAGAACTCTCTCAGAATGACAGGATATCGACGCTCAAACACTTCGGCGTCGGTGATACGGGTGTTTGTCATGTGTGTATGCACACCGCTAGTGCCATCCCAACTTTTGCCAGCGCCACTACCTCCTGCAATCGTCTCATAGTAACCAAACCCTTTTGTCTCTTTCTGGCCTTCGATGTTTCCTCCGAAGCCAAATGTTAAGTTATTGCAATCACCTTGACTGGCGGCACATGCTTGGAAAGCTTTCAGAATCACGTCCGTCACTCGTTGTGATGTGAGTACATTTCCACCAACGACCGCAGCCTTGTCCGAAGGTGATAAGAAAGACTTTGGGGGTATGAGGACTTTTATGGGCTTCAGACAACCTTGATTCAGGGGTATATCTTCAGAAATAAGACTTCTTAGACAGTAGATGATTGCACTATATGTGACGGCCTGTGGCGCATTGATATTCGCTTAAGCCTAATTAGTAAGGGTTTTGTAGGCAAGATGTAATCACTTACCATAGACTTCAGGGCCTGTCTCGGCGAAGTCAAAGATAGCCTCTCCCTTGTCTGCATCAATCGTAATCTTAAGTTTGATTGGACTACCATCATCCATGAAGTCGAGGGCAGAGAGGTCCTGACCCTCAAATCTCTTGCTCACATCCTTCAACAGGTTGCGGACGCTCAGCTCCGCGTTATTCTGGATGTTAACCATGTAGAAGTGGACAACCTCTTCGCCATATTCCTCAATCAGCGCGGAGATCAAATTGATACCTTTCATGTTACTCGATATCTGGGCTTTTAGGTCCGAAATATTGTCCGCTAAACATCTCGTCCCACTACAACCGGGATATTTGGCTGGTTCCTTGAGAAGCAATTCGGTAATCCGCTCTTCATTGAATAGCCCGGCGCTCACAAGCTTCTCTGACTTGATAGCAGCACCTTCTTGGTATAACTCCCTAGAGTGAGGTGGCATACTGCCAGGCAAAATTCCGCCAATATCAGCATGATGTGCTCTTGAAGCTACGTAGAACAAGATATTCTTTCCCTCCTCGTCGAATGCTGGGGTGATGACTGTGATATCGGGAAGATGAGTTCCACCATACTCTGGATGATTCGAAACAATGACATCTCCCTTTACTAGCTTTCCACGCCAGATCTCCGCTTGACGTTTCACGCAAGTAGACATAGATCCTAGGTGAACGGGCAGATGTGGCGCATTGGCGACAAGTCCACCACTCGAGTCAAATAGAGCGCAACTGTAGTCAAGACGTTCTTTCACGTTAGTACTGACACTCGTCTTCTGCAGAGCTCTTCCCATCTGTTCAGCGATTGCCATGAACCTATGTGCGAAGATGCTTAGGAGGATTGGATCAACTTCCTTGGTTTTATCTGGTCTCGAACTTAGTAGCATTAGTAGTGAACATCGTGATCAACTTTAAGATGACTCACTTATCGTCTAGTTCTTTGTCCCCAATGTTTATGACAACATGGGTTTCAATAATTAAGGCTGCCGAACCTGGTGTGATTACTATTGTTTGTGTGCCATCTGCCTACAGAAGTATTAGCCGGTGAAGGATTGAGTGCATGGCTTTACCAACTTCGGACGCCGAATGATATGGAGGCGCCCCCTTCCGAAGCGGTTGGAGGGGGGACGGGGACAATAAGATGGATTTGCGTTCACTCAACAAGATAACTTACTAAAACCGCAGGACCCTTAATTCTGTCTCCCACCTCAAGGTTCTCTAGCTTGTAAATTGGAGTATCGCAACGCTCACCACCGAAGTACACCTTCGAGCGCTTGTACTCCTTGCTGCCTTGCTCGATGTCCCTCGCTTTTATCTCTTTCAATTGAACATCCACCGTTTTGCTCATGCTGTTGAAGCTTTTGCCTATTCCCCGAACCCGGACATCGTCTACAATTATATCTCGGTCAGGCAACGTGAAACCGAACTCTTGTTCATGCTGCTTAACGAAAGCTTTGCCGAAATCTCCTCGTTCACTTGACTCTTCTGATTCTGGGTTCACAATCATGAGAGCGGATTCCGTACCGCGGTAGCGCATATTGAGATATTCCTCAAAGATAATAGAATTTTCATCGAACCCCTGATCTCGAAGAGCCCCTCTTGATTTAATTTTCAGCTCGTTCATTTTCTTCATCAAATACTCCTTGGCGTTACCATCCGCATCCCATACCTTGGAATCTGGCTCCTGGCGCTCGTCAACGACGTCCGCAAGGGCCATGCCATATGCAGAGAGGACTGAAGAATAGTGATGTACTAAAATTTGTCGGATACCTAGATTCTCTGCAATTGCGACAGCATGTTGGCCACCAGCACCTCCGAAAGTAGCTAATCGATGCTTGGAAGTATCATGACCTTTCGCCTCCGTAAGCGAGCGAATTGGTCTCGTCATAGTCTCATTTGCGACAGTTAGAAACCCATACGCCACCTCGTCTGCGGTCATATTCTTGCCACTCTCTCTGTTTATTTGTTCGGTCAATTCACTGAGCAGTTTCTCACTGGCCTCGATATCTAACCCCTCGTCCTCGTTCTTACCAAATATCTTGGGAAAGAAGTCAGGAAGTAAACGGCCTAGGAACAGATTTGCATCAGTCACGGTTGCAGGTCCCCCCTTACGGTAACATGCTGGACCAGGATGGGCACCGGCCGATTCAGGACCAACAACGAATAGTCCATTTTTGAAGAACAGACGTGACCCTCCACCAGCTGCAACGGTGTTTATGTCAAGCTGCGGGGATTGGATGGTGACCCCAGCTGTAGTCGTTTCAAATACGTGCTCGTATCTACCGCCATATCTGGAAACGTCAGTGGACGTTCCCCCCATATCAAATCCAATTACGCCAGGTTGGTTCTTTGCGTCCTTGTCAAACGATGTCAGAGCATAGCCGACTACTCCTCCCGCAGGACCAGAGAGGATAGCCTTCAGCCCAGAAAATTTGTCCACATCAACGAGGCCACCGTCACTCTGCATAAATTCACATCTAGCTCCTTTCGAGCCTTCCTCGATCTTCACGCTCTCGCTTCCGAGCCCTCCTTCGAACCCCTTTTGAAAACCAGTAATGTATTTCTTGATAGCGGGCGTAAGATAAGCGTCTGCACATGCAGAGGTAGCTCTCGGGACCAGCTTGATCATAGGCATAAGTTCGTGACTAAGTGAAATGTGGTTAAAGCCAATGTCTCTTGCAACCTCACCAACCAAGGCTTCGTGGTTGGGAAACGTGTAGCCATGCATTAAGCAGACCGCAATGCTCTTGATGCCGCGGTCGTAAGCCTTTTGTAATTGCCTCCGGATTCCCTCTCTATCTGGTCTCTGCAGAATACGTACGGCCTCGCCAGATAAGCCTTTAACAATATCTCTATTCTCGTCCGAATCACTCAACTCGACTTTAGTAATGTGCCTTTCTGGATCTTCAGCGTAATCTTCCAGAGTGACCCTTTCATCAATCTCGATGACTCCTTCATAGAGCACGTCGGGCTTCTTGATAGCGAGATCGAATATACGAGGACGCGACTGGTTGCCAATTTCGAGGCAATCCTTAAAACCTTTCGTTACAACCAAGATAATGGGCTCTCCCTTGCGCTCCAGAAGAGCGTTCGTTGCAACAGTGGTTCCCATACGGATAGACTCTATTTTGGTTGTATCAAGGGCTTCGCCTCTCGGAATTTCTTTTTTCAGGAATGTTGACATGATACGACGAATGCCTTCCAGAGGTGCGTCTTCGTAGTTTGATGGGTCTTCGGACAGTAATTTGATGATTACATCATCCTCCATTCTTCCAGTTCCGGGATTTCCAACACAATCAGTGAAAGTTCCACCGCGCTTCGTGACATGTTAGCACTTCACAGTTAATGTCTTAGGTGACAGTGCCGAGAATGATTGAGGCTATTTGGTATTTTTGAGCAATGAACAGCTCTAATGAACATACTAGAACCAATAGCTTGAATTCTGAGAATCAAAATCATACAATACGATATAACTCATATACTCGACTTATGGTTACAAAATTGGAGATGACATTTGCATTGATCGAACCAGAGCAACAGTTCTGGGTGATTCACTTGAATCCGTACTACAAATTACGCTACTACCATGATCTGCCCTTCGTGAGGAGATATGAAAATGGAGATGGGTAGCAAGAAAGTCTGAAAAGCAACTCACATCAATCGCTATGCGAATTCCGCCTGGTGATAACTGTTTCCCCATCCTTGCTAATAGATCCAACCAATTATGTTCGTCGTTTAATAGAAATTATGTGGTGGTTATCTTCCGAGATCGTTGAACAGCAATTGCGACTCAAGAATCCCAATATATTTCTTTGAAAATCGATGGTGCTACTTTTAATCACGTTTGCTTCATCAGCAAGTCGCGATTTCCTCACCGCGTTGGCAGAATTGTCCTCAAACGGGCTAGCGTTCTTGTCACCTTTCGGTAAATGTGTGAGGATATTGTTGATCTCTCAACATCTTGCCCAATCATCTGTCATTCTTTCAACATTCACCGAACGCCCTTATAATTGAATTAATGACAAAATGGATGATGTCATTACTATCCTTAAACGTGCTTCCCAAAGAACTCATCATGTTGATCGTGGAAGGAGTAGTAATCCCGGAGGATTTCTAGAGTGTGGCTCTGACATGCAAAAAGGTCTACGACATAATCAAGTCCAAAGGCTATCTCGAGAAGCACAAACTTATGACACATCGGTTTCGATATTTTGGGTACAATATTGAGTACGCTTGGTATGGACTAGAAGATGATTCCATTACAGACTAGGATTCTCGCTTCTCTTCGCTTCACTTTCTCTCTAAGATCGCTGACGAACCCATTGTTGCACGATACATAGTTAAGGCAGATCTCAAAGACGGCGGTGTTGCTAAAGGTACTCTATTGCGCCCGAAAAACACTCGCAACTTCCTCAGCCTCATCAAAGATCACCCTATTTGAGATCTGGGGGTTCAGCCCTGAATTCGTGCTCAATCGTATGCTATAAGAACAAAACAAAGAGACGAAAAATGAGACATCGAGTTTGGCCATATCTAATTACCATGGCCCAGTGGTTACAATATCTCTGTTCTCGCTGCTTCCAAACGGCGTTGAAATCTCGCTACCCTGTGCGTGGGATCCTTATTACAAGGAATATGAGAAACCTGGATTTCATATACTTGATTCCTGGTGTACCTCCTTATTTTTAGAGAGCATTGTGAGAACAGCAAACACCTCTGATCGGACCACGAGCCTTTCGAACCTTACAAAAATCTTACTTTCAGTAGCTTGGGAAGACCCAGACGAGCCCAAATGGAAATTTAATCTGTTTCGGCCTTTGCTTTCAATCAGCTCGGTTGATTTTCCTGAGCGGGGCTTTGCAAATCTTTAGGAATATGCGAGATAGCTCTTTTAGACTTTGGCAAAGGCTTGGAGGCATTAGGGTTTCTAGCCTCTTACCTCACCCCTGAAAGGTAAGAGAAGCCCCTTACAGTTGATTTTGTCTTATCGTAGTATAAACGGGCCAAAGGGTTTTGATGTGCGTTACTGGTAGTTTGGGGTTACTTATGTATCCTGTCCTGCATTAAATAGGGACCGTAAACCCTAGAACAGGCAAAATTGTCAACTCTTCTTCCTCAAACAAAGACTTAATACACACTGCCCCCTTTCAGACACATGAAAGAACTTACTGCGCGAACTATAACGAATACCCACTAATTAACCTTTCTTCGGCCTTCGTATTCTCTTAAAGAGAACTCAACGCTTTGAAATCTTTCGATCGAACCACAAAAGAAATTGGGCCGTGAGTGAACATGGCATGGGCTGCCAACAAATGATGGCTGTCATCGAAGAAGAAGTAGGAGGAACTCTTGAGAAGATCTCATTCTCCATGGCAATTGACGACTAGGCATTCAGCCGCCTTGCATCTATGCGGAAAGGCATTGAATATATCCTACCTTCATATTTGATTGGCCCATGAAATATTGCATGTACACATTTGGTAGTGAGGGTAGCAGAACGTATGAACACGTCCGATAGTTTATAGGAAGTAAATTTCACGGAATGTGAATCAAGTCTGCCTAGTCTGCTTTCGATGCTGGACCAAAATTGTCCCATGAGGGTTGCCATACGTAAGTAGATTTGGAACACAGATATAAGTCCTGCGTGCAATTGCCATAAGAGCTTGTAGAGGATGTTAGAACATAGGAAGAAAGGGAACGAAGCCTAATAACACCGACGTGGTAGAAAGGTCCGTCGCACTTCTCTTTTGAGGACATATATACAATCTTGATGTCTTAGACATGACAGTACAATATATACAGGGTGTACATAAAGAAAATAATTTGTCAAATTCTCTATCAATCAGTAGAACGATCATAGTATCCAGGTGAATATTCTTAGTAAGAAGTGGTATCACATCAATTGCGTTGGAGGGCTGCACGAAACTAGTGAATACAGGATGCCGTTGCTGTCAACCTGAGCTGATTACTCAACCTCTCAAGATACCCGCTGCAAGTATTCCTGCCCAAGCGTTTCCCATACTGCTGGCGATGTCCTCAGCAGATCGATCTTGTTCATCTCGAAAGGCACGGATGTCTACTACAGCAGCCGTCTCCCTCTCAGCTTCTAGCGACTGTGCAGCCCGAACTACTTCGTCCGGGAAAACATGTGTCTGAACCTTCGAGGCTAACCACAATAGTAACCAGACGACCTCTTGCTGATTCTTCTCGATTCCAATGTGAAGTCCTGTCATGTTTCCGTTCAACGGATCCTGGTATCTGAGAATATCCGCTGGTGGTATGTCATCCTCGTCACGGTCCTCCTCAATTGCCTTCAGGAGCTCCATAATTCCCGCGACATCGCCTTCACCACACATGACGAGAAAAGCGCGTGCAGGTCTTGCGGCAGGATTGGCATCGAGATATGCCTCTTCGGTGATCAGTGGGAGGATATCAAGGTCTTCTTGGATTCCGCCTTCGTTGAGGTACCGGGTGAGTACTTGAGGTTGTTGAGTTCCAGCTGGGAAGATTTTGTTTGTCGCTGATGGGCCTGGTCCCGTGGTTACTATGGATGTCTGACAAGATGGGCATTCAAGTTTGATGGCCATGGATGGTGACTCGTCGAGAAGACATTGCCTAAGATGCTAATTAGCCTTTGCTTCTGTCATTGAAAATTATCATGAATGAAAGTAAATCTTGGATTTTCGCCTCTTGATGATGAACACCAAAACTCGATTCCACAAGGATCGATATGAGCTCTTATACTAGCAAGCTAAAAGATAGTTTGCCGAGGCTGTAGCATGATAATTGACTTCGAAACTAGCAATGCCTAGCAGAGTACATAATTGTTTAAGCAAGTATCATGACTACTAGTGTAGTAGAGGCAAATTTTATTGCAGAATTGACATGAAATATTAAAATTAATGGAATCACATTACCAGTGGAAATGACATCGACAGCCAAGCATAAGGTCATCAGGAGCAGATTGCGAGACTCCAACGGCAGATGAAGTCGCCTCGTCAAATGACTCTGGATCTAACTCAATTATCAGCTCTTGGTCGCAAAGCTTGCACGTAGACATTTTGGCTAATTAATTTGCGATTTGATGTTGTTGACTAGGGTAGTTTCCGGACTGGATGACAAGAAAAAATTTCAAGCCAAAAGTTTGGCGAGCGTCATGAGTTCTTGGGCGGCGGGATCTACAACAGCTACACCACCTTTTAGCACAACCTCGATATCAACTATACCTTCGGCGAAAATCAGACAATTATCACAATTCTATTTTGTCACAGACACAACGTACATCACAAGGGAACCAGAAGCAAGTTGCAGAATTCCGCTTATGGGTGCTGTGCCACATCGGCATCGGTGCCCTTGCCGATCGTCGTCGCGTCTTCATGCTTTCAGCCTCGATCCCTTGATTGTGGAGAGCACAATGTAAGCAATGTGCTACCGTGTACTCGTAATGTCATGTTAAGACGTTTTGTTTTCGCATTATGCCGTCCTTTTCTTTTCCAACGTCATTCCTTTTCTCAATCGGCCATTAGGCTATGGGAGATTGCGCTTTTAGGATCCTAGCAACAACACCATTAACCATATAGAGATTGTTGTCGTTATCCGACTCACCTCCTTTGCGCCCAATCAAGTAATTAGTCGACATGCTTCAGCCTCCGAGCCCGAGCGATGGGCAAGAATTACCATTTCTGCCCCCCGCAGCAGGTCGAACATCTCAGAAACCTCGCCATTGCTTCAGTCGAACGCGGTCTCCTCGCATTGTTACCGGCATCTTATTCTCCATCATTTTCACTATTTCTGTTGGAGGCTTTCTTATGTCGATGCCATCTATTCGACTGATCGAGGATATTGCATGCCACCGCTACTACAATGGGTTAAAGGGGAAGGATCGCGTTGGGCTTGACGAGGATATTGAAGAGGAGCTATGCAAGAAGGATGCCATTCAGAGCCAGATAAATGTACTCTTTGGGGTATCTTCATTTCTAGCGCCAATTCCAGGTAGGTGCTGTAAACAGTGTCTAGAAATGGGGTTATGAGCTGGCTGGTTAATCAATCATTTGCATAGGTCTATTGACGACAATAGTGTATGGCGCGCTCACGGACAAGTAAGTGCATGCATTTTTCGTGACGATCCTCTGTTCTGAACCGGCTTTGACAGAGCGTTCGCTGACCAGTGTGCTTTAGAATTGGACGCAAGCCAGTCTTTATGCTTGCGGCATTTGGCATGATTCTCTCAAGCTGCTACGAACTCACAGTTTTGTGGTTTTGGAAGATCCTACCTTTACGTCTACTCTGGTTCTCCCCTCTGTTTGCATTCATTGGTGGTGGAGAGGCTGTAGCAACCATGACATTTTATACTGTGGCATGCGATATTACAACAGAGGCAAACAGGTATGTATAGTACTTTCACCACAAGTCTGCCAACGGTTTACTGATTAGATAAGAGCAAACGTCTTTTTATTAGGAGGCTGTTCCCATCTTTTCGCCCATTTGGTCGCACCGTCGATTGCCCGCTTTTTGATGGCGCAATCACCATGGCTGGCCTTGATGACAGGATGGTTTATCATGACTGGTGGGTGGTTCATTGTTGCATTCATGCCAGAAACGCTTCATCTTCGAGTCTGCCACAAATCAGGACAACTTATCAAACGCACACCTAAGGAGGGAGATTTATCATCGACCAAAAGAAATGGCAACCACACGGTGCTCACCTCAATTCGGGTTCAACTTGTTGACGCCTTGAAGAGGACCCGTAGCGCGACTCAAGTTCTTCGGTCTACTTCTGTTCGACTCCTCCTGGTTACATTTGTGATTGGACCATTTTGTACAGTTTCAGTGGGATTATCTGTGAGATATGTGTCGAAGCGATTTACCTGGAAGATACAAGAAGTCATGCTCCTTCTGTCTCTCCGTGCACTTGTGAATATTTTCCTGCTACTGGCGATTATACCTATAGTCTCTAAAGTCCTGATGAGTCGACTAGGCTACTCTTCTAAAGAAAAAGACTTGTCATTGTCTAAATTCTCCGTAATCGTGCTGGTTTGTGGCTCAATTTGTATCGCCGCAAGTCGGAATATCAGTACAACGATTTTGGGCATGGTAGTCTGGACTTTGGGCACTGGTTTCTCATCACTTGTTAGATCACTTATCACTACATTGGTTGAGAAAGAACAGGTTGGGAGACTCTATGCTGCTATCACCGTGGTAGAAACAATAGGGTACCTTGTGGCAGGCCCATTGCTAAATTGGCTCTTCACTGTGGGAATGTCAGCAGGAGGAGATTGGATAGGTTTACCATTTTACTGCCTTGCTATACTCTGTCTCCCGGCAAGTCTCGGCGTATGGTATTTCAGAATACCCTCTGATAGGAGGCAACAAGACTACGTCCCCTTCCCCGTGGGAGAGGAGTATCTAGACAATCTGGAGGGCATAGAATGGAACGGGGACCTCATCTTGCTAGAATCTCAGGACCGCGAAAGATTAAGGAATGATGTTTGAGATCTCAGAATGACGAGCATGAATTGCAGAACATCGAACAAGCTGTCAGGATCTACAAATACAAGATTTGTCATTGCTGAGCAGAACGATCTTACCGCAGACAAACGCACTGGTGGATTTGGAGCTGCATTGTATTTATGCAATAATTTTCCGACCAGCAGTTTAAGCAGTTCCGAGTCATATGCCAGACGATACTGCTTCAAAGATTTGGAAAACAGAGGTTTACAGTCTCTCCACCCTGTCAAATCCCTCAACTTTTGACTGCCAATTCGCTGAGAGGACCCAAAAACTATTCTCGCAAAAGTTTCGTCGGCTTGTCGCCTTCTGGCCAAGCATCTGCTACAAACCTGGTGCCACCCTCGGTGCCATACTCCTTCACAAGGGAGTCGGCAATTTCCAATGTTTCGAATCTATACGAAGACATGTTGAAGCATTCATTCTTGACTGCTTCCCTGTTGGCAAGGCTAGCCTCTGCTAGAGCACCGAAGGCATCACCACAATCATCTGCATGGATTGCATGAAGGATTGCTTGGGGGTCCTATTTGAACTCCAGAACTCCTTTATTCATGGCCTCTTGTGCCACGATGAAGAATCTCGCATAATAGCTTGACTCATGACCATACAAATTTGTCGGTCTGACTATGGCTGCATCAAAAGAATCGCCATGCTCGAATGTTTTGATAGCATAGTTGGTACAATTAACAAGCAAAGGAACCGACTCAAGTTGTGACGACTATGTGTGTGGTTGCAGACCAGGAGAATTAGCAAGATGAGGTATCGTACCATAATCTTTGCAGCCAGATGTGAAGAGGACCAGCGGCTTCCCTTTCCCAGTTTTCTTCGTCAAGTCCGAGACTCCGAGGAGCACGGCAATGATCTGTCCGTAACACGGGATATAATTCCTTACTTGCTCAGTTGTTGAAACCACAATATCGAAGACGATGCCTTCATTGTCGAGTCTACTGAGGGAGGGGAACGGTGGACCCTCGAAAGTCCCCACCACGGGTATGATTTCGTTTACTACCAGGTCTTTGACGCCATTTTCAGAGCGGATAAGACCGTATGTCCTCCATCCGTTGCGGACGAAAGCACGAGCAACAGCGCTGCCGATATACCCATTTGCAGCTGTGACAAGAACATTTTTGAGGGTCAGATCTAAGGACATCTCGAGAGATTATACAAGACGGCTGAAGAGTAATTAAGAATTGAGAGGGTTGTGCCAAGTAGGAGCCATGAGAACATCGTAGAGCTGTGGTTGACTTTGAGCCTTCGAGTTGGTGTAAGCATTGCTCACAACAAAGACATTCTAGTGTCTATTCGCAACTTTCATTTCATAGCATCCTTGATACACTTCACTCCACGTGACAAGCTCTTCACATCTAAATTTACCTCTATACCATGGGATACGACTAAGAAAGTATTGTTCTTGAACAGCGTTCATGGGCTCTGTAGCTTGTTTTAAGCGTATGCGAACAAGCCATTGATAGCACATATCCCATTGTCTGGCTCATTGGACACGAGACATACCTTCATTGATTGGGTGTTTTGAGATCGAAAACTAAACGGCACGGTCTGGTATCAAATAGTTTACTGTGTGCGTGACTGGAAGCAAGAGATCCATGAGATAACGAACGCAAGAAGTTTCGAAGCCAGCAGCAAATTTGTCTGGCACGACAGAATAATCTTGCCAATTTTCGAGCCTCATGTGCCAGCATGTTAGTGGAAGCTAGTACCGTAGTACATAGAAGTTTATAACATACAGGTTGAAAGTGTTTGCAAGATATATTATATTCTTCAAGCCCATTCTACAGCTTCGTAAACCCCCCTTTCGGTGGTTGAAGCCAATTTCTTTCATCATAAACAGCGCCCTCACCTTCAATAACATGAAAGGTATAAATGATCCTTCCTTTCTGACTAACATTCTTCTCACTCTTGTGCAGCAAATTTCCATGTATTAGAACCAGCGTCCCCGCTTTCACCTCCCCCAACTTATACTCCCCTATCATCTCAGCCTTCTCATACTCCTTCCCCTCAGGGAACTTCCGACCTTCCGTATCAACAAACTCAGTCCCCGTGCCATCCCCCTTCCGAACATATCTCTGACTCACTTCCGCGCTCTTGTGACTTCCAGGCATAAAGCTCAGACACCCGTTCTCGATTGTTGCGTCTTCGAGCGCGTACCAGAAGCCAACCGCAGATGGGGGATCGGTGTAGAGGAATGTAGAGTCTTGATGGGGAGGTACTGCGCCGCCAATTTCTGGTTGTTTGCATATGACCATACTTTGAAGGCATCGTGGATCACGGAAGCCGAGTGAGCGCGCAATTGCACCGGGATAATGTGTAGATGAGTCGGAGAGGAGACGAGCAAAGGGTGGAGAGAGGGCGTGGAGGTAGTGGCCTATCTTGTTTATGGCACGGGCTTTGGGTTTGGCGAGGTTTCCAGTGGAGTCGAAAGCATCTATATTAGGTCAAGATTTATTATTTACATTAGTGACAAAATCGCCGGGCACTTACCTTCTTCAAAGAAGAACCTGATCTTGTCTCCGCTAGTCAAGAAGTAATCATCGCTGACATGCTCTCCATCCTTGCCTTCACCAGTAGAGAACTTTGTCATTGGATGGTCATCCAAAGAGAAACCTTCTAGCATTGAATATGTTTCGTCGAGCAGCGACTCCAAGGTTTTTGAATCAAGGGCATCAGGAATAAGAAGGTAGCCATCTTGTTCAAAGCTTTCCAGTTGTTCTTTGGTTAGTCCTTTGGAATAAGCTGGAGCAGGACCAGGCGAAGTTCGAGAAGGAGCCATATTTTTAAATCTCTTGGGGTACAGTTGTGGTTTAGTTTGTTATTCTCACGGTGATAAGGTGATTGAAGTGGGATGGCTCGGCTCGGTGTTTTCGAGGTCGGCTTAAGGCTTATCGTTCCCCTGTCAACACGATAAAGGAGGTCGAGGGTTATAAACAGATGCAAAAAGAAAGGTTAGGTTTCTTCTCCATATCATTATCGATATTACTCTATAATTAGGCAGGTATGGATTTGAGGGTGGTTAAGGTGTATGACCTCAGCTACTATGTAGCTATCAGATCAGGGAATCTTCTCGATTGCACACTTCGAATCGCCAGGAATATGGATGAGGGGCATTTTAGTGTGATTATGAGGGTGGAAGGGTATCGGTTTAGTCAGCCTCGCTTTTTTTAAACCTGATAAATCGCCGAAATACCTTTTTACCTGAAACCTCGACACTACCCAGGTAATCAAAAACTCAATAAATTGTCCAAAACAGTAAAAAGATAATACAACATTGTCTTATATTATGTGCAGACTGAGGGGTTCGAACCCTCGCATCTTTCGATAATGGTGGTGTCACAGCTGACTTAAAACCATCGCCTTAGACCACTCGGCCAAATCTGCTTGAAGCAAAAGTAGACTTATATTAAATTATATTCAACACAACAATACTAGGAGATGCAGAGCCGAAGTGTCGCCTTGATTAACTAGGGGAGCAATAGGGCAACCATGCTTTTAGTTTGTGAGATCTATTGTGATTTTGAGTACCAACAAGTGAGTGAAGAGTCAATTAAAGTATGTATTTTGAGGAGCATAGTTCGCAAATCACAGGTTGGGTTGATGTATTAATTGGTGATTTGTGCTCGTCTGTGAAGCTATTCTACACAGAAATGGCTCCGAACCATTGTTCGGGACCTCACCATATGATGAGTGAGGAGCTATCATAAAGAGAAACGTATTATCCACGATACATACTTTTACCAAATCCATAAGTGCAAGCTCGCCAAACGCCGTCAATTATGCCTCTCAGTTGCTCAACCTCTGGCATAAGGGTGGAATCCACGCTGGGCACCACCTCGACCACCTCCGCGATAGTTCGCACCTGGCTTCCCAGCATTCTTTGGACCGGTAGGAGCATTTGCAGGAGGAGCACTGACAGGTCCACTCTGTGGAGGTGCCGATCCTCGATTGCTTCCACCGCCACTTCCACCACCTCTACCTCCCTGGAAACCCCCACGACCACCACCTCCGCTTGGGACAGCCGGTTGTGGAACATCATCATACATGCCCTCCCAAGAAGTTGGTCCATTTCCTCCGCCCATACCATAACCACCTCCACCACCACCGTACTGAGATTGATCACGGCCTGCTCGGCGAATCTGTTGTTGCTCATATTTTTGTTGCTCGAACATTTGCTGCTCATAAGCATTGTAGCCAGGCGTGCCAACTCGACCTCCAGGATTGCTTCCATTTCCAACAGCATTATTACCACTACCGCCACCGCTCATTGCCTGTGCCTGCATTTGTTGCATCTGTTGCATTTGCTGCATCATCTGTGGATTCATTCCCTGCATACCAGCCATTGCTGCGTTAGGGCTTTGTGGACTCTGGCTTCTACCGCTATTGCCGCCTTGCATTTGTTGCTGCATCTGTTGCATCTGTTGCATCTGCATCATCTGCTGCATCATGGCAGGATTCATACCACCAGGCATTCCAGGCATACCTCTTCCCATTGTCATTTGAGACTGCATCATGGCAAAGTATTGTTGCATTCGCTGCCAGTATTGAGCCATCAATTGAGGTGTCATACCGCCCGCGCCCATTTGTCCTGCAGGGCCCGAAGGTGCTTGATTCTGATGTTGAACTTCGTCGGCGCCACCTTTACGAAAGCGACCACCCCCCGCACCACCTCGTCCTCCTCGAACCTCTTCCTCCTCTCGCATATTACCTCGGGGCTGTGCCTTCTTGACTTCGATCGGTTTGCCAAGAATCTCAAGTGGAGAGTCAAGACAGGCTTCAACAGCTGCTTCGCTATCGAATGTAACGAATCCAAACCCACGTGGCCGACCAGTGTCTTTATCCATCATGAGAGTGGCATCAACAACTCGACCAAACTGCATGAAATACTCTTTGAAGTCTTGTTCCGTAGCTTCTTGACTGACACCACCAACAAAAATCTTGCTCGTACGCTCTTGCTCATCTCTTGGTATCGCTCGCTTAGGATCAATCTGAAGTTTTTTTGTTAGCAAATGCAACGAGTAGCCCGATACAGCTATTCATATAAAGTGCTGGCTTGGAAAGAAAAGCTTCTTACGATTTTGCCATCTAAATAATGCTCTTTAACCATCACGATATTGACGGTGCGTGCATCCTTGAATGTGAGAAAACCAAATCCTCTTGACCGACCGGAAGCACCATCTCTCATGACAGTACACTCCAAGACCTCACCAAATTGGGAGAAGTACTCTTTAAGGGATTCTATGAATAAAATTAGTTTGGGTAGTGGTGTTTGTTCACGTTGACTTACGATCAGTAGTTTCCCAGTTGAGCCCACCAATGAACATTTTTCTATGGTTCAAGACTAGTCAGCAAGCGAGTATTTCAAAAAAAACTTGAAAGATGAAAAATAGTAGAAATTCTGAGACACATCAGAGCTGCTATGCAAGCTCATGGCTGTGTTTGCGCGCCCACTTTTGACACATTCCTCGGTATGCTTGAAATGGTTGCGATGTTTAGCTTCCGACACTCTTTCAAGAATGCCAGGGAATGGGCACAAGCGAGCAAAGCCCTGGAAAGTGCAACAAGCAAATGAACAGCACCAAAGGTTGCAGGGTTTGCAGCATGTTTCGATAGTTTCGTGTATATTATTCCGTTTGAAGGCTGCGAACTTTGTTGGTTGAATTTGTTGCGAGCTCTCGACAATAGACGACAAGCAGCATTGCCGCCCGACGCCTTGCCAAAGAAACCCATGGAAGTCATGAAATGAAGGTTGACATCAGGACATCCAAGTTCAATCGTATCTTTTGCTATCGTCATGCTAGGTACTGGCGTGGGCTGCTATGCGCTGCCTGTTCTGCTATGCCTATCTGTAGCCAACTCTGTTGCTCTATGAAGATAATCTCGACAATAGGCTATGTAGGCTTCTGACTATGGCTTGCTGTGATGTCGACGAATCAAGGCGAACTTCCAGTTTCATTGAGCCCTTCCCATAATGTAGTCCTAGCCGCAAGCTTGTCGGCTTCCTTTTCCCTTTGTGTCTATGACGCTTGAACGAATGCACTGGTTTGTGTTGTCTCTGTATAGACCATAAACCCTGTACTGTAACAAGCCAAGATCATCAATCTAACCTGCTCGTTTGGCATTGCTAGTGACGCTCAAGCGAAGCTCAAGTAATGCTGGGTACTGTAGTTGTGATTGCATTTTCGAGCTCCCACATCTGTTCCCAAGCAGCCTTGACGCGCCTAAACCAGCCACAATCCCCTGACCTTCTCGTATGCTCCACCTAACCATTCTTCCCCTTGCTTCAGTCCTGTCCTACATGCAGCAATCATGTGCGGTTCAGAGAAGAGTCACACTACCAAGTCTTCGAAGCCGAGTTTCTTCAGAGTGGTCCAGATGTCATGGCAAGCGGGAGGCAATCAACTAGAGTCAAGCGCAAATATACGTGAAAAGAGTAAACTGAAATAATCCAAGAGCAATCTTACCCATCCTCTTTGATTCCCGGTCCATTCGACTCATGATTCGATGAAGGATCATAACTAGTGCCATTACCCAAATTGAAATCTATCTCGTCATCATCTTCCATCTCCTGCTCGGCCTCATAGGTTTGAACATCTATGGTGCCGTTTGCTTCATTGTTCTCGACAGGCTCTTTGACCTTTGATTGGACTGGAGCAGAAACCTCAGTTTTGATGCCCGTTGATTCGACTTTTGGTGCACTATCATCCTCTGTGTAACTACTCAACAAATTAGATCAGTGAAAATAACAGGTAAGTAAAAATATTGCGACAAGAACAAGACACAGGATTTGTGAGATTTCCAGCTTCGCAGGAAGAAAATCGCGCGAGTTGTCACGCTGGCAGAGCAGCAGCACTCACAGATCAGCAAATAGGTCATCTTCAAAAGTCTCCTGTTCCGCCATGTTGATGGAGTCCTGACGCAAAGGCAAGATTAGTCGTCCAGATATGGTTCCACACACACTGTCAGGGTCTCGCGGCGGTTGCGTGTCCTTGTCTGAAGAACTTGCCGGTAGTGTGGCCAAATTGATGGCAAGCCTGTGAAAAAGTTGTGGAAAGATTAGTGTAGTGAAGTTTAGTGATAACAAAGTGAATGGTTGTCTCGCATTCCGAAGATGAAAGAGTGGAAGAAGGTTGAAAGGGAGAGGGGTTGGATTTTGGTCGGTTCGCCAGTTGATTTCCATCCGGGTTTCTCTCGTACAAGCGCCAGAGAACGCGCTTAACGCGTCTTCTACCGTACACAGTGCATTCGGAGACACGTGAGCCAGAACATCGCGGGGATCAAGAAAGTGGAGGACTCGAAGACTTTCTTACTTAGAACCCAGACCTTGGACCAAGTCTGGAATTGGGGCACAGGATGTTTTCCTCTTCGAATGGCAGTAAGAAGCCGGCGCAGCAGGTCAGTGCAGAGCTTCTTATGGTCTCAATTTGCAACAGAGCTGACTACGGGCTGCTCTAGGAGATGGTACAGGTTGGTGAGTGCAATTCCTTCCTCTCTTCGCAACCACTTATATTGAGCATTCTTACTACTTTAGAGAATGGAGTATGCTAATTTGGTTTTGATTGCGCAGAAAGGTCCGAGTACGTCCCAAACGATTTTCGAAATGTCAATATTCTCGAGCAAGTTGTAGTTTGGAAAGTGGCAATTCGCTAACATTGCCATGCAGGCCTGCGTCTCCATTTTGGAGGGCCCGAACCCGAAGCTCAGATGGGCGCCGAGATTCATCTCCGAAGAAAACGCCCACGAGGGAATCTGGGCTGGTAGTAGGGGCTTCGTACTCTCACACAGATATTTTGAGGGTAGATAATCTGTAAGTACGATCAAGTCTCAGGAAACCATAAGCTGATATATTAATAACAGAAATCTTTCTTCTCACTCGTCACGACCTCGAACTCCGCCCTCCTCCTCTTCGTACAAAACGCGCAGTGATACTCCGCCACTAAATAGGGGAAGCTCTGGCCTTGCTTCTCCGCCTCGTAGAACATATACAGACTTTTTATCACATACGAACAATGATTGGAATGCCGACGAAGACGGCGATGGCGATGATGACTACGGTTATGATAATGATGATGGCGATGACTTCGGTCTACCTAGTGTTTCAAGCATGAAACGTAAAACCAAAAAACCGCCCAGTGGAGACCGAGCTGAATCTGAGGGTAATCTTGCATCTTTTGGACAGGCTCTACAAGGAGGATATGGCGGATTTGGACCTCGCCGACTTTCAAATAGCGCCGATATTGCCATCGAAAGACCTGCACCAAGTTATCCAGTGGCGAAGAAAAGCGAAGGGAAGATTCTCAGACCTCAGTATAAAGAGATTCTCAGAGATCCAGCAAATTCTCTACATCTTATCAACCACCCACCTATCCCCCAAGGCACCTCATCTAAAGACGTTGATGTACACAATGCCAGAATCACGCGCATCAATAAATTCAAACGAATCTTGCAAGCCACTTCAATATCACTACCCGACTTACGTGCTGCTGCATGGTCAGGAGTTCCTGAGGAAGTGAGGGCAATGACTTGGCAATTACTACTTGGATACCTCCCAACCAGCAGCGAGAGGCGTGTCGGAACTTTGGAAAGAAAGCGAAAGGAATATCTTGATGGGGTTCGACAGGCTTTTGAGAGGGGTGGCAATACATCAGCTCCTACAGGTAAAACCCGAGGCTTAGATGAGGCGGTGTGGCATCAGATCAGCATTGATGTCCCTCGTACAAACCCACATCTAGAACTTTACGGGTATGAGGCAACGCAGCGTTCACTAGAAAGAATTCTCTATGTCTGGGCTGTGCGCCATCCAGCAAGTGGATACGTACAGGGTATCAATGACCTTGTTACACCCTTCTGGCAAGTTTTCCTTGCGAGCTATATCACAGACTCAGACGTTGAGAGTGGGATGGACCCTGGGCAGTTACCAAAACCAGTTCTAGACGCGGTAGAGGCCGATTCATTCTGGTGTCTAACAAAGTTATTGGACGGTATCCAGGACAATTATATTTTTGCCCAGCCAGGTATCCAACGTCAAGTCGCCGCTCTCCACGATCTCACGGCCCGTATTGATCAAGCACTTGCCAAACATTTAGAGCAAGAAGGCGTGGAATTTATTCAGTTCAGTTTTCGCTGGATGAACTGCCTTCTGATGCGGGAAATAAGTGTTCAGAACACAATCAGAATGTGGGACACTTATATGGTACTGTTTGCCCTTCCACATTATTGAGGGTTGCTAATTAATTTTAGGCTGAGGAACAAGGCTTTTCTGAATTCCACTTATATGTTTGCGTGGCGTTCCTTGTGAAGTGGTCTGACAAGTTACGGAAAATGGACTTCCAGGAAGTTATGATGTTTCTTCAAGCTTTACCTACACGAGATTGGACCGAGAAAGATATCGAGCTTTTGCTAAGCGAGGCCTTCATCTGGCAGTCGCTGTTCAAGGGATCTGCCTCACATTTGAGGGGTGGGTCGGACAAAACACCATCGAACACTGTTATAGGAACATAATAGTTTGATCGCAGAAATAAACCAACTAATATATTCTCCGAGAGAAAAAGGGCGGACGGATATTTGTTTGAAGAATACTCAGGCAAGATCAGTTCAGTTCTTCGACTAAGGTGTCGGTCACCATAGAATTCCCTGGCAAGCTGCCCCCCTCAGGTATGCAGCATGGACTTCGTCTCGCCTCCCAAGAGCGTCTACAACGAACAAATGGCCACTGGGATCAAGTTATAGTGCTGAAAACAGAAAGGTTGAGGCTAGCAAGTTCACATTTTGACAAATCAATTTGTGGATGTAACTCCATTACGCACGAGCTATCTCCGCCTCGGAGACAAGGATGGGCTTCAGAGGATGGATGGGACAATGATGGCCACATACTATATGGTATTATTCCTTTTAGGATGCCATTAGGTTTCCGACACATAATCTGGAATGAAAGCCAATTATGAGAGGCAACTCAGCCTCAAAATCCCCATGATGTAGCCTTTAATAGAATTGAGCCCCGCAAGCTCAATCATATGCCCATTGTGGTATCCTAAACGCCCAGATTTACTTTTTTTACACCCAATAAAACCCCACCGTTCGTTGAAATCGTAATTATTCTCCTTGCGTTTCTGGCGCATCCTCAACTTTGGCCTTCTTCACAGTCTCGCTCTCCTCGACTGGATAATTTTCTGCCTTACGCTTTCCGTTGGCACCATTGGATGGTGCACTTGGTTCGGCCGCGGCGGCTTTACCGTCTTTATCATCCTTTTTACGTCGAACAAGCCCCGATAGATCATTGGCGTTCTTCTTAGCTTCCTCGATTCTAGCATTAGCCTCTGCAGGTGACTCGCCAAGAGTTTCACCAAGAATTCCACCCATTGCATTTCCTGCGGCCATTCCAAGCGCCGACTTCATGCCATCGACATCGACAGGGCCGGCTTTTAACTCTGCAAGCTAAATCGGTGTCAGTCGTCAAGATTTCAGAGGTGTTAAACGAGAGTGGCAGACTTACTCTGTTCTCGAGATCGCCTAACATCTCTCTGACATCGGCAATGACACCTCGTAAAATATCGTTGTCATCTGGAGATGATGATGAAGCAAGGTCTACCTCCTTGGCTTGTAGATTTGCCTTCGTGCTGTCAATTGCAGCTTGCATCTCATTTATAGCCTCATTTCTGAGCTTTTGACTGTCATCGGCCTCATTCTCAGTTGATGTTCCATCATGGGTGTTGGAGGCGAACTCCAACGCAAGAGACAATTTGAAGTGAGCTTCCGCAATCTGTGGTGCTTCTTCGGCAAACAACTCCTTTTTGTATTTCAAAGAAGCCCTCGAGTCATGTACAGCCGCAGGGAAACTGGGGGAATTAGCGAAGCATATGTGGTTGTTCGCCGATGTTTGACCTACCTTTCGTTTTCAAGCGATATCTCGGCAAGGATATCGTGGGTATCTGCAAGTCGGTCTTTCAAATGTTGCATCATTGCATCATCACCCACTTCCTTTCCTTTGCCTGTTCCCTCAGCAAGCTCCAATTTCTTTTCGAACAGCACCCGGGCGAGATCAAGAATCTCGAATGCGGCAGCTAGATCATCCTCGTCTTCCTCCTCGCCTTCTCCATCCTGTCAAGCTATTAGATGATATCTTAAGAATAACAAGGTGAATTTACCTCATCGTCCTCATCGGAATCTTCAAAATTCTCATCTCCAGCAAATGTAAACAATGGTTTCTTCGCATCAACATCGGCTTCTTTCTTCGTGTCCCCATTTTGTCCCGCAACAATTGCAACGCCAGCCTCTGTCACCTGCTCACTCTCAGTTTTAGGATCCTCCTGCACTTCTTCCTGCTTTGATGGAGCAGGTGCCGTCTTTTTCTTCTTCTTTTCGCCTGCTGCTGCTCCTCCCAGGATATCGCTTTTGCTTTGACCGACTTTGAACACCGCACGTCCATAGAGAAATAGAATCTCGGCATTGTCAGGAGACATTTCGCCGTTAAGTTCAGCTTGTAGTTCTGAAGCTCGCGCGTATAAATCTGCGGCTTCGGAGTAGTTCTTGTGCGCATATTGCGCCGTTCCCTTAGCGCAAAGGTCTGCAAGAGATACTTTGACGGAATTAAAGATTTCGGTCGCTGAGGAAGACTCCTCTGCGGTCTCTTCAAGGAGGGTGATAGGTGGCTCAACAGGATCTGCCATGGTGATCTTAGAGGTCGTATGTTGGCTTATCGCTAGATCTGGAGAGTAAATTAGATCAATTCAATGACGGAAGGAAAGATTCGAATCGTTTCTGATGATCGTATGATGGAGTTGTGTGATGAGGAAGCCTGTTTGCGACGAGCTGTAGGGTTCAGTAGAGCTGTGGTGTGGTGACAGGGATGTACAGTGAAAACGGGATGGTGAGACGCGACCCCTGCACGAAGAAACCACTTTAACGCGACCCAGACGCGTCTCCCAACTGAACCCCTCAAAGCTTTCGAATGCATTGTGCAATAAACATACAGCACCACGATTTTCGACTTTGATATTAGTTGCACCATGAGTAGAGCAGTCCCTTCTGACAAGTCTCGAACGGCTGCAATATTCAAGTTGCCAGAAACTCCCGCCGCCGCTGCCAATCCGATTCCATCTTCATCCCCCGCCTTTGCAACGCCGGCACATCCTATAAGGCCTTTCAATGCCGCCGCATCACCTCCAAAGACTAGCATTTTACCCATACTGCTACCTCCAGCGACATTAAGGCCGCTGGCCTTTCGAACGTTTACGAAGAAACACAGCTTAACCCTCACATCCTCTGCACTTCAGGTCATCGCAAATTTTATAGGAAGACATTGTGGGACAGGATGGCGAGAAGAAGGATTGGCGGAGAAAGTCTTAGAGGAGGTTGCAAAAGCTTGGAAAGCTCGAAGTGGAGGCGTCATAGTCGATGGAGAGAAAATTGAATTGAAGGATATCCTAAAAAACCTGGAGGGGAGCATGAGTGGAGGAAGAGTAGTAGCTGCTCGAGAACTCAGTCGACAGAACAGTCTCGTACTTGGGTCGTCACAGAGCGGAGAGGTATCTCATACACGGCTAGGCTTGCGTCCGAACCCTCTAGGAAGAGAAGATAGTCTATCAAGCCTAGGTTTATCAAGTCTCGAGGTTGAAGACCAGGAAGAAGAGAGCGGGACGAGAGACCCTAGAAATTGGCTCAAAGTTGTTGACGCCTTCGAGCAACCAAGGCTGGTTTACAATGTTGCAAAGAAGCATTTTGATCGGTGTGCAATGAAATTATTTGCATCAAAAGAAAACGACTAATTCTTTTCTAGTGATCCAAATAAACCTTCACTACTTCCTCCGCCTTCTCATAAAACACAGGTCTTTCGAAACAGGTATAATTTAATACACCAACGTTTATTGAGAAACGAGTCTTTCCAGACTCCAACCTTTGAGACAACTAAAGCTTCGCTTCGTCGCTCATCCTCTAGCTTAGCTACAGCCCAGCAATCATATAGACTAACCCCGATCGCAAATCTACTTGGTCGAAATGGAAGCAGCCATATGCTATTGGGCCTCCTGACTATATCCCCTACCGGAACGCTAGCGATAAATGATCTGACAGGTAGCATCGCTCTGGATCTCACGCACGCTAAGCCTATACCTGAAGATGGAGCTTGGTTTGCTCCCGGGATGATTGTCCTTGTAGATGGGGCATATGAAGAGGACGACAATATGACTGGAGGGCTTGGCGGTAATGGTGGTGTAGGAGGTACTATTGGCGGTAAGTTTATTGGCTTCTTCATCGGTGGGCCTCCTTGCGAAAGGAGAGCAACGACATTGGGTCTGAATGGGAAGAATGGAGACGGAGACGTTACTGCTGGAGGAGGATTTGGATGGGTGGACTTTTTAGGAATTGGTAGCGAGCGCGCCGTAGGCTCTAAAATGAGAAGGTTCGAGCAGCGGTCGATAGAAGCACCACCAGGCGAGGAAAAAGGACCAGGGAGAGGACGGATGGTGATAGTTGGCGAGGTCAATCTAGACCTACCAAATACGCTACAAGCCTTGAAGAAGCTACTCGGACTGTACGCCGCTGATCCAGAAGAAGATACACCCATGACATTTGTCCTGATGGGAAATTTTGTTCAACATGCCGTCATGGCTCGAGGAGGTAGTGGAGGTAGCATCGAGTATAAGGAATACTTTGACAGCTTGGCTTCAACTCTATCAGAATATCCGTCGCTTCTTCAATCCGCAACCTTCATCTTCGTACCTGGAGACAACGACGGGTGGGCATCTTCATTCTCCGCAGGGGCGGCAACAGCTCTCCCTCGAAAGGGAATCCCAGCTATGTTTACGTCACGCGTAAAACGTGCCTTCGCAGCAGCAAACGCCGAAGCAGAAAAGGATAAAGGAACAAAAACCGACGGCGAAGCAATATGGACCACCAATCCCTCACGCCTCTCACTTTTCGGACCAACCCATGAGATCCTCCTCTTTAGAGACAATATAACCAGTCGTCTCCGACGCACCGCCATCAAGTTCTCCTCTTCAAAACCAGAAGTATCAGAAGACGTCACAATGGCCAACACGCCACCACCCGCTCCCTCCACGCCCCCTCCAACTTCCGAACTCCCCTCCTCCCCACCACCTAACATTCAAACCACTCCCCCTGATCCTAACCTCAACCTCAACACTACCACCGATGACGAAATAATAACCAACCTCCATGCCTCCCGCAAACTTGTCAAAACAATCCTCGACCAAGGCTACCTCTCTCCCTTCAACCTCGCCCATCGTCCCGTCCTCTGGGACTACACGAGTGCGCTACAGATCTACCCGCTACCTACATCTATGGTATTGGCAGATGCGGAGGCGCCGGCGTTCTGTGTCACGTATGAGGGATGTCATGTAATGAATCCGGGGAGTATGGTTGCGCCGGGAAGGAGGGGCGTGGCGAGGTGGGTTGAGTATGATGTTAGGGGGAGGGTTGGGAAAATTAGGGAAGTACTGTTTTGAGGGTACGGAGATAGCGCGCTTGGAAAGGGGATGTTTGGTCATTAGATGAGGCGTTTTATGGACAGAGAAGGTTCGTTTCAAATAGCATAATGACGGATATTCGGTTATTAAGGGATGGATTGCATAACTAGGAGTCGTTACGAAATGATACAGAAGCGCGGGCACAAATAGCCTGTGTGCGCTTTTACATTATATAACACTCTATTTTTCGTTTCTAATACGAGCGGCTTACTAGTACATACACATGTAGATCACTGTAACTTTAACAAGTCCTCATCTACCACACCAAACAACAGCTCCACTTCCTTTTCAACCTTCTTGATTTCTTCCGCAAGTTGCCCCGTCACAAGTGCGTAGGCGTATAGCAGTTCGTAATCCTCGTCATTAGCCACCACAACAGAGGGATCTTCAGAACTAGCAGCAAACTTTCTGTATTGGAAAATCTTTGTAAGCAGCCGGTCTCGTGGGTGTTCTGCGCTAGGGAGTGCATCGTTCATGGGATACTCTAATTTTAAGGAACTTGCGAGGACTGTGTATGTTAGTCATCGATTCTCTCTACAACGGTTTTGATGAAAGAAGCTTACCTTGAAATAAATGGCTTATTCTTGCGCAAAGCTCAGTTCGTTCCTCAACTGTGTGCTTTAATAAAGATGTCTCCCCTTCGGTAGGGTTTGGGTCTTTCTCTATGACCAGATTCATTGCGTGGAAGGCATTAAGCATCTTATTAGTCGATTCCATGATTCGCCCGTATGCTTTGGACGGAAAAGGACCTCGTAACTCAAATTCGCTGGTGGCTGCCCCCCTCAAATTATCGAGTTGCAACACTGTAAAAACCTTAGCCTAGGAAGAACAATGCACATGAGAGACTTACCATATCTTTGAAGTGTAAATTCCTCCCGAAGGTTCATATAAGATTCTTTCGATTCTCCTTCTACCATGGCGGAAAGAGGGTCTCGCTTCCAAATTAGGCCCATTCGTAGCCAAAGTAGTGAGAGTCCATCTTTGAACTTTTGTCGCGCTGAAATTGGCCAAACCACCCTTGCGATAATCAGGCCCCATACAACACCTGCTAGTACAGAGACCACCCTGTGGGACGCAATTTCTACGATTGCTGGGGTGGTTCCTCCTTCGTCGCTATCGTCATCTGCTTCCGCGACCGACAGACTATATGCGTAAAGGGCAGAGAGGTTGTAAGTGAGGATAGTGAAACGTCCAAGGGGACCCTTTCCCTTTGCAACAATCAGGTAGAAACAAGGGATACTAAAAAGCCATCCACAAAATGCAAGCGCAAAAGGGTTGCCCCGACAGCTCGCCCAAACCAGCGTCGCAGATATGGCCCCCACGAAAGTTCCCACGAAGCGAGCATATCCAGTGGTGTTTGAAGCTCCGATGGTCATACTACATACCAACATGAAAGAAACAAGCCCCCATTCCCCTCTCCAGTGGCGATATATTGGTCTTGTCTCTGGAATGAAAGCAAACATTGACCACAACGCAGCTCCAATCCCAACTTTGATGGCGAACCGTACTATCTATATGTAAGCAATGATTGTTAGTGCAATCAACCGTAAACTTACTATCATCACGCTCCATGAACCGCACAATGGCGATGGCATATCGATAGGGACCAGATTTCGGGTTTTCTTGCCCCTCGGATTCTGATTCCCATGTCCGTGATCGTCGCTGTCGCAGAGCCAGGGTCGGCAGATCCTTGGGCACATCATTTTCCTGATTTTGGTCGATTAGTCTCTCTTGTTCTGGGTCGGCATCTACCAGCCGTTTCTTATGAAGCCGCTCTTTCTGCCAGAATCGAAGCCATTTCCACGATCTTGGTTGAGGGCCATCAGTAAGGTCTTTCAGTTCCTCAAGGATAGTCATGAAATTCTGCATCTCTTCTGCAAAGGAAAGAAGCGAAAAACTGAAATGGCCACAGCTTGCTGCTACTTCTTCGAAATCGGCCTCGACACTTGGTGGTCTATCACGATCCATCTCCTTTAGCTTATAGAGCTCTTTCAAGGCTTCCGAGCGGGCTACGCTGTACAACTTACTATTGAGGTTAGCATTCAATCATGGCGCTTGACCAGAAGGACATACATAGCGTCGGTCAGACTTGTCTGGAAGTGCTCATTGATCGCAATTGCATATCCTGGGCCCTCTCCAAAAGGGAGTTCATCCAGGATTTGAGAGAGTGTATATGCCAAAGATTTCATGGATGGCCCTAGTTGCATGATAAAGCGCGAGAATATTTCTGAAGGAGTCCGAGCTGTTGGTATTGCACCATTCCCATTTTTGCTGCCTGGCCGTCCGATGTGCTGTAAAGGAGACCCCTCTTCAGAAGGAGGATCTTCCGCACCACTGCCTTCTTCAGATGCCTCTTCGATAGCAGTTAACACGGCAAACCTGTCTTGCTTGGCTGATGAGGTGGAAGAGATCGAGCCGCCATGAATTTGTGGTATTGAGTAGCGGTTCATGTTAGGTGTACTACCTTCATTGGGTATTTCTCTCAGTAATGTGAATTGTGTCGCTGCAGCACTACGCAGGCCACCAATCGATTGGGATAGCTTTTGCATGCAATTCACCAGGCTGGCCTGCAATTTGTATTGCTCCTCGTGTCCGAGAAAGTAATGCTCAAACTTTGCTTCGCGAAGATTTTTTGTCATTTGTGAGTAGACAGACTTATATTTAGTCAGGGCTTTTGTAAAAGACGAAGATCGAAGATCTGTTTCGGAACCACTCAGAAATCCTCGCGTAATCATTGTGAGCATGCTCGACAACGAGTCCGTCGTCTTGATCATAGTCTCTCGCAGCTCAGTTCGAGCTGATACCGGCCAGACCAACATACTGACAGCAAAAGATGTGGCCAACCCCATAATGACCATTTTCATTACTTGAATGATTTTATTATTGGTGAAGACCCCCGCATGGACGGCATTCTCCTTCGTCAAAACGGTAATGATAGCGATACTAGTTGTGCTTGCTGCAACGTTCACTAATGGCGAGTTGAATTTTTGCTTGAGCCACCCAACTAGACCCAATCCACCACCACAAAAGACAATGACAATAAAGGCATATGCTACGCCAATAAGATGTGCCTGTGTTTCGAAGAAAACCGAGGTGGCCATACTCGAGATTGAGATGAAGGTTGCGTAAAGGAAGGCGGCCAATCCCAACAGAATTCCTTCTTCCATAGAGCCCATAGATCTTGCAGGGTGAAAATAGACTGTGATTGTGGCCACGATATGCTTCCCATCTTGCTTCCCCAAAAAATGGGCCAGAGCTGGCAGAAAAGTTCCCATGCTCCCCAGCAAGTATGCGAGGGAGCATTTAAGAACCCCCTTCGCCGTTGGAGTTTGTAGCCATTGCCAGAACTCCTTTGCTGAAACTGTCGTATTTTCTACGGCTGTTCGGAAGGTACCTGCGCGAGAGTAGGTTCGTCGAAGAGGAGGAAAAGAATCGTCGCTAGAATTGCCTGGTTGAGGATGAGGGGCCTGAAAATTGGCTGGATTCCTGAGGGTGATTTGGCGACGGACTCGCTCGCCAGTCGCAGGCAGGATGAAGGTACCGTTCTTGAGTTTCTATGTACTCGCAGGATAATGTTAGCACCATCTGCTGTGCTATTACTCTTCGCCGTACACAGCATGCATCGTGCATGTGCAGAACTTCAATGAGTAAAACTTAGGGATGGGAGGCAAACTGACGCTTCGCCTTGACCAACGAGAGGACTTTCGGCTGGATGACTCTGGAGGCGCAGGGCCGTCTGAAGGCGACGGAGGGCTCATGTTGTTATTTCATAATTCGCGAGTTGGTGATGTCTTATCGAGCTGTGGTGTCGAGCTTGTGGTTCAAGCTTGCCGTTTGAGACGTGCGCCGTGAGACACAGAAAAGAGTCTTATAGCTCGAGGCTACTAATAAAGTAGAGATCAATGTGCTCACGCGCTAGTACTCGCAATCGTAACGTGGGGCTGTCAAGCTGCCGCTGTGGAGTAAAAGAGGCATGTGAGGATGAGGCATGAATGTTGGGTGTTCCTTCCAATGAAAGCTTTCCCCAGATTTTGGTGGTGTCGTCACACTCTTGGCGCTACGCCGCATGTCGCACAAGAACATCCTTGCTCAGGTTTTGCTGCTAGCGCTAATACGCTAGCTTTTGATCAATGCGATCTCATGCGGGCATGTTGTGGACGTGGCTATAAACTTTACCTCATTAGATAAAATATTTGGTACTACGTACTACATAGGAAAACGAGCGCTGTGCCTCAACTTTTTACAAGGTCTATATGGAGTATTGCTCACTCTGCCATACACCAGTACTCGTTCTAGTTGAAATACGACGTTTTGTTGCCTGTTTTTGGTCTTCAATGGCTTTCTGCGTGGCTTTCGTCTATTCTACTCGGCATCACGACACACTCTTTCTCCATTTCTTCCATGTGTTTTTGCCAAAATCCGAGCTATCTGTTAGACATTGTCATCAGGTCACTTGCTTCTCGCTGCAGGGTGACGTGGATGCATTTAATGACTCGCTTCAGGGGGTCAGAAAGGAGGTGTGGTAGCACTCATAGCTGCTATGAATCCCTACGGAGAGTGCTAGCTGTCAAATTCTTCTCTGGCGACAGTACTGCTACCAAGCTTTGTAATTCGGAAAACCCTTCTGTTAATCTCAACAAACAATAACACTAACTCTCTATTCGCTGGTCTCGAGATTGGGGTTGCTTTCTTCTCTTACAGTATAAGGGCATTTGATGTTTAACGAAATGAGGGACAGCTCGTAGTGCCAAAGCTCTCGCACACTATATTTCGCTCGATAGCACTGGCAGGCTGAGGTATTTTCGACCAAGGTAGCATTTTACTCCAAGCCCGAAACTTTCCATATCTTTAGAGCAGCATCACCACCAGTGCTAGCAATTTTGGTTCCTCCGCTTACCCAGCTGACTCCATTCACACCATCTTTATGCGCGTTGAGAGCCTTCACTCTCTTGCCCTGTGCTTTGAGGCTCCATACGAAAACATTCGTATCGAGTCCACCACTCACTGCATGTGTGCTCTCTGCATTCCAAGCAATGCAGGTTACTCGAGCGGTATGGGCTGACCAGCGGTCTGTCTTAACTTTCCACGAGCTTGTCTCATACACGATAATCTTTCCAGATGCGTTTCCTGCTGCGAGAAGAGAGGCATCTGGCGAGAATGCCAACGTTGTAATTTGTGAAGTCGAGCTTGTGAGCTTTTCCATCTTAGTGAGCTTATTACTTCCGTCCACGGCATAGATGTGTATGACGTTGCTATCGTCACCTATTGCTACAATGCTTCCAATTGCTGCAATTGAGGTTGGCGTAAAGTCCTTTGTTGCTTGAGTACCAACCAACTTATCATTTGAAAATACCTCAATGCTAGACGCAGTGGCGACAAATATCCGCCCATCAGCAGAAGCTATACCCTTTGGTTGGCCATATAATTTGGGAGCTTCTCCAAGAAAGGTGTTAATCGATGTGTCCGCAATTCGAAGTGTATCATCCCATCCAACACTGTAAGCACGGTCGTTTGATGTTGTAAAGGCTGCAACTTGATTCGAGTGTGTTCGGCCATCAACAGCAGTTCCCACCCCTGACTCACTATCCCATGAACAAATCCTGCCATCGAAACTTCCTGTCCAGAAGGTCTGGCTCTTATTGACCTCACTGGAGCCAAGAGCGGTTATGGATCGGTTGTGTCCTTGGACAACCTTTGTAGGCTTCTCGTTGCCCTCGACAAGATAGTTGAGATCGCCAGCAAGGTTTAAGCTGACGACCATACCATCACTACGTCCTGCTGGCCATACGACACCAACTTGATGGTCTGGAATACTCACAGTGCCTTCTTCACCAAATCTCCATGTTTGGACAGCTTTGCCGGCCTCAACATCCCAAAGTTTTACTGTCTGATCGGCACTTGCTGTAACAAATCTTTTCGAATCCTTGGCCCATGACACTCCGAATATACTACCCTTGTGCTCACCATCGCCAATTTGTGTTGTAGCCTCTCCCGTCTTACCGTCATAAAGCTGAATTCGGCGATCTGCTCCTGTGCTGACAAGTGAAGATCCATCAGGAGAGAACCCAACGCCATAGACATAGCCTTTGTGTAATCCACCAAGCTTTGAATTGAATTTAAAAGGGGCGCCATGAAGGAATACCATGCTACTGTCATCAGCACCAGTAGCCGCACGTAATGGTCGTTGTTGGCGTATGGAAACAGTGTTGATGATCGAAGAGTGTCCGCTGATCTCTCCTACAGAATTCCCACTATCTGCAGTTATACAGTGTCCGAATCTCTCTCGTCCATCACCGACGGCAATGATGCGCTGGGAATCTCCATCCCATGCTATATCATTGATCCGACCGGAGATAATGTGATATTCGCCTAGCCAAATGAACCAAAATCCTTTCTGTGATTATTGATGTGCCTACCTTTCGTATTGACACCTTCCACCGCATCCCAAACTTTTACGGCTCCAGAGACGTCACCAGATGCAACGTAAAACCCGGAGGGGGAGAAACGCGCAACAGTTGTTTGGGCGGTGTGGTTAATGTATTGCTTGCTGAGAGAAGGTTCGTCAAGAGAGCGAAGAAATATCGATTTACCAGACTATTAGAAGGAATTAGAAAGTATATCCCATACGCCTTGTCTCTGGTACTCACCGCGTATGCTATGCGTTCCCCTTTCGGGTCGCTTGACAGCTGCGTTGGCCTACCGCGCTCTGTGTTCGGAGAAGCTGCCAGGATTTTGTCAATGACCACGGACATGATTGATGGAGGACGTGAGTATTCTTTAATGTGGTAGGTCTCGCGAATTGCAACCTCGGATGCAGCGAAAGAAATAGTAAACAAATGCTCAAACCAGGCTGAAGCAGAGAACGAGGCTGTGAGTGGGAAGGTGGCGGACGTGGGGCAGCATACCCCTGCTCACGGTTTGATGTATGCCCACTTTTTCTGACTTTGTTTAAGTACCTCTACCTTGCTCTATTGAGTAGAGTATTCTTAATAAAAGTCAGAAATTGAACTTCAGAGAAGGATTATGATGTTGTTTTATTTAGGTATATGTGGTGTTCAGTTAAATGGCTTCTAAAAGACCTTCCAGGGTATCGTCCTCCAGCAGAATTCCATCCTAGACGCCTAGCTTAGTATGTATACAGCCTTTGTGACTTCTTTTGTACAAATAAGGTCTTGTACACAACTCCAACCCCTTGAAACGCCGCATAGCCATGCAAATGCACCCAGGTCCAAAAAATGCGTAACCGAACGCCGATGTCGAGACCTGTACATAGCCTAGTCTCATACCCCAATGGCCAAACATGAATCCAGAAGATTGTCGAGATCGGTTTTATCCTCGTGTTCTCCTCCGATCCACCCTGAGTCGCTTTCGGCATCATAGTTATGGTTCAACCCATTGATGCCATTGAGTCCGTTGAGGCCATCCATACCCCCCATTTCAACATCTCCATCAAATTCTTCAATGCCAGTTGGTAAGAAGCCTTCGAGGTAAGAATAATCATCCCATGCCTCGAGCTCGCCTTCTCGATAGTCGGAAATGACTTTTTCCAGGATAACAGGCATTTGACCCAACCCACAATCGCCCAGCTCGAGAGCAGTTCGGACATCAGCCATTCCCAGGGGAGCGCGATCGCTTGCGGCTCTTGCTTCGATGGGTAGCAGACCACCTTTATCTCTTTGCAGCTCTCCACGCATCCATGCTTCTTCCTCTCTTTCAAGCTGCAGCCGGTACTTTTGAGTCTGCACCCAATTGGCGCCACCACCAGTGCCAGCACTTCCAGCTGTGCCTGGGCCATTGCTTCTTGTCTTACTAAAGATTGAGGAAAGCACTTCCTTGAGAAACGTTTCCGTAGCCACAGACATGAATTGAGCAGCATCGGTGACATGACCAGATGTTAAACCGCCTTCGTAACATATCGGCAACATCCGCGATTCGATATTCTGGGTATCTGGAAACTCTCCAGACTCCACCGCAAGAGTCTGGGCATATCTCTTGCGGATTTCCAAGTCCCAATCTGGTGAACTGGTTAGGATGCAAGAACAAATATAATTTTTGAAGGATATGACATACTGGTCTTGTTTAGCCCTCCTGCGCTAGCGGGAACAGGTTCTGCTAATTTAGCAATCTTTGGGCGACGGTGTTCACCAAAGACATTAGCGAACGCATCTTGTGGATCGAACTAATGTATATATCAGCGCGCAACTCCGTATCATGTGTAAGAGAAATGGCTCCCACCTCGTTCTGGCTTAAGTCTTTGATCCTTCTACGATCCCTACTTGGTAGTTGCATAACCTCCGTTTTGAGTCGCTGTTCTGCGGCATCACCACTGACTGGTTTACTCCCTGTGCCTACCGTCGGTTTGTCATTCGCGCTGACCCAGCTGGCCACACCATGATCTGGCATTTCTCGGGTGACATTTGCGTATATTGCAGCGATGAGCTGGTTATGGCAATGTTCGATTTCGCAAGTGGGAGTAATGAGGAAGTGATCAATTCTTTTGGACAGCTCGGATTGATCCAATTTGCCTGTACAGAAATAGATCAGCTTAAGAATCGCAGGAGCCATTGCGATGTCCGGGTTTCACACACCTATCATAAAGAGGCCTAAAGCCTCCTTATATTCCTTCCAATGCTCGCCAATCGATGCCTTGAGCGTGGTATATAGCGGCTCCAGGTCAATTCGTGGTGGGACATGATTTGACTTAGCCACCTTAGGCACACTAGAGATAGATGCGCTGAGAGTCTTCGGAGGTAATATGGGAGTAGTAGAAATTGCTGGCCTGCTGAGGGCCGCTGGATCAATGTCAGGCATCGTGAGTGAAGTCGCGCCTTCGCGGCTTGCCTAGCGCGACTTGCGGATTGATCAAGAGCCCATGAACAGCACGAGACGATGCCAGACGAGTCTAGCAATGCGAAATGGCGGTTACTTGGCGCAAGTGGGAATGATAATCGATGGCGCGAACGGGCACTTGTATTTGCGACAAGACGTCTATAATGTGAGGTTGACGAGTATATTCGCCTAATATGTGAGGCTGCAAGTTATCATCCAAGGGTTTCAATGAACACTAGGCGCGTCGTCGCGTCCCGCCGACATACAAAACGATTTCAAGTCGCATTATGCAAGAAAGGCTACTCCGACAACACCCTTTGGCCATGCGACTATGTCATCCCAAAGCCAACGTGTCAATAAGGGAATCAATAGTCTAGTGCAGCGACTATTCGTGGAAATACCAGGAGAGGACCACGACGATCAGCAAGAGAGAGCCGGAAATGCTGTGGATTTTGTGAGAGAGCTTCTAGAAAGGTTGATATATTTTATTAAATTAATGGATTATGCTAATTCTCCTTTGAAGTTCAAAGGCTCCTGCGATAGTCGATGATGTGAATCAAGCTTCCGATCTGATCAAAAAACGTCTTATTCAAAGTAACGATAGTCCTGAGAAAGCTCTACGATTTACAAGCTTGTATAGCAGGCTCCTTTCGATTCCGGCGATCAACCAGAAGTGGGCCGTCCTATACTTCTTATATCAACTAGGCGATCAACAACATAGAACGACTCCAATCTTGACCAGCCCATTCAAAAGTCCCATAAAGACTAATCGCGAGACGAGGAATACGAACCATGATTTGCCGCCCGAGTACAGGTCAGAGAGAGAAGAAAGGCCTTTCCAAGATGCTTTCGCGCCAGGCGGGCTCAAAAATTTACCAACTCGTGAAGGTGGACAGAGAGACAGAAAAGAGGAAGAACAAGTTTTCGCCAAGCCAACAAGTGCTCAACGGGCTGATGTTTCTTTGAAGACCGCGTTGTTGTCAGAGAATTATGTCGAAATAGATCCACCGGAGACTGCCCTGCTACGTGACTTACCATTCACCTTGCAAGGATTGTCCTCTACCAATCTTCCGTTCACTTCAATCTCAAGTCTAAAATTGCCTCCCACTTTACCTGTCCCTATCCTGTCGATTCTGCATACATTGGCAGAGCCATCTCTCTTGTATAAGGGACTCTCGTCATTTGTACAGTCCGCTGATGGTGGTCTGCTTGGGCAGAGTTTGCGCGCCGCAATATCAGGTGAACTGCGCTCGTACCTTGGATTGGTAGCAACTTTGGAAAGCCAAATTCGTCGGGCGTTGTCCTCTCTCAATGAAAATGAACCCCGAGGTGGTATCGGCAAAGCCGGTGTGACCTTGAAGAGATGTGTTGTCTGGACGCGGGAAGCAACAATGGGTCTTCGTTTGATGAGTCTCATAAGCGAAGAGTCAAAGAGTAAGCGAGGTGGACAGTTAGTCTCGCTAATACACGGATTCTCTTCATCTCACGGAGACCCCATGGTCGGAGCATTTGCCGAACGTTTACTAGGTCACGTTACACGACCTTTCTACGATATGTTAAGACAATGGATATATGATGGGGAGTTGTCAGATCCCTATTTCGAATTTTTCGTTTCAGAACAGGACCCGAACGCTGTGAATGAGACTACCGATGGGAAGAATCGAGGCGGAGCAAGCAGTGTCTGGGAAGATAAATACAAGCTAAACGAAGATATGGTCCCGAGCATCATCACACAGGACTTTGCGCAGAAGGTCTTCCTCATTGGCAAGTCTCTTAATTTTATTCGATATGGCTGTGGCGATTCACAATGGGTTGAAGAATATTCGAAAGCTGCGTCAAAAGAGCTGCGCTATGGAGACACTGCAACACTAGAAACATGGATCGACGAAGCTTATAAGACAACGATGGCTCGACTCATACATTTGATGGCCGAAAAGTTCCACTTGTTTGAGCATCTGAAGGCTCTCAAGAATTACATTCTACTAGGTCAAGGCGACTTTATTGCTCTATTAATGGAGTCGCTGTCCTCCAATCTTGACCGTCCCGCTGGAGCCCAATATCGACACACTCTTACTGCCCAGTTGGAGCATGCCATTCGGGGTTCTAATGCTCAATATGACTCTCCTGAGGTACTGCGCAGGTTAGACGCTCGAATGCTACAGCTTTCTCACGGGGATATTGGGTGGGATTGCTTTACTTTGGAGTACAAGATCGATGCACCAGTTGATGTGGTCGTCACTGAATGGGGCAATCGACAATATTTGAAAGTCTTCAACTTCCTTTGGCGTATCAAACGCGTTGAGTTTGCACTAGCCTCAACGTGGCGGAAATGTATGACAGGAGCAAGAGGAGTCCTACAAGGGGAAGACAAGAATGTAGCCAGAGCCTGGAAATTGACCAGAGGTGTTCTTGCCGAGATGATCCATTTCATTGGTCAACTTCAGTATTACATTCTTTTCGAAGTTATCGAAAGCTCTTGGGACGAATTGCAGACTGCTATACATAAAGATGGTTGCACTTTGGATGACCTTATTAAGGCTCATACAAAATATCTCAACGCTATTACGCACAAAGGACTACTAGGTGCCAAGAAAAGAGGGCAAGGTGAAAATGATGAAAACACGTTCATGGTTCAGCTTGGCGATATACTTCGCCTAATGCTTAACTATCGCGACGCGGTAGATGGGCTCTATAGTTGGTCCGTGTCAGACTTCACTCTGCGACAAGGCGCACCGGTACGTGCTGAACGTCGTGAGGATGATGATGGAATACTCGTTCCCACGCCTGCTACCACCAGGCGGGGGCCTTTCAGTATGCAAGATTCTACACCGGTTGGGACTTCTGAGGACTCCATCACAGACGAGTTCCCTATCTTGCAAGAGAGGTTACAAGCACTTGGCGGTCATTTCAAGCAGAAAGTATGTATATTGTTAGGAGATTTGGCATATCAACCCGACGTGGATATGCGATTTTTAGGTGTGGTCATGAACTTCAATGATGTTTACCAGGCGAGGAGGAAGTCGACGAGACCAGTTGGCAGAAGCGAACAGCCTAGAGGCTCTGCAAAAGCGTGATCTGACAGACTATAAAGGGCGTTGACCTTGGCGTATTCAGGAAAGGTTAAGTGAACCTTATGGGAAGGGATGATACCGTGTTGACTATATGAAAAGTCACGATAGTAATGATGTTCATGATTGTAGAAAGCTATTGTGAGTAAATGTTTGCCCATGGTATTACTCAGTGATCCTTCTGATTCCAGGCCACGAAAATTAATCGACATTTTTGCCGTAGAGGTCCTACTAAACTCCGAGGACGCCATGCTAAATGCTGATAAATCCCTAGAGTCATCTCATTTATGAGAAATGTAAACCCTCTTCGTTGAATGCAGAGAGAAGCCTTAAGAAGTCATTCTCGTCACATTTTCCCGCTCTCTTGTCAGCCAGCTCCGTGACATCTTCCAGAACTTTTCTTATCTTCTCCCTAACCAACTCCGCCACTCTAGTCTTCTTCTTCTTGCTAGGCGTCTTGCTAGCGGGGTGTGACTTGGCGTTTAACTCTTTGAAGAAAGCAGGTGTATCATCGCCTTCGTCAGAAATGCCGTCCCAATCCTCATCGTTTGTTACTTGAGCTGGGGCAGAGTCCAGTTCCATCGTATCGTCGTCGGCCGCATCATCAGAGATAGGTGTATCGTCCAAGGGAATAGAATTCATAGCACACCAAACTCTATAATTTCTTTCACACATCGATAAAACCTCTCGGCTGCCTAACCAAGAAGCTCTCATTGTACGACCTCTCCTCACAAAACACACTCGCAACATGCCGTCCCACTCGTCCCAACTCACGCCTGGTCTCTCGCTCCCCATTTTGGGCTCTATGCGGACAACGCTGGATTCGACTTGTGGTGGTGGTTTGAAATTGTTCTTACCAACCTTCATGATGTGTGTAATTTTGGCCCAAAACTGTGCGTTCACGCTTAGACGGCAGTAGAGGGAGTCGCCTGGACGCGCTGTTAGGCGAAGCGCAAATTCCCGTTGGAACATGAGAACGGAGACACGGGGTGGATTTGGGAGGGACAGGAGTTTGAATACAAGAGGCGAGGAAATCTAGGTAATAGGTTAGCCACATCTGTTTCGACTTCGAGTGCGCGAAGCAATGAATTCACGGGAAAAACCAACCTGGTACGGTGTATTGCTTATGCAAACATCAAAAGGAGGCAGTGTTTCCATCTTTATAACATCTCCAAGTAACACCTCCAACCGCTTCTGCTCAGGCTTCCCTTGCACTCTCTTCGTCACCTCAGCCGCCATCCTAGGATCCAATTCTACCGCGATAACCTTCTTAGCCTTCTCCAGTATCCTGACAGTAAGGTTTCCGGTGCCGGGACCTACTTCAAGAACCGTGTCTGAAGGCTTGAGGAAAGATTTTGCGACAATGGCCTCTGCGACACCAGGGTTTTTCAGAATGTGCTGGCCAACATTGGTGTTGAATTTGAAGACATTATTTGTGGTGGCTTGAGCTTTGGCGTATGGTGAAGCTGCTGAGGCGCTATTGCGCTTGGGATTCTTTAGTTTTCCCATGGTCAGTTGAAGGTTCGCAATTGCTTGCTTAGAGTCTCGAGCTTGCGGATGAAGTGGGATAAACATTTTTGTTATCTTAGCGTGGAAATTCAGCGGGGTCTTATCGGCGAATCACATGACTCGCATCCCCTAAGTTGTATTAGTAAGCGTCCAATTCTTTTGGGCATCGACATGGCAACTACCTCAAGCGGTTCGCTAATTTACTGGCAGACAATGTTTTCCGTCCATAGAGGGCGTTGTCAAATCGTAGTACATCACAAGAACTTTTGAACTGACCTCTAAATTTCGACTACTATACCTCAATTTTGGGCGCTTTTGGCCACTGTCACATAAAGTAACACCATCCTTCTAGTGTGCTCTTCTCCGGTGCTTCATCTTACCAAGACTTTTCTAACATACACTGATACTCAAAAATTCTTGTTGAGAGAAGGTTCATGATTGTGCCTCGTCACAATCGGCATGTGCGAAGCTTCCACACTGGAAACCGACCACCTCCAAGAAGAACTAGAATCAGGGTAACAAACAACGGGCGATTGGAGAGGTTAGTATCCCCCGAAATGTGACCCATCGTCACGTTGGATCTCTCATCTCACAATGACGACGAAAAAAGTCTATAACCTTGTTCACTCGATGTTAGAGTTTAGAATTCTTGTCGAACAAAGTGGCGCAAGCCTCCCGGTGCGGCCAGCCTGTAGGGGTCTTGGAACACTCCCTTGCAGAGTGATTGGTGAGGATAATTAACCACAACACACCATGACAGCGTTTTTGCAACTCATGTTCAATGTCTGTATCTTTTCCCCGCAACCTGCAGGGCGTCCAAACCCTGGTGCTCATCAGCTGCCACCTCGTACTGATTAGATGAAGGAAATACGAAGTGTAGGGAACACAGAGGTTAAATACTAACCCAATGAGCGAAGAAAAGCAAGATATCGAGGATGAAATCTCTGGATGCTGCATCTAGTGCTGCATGACATCTCAAATGAAAAGCTTGGATCTAGGAATGTTCTTTGAAGGTCTACAGTATAAAACACATTCCTAATCTCCTTCACACAGATTAAACTCCAGCCATCTAAAGTCACCGAACACTTTTAAATCGACCTCGTTCTTCTTTTCTGCCTCGCAATCACATCTCACAGCTACACTTGGCACTAAGATAGCTTGTTGTCAGATTCCAAAACTCCTTTAATCAAAATTACCATACCTTGACCAAAATGCCTTGCCAACTCCGAGCAACGTCATCGCTCATTATACTCCTCGGCCTCACTACCAATTCCTTGGGGATTGGTATCCCTCGCGAGGCTGTTCCATGCAATTTCTACTTGAATGCATTGGGGCTACCTGACGGAATGGTCCGACAGGATGCAATTGGCCAACCTAGAGTTGGTGGCTCCTTTCCTCAGAACTCCTACATTATCGACAGCGGAACATTGAAGGACTCGGAGGGGCACACTTGTATAATCTCAGAAAAAACCTCACAGTTGCAATGTGCCCAGGGAGTGTCAGACAATATCCCTTTCACTTTCTCGGATGACTTCCTTGTTCAACACAACCGGAACTCGAATTGGCTTGCTTGTCCCGCCGCTGGACCTGGAGCTGATGGGATTCACAACATCTACAGCGATTCTAAAGCGGATAAGACAGGTTGTCAAGCAATCCAGTTGCGCGCAGGAGCTTTTGCATGCGCAGTACTTGGTCGACCAGGCTCAAGCTCGGTAGCTAGAGATTCAGCTTCTGGTTCAAATACACAAGAGCTGCCAGCGGCATCTGTATCTTGTCCTAAAGATATAGGGTCTGGTACATTTCAGTACCCACATCTCATTGTGCCAACATCTTCCCAAGCACCCGATCACGCTTTTGGGAACTCATACACTGCCCATATCTCTCCATCGAACGATACGCTCTTCAATTTTGACATTCCAGCAGCCGGGCCCTATCTTGGAACTTGCTCCCTTGTCTTCCAATTCCCGTATTCCTCTGACTTAGCGTGGCAAAACCAGCCAGACTTCTACTACTCTGGTATTGAGCAAGAGGTTGGCTCGAACGGTGGCCTATCCTTTGCTTTACTTTCTGGTGTCGCTACAAGTGGTACTACATACAAATCTACCCCCGCAACTGCGAGTAATTATGGCAAAGTTCAGGTTTTCCCAGGCAATAATTACACTATTGCAACTTTTCCGTGCAAGCCTGGCAAGACCCAGACTTTCTCAATTACAAGCGTAGGAGGAGTGGAATTAGACTTCTTCCAGGACTCACGCCCAGATGCAATTGGGCCATATATTGTTCCATGCGCGTGAACGATCCGAAAGGCTGGACATAGGAATTCTGGAATAGAATGCAGTCAAGGCAGTAGTAGATTAATGTTAATGATGAATGGAGTAAGATTTTGTATTAAGATTCTGCATTGCTTAGCTTATCCTCGCCTCACGGTTGTGGACCGAAGAAAGACATTTGATATTGTCTTAATTTCCGAAAACTCGATCTATTTAACAGTCTAATTTAGAGAACATAAAACTTACTTCATGATACTGTCGCCACTCTGCGTACAAACTTCACCTTTCACCGTTTAAAACACAGACCACCATTCCCCATTTATAACACAGATCACCAAACACAATTGCCCGTCAATAAAAGGCAAAACAAAATCACTATATCAATTAAAATGGAGCAAATAGATCCGCGGCGCTCCGCCGATTGTGGAAGGCAGTAAACGAGGCCAACTGATTTATTTTACAAAATTATCCTAATACTATTTATTAGCTTTCCCAAATTTCTAGCAGTATTCGTGGTTTTGGAATTTATATCAGATTAAGTCATGTGGCACGATCGTCTTTATTAAGTTCACCCGAAGTCGGGCCATGGATGTTAAAAGCCCGAATGTCCGGACCTCGCTTCCTGATTATCAATCTAGGGATCGGTTTAAAACCTAATCTAGAGTAATGACCTGCTACAATAGGTTTGTTCTTTCTTCTCGTTTCTGAATTATAACATCTGTACTACTTAAAGTCATCATTTCTTAAGGGCCTTGCAATATTCTCTAGATTTCTTATCACAATCATCAACTCATTCCTAGGAAACAACTTGAAAGGTGGGCACTGAGCATAAGACAAGCACTCTTTGAGGCAATGGCTTTACAAGGCAATAGGGTCATTGCGGGAGAAGCGACTCCACTACTTCGTGAAGAGACTGTTGATGACACGAGTTCAGAAACTTTGACAGAGTCTCATCATGATGGAGATGCTGAAGACCATGTTGATCCGGATCGTGCGAATCAGTCCGTTGGCAGGGGACGAGGACTGTTAATCATGTTGAGTGTTTGGGGCTTGATATTCCTACAAGGTAAATCTTCTGTCTTTTTCTAGCCCGGTTTTGCTAATTCACCATAGCTTCTAACATGTCGGGGATAACGACGACACAATCGAAGATTGCAGAGGATCTGGACGCTTTCGATTCTGCTAGTTGGTTCACATCAGCATACTTGGTAAATCCTGATATAATCTATTCCAGTGAAACATATCTGATAATCCTGTAGATTGCCATGTCTAGTGCCTCACCATTGGCAGCTCGTCTAGCTCAAATCTTCTCGCCGAGAAATTGTATATTCGTTGCATCTTTACTATTTTCATTGGGTGGTATTATCACATCTCAAGCTCCAAATGTCCAATTATTCCTTCTCGGTCGAGTATTCAGTGGCTTGGGTGGAGCTGGTATAATGACTATCTCTTTCATCTTGATTTTAGAACTATCTGGAAAAAAAAGGAGAGGGCTATTTATTGGCCTTGTGAATACTTGCTTTACTATGGGCGTTTCTCTAGGAGCTGTAATTGCTGGTGCTTTGTTGAATGTGACTGGATGGGTACGTCGATCTCTACATTTAGTTGACAGCTGCTAATGCTTCCAAGAGATTCCTCTTTTGGATACAGAGCCCAATAGCAGTTGTGGCTGGGATTGGAATATTCTTTAGCATTCCGAAATCATTCACTTCTGGCTATCAGGATGCGGAAAACTCAACTGCCGGTCAGAAACTGGCGAAAATAGATTATCTAGGGGCTCTTCTTCTGGTAGGTTGCGGCTCAACTTTCCACATTCTTCTCCTTTGGAATACTCTCAGCTAATGAACCTAGGCAAGTTGCATTTGCCTCTTCCTCTTCGGTATGTCCTGGCCGAAATTACTCTGGCCCCCCATTGGCATGGCGGTACTCCTTTTGGTAGCATTCGTGACGGTCGAATTATATTTTGCCGCTGAGCCAATTATTCCAATTGTTGTTCTCAGGTCTCGTGGCGCACTTCTATCCTGCATTGCGCAACTAGGTATCATGGCTGCTCGCTGGATGGTACTTTTCTATACGCCTGCGTATGCCATAGCCGTTCTGAGCTGGTCACCCGCATCAGCTGGTACTATTCTAATTCCTACGAATTTGGGATTTGCAATAGGAGGCATACTCGCTGGTTGGCTTCATATCAAGCACACTGGTTCTTTTTGGCTGTATGTCTACCATGACTCTATACCCCAACTATTTCTAATTATCCACAGATCATGCATACTATCCTATGTCCTTTTCGCAATATCCCTTTTCCTACTCTCACAGATCTCAACCGCTTCCACCCCTCCCCTGCTATACTTCTTTACCGTTTTCGTCAACGGCCTCTTTACGGGAGCTGCCCTTAATTACACCCTTGCGCACCTCCTCCATCTGACGCCTCCTGCCACTCACTTCATCTCTACGTCCCTACTTACAACATTCCGTGGATTTGCTGGCTCATTTGGCTCGGCAATTGGAGGTGGCCTGTTCATTCGTGTGCTCAAAGCGAGACTTGAGCAAGGTTTTAGTGAGAATGGCGGTCTAAAGGGGAGAGAGGAGCTAGTTAGAAAATTGCTCGGAAGTCCGGCTCTTGTAAAGAATTTGGAGGGCATAGAGAGAGTCATTGCCGTCGATGGGTACACAGCGAGTCTAAAATCGCTATTCTTAGCGGGTGTGGGCTTGGCAGTCATAATGTCCATCGTCCAGGCTGGGACTGGATGGAGCGCGCCTGATAGCCTCGAGGCAGATAAGATAGTCGAAGAGTGAGTTAGATACAGCAGCGACTGTCGCCGCTCCAGACGTTGGGCTTCAATTGAAGGCCATGGCGTTGACCAATTGAGCAGCATAGCTATAATATTTCGTTGAATGCGCAAAAGCGAGCTTTTGAAATGTTCGAATAACAGATTCTCACCGCATAAGAAGTACAAAGTTTTGTGCAATCGGCCTCTGAAAAGAAACCGTTCGCGCCTTCCTCTCTTCCCGTAGTCATGTTCGTGCCTTCCATCAGGGAAAGTCATCCTTAATTGCTAGTGCAACCTCGCATTTGTTGAGTGTTCCATGGTGCCTTCTTTCTTTAGAGATTTAAAAAAGATATCAGCCCATATTTGGAATCCCAGATCTGAATTCCTTTCCGTCTCCTTTGGGTCGTGGACCCATGTTTATTGGAAAAACATTTTCATGATATCAATATTGCACGGAAACTCTCTATCTTGCCACAGTAGACCTCGAGGTTCATCACATCCTCCGAAAATTCTCGACATTCGTGCCATTGTGACTTGGTAGTCGTCCTCTCTGAATTCTCTCTCGGACAGTACCTCTTCGCGCTTTGCCAGTCACAATTTTTGGATACTCGAAATGCGTGCTTAACACCGTACCTCTTCAGCACATCCCGAATCGATTGGCTTTTCGGGCCTCACAGTTGGCCTGCTGTCCAAGTTTTCAAGAGACATTATGGATTCTATATATAACGTGTCTCACGAGGAACCGAAGATCATGAATCTGACCAGCTTTTCGGGGACGAACCTCACGGCGCTCGAAGGTCATATTATCACCAGAAGCTACAATCCTGGACTCCTTGTCTTATCATATATAATAAGCTATGTCGGAGCTTGGACAACGTTGGAGTTGCTTCACAAGAGAACAGCCTGGAAAGGCAGCTACAATTGGTATGCAATCCTTGATTTACCTACTGGTTTGGGTCTAACATCGTTCTAGGTGGCTTCTTGTCAGCGCATCGATATCAATGGGCGGTATTGCTACATGGTGTATGCATTTCATAGGAACTCGTGCCATTATCCTCGGAAATGGAGACCCTACCATCCAAATAGCTTACAACCAAGGCTTCACGGCGCTCTCCTTTTTCGTCCCCATTATAGTTCTCTTAATATCGTTCTGCACTGTCGGTTCTAGCGATCATGTAAACTTTGTTCGGGTGGTTCTTGGTGGGATCCTGGCAGGCTTGGGATTTTCTGGTATGGTTTACTTGAGTCAGGCAGGAATATCGAATTACACTTGCATCTACGTTGTGAGCTATGTTCTAAGCGCCGCAATAATTGCATGCCTAGCAAGCATTGGTGCCCTTGGGACATTAAGCTACTTTAGATCGAACTGGAACTCGACTTGGTGGAAGAGGGCTCTTTCTGCCATCCTGCTTTCCTTCGGGGTATATGGAATGCACTGGCTGAGCGTTGCTGGAACAGAGTACCAGCTGAAGCAGGTTGAAGACTGGCCAATGAGCAGCAGTTCTAGGGAGAGTACCGTAATTGGAGTGATCTCTTTGGTAAGGTCATTCATCTCTTCCAGTATCTCGTTCTAACGAACAAGTCTATCTGCGGCTGCTTAGCCCTTATCTCCATTTCAGTCTTTGCTCAAGCACAGCGGGCTCGGAGTGCAAATCGGGCACAACAAGTTGCCCTTGCCACAGCTATATTCGACCCTGAGGGCAAGGTTCTTGTTACCCCAAATGGCATTTTTCCTAATAGGAAAATCACACAACAATTTCTGGAGCGTGTACGTTCTTTACAATGTAGCTCATCGTTGTAGGAACACTACTGATCACTACTAGTCTTTCAACGATGTCTTCAACGCCTCGCATCCTGTCTTCCTTTGGATATATAGAACAACACACAACTGGCAGGGCGTTGAGTATTTGCTCCCTCCAATGCGAAGACACATCGATGCCGCTGGTTTAGGGCATCGTCATCTGAGGTCCACGTCTCAAGCTAACCTCATGGACGAAACGGGTTCCCCTGTAGAAGAATACTCCATAATTTTTCGAGAACTATTCTGTCTTGCAGCGTTCGAGCTTGCTATTCATCTCGACCGAGAGCTCGATGAAATGGGTGTGTTGTACGAGGAAATTACACCAACTGGACACAAGAGCCTCGCCTCTGGCAATGGCAGGAAAAGTCTAGCAACCCTAGGTAGTAAACTGACGCGAGGACGTCAAACCGTTGATGCGGAACGTGCGACAGCGAGAGGCGAGGTTGAAGTGATGGGCAAAGGGCAGTTGTTGTTCTTGGTAAGCAAAGTTGACAAAGTCGAAGCCGGAAACCTTACAGCGGCTGGATACCGATTTGCAGCCAAAGAAAACGTTCTTCCCATGCTGTCCGCTAGTCTCCAGATCAGTCAGTCGGATATCAGCCGCCGTCTTGACCTAATGATGGACTATGTTGGGGATTCTCACATTCTTGAGTCAGGTATACACATTGCTGGATTTGCTATCAGGGCATCAATTGGTGCAGGATTTGATGTCTTAGCTCGAAGAGATGCAAAAAACCTCTTACCGACTATGCAATTAGGGATTGATACTTTAACTCCGGCTCACCTGGAATACATGAAAACTATGGATTTGCTCAGCGTGAGCGCTGTGATGAAACTATTCAACAAGGCCGCGAAGGCGAACAACCCCAATAAGGAGCAACGAGAGTTCGCCAAGGCAATGAATCTTAGTTTGGAGGCTTTGAAAGACGAGATAGACGATCCATTCTTCAATGACGCCCAGCTTATCGCTAAGCCAGTAGAGGCACCGTGCAAAGGGAGTGATGGAAGCGGAGCCACTGGTGTGGCTTTGCTCATCACCTTCAAAATCATCGTCCCGATTCATGCTCGAGCTCCGGGGAAGAAGCTTATATTTGTGCCGTTAAACTTGTTTAGAACGCAACAAAGGGTCTACAAAGGCTCGCCTGACCATAACACTTTTGCCCGAGAAACTTTCAAGGAGTTTTCCAAAGTTCTAGATATGGCTGGAGTCGAAGAAGATGGTTACACAAGAGCTAACAGCCATAACAGAGGCAAGTTCATGTTGAGAAAAGGAAAGGCATCATCCAAAGGCAAAGGTACTAAAGATATTGAAGAGGTTGATATAGATGGCACTCGCCCTAGCCAATCCTCCAGCCCAACTTTGAAACCACCCATAATCAAATTCTGGGGTGACAAGGGCCGCAACAAAGGACGTGACGATCAAGGTTCCGACAGGGGGCTCCTGTCTGATAGCGAGCGGAACAGCACTATTGGGGAAGAAGTTGGCATCGATCCTCGAGATTCTGGTCAACCACGGACACCAGGAAGTATCAATGGAGAGAAAGGGATCGAGTTGTCGAAATTGAACTTCAGGGGACAGGAGCCTAAGTGTGAACCAGCAAAATCTGCACCGAAAGATGAGGGCGAGAAGAGGACTTTCATCGATGAAATGTTTGCCATCACCATCAAGACGAAAGAGGGCGCGAAGGTATGATAGATGTTCGTTGGTGATTCTCATATTTTGCCGCGTATTGAAGAGTTTATGGAAAGTACTACTGCTGTTATTGGATGGCCCTTGCTCTTCATGCAACCAAGGTCAAGCAGAGGTTGAGATGACATTCGGTAGTTTCTGGTGTTTAAAATTGTGATAGAGAATCCTGATATCCTAGTGTTGCTGTATTATTAGTGAATCAATTCCGAAACATTTATCAAACAAACTTTTTGTAAAGTCAGTTATCAAGAGAGCCAGTGTTGAGTTCACGCAAAGTCGAGTGGCCTCCTGATGAGGGATGTATAAAGGTGCCACAAGTGATGTATAATTAAAACCTTTGCGTTCGTGACAAGTTTTACAATTCGAAACAAATACTTTAGACAGAAATGACCAAATGATATATATTAGACATGAAGGTGGACAAGCGAGAGTATTGTCCCATCATTATATGGTGAAGTTGGTGCTTGAAGTTCATGCTTTGACTGGTTCACAGGTGAGAGAAGGTATATGGAGACTAAGAAGCTACTCGTTGCAAGTATATCAAGGAGGTCTTCATCTTATTGCCTTTATAATTCAGGAGGGTCGGATTGTATTTAGATCTGCTGGTACATGAACTCAATCATGTTGTATGTACATGATTATCCGAGATTATAAAGCAAATGGCTATGTCCTCCAACTTTATCTCCACATCAAGGAGATAAGGTTTCTAACCCACTGTATCACAAAGGTAAAATCCATGTTCCTCTCTATAGTTGTGGGTTCGTTCGATGACTCTCACCTCTCTCCGATCTACCATCCGTAACCGTACCGTCTCGCAACCCAAGGCTGGTGGTACGAGCTCGTATCTCGATGTCCACTCAAACCAAGCTCACCAGCAACATTGACATATCCATCAGTACCAACCTTGCCACCACTTTTGACAATTTTCTTGATACTATCTTCATCCCCTTTCCACGGAGTACGACAATAGACGCATTTGACTTTTCCGGGTTTGCTCTTTACCCATTGTTCGAAACAATAGCGGTGGATATTGTTTCCACAGGCAGCCTTGCACCACAAGATGTCTTCAGACTTATCAGACTCTTCGAACCCCATGACACAGACTGGACAATCTCCTTCGATGGGCTTGCGATGGCCAAATGTGTCGGTTGAAGTTGACGGTTCGCCAGATTGTGGAGTTGCAGGGGCATTGGCAAAGATTTCTGTTAGCTCTGTAGAAAGGAATGCAAGTTGATAGGCTAAGTCCTCGCGTACTTTGAGTACATTGACGAGAACCTAGTGGGTGAGCTGGTAATCCTGAAAATTGAGAAGGTGGTCTTACATAAATGATGTGCTTGCACTGATTTCCTTTTGAAGAATCTGGGCATGAACACGTGGGTACCTTTGAAATGTTCACCTGGTAGATATTTCCGGTAGTACCAGCAATGTCGATAACCGCTTCTTCGTGACTTCCATCCTCACTCGTGCTCCTGGCTCGATTTATTAGAAACATGCGTTGCGTCTTGACGCGGTTCAACCGCTCAAGATACGTAAGTGGAGCTTGTAGTCGTAATCGCTTCAATCGCTTTTCCTCAGGTTGATCATACTTTTTCTTGCGAGCACGCTTTGGCCTGCTACCGTCGATGCTAGCAAGTGCGTCTTGTGCTGCAGACTCGGCTAATTCATCTGCTTCATCTTCCTCCCGAGTCTTGCGCTTTTGAGAAGGTGGTTTGACAGGGTTTGCAGGTTTGATATGCTTGGTATTCATCACCTTCTCTGTGTATGCTGGGCTTGCACCTTCTCCTCCCGAAGCAGAGTGTTTGACATATCCAGTCTGATTGTATGCTCCTTTGGTGAAGTTGTAAGATGGCATCGTGAAAGGAAGATGACCTACGAATATAAGGGATGAAATTGTGATTTTGAGACAAGAAGTTACATGAAGTCGGGAAACTTGCAATGTCCCGATTGTGACCCTCGTGGTAGTGATCACTCGAGATTGATTGAGAAGAAGGCGACTGACTACAAGGATGCCATTCGCCGAGGTGACGCCAAAACACGTGATTGCTGTAGCCCACTCAAATAAGCCTAGCGCATTGAGCCCTGCTCACGCTCAAAGCAAAACTCGTCCAGCTTCGCGAACGCTTCTTTCCTCTTCATAGTCTTTTACTTTTAGTAAATTACGGCATTCTATACCCGTGTTCTGGCTACCATTGTCATCTATCGATGCAATGGATTCGAGATAGCCCTTTCACATTGAAAGATAGCCGAGATTGATCTGCCTTTATAATCCTGTCGATTGCTGGAGTGAAAACTCTTATGGTGCGATGGGTTCGCTTAGTGCATACATCTCTTCTACACAAACTCAATAACATAAGTGTGCGGTCGTATGTGGGCCAAGTTCCTCTTCCTGGGATACTCTGTTCACTCATGGAGCTGTTATATCGATCACAAGGCAGTGAACTGGTTTGTTTGTTCAATTTACTCGGGCCAGATGTTTGACTTCGAAGCCATATGTACGAGCGTATATGTTCAATTGCAGTAATAAAACCCACTCGCTCAACACTCTACATATCCTCCGTCTGGAAGCTGGTCAAGACTAGTCATGTTGATCTCTCGTCTCCCATTCAACTTGTGTCGGAGCCCTGCACTGGCTGGGTAGACAACTCTTCTTAATCTGTTGGGTGATCCCAAGGGTTGGAAGCTTTTCAATCCGTGCCATGGGTCAAGTCTGATATGGTCCTCCCAGAATGTCTTTCTCGCAGCGATCATACTGTCTTGCTTAGGTACAACAATTTTTCCAACAGTCTGCCAAGGATACTTTTCTGGGTCCCAGATCTTGCCGGCGTACTCGACTGGTTGATCTTCTAGATTCTCACAGAGCTGAACTTGGAAGAGATACTCTGCATCATGATTCCCATGGAACTCTTTTAACCATTCACTCAGAATGTCATCGGGGTGGGAGTCTGGCTTGACTGTCTCTTCGTACTGTTTCTTTTGAGTCTCAGACGATGGAACTAGACAGTATTTGACAATATAATCACCGTATCGATACGCAGTTTGTGAGTACTGACGAATAGACTATTAAACGTCAGCTTAGCCTGTGAAATATTAAAAACACATTTAGACATACCGATAGTCGTGCGTTGTGAACTTGGTCGCGAGCCTTTTGAAGCTCTGTATCCTTTCTAGCCTCAAGGTGTTTGTACAGTTCCTTCTTGTCTCCTCCATACTTTATTCGCAAATCAATGATTTCCTTGGTGGTCTTTGCATCTGCGAGGTCGAGAGCTGGCGTACTGTTGAACTCGATATCTTGAGTTGGGAAATCCTTTCCAGCATCGAACATCTCTCCTGATACGTTGAATACTTTTAATCCAAGACCACGAGGTTGAGGAATGCGATCATCGAGACCTGGGTCTCCTGGTTCGGTGCTATAACGCATTGCAACAGGGTAATTCCCTGGCTTGGCGAAGAGAGTCTGGGCTAGATGAGGAGGCAGATCTTCAACGATGAGCTCTCCTTTAACAACTCCTTGGGTCCTGGCATGGGTTCCTGGATTCGAAATCAGCATTTCGAAGTCAATTTGCATCGGGGGAGCATACCGCTAAAGCAATGCCTGTGCTGGTTGAATTGAGCCCTTTGGATCTTGTTGATCATTTCAGCAACGGCATTAATGTCCTCCTCTTCGTTGACTGGGATTTTCTCCACGCCCTCGGCATTCCATCTGATGTAGTTGCGCGACCCGACTCCATTTGAATGGCCGTTCGCGCCATTACTTGATCCGTTTGTTGCCATGATGGGTTAGTATACAAATGTTATCTGAATGGTCAAGTGGTGTGAAATGCTAAAGATACAGGCGACTACTAGACAAATGGAAAATACTTAGAGATATATAGATAATGGCAGCGTTTCTATCTCAAGGCGGGGTAATGGAAACAGTAAACCTAATAGAGGAGTGTTCTCATGGACATCAAAGATCCAGAGGATGAGGAATGGCCTTGAATGTCTAGACTTGCGCCATGACGACGGCCTGAGGATAGCCGCAGTATACATTTAATAAATGGTTGTTACTCATTGGTGAATTGGCCTGTACGGATGAGGCTACACAAGACTACCCACCTGGTGGGGGAAGCTATCTCAAGATAACCTGCTTCCCCGCTTTAGTGACTGGCAAAGATGTGATCCGGTTGAGGGGAGGCTCTCAAACATCTCAAATCATCCAACCCAGTTCTGTGAGTGGCTAGATTTAACAGCTGTTGAATCGAATTGGTTACATGTCTTGCGCTGTTCACTCGAACTCGTCACTTGGGTCGGGTCGGGGTGGAGTGGGATGATCACCAACTGGGTGCCCCTGTATAACAGCTAAGCTCATTTTGGACACGGCGATTACGAAGTCGAGAACAATAATTATATCCTCATACTAGCAAGCGCCTCTCATTTATACGGTCGCTACTTATCTAACAATGTCGGCTGTACCTTCGTCAGACCTGTCCAATCCCAATTTATTAGGTATGTTTTCCTGTACGGCGTGTCGGCTTTACTGCGCTTCGCAAGCGTTGCTAACGGTTTGTAGCTTCCAAGAAGAAGAGCAACAAGAAGAAAAAGAACAAGACACAGAAGAACAATGGCGATGCTGTCAAGTCGCCCGAAGTTGATAAGGATGTGCCAGTGGAGAATGGGGACGGCGAAGTGGAGCTCGACGATTCCGAACAATCAGCCTTGGTACGAGTGACACCTGTTCAATTCTGAAGTTACGAGGGTCGGTACACGTTCTGACAACACCAATTAGAATACTCCGAGCGAAGGCCACTTTCCAGAAAACATCCATTCACGAACAAACGGCCATGCTCATGACAGTACGAGTAATGGCGACGGGACCCATGAAGAAGCCGCCAACAAGATAACATCCATGCGAAGCGCGCAAGTTAGTACGGACATGAAAGCTACAGAAACGCCCGATGCTAGTATTCGATTAGAGGCAATGTCTCAGGAGCGCGAAGCTTTACGAGCAGAAGTGGAGCAATTGCGGAAGTCGTTGGAAGACATACAGGGCAAGCATGCAGAGGAGTTATCCTCAGTGAAAGGCCAGCACTCGGAACACATCATTTCTATTCAGTCGCAACATAGTGATGAAGTTTCGACGATCAAAGAGCAGCACACCGAGGAGGTTTCAACCATAAAGACCGAGCTAGAAGAGAGCGAGGCAGCAAAGGAACAGGCCGAAACTCAATATCAACATCTTCTTGGGCGAATTAACACTATAAAAGCTAGCCTGGGAGAACGTCTCAAAGCGGACAAGAAAGAACTAGCAGAGGCAAAGGAACAGATTGAGGAGTTAGAATCGCAAAATGAGACCTCCCATAAGCGTGTTCGCGACCTCGAGGCGGAATTACAGCGCCTTGAATCAGAGTCAAATGATTCCTCGAAGGAGCTTTCAAGTCTACGGAATCGACACAATCTTTCCCAGCAGAATTGGGTGCATGAACGAGAAGACTTAATCCAGCAGAATAGACAATTGAGGAATGAAGCTGAGGATGCAAAAGAAGCTATGGGCGAGTGGGAAGTCCTTGCTATGGAGGAGAGGACAAGGCGAGAAGATCTGGAAGAAAGAGTCAGAGATCTCGAAGAGCAATTTTCATTCCAGAAAGAGGCATTTGATGAAGCAGTTAGCGAGCGAGATAGTCAGTACCAAACAGTGGACGGATTGCAAAGAGCATTGCAAGAAGTTCAAGATGCTCGGAAGCGAGAACTGCGGGAAATGGTAGAGTCTTACGAAGAGCAATTGGGGGCTCTGAAGAAGATTGTCCAGGACTCCGACAATAGAGCTACAGGGGCTGAGGAAGGAAAAGAGTCCCTGCAAACCGAGCTTAATAGGCTTCTCCCATTCGAGAAAGAGGTGAAAGAGAAGAACCTCTTGATTGGGAAGTTACGGCATGAAGCAATAGTGCTGAACGACCACCTCACCAAGGCCTTACGTTTCCTTAAGAAGGCCAAACCGGAGGACAATATTGATAGGTATGTCCCCCAAACAGCTTCCGATACCGAACGCCTTTAATGTCCCATAGGCAAATCGTCACAAACCACTTCCTCCACTTCCTAGCACTAGATCGCTCAGACCCCAAGAAGTTCCAGATCCTCCAATTAATCGCATCACTATTGAATTGGACTGAGGAGCAGAAGGAGCAAGCAGGTCTTGCAAGGCCCGGCGCGGCGAGTGGTAGCCTTCGTCTCCCAATATCGCCATTTCACCGCACTCCAAGCACACCTTCACTTTCATCCGAGTTCTTCACCGAGCCCGCCGCCACCAAGGAATCGCTCGCCGATCTGTGGACCGGTTTCCTGGAGCGCAGTGCCGAAGAAGGCTCAGCAAAGGGCAGTAGAAGTGGGAGTGTGAGTAGTAGCGCGGCACCTAGACCTGACACAAGGGGCGGTGAGGGTAGTCGGTCGTGAGATGTCAGGAAATGGGGAGTGAAAGCATTTGTGAGCGACCGAGGTCTTTGTGTACTATATCTACAGATCATTGCGAGAGGCGTTCGTGGGTTGTCTCTTGCTCGAGGCTATTTGGTTGGCAGCCAAGAGTGGCAAATATGCATAGTTTCTTTTTATTTCACAATCACACATTTTTTCAAGAGCCATCAAAACGAGTATATAGACTGCTTTCATGGGTCTGTTAAATAAGCTATGTAGCGAGGTACTAGGATTCTTATTTCCCTAGAGGTCTCTTTAAATGGAGCTGGAGCCGATTGGGAAGTCTGAAATTCTCATGGAAATACAAAGCAACAATAGGACCATGTACACCATTCTGCTACCCAATGACGGAAGTTGAATGTGCTAACTACAATTTTCTCTTCTACTACCCATAATTTGGCAAGTAAGGCGATCAGGCCACCACAAACTATCTGTCCGAGCATAGACTAGCCTCAGATAATGTGTCCTTCTACGCCCTACCCACTGCGTTATCATTGTCCAAAAAGATCTTAAGGAAAATGGCTGTAATATGGGATGAGGAATGAATAGCATCAATCATCTGCACTACTCGCGTATTTTCCGGAAATCGAGATGGATGTCTCTGGCATATATTTAGGGAATGGAGAGAGCGGATCGGTATGAAGGATAAATAGTAATGCGACAGGAAATAAGAAGGGGGGTTGGACGAGTTATAAGGAAAAGAGAGGAGGTTGGATATGTAACATCTTTTGCTGGTACTGGTATTTTATTTGGATGGAACGTTTAGTATATGGCTTGGTGAGTGAAAGGAAGGTGTGATGAGATGACAGAGTTATAAATTCTCTAACAATTGATCATGCAGTGCAGAAAAAAGCTACACACTGCTGGGGAAATGAACACGGTGATATGTACATCTTAAGATATACCTCGAACAAATGTTGTATGACCAGAACATAATTTCGTATTGTCACAAAATATGGTTCTGTATATAACATATCACAAGCTTCTTCCGTCAAGACACTGGCTCTAAATCTCATAAATTTCTCTAAATCCCCAAACCTATATAGTGACTCTACGCCACAGGAACCTCACCTGGCTGCCCCCCCTGAAAAACAACCTCCAGCGGTGCCACAACATTATTCGCGTAAATCTCCGCATCTTTACTGATAGTCTCCATATTTATCCTATTCTCCAACGCATTATTCACACTCTCCATCACATCCCTCTGCTCCATCAGCTCACCCATGACCCGTCCCTCATGCACCCAGTACTGATTGCTCCTGTCCCTTAGACTCTCATCCCTACTCACCGTATTCCGCATGATACTCATAGCGCTCATCTTACTGCGAACGGCGTCAAGAAGACGTGCGGATATCTCGATACGCTCCGCGGGACTGGGAGCTGTTATGAAAGCGCGGTTTGTGCTGGAGAGGTAGAGCAGCCAACCGAGGAGGCCGTCGATGGCCGAGAGCCCGATGAAGCGGTAGATACGCATCTTCCAGAAGAAGGTGTTGAGTTCCTCGAGACGTGTAGCGCGGGCATTCCCGCGGGCATCATAAGTGCTTGTGAGCCAGATATCTAGAAATACCACCGCGCCTGCTGTAATCGTCGCTGTTGTACGCCATATTCCCCCTTCCTTTCCTGTGAAGAGCCCGCTTGTGACGGCCGCGAGGACGATGAGGTTGATGAGGTGAGGTGCGAGGAGCGCGGGTAGGTAATAGTAAAGATATGACTTGGGGTCTTCGGGTGTGCAGAATTGGCAATTCGTCACGACGTCGGGACCGAACTGGAAGAATAGGAGACGCGAGTCTAGAGAGCTGATCTTGGTGCGGAGGATGTTGTCGTTGTCGGTGAGACCTGTCCCGCGGAGGGTCGAGAGACGGGTGAAGAGGACATCGGTGGGGATTTGGAGGCGGGAGGAGGTGAGGCTGAAGATGTTCTCGGGGGAGAAAGGTGGGAGGGTTCGGATTAAGAAGACGGATGCAGTGACGAAGAGGATCAAGAGGGCTCGTGAGACGGCGGGTGGTATTGGGCGGATGGAGACTCCGTGTATGCTTGGGCTGGCGCGCACTGAACGGTAATATGCAAGGGCTTTAGGGAGTAGGAGGGGTCCGAAGAACAAGAGAAGGGACTTAATTCTAAAAGTTGTTAGTATGCAACTTTAAAATTTGACTGGACGTTACTTACGTCCCCCAAGAGATCGCCATGATGGTGAAATGTTGAATGTCAATGTGCCAAAGGAGGGGAGAGAGTTCAAGACACGTTCAAGATGATGTTGGAGATTCTGCCGTCACTCACCGCCATTGTGACTCTGAATAAGAACTAGTGCCCAAGCCTCCCGCATTTCAAAAATCCATTTATTTTTAAGTTTCTGCCAGAGCTTTCTTCCTCAATCACAAAGTTGTGCACAACCCAAATGATGGCAATCTGATCTCACAATCAATTCGTGTTTTTGTTTCTATGTATAGTATGGCTAAATATCCTACTTTCTCTCCTAACAGCCCTTCTCTTCCCGAATCCCTAACCTCAGGATTCAATTCTCTTTTTCCCAAGCGTGGCACTTTCGAAGCTTTGGCGATCTCCTCTCCCATGGTCACTCAGAGTCAAAAAGAATGCCCAGATCGAGCCCAAAGTACTCTGCCAAGAGTCATCTCACTCGTGTTGCAAGGTCTCAGCGAAAGCGATGGTGACCATTGCGTCTTTTTGTTGAGAGACATATTCTCTGTGACTGTAGCTTTATGCCACTATAAAATGTCCTTGTCCTTCGGGATCGCGGTTCAGACCTCTACGTGTATTTACAGTTCCTTCTTCTCCGATTGTGATGTTGTGGATATCTCCACTGGTTCGCCCTTTTCTCCAGAAGATGCCTTCATAGGTTGTGCGGTCTTCGAAGCAGCCTTTGGAGCCAAAACCAAACCCACCGCAGAGACCAACGCGTCGCTGATTAGTAATATGATGGCCATACATGCGATCGACCATGATTGAATGCTGACACTTCCGACTGGCGCCCGTGGGAATGAGAGTAGCCACTCCGCGTAATATGGTGCCCATCCTTTCGGCAGCCAAAACATGGGCTGCTTCTGGAACCAGAATTGCAGAAGCATTCGGACACCATTAAGCCCCAGCCATCGCAATCCGTTCACAATACTGTCGAATGTTGATTTTGTGGAATCTAGTGTCGATTCTGTAATTCTCCAAGTAAGCGCTGTCCACCGAACCGTGGCTGTAGACCACAAAGGATATGCGTACTGGTCTTCTCTATTTGCTCCAGTAACTTGTCATGTTGTCTCCGTAGCTTTGCCCACTTCGCAAACTCGTCCTGGCTGCTTGTGGTATTCATCTCCTTCCGCACTTTCATGAACTGAGATTTCAAATCCTTTTGCTCGGCCGCAGCTTTCGAAGTCGGCACCGGCAATATATTGAAGAGGTTCCATAACTTGAAACATTAGCTGCGACCGAAATCTTGTGCTGCTTTGAGAGCTTACTAGGCTATTTATCGTTGCGACTCCAAACGTGTTCACCGAATGGATGGTGAGTTGGAGAACGAACACGATAATCAGAAGAGAGGGCATTTTGAAAGTTCGATAATATTACAGCGACCTTTCAATACCTAGAAACAGTCTTCAAGGAAGATAATTCGGATTTCTTGTTGTACGTCCGGGGAAAGAAGTGAGCAGTAAATACTGTGGCCGATCGGGGATCTCTAGCTTGAAGTCCGTGCCCCACAAGGCTGTAGCCTCTCCTCAGCATTGGCGCTCACCAGTACTTCATCAACATCACCTTAGCTACGTGAAAGGCCGATCATGTCCAGAACGCTGGACAAAGCTACACTCACTTCACTTGAGACAGTTGATCCTTACAAGGTTTACAAAGATATCGTCACAGTACTCTGTCAACCCCGGACCGAACTGCTCGAAATTGAATTCTTAGGGAAAAGTCATCATATTCCTCCTAGTGAAAGCTTTCTCTTTGAAGAGAACAGTCTTGCAATTCCGAAATCAAAGCTGGTAAAAGCTTTCGTTGTTGCTCGTCAGATTTTTTCTCAGCTGGTTAAAGATTGCCCAGATGGAAGGAGATGTGATCTCCGGAATGCCACAGCTGTCATTCTTCTGATGGATCCGGAGCACCTCACCGCATCGAATACTCGAAAGCGACTGATAGAGACATATCAGAAAGACCCCGATAGCGAATTCATTGCTGTATTGAAGCAGGAATTACTTTTCATCAATAGCTTCTTGACATCGCGACTCCATCGTCACACCAAATCGCCAACTCTTTGGGGTCATCGCCGTTGGATTCTCGAAATCTCTCAACCTCTACAGATAGGAAATGATGAAAGAGTGGACTTTCGTAACATCGTGCTAGTAGCAGCAGAGAGGCATCCACGAAATTACTATGCTTGGTCCCACGCACGTTGGCTGGTGAACAAGTTCGGGATAGTTGATGAGATATCAGATATCTTACACACAACTCAAGACTGGTGCTTGAGACATCCTTACGATACATCTGGCTTCTCGTTTCTACTTTTCTGTTTAGCTCCGCAACATTTTTCAGATGATAAAGACCTCCGAGATGCTAGAGAAGAGGTGTTGAGAAATGTCTTTCGCCTAGCAGTCTCGTTCAAATGGACCCATGAATCGGTTTGGGTGTTCCTGAGAACTTTGGCAGCATCGAGCCGATTCAGCGGAAACTCTTCTTTCGAGGCAGGCGCAGCTCAGGTGAAAGCGGCATGCCCAGAAGACTACAAGGCCCAATTGGTTCTCGAACGTGCCATTGAATGGTCTGGTATATATCATCAAATACTTAAGGGATGAACCACCAAAGGTGTCAGAAGAAAGTCGAAACGGTATGAGGTGTTCTAGAAGCCACAGCAGGAGGCAATCACACGTGATGCTTGTTCTTTAATCCATCCATGCAGATCATCTTGGGTAATACAGCTTTCATGCATGGTCAAGGTTATGGATGAGAACAGACTCACAAAGCCACAGCGGTGACGGACAGGGGTTCCTATTAATATCCCACCTAAAGCGTTCGAGATGTCAACAATACAAATCACGAGTCTGATGGAGCTTCAGATTCATGTCACTTATGGAAGATCTCACAAGTGAGAATCCCTACTCCTCTATCGGGTATCATGCTCGAGACATCCATTTTTAGTCGGGACGATTCTGGCACGACCTCAAGATTTCCTGTACGTGCAAAGCTACAGCCAAGGTTCATGCTCGATTCTTGTTCTGGCATTGTGGGCATTAGCTCGCACATGTCATATATAATATGGTATGAAGACCTTGATATCATGCTGCTCCCACCCGCGATGTTTAGTCTTTGGTTTGAGGGACACGCAAGTGGTAACCCCAGGTGCCTAGCTAGTCTCCAAGTTCAAGACACGAGTGTAGGATATTAGAGTGTCTATCTATGAAAGAGAGCCTCGTGGTGAACATCACTGATAGGGCCCGTTGGTTTGAGCTTGTTGAGATGTCTGCTTTCTGTTGTGTGAGAGGGTCCTTCGTACACACCCTCGGAAACTCACGAAAACCGTATGTGAGCCTCGAAGCGCCTCGGGTGTTCGAGTTTGACATGGGAAAACTTGAAATAAATTCCTGGGGAAGCAAAAAGTGTTGAACACCAGCCCCCTTTTCGATGCTGCACCAATAAAAGGACTCGGACTTACAAGGTGCATTTGTTAGTTTTTCCAAAGGGCCTTGGATGCGTGGACGAGTTGCAGTCGCCACACCCGGTTGAGCCGCTCGAACGAGCTGGAAGCAATCGCGCTTAACTGTATGTCACCTAACGCGGGACTTGAACCAGAAAAAGCCATCAGAGATTGCGTGTGCATGTGCATAGGCGAATAACGATTCGACCGCAATGGTGAAGATATGAAATCGCATCGTCGAATCATGGTCAAGCACAATTCATACGCCCAATCCGGACCACTGATATGCTCGATATACAAGCGTTACCGTCCAGTCCGCTCCAGACTTGCTGAACCAAGCACTGGCAGTTGGCACTCCAGGTGAATTGGGCAAAATATATCAAGACGTGATACCGTATGGCAAAAGCCAATGCTCGTGTATGCATTGCAATGTTGGATGTCTAGGAAGCAGTGCTCGAGTTGTGGCGGCAGTCTGTGGGTGCTGATGCTATCGTAAGAGGGGTTCCCCATCTTCTGCCAACGCAAGCCTTTGAGTCTCCACCAGCACACGACGATTTTGCGACGTCGATTTCGATATTATTACCGAGCGAAGAACATCCCGAATTTCGACGAACCGAGAGGTAGAGAATAATTAGTGAGACTTATCTCGCCTAGCTTGTCTAGTAACAACCATTTAGAAAGTCTCAGCGCCGTTGAGCAGCTTCGTCCGCACCTGGGTTTCATGTGGAGGTGCTTTTGGGCTGCCTTTGGGCTGCTTTTATCGACTCTAACCCTTGTGAGGAATGGCATGGACCCTGGTGTTGGCTTGATAGTGCGATGGTTCAAGATTTGGTGCCGCTTCCACCAGACGGACGTTATCAAGAAGGTTGGTTGGTGGTTGGCGGGACTATTATGGTGCAGAAATTAGGCTGTGCAATCCATGAGAATATTTTCGATGAAGCATTTGGCATTGACAAAGAGTGCAAGAAACCTGACGGTGAAGTAACATTCAAGTGTTCCTACAGTAAATTCCTGGATTGTCTCGGTGGGGTTGATGATGAATTGAAAGATAAGCAGGCCGAGTAGTCAGTCGTCTTCATTTCGGTGGACCCGCAAGTAATTCTAAGAGGGTTTGCTGGTCTGGGGAGTTGGAAGTTACTTAATGCTGCAGCGAGTGGTATGGGCCGCCGTGGTATTTTGCAGCCAATGCTTGAATGAGCTGCAAGATGCTTTGGCCTGCTTTAGTGTCGCGGTGCTTGCGTTGCAACTTACTTGTAAGCTTGCCTTCCTGGAGTTCTGCAGTCCGAGTTGGAGGTGGAGGTGGAGGTGGAGGTGAAGGTGAAGGTGGCAGGGTGGTACACGCCACTTTCTCAATGGAGCAGCTTTCACTGCAGAGAAAGAAAGCGGCAGCTCGCAAAAGATGATGTGAGGAATAAATACCCTACGTATGACGAGAGAAAAAAGTACTCCGTTTCAATTAACGAGAGGTTGAAGAAGCTATCCATACGAGCGTTGCCGACGGAATTGCAATTCTGGCGATACCGCGGCATCAACCGGTCCTTCTCCTCCTCCAGGTTCCAAGCATGGCTCAGAGGAACGTGATTCACGTTGTTCTCAGTGTTGACGGTGGCCAAAAAGACGCAAAAGCGCGACGTCGAAATCTCGACTAAATTTCCAATCTGCCAACCCCTGCCCACCCCTGTCAGAAGCTCGGTTAGGCTTAGTGGCTTATCCTCTACCAATCAGTACTCTAGCCTGAACCATAGATCCGTACCCGCCACACCCTTGAGGAAGCCGCGTTCCCAGTCTCCGCTAACGTACCCCTGCCATCCGGTCCACAAACCCTTGACTGGTTGGTCAAGCTAAATCGGCCCCATCGTCCCCTTAAAGCTGCTTCCTCGCCAGTGTCCTCCTTCGCAATCCTTCTTATACTGGCCGTACGCAAAGCCACTCTGCCTCGAACCTCTAAAAAGTTTGGTCCTTCGGTCATCGAGTGTGTTCCCTTCTCTGCTTCATCACTGTCGTTAAGGATTTTTCTCTTCACGAAGACTAGAGAAGAAGTTCCGCATAACAAGCACATTAGAGCTTTGTTGCGTGTTAAATAAATAAAAAAAGGTACGTGCCAACTTCTTCCCTGTTCTTTGTCTCTGCTTTTTTTCATCAACAACGAAACAACATCAACATCGAACGCGACGAATGCTCCCTATCATCATCAGAATATTATCGGTCAACAGATCGTGCCTTCTCCGCCATCAACAGAGTCAATTGCAAAAATAGCCCCAGTCGAGTGGCAAGTGGGACCTCGAGGGAAGGAGCGACTGTCGGTTGATAAAACACTCAGTTTCATCCGAATCCGCCAACTTCCGCTTCCTCATACCATCACAACGCAACTTGCATTCATCAATCTTCCTCAGCAATCATCTCATCATCGACTTCGCGGGCATCGAAGCGAGTAAATAATTCCATTGAGCCTGGGCTGACCTCAAGAAAGTTACTGTACCAGCATAATACTCATCCCACCATGTTCGCCCGAACTCTCCTCCCGGCTCTCGCAGCCGTTGGTCTCGCAACCGGTGAGTCGTCCCATCTACCATTCATCTTTTCCAGAGCACAGCAATATCGTGGGATTCTCAATTGAGAGCTGTAGTTTATACAACGACGTGACGAGACATCCGATTATTGCAGTTGTCAGATCGAACGATTACTGACTGTATGACCATCTAGCCCAAACTGCGACCATCTGCTCCCAACCCACAATTACGCTGGCCTCCCAAGCAGATGCTTCAGCACTCGCAAACTGCGCAACTATCTCAGGTTCCATTGTCATTTCGCCAAATGCCGTGGGTTCTATTAGTGTCGATGGACCTTCGCAGGTTGCTGGAGGGTTCTCTGCACTGAACGCGGGTAACTTGGTCACCTTATCAAGTACAACAATTACCTCGATCGGAGGAGACTTTACGCTCACCAACTTGACCACTCTTTCCACTCTGTCTTTTACTTCTCTCAAATCATGCAAGAACATTGCATGGAGTGCCCTTCCCGCTCTACCCGAGCTCACATTCGCGGCCACCATCAGCAAAGCAACCTCCGTTGTCATCACCAACACCTTTTTGAGCTCCCTCGATGGCATCAATTTACTCACCTGCCAGACACTCGACATCAACAACAACAACCGTCTGAAGACTTTCAGCACACAGATCGCGAATGTGACTAACCAGCTGACCATCGATTCCAATGGTGTCAACTTGGCCGTCAGCTTCCCCAACCTTGTCACCGTTGCCAATGCCACCTTCAGAAACGCTTCAAGCATCCTCATCCCATCTTTGGCAACTGTCAGCGGATCTCTTGGATTTTACGGTACCAACATCGAGAGCGTGTCGGCACCAAACTTGACCACCATTGGAGGAAAGACACTTGGTGTTGACGGTGGTGGATTGGCCTTTGTTGGAAACTCCAAGCTTGCCAACATCTCCATGCCTCAGCTCAACCAGGTTGCAGGTGCCTTCCAGATTGCCAACAACTCGGCTCTTACTGGTATCTCTTTCGGAATGCTTTCAAAGGTTGGCGGTGCCATCGATTTCTCCGGAAACTTCTCCACGTAAGTCGTTTGAATCACCCCAAAAAACAATAATAAGTCATGGCTAACTTGTGATTCAGTCCTGAACTCCCAGCTCTTACTCAAGTCTCCGGTGGTTTCAACGTCCAATCTACTGCCCAGATTGACTGCAGCACCTTTGACAAGGAAAAGGGAACTGTCATCCTCGGTGCCAACGACAAGGCCTACACTTGCTTGACCACTGCCAACGCACAGGCCGGTGTCGGATCCGCAACGACCTCCGGTGGCAGCTCCGCCTCTACCAGCAAGGCCGCTGCTGCATCGTACGGTATCAACGAGGCTGTCGCAGGCCTTTCCGTTGTGGGTGGTCTTCTGCAACTGTTGTTGTAAAGCATTGGGACGTCGGCGTTATTCTTTTCAATTAAATTAGACCTAATCTGCCGCGTTTCCATTTTGTCTGCTGTTACTACAACTCTGCCTGCGAGGTCCATGGAGCTTGTCATATCGAATCCGAGCAATTGAGCGTTTTGGTCCAGTCTTTCCCTAGGATTTGCATTAGGAGCAGAAAGGAAAGGCGGAGTGCATGCTATCATAATATCATGTTGCTGTCTTCCATGGAGGGTTGCATACTTGGTGCGGTGGCCGTCTATTGAATGGGGAGATGTGCGGATGTGATATGGATCGGGGAGAGGACAATGACTCTAGGACTACGAGATTCATAAACTGTACATTGAACTTACGAGCTTTTAATGCCCTTTTTTATTTGTGATGATCTTTGACTCGACTTTATCGCCTTCAGTGACTCGAAAGACCGCGGTAACATCTATTTTCCTCCCTCCTCTGATGCCCTCTGTTACACTGAAAAAGAAAAAACTTTTCCTTGTTGAACTGTGTGAAGGATGCAGGTCCTCGTAAGTGGCGGCTGCTGACAGGTACAGCATTCTGCTTTGTTTCACGTTGATCTGCTTGGGTGCTGCAGATGCATGTCGGTTTTCGGGGGTTGTGAAACTGACGGCAACGGGAATGGCTTGGAACATTTTTCTTATGTTTGCTTGCTTGGGTCTTTTGTGTAACAACACGAGGAGTGGAAGGGGATTGGACGGAGCATTTAGAGGAGGTGGGATTGATTAGAGGTGGGTGAGGCTGGAAGGAAGGATGAGGCACGCGTAAATGAGTTCAGCTGAGGACGACGGGGTTGAGACGAGGCTGTTGTGTGTGAGGAAGGGAGCATAGCTAGACGATTATATGTAATTGTGTTAGAACGTTGTCTACTTTGTTTTATTCTCAACATAACATGAGGAATTCTATTTCATTCCAACCAGGAGAATTCCTTCGACTCGCACGCTAAACCTCTAATTCTTCGGGAATATGTATAAAAACTATTGGGGAGGCGATCAACAAGAGCGGCTTTACAGCTTGGCTCTTGGCTTGTCTTGCTTCATCATCGTGTCGGCTACGATACGGCGTTGGATCTTGCCTGTGGCTGTCTTGGGCATGTTGTCTGTGAAGTATATCTGCAAGAGCCATTAGCACTAAAAGTTTTCGGGTCAGAGATGTGGTAGGAACGTACTCTCTTGGGAATCTTGAACTTGGCAACCTTTTCAGATACCCAGTCTCTCAGCTCTTTCTCGCTCAGATTTTGCCCGCTCTTTGGCACAATAGCAACACCGACATCTTGTCCATACATCTCATCGGGAATTGCGAAGCTGACTGCCTCGCTAATCTTAGGATGTCGAGCAAGGACGTTGTCGAGCTCGATAGGACTGATCTTCTCTCCACCTTTATTTATCAACTCCTTGATACGGCCAGTGATGATCACGTAGCCATCTTTGTCTAGTTTGCCCTGGTCGCCAGTTCTGAAGTATCCGTCCCTGGTGAAGGAGGATTTGTTTGCTTCGGGGTTGTTTAAGTATCCCTTAGTCACGTTCTCGCCTTTGATGCAGATCTCGGCTTCTGAGCCTTGAGGGACTTTCTTGCCTTCCCCATCTAGGATTACGACCTCTACGCCCTGTCCAATTCCCACGCTTCCGGGCTGACGTTTCCCTGGAGGTAGAGGATTCGATGTCATTTGATGGGCTGCTTCTGTCATCGCGTAAGCTTCGAGGACTGGAGCGTTGTAGGTCTCTTCCAGTTGGTGGAAAATCGTGGGTGATAATGGAGATGAACATGATCGGATGAATCGAATATTGGGTTTGGTCTGAGGAGGTGGGTTCTTGAGGAGGATTTGATGGATGGTTGGGACGGCAGTGTACCAATTCGCCTTGTGTGTGATGAAGTCGTCCCAGAACTCAGAAGCTGAAAATTTTGGAGGCACAATTACTGAACCACCCGAGTAGAGAGGGGCTAAGAAGCCTGCTAAAAGCCCGTGAACGTGGAAAAGTGGCATGACGAGCATTGTCCGGTCTGCAGGAGTGAGCTCGTATGTAGCCTTGATGTTCTTCATCGTCCGCGTAAGGTTTCGGTGTGTCAATGGAACAGCCTTCGGTCTCCCAGTTGTGCCGCTTGTATGGAGAACGAGAGCGATATCGTCTGGCTGAGCCTGCTCAACCTTCTGGTTTCCCTTTCCCTTGAGTTTCCCTTCATCTTTCACGTCCAGTACCACTTCCTGTCCATTCCAATAGCATTCTGCAATCGCAGCCTGATATTTCCTCGCCGCTCTAACTGCTGGTCCATCTTTCTCAAAGGACCCCTTTGGCACAAGAGCAACGGCAGATTTTAAATCGTCTATGTAGAATTCGAATTCCTCTTGCTTGTACGCCGAGTTTAATGGTGCCGCAATTCCTCTCTGCCATGCGCTCGCAAGAAATGCAACTATGAATTCGTAGGTGTTGGGTAAGGCGATTGATACGGCTGCTTCCGGTGTGAGGCCAAGCTTCGCAAGCTTCTTTTGAAAGGATGAAATTTCCGCGGAGAGATTTTTGTAGGAGACTGTTAGAGCGTGAGGTTTGCTAGGAATTATGACAGCAGTGGAGTTGTCTCCAGAAGAGAAGGAGTTAGAGAGAGTGGTAGCCATTACGGATTCGGGGAATATAAGCTTTTAGACGAGCTGTATGACAGAACACAGTACAGTACCAAGGAGAGTGCTCAATTGATGGCCAAAATACAGTACAGAAAGTCCAAGTTCCAAAAGCTTTCTATTTCTTCCCAGAAGCCTTTTATTTAGAAGTCGAGCTTCTTAGGCCAGGTGACGTGACAGAAGCTAGCTTGAATCTGTTTGATCTTCCCGAGACTACTTTCTTATCGCCGTCCGGACCGCGCGAGAAGAAGGGGAAGCTTTCTTCCCTGCGGGCGGGTGTACTTCGGTCCGACCCACTCAAACGCCGTTCCCTTTAGCATCTCAGCTCATGGAACTCAACTTTCCCAGCCTTATGCATCAGGCTGTGAACCACAATTGACCATCAAGCTCCAATTGAAAAAGAATCCATCAACAATATGTCCAACAACCCGGCACAACCTCCCAGAGCTGGTATCTCTCTGTACGCGAACCTGCTCGACCCAAATTCTTCTGCGACTGTCTCCAGAGGCCCCGTTGTCTTCAAGAACAATGCCTCAGATTCGCCTGAAGATGCTTCTTCCAAGAAGCCCCAGATAGATGCTGGTATATAGTCCTGTCCAAACCCCGGTTCATATCCATTAGCTCACCTTGTGTGTCTACTTCTGATAGCCACATTACGATTTCAGCCAACCAAGAGACCGCAGCCTGCTCAAAAGCCGAAAGCCAAATCACAATTCCCCAAAGCCGTCGCGCCAGTAGCAGAAAGCTTGGAGAGCTCACCAGTATCGATCGTCAAGGCCCCTACCGTCGCGAAACCAGTGAAGAGTACGTTAGCTGATTGGACTGCCACGGGAGACGATGACGATGTAAATGGGTTTTATGCTGGTGGTGAGAAACGTCAACGAGGAGGTCGGAAGCGCAGAAAGAACAAACACAGAGAAGAACATGTCGCCGTTCAGGATTGGGATGACATATACGACCCAGCTAGGCCAAATAGCTACGAAGAGTATAAGCACAGCGATGAGAAGATCAGAGAAATAAGGGATTGGAAGGACCGTTTATACGTTCATAGGATGGCACGTAAATCTGAGAGTGAAAAGGACAGTGACGAAGAAGAGAGCAGTCAACCACAAATGAGCAGTAGGTATCTCCAAGTGGTCCTAGATGCAAACCTACTAATCCTTGTCAGATCAATTTGCGCCACCCTCAAACTACTCTTTTGCGCCTCCACCTATTGATCCTCCATCACCGAAGGAGAAAGTCACCAAAGAGGAAAACTCTGATCCGTACAGCCCTATCATTACAAGTAGCCGGCTGCCACCTCCCCATCCACCAAACAACTCTCCCCCAGCAGTTTCAGCCGGCGCAATATCCCGAGCACCAATCCGGTATAATCTTCCCCCAGCACCCAGTGAACTTCCTACTTCGGAAGCAGAACTTGCACAAGCACTTGCTGCTGAGCCAGAGGATGAAGACGATGGAGAAGAGGAAGCGCCTCGCTCTCTTCGTCCTGGTCAGAAAGGCTTCGCTGAACGACTCATGTCCAAGTACGGCTGGAGTAAAGGCACTGGTTTGGGTGCCGACGGATCAGGAATCGTCAATCCCCTTCGTGTGCAGATTGAAAAGAGGAAGAAGAAATCTGACGCAGAAGGCGGTGGATTCCGCGATCCTCCTGGTGGAAGAGGAAAAATTATTGGCGGTAAGAAAAACGTGCCTGAGAAGGATTCCGAAGCAGGAAAATATGGACCCATGTCTGAAGTTATTGTTCTGAGGAATATGGTTTCTGGCATGGATCTCGACGAGGAACTTGAAGAGGGAGGCTTGATGCAAGAGATCGGACAGGAATGCGATGAAAAGGTATTCTCCATACCAAACCCCTTTAGACTCTCAGCTAATTATCGTCTCAGTATGGTCGAGTAGAGAGGGTTTATATTGACAGAGGCACAGAAGCACCAAAAGTCTTCGTCAAATTTACAAACCAATTATCAGCTTTGCGAGCTGTTAATGCTCTCGAAGGCCGTATATTCAACGGCAATGCTATTGCTGCGTTGTTTTACGATACGGAGACATTTGAGCAGGGCAATTATAATGTGTAAAATCGTAGCAATGAAACATGTATTTAACCACATCTTCTCGATTAGCAGTAATACAGTGCTATGCGACTAGAACTTTCAGCAGTCCAATCGATTAGATGGGGTTCATAATGATCTGTGATCCATCTATATAAAAAAAAGGAGTAAGACCTCCTTCGATCTTAATAGATGCGGTTGGTTCCAACTGCGATGAAAGCCTCTGGGTTAGCTCTCGGTCAGTATTACTATTAGTGGCATGCAAAACTAGATGTAGTATCGTCAGAGGGAAGGGGGTGACTCCCGTCCATTCACCAGCCTATTCAAGGTAATCGAGAGTGAGGGGGGAGAGGTCTAAAAAGCCACGGGTAAGAAGCCTATCGCTTTATAGGTCAATGGAAAGAGATGACGTAGGAGAAATCCTTACATTTTTTGGGTATGAGGCAAATGAGAATGCCATGTAATAAGGCCAAACAAAAGCAGGAGTAAGAGTGTTTTATTCCTTGTCCCCCTCGGAGAACAAATGCCCACCTATATAGAGCTTCCTCATCTGCCTTCTTATCTACCAAAAGCATGTGATAAAAAGATATCACCGTACTTATCAATAGCTTTGAAGCGCTGGTGTTCAATGTACTAGAAACTCGTTGTCTGAATAAACTAAACATGTGGATTCCAGACTACCTTTCTTTGGAAGAACGAAAAGGCCTAAATAGTAACGGTTCAATCAGAACATTAGAAATATACCTGTCTACTTTAGAAAGATTTCTACCTTCAAACTCGAGATTCTCATTCACAGAAGTTGATACATGACTCACAATTATGCACCGAGCGACGGGGCCGCTCAGCATCTTAGACGACTATATCTGTCTGCCTATATAGTAAGAACCCCACGCTGGTACAGATATAAGCAACAAGAGTCTTCCCACTATAGCTAGTAGGTCAAACATACTTTACAGGAGAGATCTTAGTCGAGCTAATCTTGAGAGCTCCACTTCTCATGATAAAATCTGACGGGCAATTATCTCGTGAATCTCATGGCACAAGGCTGACAGCTAAATAAGAATATCTAGTCTATATATATCTGTGCTTAGGATAGATAGTTTGGGACGCTTAATAGCTTGAATGGAGGGAGGGGGAATCATATATACCCTTTATTCTTTGGGCGTAATCTCGGAAACATTTCTGGGGGATTTTGGGCAATTGAATGTTTTAAATTAAGATAAAACATGTAGTCAAATACTACTAATTAACACTACTAATTACTTTCAGCAGGGAGACACTCTTCACAATGATGAAATTTTAGAGGTTGCTGTCTTGCTCCGAATTTATCGTGACCTTGTTCACACCCTAAGTTCATCTCACTCAAATTTCACACGTTACCCCAATCGTTGACTTACGGCACAAGAGGGGTAAATGGACCTCCATCACAGCCGAAAAGTATTCCTAGGATACTTCATTGAAAGCAAGATCATATTCCTCACCAAGAAACCTCACATCGATACTCAAACCAGAACTACCTTCATGTCTCAACATTTCATCCATTCTTTATCTACCTTTTCCCTCTTCTCCAAGCACCGCTCAATTTTCATCAATTTCATCTTCCATGCATGTTATCTAATCCAACATTTTTCTTCCCTCATCCTCCCCTCACCCCCACCCACCTCCTTGCATTTCTCGAGTCTACGCAAGCAAATTATAGCGAAATTGCCATCAATCCATAGACAATTTTAACCTTGCAATCTCATCCTCAGACGAGGTAAAGAGGACGCCTGCCTATATGTACATCCATTGAATGGCGCCTTCCATCTTCCTTTCAGATCAAATTTGTCAACCTGTCAAAAAGAAACCAGAAAAAGTAAACGACATGAGGACCAAAGCACCAGTCACACCTTCGCTGATGCAGATGCTCCGTACGCTACCGTCATAATCATACACGTGTAAATTAATTCCGTCATTATTTCCTGACTTCCTTTTTCTCATATTGCGCTTCTCATTTCCATTCTCATTTCGACCCTCTTCTCTTTGCATGACGCCGAGATTTTGTAGGCTCGTAGATACCTCGGCAGGCCTATGAATAGTGACTGTGTGTCGAGAACTTATCGAACTCTTTTAACCTGCTCGTTCTCCACCACCAAGCAGACTTGGCACTGCTTTCCTTCCAACTCGCTTGCCAGGAAGATCAATTCTGGGTGCACCTTGTATGCTCCTAGGCTCTCTCATCAGGGTAGGATCGAGCTGTGCTGGTATACGCGACACGATTGACCTATAGTCACCAGGAAATTTCGAATTTGGCGATGGAACTGCTGCGCTTCTCCAAAGATGATCGGATGTGTCCTCTAAGAAGGATGCCTTGGACGGCTTAGAGGAGAAGAATGATCTTCCTCCTCTAGACTTCTTGGCGAGGATGATACCATCAAAGAGTTGAATCTTTGGCGAATTGGACGGGGATGTTTCTCGTTCATGAATGAATTCGTTGAAGCCTGTGGTCAAAATTAGCAAAGCTTACTATGAGGTAAGTAGAGTAGTACATTGCGTTTGTTTTAGCATAACAACATACTCCTGCTGTTCACTCGGCAAGCTTCGAATAAATCCATTCATGTCAAAACCATACAATTGACCATTGTTCTTCTGCTCCTTCGTTGGTCTGCCAAGATACTTGCGGTATGTGTAAAAGAGACTAGAGAAACAGCGTACAAAAGCGGCTCGTACACGGTCGGCGTGGAATGCTGATGGACACACCAATGATATCTGCCCGATGCAGCGGCCATGTGTGCATGTGCTACAACTCGTACATTTGTACATGCCATCGCCATCTGACCTGTCATCACAAATGGAACAGACAGATGACGTATCACTTCTGACCCATGACATGCAATGACCTTCAATCCACATCGTCGTTTCTGTATTACGGATTGGCTGCATCAACACGTTTGGCATGACCGTTGAAGCTGCAAGAGTGGATGCGGCATAAGATGATGGAGCGTATCCGTACATAGACTTTGCATCGATTGAAAGGGCCGATGTAGAATAGCTCGCTTGATGACCACCGCCAAATGGTACACTTGGGCGGTGTAAAGTTGGATGTCTCTCTACACCAAACGAAGAACTTCTTCGAGAAGTTCCATCAAAATGACCCGATCGCTTCTCTCTAAGTGTTGCGGCCAACGCAAATCCGGAATCATTCCGCGATGTTGGAGTTGTTGGCATAGATGGGAAGTGTCCTGATATTGGCGACACAGAAGATGGAGGACTATTGCGGCTTGACTTGCTCGTCGATGGCCGTTCTACTCTCGTATGATCGTTCTTGGATTGCAAGAAAGAATTGAAGACGGATGCTCTCTTGTCAAGTATCGGATCCGGCTCCCCAAAAGTGGTCGATGCTTGGGTGGCATATTTAGCCAATGAACTCGGTTGAGCAGTTTGTGTAAACACGGATTCATTTTCCGAAGAGAATGCATCGTATGGGAAGGATTCCACAGCGTATGCTGGTGGTCCAACAGGTACGCCACATCTGTTGTGATGAGGAGCAGCCAATTGAAGGAGAGAAACGAGTTTTCGTCGCTGTTGCCGAGGAAGCTCTACCACAGGGGAGCTCACCATAATCTCGTCCTGGTCAAGGTCTACAAGAACGACATCCTCTTCGGGCCATTCGATATTTTCGAATCTTCTTTCGACACCGACAATGTATGGACAAGGGGCTTCGAGAGCTGAGATCAGTCTAGCAGGCAATACTGGAATGAAAATGCTTGCCCACTTCAATGGGTACAGCAAGCTTGCTAGTGCTTTGCTAGCTAGCCACAACATGGCAGTGTGTGAGGACAACAGAATGATCCTTGATTCCGACAATGCACACTCGAACAAGGTCACAATATTGGGAATTGTGAGTGCTCTGAACAATGCATAGAGATCTGTGTTCCGTGACTCAGGTATCTCGTTGGCTGCCTCCTTTCTAGCGAACATGCGCAATTCTCTGACTGCAAGTTCGACCTGCGTCTTCGAGGATATCGGGCTCATCGCTTCTGTACAGAGGTTGACGACATAGCGCTCTAGTGGTTGCCATCTTCCAACTTTGGGCGAGCTAGGTGGAATTCTCAGTACGCCGCCATCAAGCATGGGGACGACAACAGCTCTAAGCCATTCTTTCCAGAAGCTGGTCATGCTTGGGTCACGACCAAGTATTCCATAGGCTCTTGGCGTCCACAAACCAGTTTCGCCGTTCGTCAAACCATCGATTTTTGAAGCAGCTCCATGGCGTACAGGCCGTAGCATATCTGTCATTAAAGCAATCTTTTCTTCCACTGCACTGATTTCATCTTCAAGGGCGTCTCTAGCAGCTGATCCGGAAACTACACTTGGAAGTTGAGCCAATAGCTGTGATAGTTTGGCACGTTCAGAAGCAAGTCGTCCCCCTAAACTGACAGCAAGTTCACGTTCCTCGTCTGACATGTGACTCTGTCTCCATAACTCGCAACGATGTTCAATATCCGCCGCTGCGTCCTGACCTAATGGCATCCATACTATGACTGTGATACCATAGATTTTAGAGTTGTCATCCGATGTCATTGCGAATCCATGCCATGTCGACTTCGGTCTCTCATCACCTGACATTATGAGAATATCATTGGGAAAAGCAAACATCGGTACATAGTCTGGGAATCTGCCTCGTCGTTTCAATTCCTCCGTAGCATGCTTTGGCGGGTATCGATCCAATAAGACGGGCTCGAAGCGACGTTTCAAAGGATGCATCTCCGGGTCTGCATTCAAGGGTTCGGGAGGAGGTATTACTGAGTTATAATTGCTCAGCCGTTTGGATGTGCGTACAGAGGCTAGTGATAGGACTTCGTCAGCAATTATCCTCAAGGATTAACAAGCTTGTCTTGCAGAATCATGCGATACATGCCGTCCCCGAACAGGCACACATGTATCCAACAGCTGCACATGCGGTCAGAACTGAAATATAAACTCACATGTTCTCTTTTGCTGGATTGTGCTGGGCTGTCTCTTCACGCTGCTCATATCTCTGAAACTGATCCTCCTTCTTATACTGCCACCTACACTCCGCAACTGGTTTCTCTTGCTCGAAGGCGTGGTCGAGTCATCTATCCTCACAGTCTGTGGCCTTGGAATCGTCACAGGCGCAGGTCTTTGCGGAGGAGCACCAGCAGCAAAGCTGAGATCGTCCAGGAAGTGTTCCCGCTCATGTGCGAACTTTATAAGCGCCTGATCGAAGTCGAAGTCGCCTAAAGCACCTCCACCCATACCATTGCCATTGATATAGCCATTTGTTCCATTCGACGCGGGCACTCCCTTTATGGTTATGCTGCTTCGATTGCTCCGTGTCGTACCATCGGCATCCTCGAAAGCGCCAATCGAGTTCCGCGAATCGTTCGTAAGCTTACTGAGTCGATTCCACGAGTTCTGTCGAGAGTGCCGTGCCTGAGCTCGACCGGGCGTATTCTCTTTTCGAGGTGATGTCGTCGGTGTCTCGCCCTCGCTCTCGGCCTCCTCTATCGTTGCATCGAAGCTCGGTGAAGGTGGCCCGACGGCTATGTTGGTCTTATTGGGAGCCGTCTGGTTGGTGGTCCAGGGGAGGGAATCGCTGTATGAAAGCGAGTCGACTCCTGCGATCCAGAAGTAATCTGCCAGAGGGGCGGACGTGGTGTCCATGGCATAGCACAGATGCTAAGATCAAAAGAGGGGAATCCGCAATGTGCGAGAAAGGTTGGTGGGTGGGAAGGTTAGGTTGACATCGAAAGGTCCACGCTCGCCCACCGCTTTCCGAAGTGAGGTGTTGATTTTCTGACTTCGTAAATTCGTATTGCTAGCCACAATCTTGCAGACGCAGATCCCTCGTCAGGATGCGTAAAATTCCTTGCCTCTGTTTCCTCTGCAGACTGAAGGCGGTCGATTGTCCTCGGGGTAATTCGCAGCACCAACAATGTGGGGATCGCGGACTGGAGGAGTGAATTTTTTTGGGTCGCGAGAAGGTCGGGCAAGACCAATCTGAGTACCTTGCAGGCAGATCTAAAAGAATGTACGGAGGTAGAGAAAACTGCAGCTAGTTTATTAGCTCGACTAGCAGCATAAGCCGTTGATAGAAGCTCGGTAGAAAGATGACTTTCTGGCTTAGACGCTCCCGAGAGAGTAAGGCGTAGGAACCAAAAGCCAGAGGCAGAACCAGTAACCTGGCCAGGGGAAGGATTGAGGGAAGGAGGGGCTCAAATGGTGTTGGCACTAATTTATTGCTGTCGCTGTTGATTGACGGTCTACTCCGTAATAATCGATCAGGTTTGTGCCCCTCGGAAAGGTATACGAAGTTGAAGATTTTAATCTGCGATAATGTTTGTGCTGGCCGGTGTTGTCGTGGACGTGGCTGTGGCCGTGGTTTTGTTTGCCTCGCCTTGTCTTGTCCTGCACTGAGGGCGGTTCCTTATCGATCGGATGATGGCGCACATGAAACTTATTCAATCATTGGCAAGAACAGGGTTCATTGAGGGGGGCGTGGTGATCTTCCACTTTTCAGAAGCAACTTCGAATTAATAATAGACTTCGAAATCTGTCCAAATACCCCACGAGAACGCACGCCTTGATATATTTTACGTTTTCAACTAATATACAACTTATGTTACTTAATTAACTGACCGGCGGATCGGAGAGTGGTGAGACCGGGAAATCAGCTCGCATTGTCAAAATTCCTTCCCCAGGTTTTGCAGAATACTATGAATGTGATATGTGCTCTGTGGGCAAATCTATACCCGAACGATCTACTTCCTTTGGGGTTCGCGAACGAGGGGCCGGACAACCAAGAAAAGGGGGGAGCTTCAGATAAAGCCCTGGCATCCCGTCTGCAGCAGCTGCGAGGAACATATATTAATAATTGGCTTGCTATCAAGCAGCTCTTCCTGTAAGGTTTGCATGGCGGCAACGACCGGGTGAAGCCTGCTGCTATGTCTCGCAGAAGATAGTCCCAGAGTTTGATTTTGAACGGAGACGCAAACATGGTCGAAGGCTTCGCCGAGACGACGATTAATTGGTAAAGGCACGGCAGGCTAAAAGACTGGATTACCCCTCCATGATGCTAGTGATGGCCCATTGCAGCACAACCGAAGCTTCTCAGGGGCTCTTGATCGGGACATGCAGGATAGCTGAACACTAATTGGGCAACTCAAGCTGCATCTTTGTCCCCTCATCGCGAGGCAGGAATGGCTTATTTCAGACAGCGGCACTTTTTGTCGAAATGATTCTTGCATATAACTCGTATTGTCCATCCGAAGAAGAAGTATCAACCTTCCGCTATCATACTTGACGCCAGTTCTAGCATTTGCCCGTGTCGAGTATCACCGAAACGGCACAATTCTTCTAATAGTACTCCTCTTACTGTCCTTATTCGATTTTTGTGTTGTATTGTATATTGCCACAATCGTGCAATTGTCCTGATATTAATAGTCGTAGCCGTGTCGTCTGCGGTCAGGGGTAAATTTGCGAAGCATGGGCGTTCAGGGGAACACAAGCACAAGAGATCTTTCATGGTGGTGTGCGGATGCAACAGCGTTAAATCAGTACCACCACTTGGTGGGTAATACTTGGAAATTGCCACCAACTCCGTAAACAACAAATGAATCATAAAGTTTCGCAAGAGGATCTACCCAGATTCAGATCGGATGTCGTGGCGATCCCGTGGGTTCTATGAGTCCGTTACAAGGTCAATCCCTTCATCTTTTGCTTATCATGATCTTTGCAATGTTGGGAACCTGGGGGCCCTTTTTGCAGCCAAGACTGCGGTAGATTGCTGGACCGATCTCTCATCACACAAAAATACAACAAACAGGTATAGAGGTGTTGCTGACCCAAATCAGGAGTTGGCAAACCGATCCAATGATCCGAACCTTAAATATCCTCTGATGCACAACAAATAAAGAACGAGAACGCCGCCACGAATTGCAAAGTAACTCGTCTCAGTGATAATCGCTTAGACTCATGTTCATTTGGGACCTGCATGAGTCCAGGGCTATGTACTGCAAGCTTTTACCAACATAGAGACAATAGCCTTTCTTGGGGCGTATGTATGGCAGGGTTGCAGTGGATATAATAAAAAGCAGGAACAAACAAACAAACATGTACATACCCTTGAATGTGGTACAAGAATCCATGCTGCGAAACAATACCCACGGTCGCATAGATCCGATACCCGCTCCTTGTAGCCAGATCTTGTGTAAGGGGCGCGAAAGGATTGAGACTGACGAGGTGAGAGGAACAATTTAATATCTTTGGTCTTTATGTAAAAGCAGCTCACTTGTGATGCATTCCGCCGTAACTTACCTACCTAGGACCATTCAGCTTGCTAGATACCCGTGTGGAGAACCTTATAGCAGAAGGAATTTGACATGAGACAACCAATCATGCGATGAGATCCTGCGACGAATCATTCTCATCGATTTCTATAAGTGGTAAAATCTCAACAAGGTTTTGGATATCCGACAATGCAACCTAGTAGTACGATCAACCATATAACGCCAAAGCTCCAGTGGCCAACCGGCCATGCATGATTAACATTTCCCCAATCGTGCTTGAACGCCTAGACCCATTTCTCGTCATCGAACTTACAAGTACAGACTCTGAGCAGCAACGATATCTCTCCTAATCTTCGTAAGTGACTCTTCGAATTTCGCGGATAATTCGTCCGAGCCCATGACTTTGCCTGCTTGTGCCATCTGCCTAAGAAGCTCTTCTAGACGACGGAAAAGACGAATGAGGGATCCTTCATAGACTTCGGTCATTTTGCTATCGTCAAGGTCAGTAAGATTATCACAAATTTCGCCATTCCAAAACATACCATATTTCTGAAAAGGACTTTCCCTGTGCCCAAGCAAGGACAACGTCCATCAGCTCCCACTTGAATGTCTTGACATAATCGTCCTCGTTGACGGGTAGCTTAGAATCTTGGCTAACTTTGGCAATCTTTCTAGCTTCTACTTGAATAATAGTCAGGTGTTTCTTCAATTCATCTTTGAGCTCTGGTGCTTGGCTCTTCTCCTCGAAGATGAAGCACGAGAGCACAGCCGCACACATCTCAGGAGACATCTCGTTGAAGAAACGATTGAAGAGAAGCTCAGAAAGCAGGATTTCGTGTCCGTCACCAGTAGATATTTCGCAAGCGACGCGGCCCTTGAGCTCAACCACCTCATCATCATTGATGAATCCTAATCGGCGGAGAACACGTTTGCGAGACTTGAGCTCATCTAATTGCACAACGCTCATAGCATCCGCAATAGCTTTCTTCGTTTCTTTGATCTTCTGGCCGACATCGGTCTTTTCGGAGTATTGATTATAAAGTTCTTGTAATCGCGGAGAGTTGTGAAGTGGGTTGGAAATCAGTCGTGATTCAAGCACCTCAATCTTACGGAGAAGCTTTTTGAAAGAGTCATCGGTGATTCCCATGTTGTCTATCGGATCAAGAATCGCGATCCCATCTGGGAATCTGCGCTGCACTTCGTCAAGAGCTTTGCGAACAATGTTTCGCTCGTTAGTAGGGCGCAGATCTTTAGGCAAGAATATTCGTGGTTGACCAATAGCTTCAATACAGGAGAGTAGAACCGGAACAACCTCCATTTTCCCCTTTCCATCCGCAGCGGGAGGGTAGATGCCAAGCGGTAGGTCTGTTGTGGTTCGGGTCCCAACTGATGAATCAAGAGAAACCGATAATAGCACATCAAGTATGTACGACTGCTGCGGAGGAAAGCTGTCGGCACTTTCGTTGTTCCCGGGTTTCCTTTGTGTGAACTTAACGACTGCTCCCCACCCAAAATCATGGTCGAGATACTTGATGTGAACTAGTCTTCCTGGTTGCATAAATTGTAAGCAGTAGCTAGGGTGGTTGATAACGTCGCGCATATCTTTAGTATACGTCTTAATCTGCTGTCGAAGATCGTAATACTCTTTGATGATGGCCTCGTCAGAAATTTCGATCGCATCTCTTTCAGTTTGCAAATCTTGGAGTGTCTTTTCTAGATTCGAGACGCCAGAGGTGCTCTGGAATTGGAAGAAACAGTGCTCGAGCATGAACTCGGGAGATATACCCTCTACTCGCATCAAGTTCAGAATCATGTTGTAACCAAGGTAGAATGCCGAATTCAGTTTGTCCTGTTGACCTCGAACAATTTCCTTGGCATCTGCCGGATCCATCTTGTCGTTCACCATCATGATGACGATACCTCTATCATCGAGTCCTCTTCTCCCAGCACGGCCAGACATCTGAATGAACTCTGAAGGTGTCAGATTCCGTTGTGATACACCATCAAACTTTTGAACGCTAGTAAATACGACTGTCTTTGCAGGCATATTCAGACCAATTGAGAAAGTCTCCGTTGCAAATAAAACTTTGATCAAGTTTTCTTGGAAAAGAATCTCGATCGTTTCCTTTAGAATTGGGAGCAGACCAGAATGATGGACACCAATACCTCTCCGGAGTAGTGGAAGAATATGCGTAATTTGGGGGAGGGTCTTATCCTCTTCCGATAGAGATTCAATGGCGCTCTCAAACACCTTAGTGACCATAGCCTTCTCAGATTCGTCGTTGAAAGCCATGCTAGCCATCTGTAAGGCGTAGGCCTCACATTCTCGTTTGCTGAAACTGAACACAATGACCGGATTAAGGTGTTTCAACATGATCATTCGTACAATCTTGTAAATGTCCGAAGTGTCCTTGTTGCCGCCTGTATTCGTCTTCTTGTTCTTGCCCCTTCCTTTCTGCATCGCGTTGATATCCGCTGGATCTGCTCCTTTCTTCTCCTCTATGGTTGCCATAGCTTTCTGGAAGTTATCTTCACGGAAATTGCCCTTTTCATCTACGATAAGATGTATTCCATCGGCTCCAGCAGGAAAGAAATAATGCTGTAGAGGTGTCGGTCGAAAATCGGTATACACAATGTGGCATGGCTGGTTGTGAGTTTTCGTGATCCATTCTGCGAACTGCATGGCATTTGGAATTGTTGCCGACAAGAAAACGTATCTGACCTTGTCTGGTAGCAAAATAATCGTCTCTTCCCAGACCACACCTCGGGTCTTGTCTCTCATATAGTGAACCTCGTCGAAAATGACCCATGCAACCTCTCGCATGATTTCAGAACCACGGTACAACATGGATCGCAGAATTTCGGTCGTCATGACCAAACAAGTAGCAGTCGGATTGATCGTAACGTCTCCAGTCATAAGTCCAACATCTCCAAATTCAGCAGCAAACTCTCGATATTTTTGGTTGCTCAGCGCCTTGATTGGACTTGTGTAAACCACACGTTGGTTATTCTTCAAGCACTGCGCAATAGCATACTCTGCAACTACAGTCTTGCCCGCACTCGTGTGTGCCGACACCAACACACTCTCGTTCCTCTCTATCGATGAGATCGAAACTTCCTGGAAGGGATCTAGCTTAAAGGGCCATGTTCGAGCGGGCTTCTCGGGTTTCTTGTGTTGTGAGAGTGGGACGTATGCGTAGTCTGGCGGCAGCGAGACTTGATGCTGAATATTGTGCTGAAGGACCAGCGCGCCTTCATCTTTGGCTTGAAGCCCTGCAGAGGGGGCGACCTCTCGCGATTGTGCTGTTTCGAAGGTATCGGTGACGACTGGCTGCTCGATTTCCTGCTCCATACGTCTTCTTTTTGACTCTTGATGCTCAAGCTCGTTGGTTTCTTGCTCCTTGGCTTCGGGCTCTACATCAGCTTCAGCCTCCACCTCCCCCATATCTGCACTGCCTTCTCCATCTTCGACCAATTTCTTAACTTCTCCGTTCAAGTTTCTCTTCTTGATTCGCTTCTTCTCTTTCTTGTCTTTCTTTTCCTTTCTAGGTTTGGCTGCAACGGCAGCCTGTGGCTTGTCGTCGAAAACGTCGAAGAGTTCACTATCCATATTGTCAACTGTCGTGATTCAACATTGAGGAAGCCCGACTATTATTTCCGGAGTCGCGATTGCTAGAGGCGCAAAAGTGAGGGCTAAGATTTTCGTCAACAGCCTTCCACCAAAAAACCATAGCGCGGAGCCCTAATCCCTGTCACTTTAAATCCTTAGCGTGCTTGTCGACAAAGCAACTTCAACATCGAACGACTTTCCAACCTTTGTCACCGAACAAAGACACAACCAATTTTCAAGGTACGATGCGCAACAAATCAATTGAAGCTGAGTGAAGCTGACACAGTCTAGATGCTATCACGAGCTGCAGTCCGCGCCTCCTCCACGACCTCGACGGTCGCCCGCCGTGGATTCCACTCCACCCGTGTGCAGATGGGCTCCCCTTACCACTACCCCGAGGGTCCACGAAGCAACATCCCATTCAACCCAATGACCAAGTTTTTCGCAGTCAGATACTGGACTTTCATGGCCGTCGGATTTGGTAGGTTATGTAAACGGGTTGTGCGAACACGAGCTAATTTGACTATAGCGGCACCATTCGGAGTCGCTGTTTGGCAAACCAAGAAGAACCAGTAAGGGGATTACACTACGGGGGCTCGATCAATTGTACAGCTAGGGATTGTTCGTAGATTCGGAGGTGGTCAGCCAATGGAAATATTAAGTATCAGGTTTCTTGACGGTGATTGAGTGTGGCTCCACAACATTCTGCGATGGTGTGATATTAGAGGATGAATAGATTCTTCAACAAGCCCAAAAGATGTGTCCTGGACTAAATCGAAAGGGTTTCTCATCACTATGGATATCCACTTTCTCATTACACCCGAACCAAACCTATTATCCCATAATCTTCACTCTGGTGTCAAGTGTAAGTCTGCCAACCATGTGGAAGTTGAAACACCCTTCAAATTCAGTCTTGATTGCCATCAGCTCCAAAATTCCTTGCTGCATCTGGTCTTGGTCCTTACCGTTGAGCACTTTTGCACTGATTGTTAGCACCCATTTGTTCTCGGAGTCGAAAGGAGTGAGATATTCGAAGGCCGGAAGAGGACTATCAAAGTGCGATTGCATCTGAGAAGTTCTCTCGATGTCATCGGGGAGTTGTAGGTAGCGACTCAACTCAAACATAACATTCCCATTGATGAATCGGTAGCATTCCTGGATCATTTGTCTAGTGAATCTTCAAAAATTAGTACCGAGTTGTAGATGAGCTGGATGTAGTCTACCTGTAGCCTATTGATTGCATGGTTGTGCATAAGCCCTTTTCGTTCTCAATCTGCAGCATTGGTCTCGTGTTCACGGTTCTTGAGTCGACAGGATCAGGGAGCTCGGTCCATTTCAAAGTGCCAAAAGACTGATCACAACTCAGAGTCCTAAAATCATCTCAATTTCAGAACAAAGTCATGATCTTTAGCACAAACTGCGGAGACTTACGGTGCCTTTTCTAGAACCTCATCTGAGCTTTGCTGAGCACTATCTGCTTGAGCCTGACCAAAAGCACTCCGCTCAACCTCGTAGACCAAGGTGATGATGTAAGATTGCCGTACCAATTGGTCATGTAGGACTTTCCAGAGTGGCGCTCTATTCTGAGGTTGTCTACTGATGAAAGCTGAATCGATGCCCTTCAGCCCAGTGCGCTGTCGTGGGCCCTCCCATACCAGACGTCGACACAAGGAGGCTTGCGGCTTCATGCCACAATATCCTTGCAGAATCCGGACGACTCGTGAGATATCATCATTGTAGACGCTTGCGGTGAGAAATAGCTCATGCATAGTTGTGACGGTATCTTGACTGGTAGGTTTCTGTGAGTTGAAGTTAGTGGATATAATCATGGTATCTGCTTAGCAAGAAATGATAGGGATGAGATTATGAGATATAAAGTGAAAATATTAAAGGTAAAGTCATATCTGCGCATAGCAAGAACCCATACCTGACCCACCGGGTATGACATCGCCATTGTCGAGAGACTTCTCTTAGTGCTTCCTAATGAGCAAGTGATGAGAAACCCTGGAAGGTTTGTTGAAGTTGTAATGGGAATTGGCCATAGATTTCACGATTGTGAGTTTGACATTATGGAAATACTGAGACATACGTCAAGTACCAGTTTCTAAGGCTTTTCGAGTAGCCTTCCCGTTGCTGACTTTCATTCACCCCGCCGGGAACAAGAGGAATTACAGGTCTAAAATGAGACGCTTTTGGATGTTGACAAGACCAATCAGAACTCATGGTCAATTATATCACGTGATATGAACTCGACCGGCTTTATCTTCTGGTTTGGAAAATATTTAGTAAGAGGTACGGTAGTCTATCTTGTCTGAAGCAGTTCAAGAGGCATATTTCCATTGTGATTTTCAAGCAGAGGTCGTTATAAAAGTCATAGCATAGACAACTCATAAACTAGAAGCAATAGATTCATTATTTGATGTCTTCTAAATGCTAGTGAAGAAATCTTACAGCGTATTTCCGTGTGAAGATTATCATTTTCGGGTATTTGGCTCGTTATCACTATAATAAGAGATATAGAAGCAGATAACCTACACTTACTCACGTAGTGTTTAATCATTAGAAGCCGACGGTAATTTTGAGGTAAATTGGAGAATGTATTTCAGGTCCTATCAAGATGCCGCAACCCACTCATGCCCAAAGAAGATTTGCCAATTCAGCGCCGTCAAGAACCCATCGACATGTAAAATCCTCGCCCCCATCAGTACATCATCCATCCCGAGGCAATTGCGCTGACAAGAACCCTTTCACCAGGCTCGTGCAGCTGAGCAGCGCCTCCCTTTCCTGGTAAGAGATTTACTGTCTTTCGAGTCCATCACTTGGGTATCGTGCTCTCCATCCCATTCTTACAAGCGTTATGTTGTTGAAATTTTGATTCCGCTCCCTTGTTTTCACTCGTGGTCATGCTCAGCAGACCAATGTAGCACCTCCAGTCTCAATAGCGTCAATCTCGCTCAGGTCGATAGGAGCACGTCGGAATCGAATTGGAAGCTCGTTACGGTCGAAGTATTGTCCCTTTACTGGTGCGACAGGGCCCAAAGAGTGGCCGGAAATGGAACCGATGCTATCACCGTTCTTTCCGAGAGGACCATGTTGTTGAGCCTTCTGTCTATAGGAAGAGAATGAAGGGGAGGAGGATTTGGTGGTAAAATCGGCGGGGAGTTCGTGGGTTGGAGAGGCTGGATGGGCGTGTGGGGTGTGGTCAACGGATGCTGCCGCGATGTTAGCTTTTGAACACAACAAAAGCTTCATAATGAACATATGATCATTTTCCATTCAGCTTCGGCGCTGTGTATCAGGCGCAGGTACGTACCTGGATAAGTCCGTTTACCAATGAACTTGATCAACGGAGTACGCTCGGCGTGAGCAGCTGCAGCGGCCTGCCGGAGAGCTTTAGTCGCGAACATCTTCGAATTGACTTGGCACTTTGTTTGAGGGAACGAAAGTAGAGCGAGATGAAGCTGACGACGGTAGACAAGATCCTGCAGGCGTAGCTTTGCTGTCGTGAACTCGCGATGTGATATGGGAAACGGTGCTTTGTTGTGAATGCGGGTGGGTGGAGGAGAGCTTTGTATGCTGCAGGAGTTCGTCGCGGCGTCCGAGGCCGATGCAAAAATCTGGTGGTGTGGCTTGTGAAAAGATGGGGGTGAAGCGAAGTCGGCTTTGTCCGCTCCTTCGTGCGTAGCACATTCACAACACCACAACCACACAAATGACGGGAAAAAAATTCACTCGCTTGGAATACAAGAATAAAATATGCAGGATCCTGTCTTTGAGAAGAACGAAGGAGGGGATAAACGTGAGGCAAATGACAGCAAGCACTGCTCATTGTCAAGCAACCAGAGAGAATAGATCGATATCGGTATCGTCCGATACGGACATGCCACAAGGAGGAACCCGTCTGATCGTCTCATTCTGCCAAGTGGCTTTTTAAAAGCGTAATGGCGTGACATGCCTTATCTCCAGCCTCTGATTGTGGGGTATGGAGAAACATTTGGAGGATTAGAAATGCTGATTAGAAATACCACGTCGCGCAACTGAAGTCTTTACCCTTTCAGCCGAATCGCTCCGAGTCTTCCATTGAACCATTGTATGATTCGCAGCTGAGGTTGAAGATGTGTTCAATTCTAATCGACTCGACTCTCTAAGACACCAGGCTCAACGCACTTTCATACCAACTTGGGAGCTAGTCCACATAAGAGTCAAAGGCCTTTGTTGAAACCCTTTCTCACTGTCTTCATAGCCTTGCTGTCTTTGTGTTTAGGTCTGTTGCCATGCAAATTGTTCAAGTTGTTTGCTACTGCGAGTGCGGAATCGAGGACAAGTGCGATTGTACTTCTATTTTGGGTGCGTAAATCCAGGTATTATCGTGAATCTCAAGGATATAATTATGTTAGATATTAATAAACACGCCTTTTTTCCAGAAAAAACCTAATTTCTCTTGCTCTCATCTTTCTCTTGAGCTCCTGTTGCCGAGAGGAAAAGTAGGTAAAGCTTTGGTCCTCTGCAGGCCTCCTAAGCGCCAGGGGTATTAAGCGACTTCAACCTCATCCTGAAACAAGACAATCATTGGCTCCTGTAGCACGAAACAAACGCCCTCAATACTCATGACGACCCTGCAATGATGGATTCACAGGTTGAACATGAAAGTACTACAACTTCCCTTGCCCAGGAAAGACGTCAACTTGTCGTATCGTGACCGTGTGAGTACAAAGGCTATCAAGTATCTTTGTCAGTCAAGCAAGAGATATTCCTAAAATAGAATGTACTTCTTCGTGCGCTAGTGCCACAAAACGCTTTACTCTTATTCATATTTCCGTCTTCGTTCTCTTCATTTATTATTATCTTTCTTCTTTCTTATACTCTGAATAATCGCGAGTCGTGACAGCGTTTCTTTTCATTTGTCTATTTCCTTCCTTTTGCTGACGTTGATCGTCTTTGCCTCCCTCCTCAATTCATCTCTCATCACCAGTAGAAAAGCTTCACCCTCACTTTCCAAAAAGAATACAACTCCAAAAGATGTCACACCAATCCTTCATCTCCCAACAACCCACCCTCGGGCACCGCGCCATGAACCACCTACGCACACCACCCGCAGGGCACCTTCCCAAGCTCCCATTCCACGCTACCCATCTTCCTCCCCAACCAACACACCATCGCGCACACCACCAATCCACTTCTTTCTCCTCCACCTCTTCATCATACAGCCACCCAACCCTTACCCGCAAACCAACCTTCACCCCACAAACAGAATACATGCGACAACTCCTCGCTCTCGACACCATCCCCTCCCTCCATAACATTCTTGCTGCAACATCTACATGGCTCCTGCTCGCCGGCTTCATCATCCTCCCAGGAACCTTCACCACATTACAAAAATCTAACCCTACCTCCGAACTACTCTCCACAACACTATCCACCGTCCAGCACATCCCGCTCCTGATCCTAGCCTCTATCTCGTCTGCCCTTGGTGCGCTGGGTATGCTCACTCTTCTCTTCCTACACAAGGATAATTATATATGGATCGGCAGCAAGGTTCTCCTGCCGGGCGTGATGAATAGCATTATGGGGATCCTGGGGACGCTGGTCGGGGTCTATGGAAGCCAAAAGGGGGTGTGGAGTACCAGTGCGATTGTGACCGGGAGTGTAGTTGGTGGGATTGGGGCGGTTTGCGGGGGACTTTGGGGAGTGTGTAATTTTGTGTTACTTGGGAGTGTGAAGAAGGGGCATGAGAGGGAGGTTGGGGTGGTGGGGTTGGGGATTAGGGAGAAGAGGTCTGTGTAATTATGTGGTAGTGATATAGACTAGCTTTGGAAGGTTCTGTAGATATAGCACTATTGCAAAAATGACTCGAAAGTTTTATATGAAAGGCGGGTAGTTATAGTATCGTTAAGGCGATCTGTAGTTATGTCAAAAAGTAGTGAAATGAGCCCGCTAAGATCGCCTTGAAATAACTAAAAAGCCATTATTGGGATCAGTTGATACCACACTTTAGAGTCAATACACCCAATCACATAATATGCGTTTTCATTTCTCATCAAAACCTCAGGCTCTACCAGTATTTTGTGTCAAGCCACCATCAACCACTATCTCTATCCCTATGATATAAGCAGCCTCCTTGCTTGCCAAAAACAACGCCGCATTCGCTTCATCCCACGCCGATCACATCATTTCCATCAGAACCTGCTGATCTCGTACTTTGCAAAACTCTTCATAATCGCCTCCAGCATATTTGTCTGCTAAGATTTTCACTAATGGAGTATTGATCAGACCAGGGACAACAGAATTCAATCTGATGCCCTTGTCTGCGTATATGACAGCCGTTGTTCGAGTAAAGGAAAGGATGGCTGCTTTGGTGGTAGAATATGCAACTTGAGGCTTGCCAATGTAACGCAGACCGGAGACGGAGCTGATATTCACTATGTTGACACTTGTTTTCTGAGAGGCCATGATGGGCAGGACAAGATGTGTGGTGAGGTAGACAGATTTGAGAATGACATCCATCTGCTCATCCCAGACTTCTTTGGTAAGAAAAGCAGGATCCCCTGGCTCGCTGCGGCCAACATTGTTGATGAGAATGTTGATACGGCCATGCTTGGACATACAAGCGTTCACAAACTCTTGCATAGACGTAGAGGAGGTAGCATCGGCTTGCAGTACTGTGATATCGACAGTACTAGTATCGGATCGAATTTGTGACTTCGCAGTCTCTGCTGCCTCGAGGGAAAGGTCACAGCCAAAGAGAACAGCTCCCAGTCGAGCAAATAGCGTTGCAATAGCAATTCCATTACCCCAGCCTGCCCCTATGCAGCCGATTCCCATTATTAGGACCACCTGATCGGTAAGATCATGCATTTTGTGAGATTTTGGAGGCGCGATGAAGTTGGCGATTCCAACACGCTTGTATCTAGACTGAAAGAATTTTGGTGCAGTTGCTTCGATTCGAGATATAAGACAAGCTAGGTTACCAGAGTAATACCACCCCAGAGTGTGTTGAAATGAAAAACTTCGGAGAGTCTGGGAAAATGCTTGGAATCGTCGATGTGGGGTATCGCTGGGTTGATTGGCCCAGCACAATACTATAGTTGAAAAAATGTCGTCCTCTTTCATTTTAACCATTTTAACGCCGTGAAAATTGAACTCGAACACCATCGCTATGCAATCACAAAATGAACAACAAAGAAGCTATGATAAGCTTACGGCATTGGAGTCATCAACAACTCCAGCATGCCACTTGTCATAATAGCTTGCTGAGATCTTTCCACCTCAATTCGTACCCGGTTGTGTAAGGCCTTGAACGTTTTCGCAAGATCCGGTGAGCCAGTAACATGCTCCGAGTACAGATCCAGAAGTAGCAATGCCGAATCAACACAAATATTAACGTATCGAGGATCTTTAACGTGCTTTGCAACCCATGTAAGAATCGGCTGAACAGTGATTTCGTCTCTCCCCTGGAAAGCGGCCCTCATCGCACTTCGATGCCTCAGCGCAATGAGAAGTGTAAGGACAGTGACAGGTGGTAAGTCCTTGTCGAAGACATGATCTAATGCGGCTTGGTATCTGCCATTCCGAAGATCCTTTTCCCACGGAGCCAAGCTCTTCGGCTTGATCTTGCTTCTTCCCTCAATGATAATATCTGCCCCCTTTCCAGTGAAATCCATGCCTCTCACTTTCTTGTCATCGCCCCTCAACCTTTTCTTGTTCTTTTTATCATAGTCATCCAGGTTGCCGTCGATGAGAGCTTGCATTTCCTTCTCCCGCTCGCGCGCTTTCACTTTCTGCTGCCCAGATAACCTTGTTCGAATTGAGAGAACGCCAGAAACCATTCCCACGACCAAATGTTTGTCTTCGCGATTTGTCCCTGTAACAACATTGAGCGATAATACTGGAGACGGATATTTCTTTCCCGCCACAACATTCCAGCCTGAAGTTTCGAAAACTTTGACGTGCCCATCCAGGCCACCACTGACCAATCGTGTTCCATTTGTTGCAAGGCATAGTGAAGTGACTGTCTTTTGATGATTCTTGATGATCTGCAATGGCTTTCCAGCTACAAGATCTAAGACCGAAATTTGGTTGTCTGCTGATGCTAAAACAGTAGTCCCAGAAGGCATTGGCAGCACTGTCTCCACTGGCGCAGCATGCTTGAAGATCATTGCAGCCTTGTTCGGTATCCTTGGGTCCCAGAGCCGGACAGTTTCGTCATAACTTCCTGTCACAATCATATTTGACATCGTCCCTGGCATGAAGCTACCACTTCTCACATAATCCGAATGTCCAACGAAGGTGGTCGTGCTCACCTGACTTGGCAGATCCCATAACCGCACCGTCTGATCGTCGCTTGCACTCATCAAAGTGGTAGGCTCGGTCGGCGAGAATTTCGTTGTCCATACTGGAAGCTTGTGCTCTTCCCAAGTCTTCAGAATTGCCCTCGAATTGACATCAAACACTTGGATCTTGCCAGTCTCGTCACCAGCTACCATCACACGACCATCTCGACGGATCTCTCCACTATGCGCCGTATCAGCGAAGCGAGTAATGGTTTTGACAAGCTTCCGCGTTCGTATCGAGAAGATTTGAAGTCGAGTGCCGGTTGTAGCTACGAAATAATCATTGTTCGTCGGGAGGAGAGGATTATTTGGAGGCGGAGGGAATGAGATATGGGTGACTGGAGCTTGTGCAGGAACATTTTGTGAGGACTTGAACGATTTCCAGTAGGTTTGTTCTGGTGTAGCAGCTGCAACTCCAGAAGGTAACTTCACCTGTTGAAGCTTTTCGACGGGTGCTGCCATGGTGTGGTGAATGCGCAATGGCAGATGTCGAGCGTTGACGTTCTCTCGAGGTGCAATCGCGATTAACAGAAAAAAAAGTTCCTGACCGCAGTTATGGAAGGCTATTTTTCGCGGCAAAGCTAGACTACTTTCGGCATAGAACCCGGTAATACTTTCCCCACACTCCCTTGAGGTCTCTTCTCTCCTCTCTCCCTCTCTCTCTCTCTCTCTCTCCCTCTCTCCCTCTCTCTCTCTCACCCGTTTCTTATCCAATTCTTTTTTAAGAAGTACACATATGCATATACATCAAACTATCCATCACCATCTCCTAGAATGGGCAATATGATGATATAAGAACGCACTCTAAGTCGAATGCTCATGGTAGCGCTTTGCTTCGCTTTCTCAAGTGTCTTTTATTCCTCGTCCACGTCAATATACTGTATTTATATCTGCAACTCGAGCACTCTTCTCCATCTGCTCACGGGGCTGTCTCCGTCAACCTCTTTATAATCGTTTCTATGCAGCTAGTCTATTCCATGCTTAGCCCTCTATCTCTGAGATTCTTGCACTATTTCGCTCAAGAAATGTCACCACGGCTCCGTCGATGCTCGAAAAGTGCCACCTTGGCCCAGCCCCAATCGTCACTGCCATGATCTTAAGTGGATCAAGCAGGTCTTCTGCATTTACTATGATTTGATCATTTCTGGAAAATCCTGGAACCATTGTTGGGGCGAAGGGGATCAACATACGATCTAGCCTATTACTCTTGCCATGTGATACAGGGCTATCCAAGGGGTGAAGCTTCAGTTCAATCCCTCTTTTCAATTTGACACCCTTTGAGTTGAGACCCAGCGACCACTTATCTTTGAGATATTGCTCTACTTCCAGAGCTGATAGATACTCACTCTCACTCCCGCCTTGAGACACAATCTCGCCAATGATACCTGCTTGAACAGCACCATCATTCTCCACCGCTGTCTGAGAAAGTCGCCCCTGTCTTATCTTATTGACACCCAACAGAAGCATCTCCAAGACACCAGCCAGGACATCGAACAGCTTGTCTCGAGGGACATACTGCAACTTGAATCGAAACATATTGGCGGCAAACTCCCATGGGGCATCACCCTGCAGTGAATGCACAGCGAGGTTAATGGTCTCGAAGTAGAGTCGACAAGCGAAGCTGTCGCGCCCAGACAATATGTATGGGATGATACTCGTATCTGTGTTCTTCTCTATCCTGGGGGACCAGATGGTACTGGTGTATGGATCAAATGCTGTGACTTGTGCTAAGCCCCTAGTCGTCATTGTTTGGTGGCTGTATGCCGTGGTATGCCCAAAATTGTCTCTGACGGGCGCTGTGGATATCGAGATAGGCGAGACAGTTGAAGCTAGAGTTCTTTGCGACAAGAACCCATCCATCCTCCCACCACTGAGCTCAGAAGACCGCTGGTTTTCTTGCCAGCTAGTCTCGTCCGGAAGATCATCGATCTCACGGGCTGCCTTCTTACCCAAGATCAAGAAATGACTTAGAACATTCTGAACATCTGTGATAATCTCTTCACCTGGCATTCCAGATGCTAAGAGCCGGTCGCTGAAGCCGACGAACTCATTCGTCATTTGTTCTACGACTGACTCTAGTTCTAGACATTTCGCCTCCACGGCATTAAGATGCGCCTCTTTTCGCTGTCTGTATGCAATCTGCGCTCGCCGACCACGAGATCGTTGATGCTAAAAATCACATGAGCAAATGTATAGCTAGGTACAACATGGCGGATGACAAACATCGGTTACGGTATTATTGCTTTGCTTTTGTGGTCTCCCTCGCCCTCTTTTTGAACTAGCTGGTTGCGGCAGGGTGCTTCTTGTCGCAGGCTTCATGTTTGATATCTTTAACGACGGTTTGCAAAACACGAAACAAGCAAATCGATATCTATTTTATCACTCAGCTATGGTCGTTCAAACTCTGATGTAATTATGGGTGGATTATATTCCTCTTCACATCCACATTGTTACACAAGAAAACAATTGAAGATACAATAGTTGGGTGCGAAGTATGCTGATTTGTAATCATAAACCCACCCACTGGTGATCCATGCTATAAGCTTCGTCATCCATCATTCGCAGTTTCCCTCCAGTGAAGTATTATCAATCATATCAGCTTGTCAGAAAAAGGGCCCTGGGAAATGTGCTCATGGCTCTTGTGTATTCAAGCAACAGACTCAAGCTGAGTACAAACCTTTTCACAGCTTTTAACTCCGGGAAGCTTTCTAGCCATCGTCTTAAATCATTTCTAAAGGCTTCTCAGATCAATAGATTGGGGTCTTCTGCGGAAATAAAGCTTCGTCCGATTCACGTGGGAGTTTTTGAACGGTTTTGCCATATGCGTTATGGGTCTCGGCTATGTATTGCTTTTATGGATACAAATAACGCAATTCGATTCATACACGTGACTAACTGGTGTGTTATTATGTATATCAATGGTGCTAGACATTGAGCTACTATAAACTAGTGGTCACTGTCGCCGATCTATAATTTGATTAAAGCCTATCAGAATAATCCTAGAAAACATATATGAAATACTTTAGAAGGGTGAGCGGAGACGGTGATCTCACTTAACCCAATCAAGCTGTCACCATTTGTCTCTAAAGAAAGATAGCTATAGGCATAACTACTCTATAAAGCCACAATTATAATACATGCTGCAACCTAACCTAAGCGGTTGCGACGGTAAGTATTCCTGGGCATGATCAACTGCAGACTGATACCCCCTGCTTCGTAGACCACATCCACTTATTACACTTTACCTCACTAGAGCACCCGCACCTGCACCCACTCCCAGCACAGCCTCATTTAATTATAATAGTTCTCACGGAGCCTCAACCCCGCATATGCAACTACTAACGCATCTCTCGCCCGAGAACCATGTGAGAGCATCATCTCATTTAACCGATGTAAGCCGTCAGACTGACAGCAGCTGTAAGATGTGTTGCAATGCGGCGCCGACACCTTTGATAGTGAGGCTGCGAAGGAGCGGCGTCGTTGGGCCCAGAGTTTTGGGCATCAAAGGGGATGGGAGAAAGAGAGTGTAATAAACGAAGTCACTTTATGGGGGGATTTTGAGTTTCAAAACGTGCTGAAATTGTGATATTGAGTTAAGATGTAAGAGTAGTAAAAAGCAACCTCCCAGCAGATATAAGCATAAAAAACATCAAGTTTCAAAACTCGCTAGCTCTAAAAAATTTATATTGTGGACCAAACTTCCGGCCAAGAGTCAAATATAGAGAATAACATATGCAACTTGATAACGACCGACTATAATGAGAGAAACAAAAACGTAAAGATGCTCCAGAGAACAGTATTCATGAAGGAGGAGAATACCAAATCGGTTGATCACACCCATCATCAAAATGCTTGTATCTCCCCACCTTCTCATCCCAAATCCAATACTCATTCGCCTGCTTCTCAGCACTCCTCTTAGCTTCACCTAGCATAGCTTGTGCAGCTGGACTCAACTCTTGACAACGAACGATACCCAAACTCTCCACTACTTGCTTGGGGACCTCCCCTTGTTGCTGTTGGACCGCCCGTGGGAACATGAATGAGGCAGGTTCTTCTTGCGTAGGTTGATTGAGCCACCGATCGTGACTGTAAGGCATGTACCTTTCTTGGCGTAGAACCTGAGAGATTGATTGAGAGTTGCGACTGCTGTAGTGGTCGTCGGCTACAGATGATGCGGGCGTAGAAGTGGCGATGTACTCATCGTATGATTCGGTACATGTATCTTCCGATGGAGTAAATCTCGGAACTGTACGTGGCACTTCCGCGAGGTGGGATGAGTTGTAATTTGATCCATCGTCGTAACGTAGGTCTTCATCAATTGCTGTGTAAGTTGAAGACAAGGAATGTAGAACATCTTCAAGATCCGCTACTGAAGGGTATTGGCTCTCGTCTATATCATGTATAGAGGACATCGTTCTGATTGGCAAAAGAACCTGATTTTCAATCCCCATTTGAAAAGTGTTGACAGCTCGGGAGGATATGCGTGATTGATTGATTTTGCTGGAGTGTATATTTACTGACGATGATGGAGAGGATAACGAGAGATGTCGAAAAAGATGTACTGGTGCTTTCGTGGCCTCGTTCCCTGAACCAAAGAGTATCTTGAACTGCGCGTGAGGTTTGATATGAAAAGTCCCTTCCTCAAATTGTTGTCCTAACCTGGCACAACTCCAACGTATTCTAATGAGTGATGTGTCGTTTGTATGACACCGCCTAAATTTGAGCTTTGTTTTCAAACCCGTAACTGTATGACTAGAAAGAAAATCGACACAACCTTGGGATACCCAATTATCTCGACTTTGGAAATCGAAGAGAGCAATAATGGGAATCGAAGCTTCCCCTTTTATTGAAGTGTTGCCAACTTGATTAATTTCGACTATGAGTGCGTAGACCCTCTATAATTATGTTAGAAAATGCGTGGCAAATGGAACCTCCCAGAATCTTAGTCCAGTACTCACATGGCCCGCAATAGCCTCTTCCTTCGGGCTGCCAAACACTCGCCCTTCGTGATGAACGAAGGGCGCATTCTGGAAAGTCATGCATAGGGTCGAAGCCCTTACCCTGTGCTCAACCACACACAGGACAGGGAATATTGAGGCTGGTGAAAGGGTTATAATACGATCTGTTGAGCCTCAATCTAGGCTTGATTTGAACCGTCATATGAGGCTCCCTTGATAAGTTTGAATGTTGTAGGTTGCTAGCTGCGATCATTTCGTTTGCGAAAACCCTGCGGAACATGCGGCTCTGCGACGGGACACATGCCATAATAGCCAGACGTGACCATGCTGCGTCGTTGCGATTCGTCTAAGGCCATGGGTATAATAGTGGTCTACACGGTGCCTATGGCGTTGATAATCCCTCGCAGTGCGGCACCAGTTCGGAGAAAACGAAAAGCAGCTTGCAACCGAAGTGGCTTTACTGGTGTCCACATTGAGAATGCAATACATCTCTCTTGGTCGACCTGCAGATACATCATCGATCCGGGCGTGAGGAGGCCACGCACCTTCTGAAATTGATTACGATTAGCTAGTCGTAAACCCCACGGTATCCCGCTTTCTGGATAGAAGTATGAAGCATTCCCAAGGGAGCTATCTATTTGATTTTTGCTATCCCGCAACTTGATTTATGTGAACAAACGCTGAAATATGTCGACTTCTAATGGATACGGAAAGCTTGCGCATTTCATGGCTGGAAATAATTACACCATACTCCGCCAGTTCAAAACAATTGCAAATCGCGACCTTCTCTATTTACAAGCCGAATTGGTATGTCTCGAACAAGAGCTTGCAGCGCTAGTACAACACGACGGAAGTCTGGATGGAGAGCAGCAATTATATGACGGCAATTGGGAAATTCTCAGTTCCTCGCCGACCCGATTGTCTGGTGGTGAACAGTGGGAGAAAGCCTTACAGATCCGAGAAAAGCTCAGAGAATACTGTTGGGCATTGCAAACCCGATGTCGTAATCTGGCTTCTGATGTATTGTAGATAACTGCGTTGCGCAATATGCCGACATATCAAATAAGCCACGAGCCCGGAAACGAGATGTTTCACTACTCAGGGCTTGGATACAGAGACCAGACCTAGGTGGTGGGTTAAATGTCTCCGGGCACGACCTCTTTCCCATGGAGAAGTCTGTGTATGGGGTTCCTCACTCCAAAGATCTGATGAGCTTGGGCCGTGGTCTCAGCGAGAACGATTTATTCACGCGCCTTCTTGTTGGTCCAGTCTTCCACAGGTTAGAAAAGGTATTTCGCCACTTCAAGGTAAGATGGCATCCCCCATAGTATAAGTGAGCAAATCGTCAATCTTACCTATCCAGAAACCTGTGCCATACGATCCAGAGAAGCAAGCGATTGAGAGCAGTTTGTTCAGCTACTCCGACTCCGTCATCGCATGCATCGTGGACATCATGGGGACGGTCCTGGCGTCTATGACTCCGCTGCTCTCTATCATCATCTTGTACTTTGTGAAGAATTTGGCCTCTCGATTAGCCGTGGTCTGTGCCTGCTCGTTGTTATTCTCTGTCAGCCTAGCTATGGGGACAAAGGCGCGCCGTGTTGAAGTGTTTGCGAGCACCGCAGCGTGAGATTCCAATTGGAGCAAATGTGTGGAGACAACCCCTTTACTGACTAAAGACACCTGTAGTTTTGCTAGCGTGCAAGTTGTGTTCATTAGCACAACCAGTGCTGGCCCACCTTGACAGGCTCCATAGGATGACCTTATTGACGGGGTATAGATAACTAGTGCACTTAGTCTGTAAAGAAAAGTATATGTGTGGTTTCTCATGAATCTCAAACGAGTTCGTACAGATAAGAAAAGGATCAATACTCAAATTGAGCCTCACATGAGAATCGCCTATAGAAAGCTGTTCAAGCTCAGCCCCTCCATGTAAGCACGCTTAAGAAAGTTTGGATCGCAGCGGGAGTGCCACTGTCTGGTAAAACCGCCCCCAGAGCGCATCAAGCAGGCGCTCGGTACTGTCATGTAGAGGGGAAAGATTCCGAATCAAAGTTTTTCAGGAGAAAATCAAACACGCATCGCCTTCGCGCGTATCTGTACGCATTGTCGGAAACAAGTCGGAGGCAGATTCAACCTTTGTACCTGCTAGGTGTTGCTCTCCGCTCGCGCAACGTTCGCGCAACGTTCGCCCGACAGGCAAGCACTGGCTTGCAACTCGAAAATTTGTTGCAGTGTACATGGCACAGCCTCCAAGTGGTACACTTACATACTGCCCAAAACAAAAATCATCGACGAAAAACTACCTCATCATCTCTTTTAGACAGAGCTGTCTTAAGCCTTCTCAAAGTTCGTATATTCCAGCTCTTTCTTCTGTTGTCAACGTTTGCCGACATACACCGCAACGCCATCGACGCTTCTCTTGTGTCTTGACACAAGCTTTGAGTATCTAGCACACAAGAAAAAATCCCGCTGACATAGCAACGTTGACAGCATATGCTTCACGTTGACTGCAACATCAATTAGCATTGTTTTCAACATTGCCCATACCGCACGACATTCTGACGCTTTTCGACCACACTACACAATCGAGAGCAAAATCACACTCGCATATGGAAGCATCTTCAGCGAAGCGGTGCACCTCGCCTTCTAATTCAGCCCTGGGAGCATTTCTCTTACGCATTGAAAATCAGAGAAGGAAAGATCACTGAGCATCAGGAGTCTCGCAGCATTGTCGGGATTGAAACATCTGTCAAGCTGGGAAATATCTCGACGTCGTATCGCCGACACTGAACCAACGAGGTTGCACAAGCCTAGTCCGTCTGAACACGCCTTAGTCTGGCATTTTCAGAGCCATCTCAAGAAAACCAAAGGAAGAGAATTGAGAAAAGTTGCGGTGTCTTTGATTTGATCATCAGCTGGAGCCTCATATTTCCACATGAGAATCATAAAGCTCGATCAATATGGGCATATCAGCTTTGATTGGCAGAAGAGGCAGCATCATGAGGACGTCAAATCAATCACATCCACCTCGAGGGCAGACGAATAGCTTGCAAGCGGACCTTGCTGCGGGTAGAGCTACACCAAGGAACACAATTATCAATGCTTCTTCGACAGATTTGCCTAGCATCCCGTCAGAGCCAACGAAGGATATCTCAAGCTTGCGGAAGCTCTGGCGATTGCACCGTGAAAAGTTTCCTTTCCTATTCATAAAAAGAATGAAGGGTAGACAGCAGCATGGAGACGAGATACACCACACAGGTAATCTGAGTGCAACAGGAGTACTAAATGGTGTACAAGCGATTGAAGATCTATCATCCACGCCAATACAAAGGTTGTCCCTTAACAACAGTCCCAATGCTCTTGCACCAGTATTTGCATCACCATCGCCAGGCCAAGTGCTAGCTTGGTCGGAGCCGAACGGACCATGTTCAACAGAGAGCACAATTGCAAAAGTGGGAGGAACATTACTCATTGTAGAACGGAAACAACCAGGAGCAACTGCTACAAACGCGAAATGTGCTGGAATGCCAGCCGGTACAACCTCAAACAGGGTGCGTAAAGCCAGAGAAGAACCAGAGACAGAGCAAGTATTGGAAACGACAGTGTCTGAAGTCGGAGAGTCCATTAGTGGAAGTTTGGACACACCCCCGATTGGTAAATCTGGCGTTGAATCAAGACGGGATTACCATCCCGCGTCGACGCTGAATGACCCCTACGCGGAAGCTTGGATAGGAGCTTCCCTTCTCAAGCTTCTCGACGGCAGCTTTGTGAGCTCGAAGCTATTTTATGACCCCGGTTCAACAGACAATATGATAACAGAGAAACTTGTAGCGAAGCATGGTTTCCGAAAGCACCTTATTCGGCCTGAAGACCTGACGATATATGAGTGCGCTGGCAAACATTTTTTTACTCCAACCCATTATGTAGAGATTGAGTTAATGGACCATGAGCATGGTATTGTGGAATTGAAGAAGGTTTCTTTTAATGTCGCCGATAATCTCGGTGGTTGGGCATTGCTGGTTGGTCGCAAATTCATGTTCAAGAACAACCTTGGGATGGGTCCGACTACGACTCCCACAATCTTAGTCCTAACGGCCAGGCCCGCGAGCGATGGTAAGTATTCCTCTTGTCACTATTCGCACAGTCAGCTAATTGTCAATGTCAGCTGCGAAGAGGGAGCAGGCACGCTTGGTAGAGAGGAATCTACAGCACCAACATCAGGCGTCGCACATCATGACCGGCTCTTGGAGAAGCGCAGCAAGCTCATCTTTACCACCACCGCCATCTTCTGGACAAGGCCCACCTATCTCGTCTCGTACTAGTACTTCATCGATTACGCGTGTTGAGGATCCAAAAAAATAGTGACGGTTAATGTGGTACGAAGATACAATATTCCAAGATATCGTCGACGTCGAGTTTGGACCCTCAAAGTAAGCTCCATGCGAAACCTAACAAACGAACGGCTGACCGCCCTCTCATCAGTCTCATCCGGGGATCCACTTCCGGGGAGGACTCCGCCCCGTTCCAACCACCAAAATCATTCCCCTTCTTATTCATCGTGTCCAGTACAGGATCATCGCAACATGAACACCTGTAATACGTTATTCAAACGTCAATTCTCAATATAATCTTTCCGAGGCACTCAATAACGGGCATCTATCCCTCGCGCTGTGGAGTGTACAACCTCTGTCTCTCGCGTATCGATATTTGCCTGTCGACAACTTAGTCATGTGTGGCCTTGGCTAGCTATCTACCTTTCGACACCGTCTGGTTACTCGCAAGCCAGCGGAAAATCGTCCTTCTCATTGGTAATTTATTCTTCGATACCCAGCTGGTCACGAATACCTGTGGCACGTTAATTTTTTCGTCTTCAGCTTTTTTATGTTCATGGTAATGATGGTTTTTTGTGTGTTGGAAGTGTGCATCCCAACTTTCTTTCTTTGGAAGCTGATTTATGATAAGGGCCTTTACGGAAAGCATTTAGACAGCCAAAAAGTGCTCAACATACCATACTAGTGTAGATTAACGATGTCTCTTATGAATGATAAAAGGGAGTGGAAGCGTAAAGATGTGAAAACTTCCGATTGATGGTGTCAAGACTTTTGTTTCGAGCTTGCAGGATATGTGGCTGACACAGAAAATATTCTCCCTTGCGTTGTTCATTTCATTTCCTCAATCTTCGTCCCATGTCAACGCATCGACGACAAACACGTCTATCCGAATATAAGGCTGTGGAACCATATCTGCAGATTGCGGATGCCAACATGCTTGATTGGATGGTGTAATATATGGCTGCATTCATGCAAAGCTCCACGAATGGAAGCCTTTAGCTATTCCGGAAGGCGTACGTCTGCTTGAGATATCATTCACTTCTCTAGAAATAGAGAACAAACTCGGTGATCTCGAGATTATGCACCCATATCCGTAAGAAATTAGCAACTGGGAGCAGATAGACCCGGAGCCATACTATTCTAGTATGAAAGACTCTTGATTCGTCTAATTTATTCAAGGAGGCGCCTGTCCCTCTCCGAGCAAAGGAAAAAGAGTTGAGCTTCGCAGAGATGATTGACCAATCCACTGTATGAATTATTTCTGATCCAGGTAGTTATGAGTAACTTCCAACCAGTAAGCACACCTCATCCCCCCATCCAGGTGCGAGATTGTCCGAAAGTATTACTCCTTACTATACCCTACACAAAACTCATAAATAACACTTTCCGCACCTCCCATTCAAGAATCAATGAATGTTACCACCACAATTCATCTATCTCTAAACATACCCCAAAACATCTCACAAGAACCAAATTTCCTTGTCCTCTCTGCCTGCTAGATAGACAAATCAAGTATATCATCTCCAGAGTAAGTTCAGCGTAGTTTTTCTTGCATCAGAATACTTAGGCTTGAGGCTATCCTGGACCTGTTTAGAAATTTCTGAGGTTTGGTTCACCTACGAGGTGGAGGCGATAACGATCTCATACCTTATTGTCTATCTAAGATCATCGAATAGATTAGACCTTTCCCCACTACAAATACCGGCCAACCTAGACAATTAAACTCCATCCTAAGTACCCCTTCTCGGTATGCATAACTAGAGCGCAAAACGTCAATGTGAATACTCCAAAAGTGTGCAATCCCTAAAGTGGCTCACGATAGCCCGCTGTAAATTTCTTTAACCAAGTCCAAGTAGTCTTCAAATGGACTGGGTAAAGCTAATCAGAAGCATACAGCCTTAAAGTAGTACATATCATATCCGCTCGCCAACACCTTCCTTTCCTCGCCCAAGTCTTACTATGTATATCCAAATAAACCTCACAACGTCCAATCAAATACCATAACGTAACAGTTAACGTCACCATCAATCCGCGGAGCGACGTAACGCATATAGGAAATATGACGTTGCCGTTGCCGTTGTTTGTGGATGCTTCGGCATACCTCTTGCTATTTGGGGGGCGGAGGTGGGGGAAGGCAATTTTCCCAGTTGGTACTGGGACGAAGTTGATATATGAAAATGGTGATGAGATGGCATCATCGGGAGTCTAGCACAACTATAAGAATCTCACAAACGTCAATATGAAATGCCTCATCCCAATTCTTGTTTCTAAGCAGAAATATACAATCTACCACCCTTCTTCTCGTACACCACACTCAATGAAACTGATCCTCTGTAACCCCCTTCCCCATGGCACTAGTACTGCTCACACCTCCAGTAACCATCTTCAGCAGTTCATCCGCATAGTTCGCACCACTCCACTTCTGATGCTTAACCACGTCCACACCACCCTCCATCTCAGGCTCCTGAACCAACTCACCATAAGCTCTCATTCCCTGCTTACTATACGCGCTAGCAAATTGATCGCTGATCAACGCCGTTGTATGCAGACCAGCGAGCGTGATAAATTGCCAGCAGTACCCGAGTTTGCTGAGACGCTGGATGTAGGTTTCCTGTTCGGCGCGCGGCATGGCGGATTTCCAGTTGAAAGATGGGGAAAGATTGTAGGCTAGTTTCTGCTCAGGGTATACGGCGTGCACGCCCTTTGCGAATTGCTCGGCTTGCGCGTAGTCGGGGAGTTTGGATTCCATCCAGATCGCGTCGGCGTAAGGGGCATATGCAATGGCGCGGTTAATGGCACAATCACAGCCGCCTTGGAGGCGGTAGTAGCCTTCGCGTGTCCGTGGGGCGTCCCAGTCGAAGGGGATGTCTACGCCGGTGATTCCTCGTGCGATTGCGCGGGCTTCAGTGTTGGATTTGCCTTTAACGGAAGAGATATATTGTGCGGCGACCTCCTTCTTGTTTACGTGTACACCTGAGTTAATGGTTGCGATGACGGCATTATCGAAGCGCATAAGGCCTGCCTGTTCTGTCCACTGATCTTCAATTGCTTGTAGCTCGGCGCCAGTCTTGCCTGCTGCTTCGGCAGCGATCATGAGGGTATTGAGAGGTTGGAGAGAGGGGTTTGTGGAGCCAACAATGTAGGCGTGGTCCCGTGGGTCGATGGTGGTTGTGATGAGAGTTGCAGCTTCGGCGTCCGTTCGTGCAACAGCTAGGAGATCGGAGCCTGCAAGAAATATGATTAATAATTGCTCGAGTAAATAATAGTAACCAGATGCTTACCCATAATATCAGCCTGTGCCCGAATAGCTACAAGCCTATTGATATGTTCACTAATTGGCACGAGGACTTTCCCAGCCATATGTCCACACTTCTTCGTTCCTGGAGCTTGGTCCTCAATATGAATTCCAGCTGCTCCTTTCTCAACAAAAAGCTTTGTCAACTTCATGACAGCTGTCAAGCCTCCATGCCCAGTGTCTGCATCTGCGATAATAGGACGAAGATAATCAACATTCTGTAGCTTGGATCGGTCTGATTTCGACTTTGTCATTATGCGCTCCTCTCTCTGTTTTCGGTCATGAAAAAGTTGTGCCATGAAAAGATGTTGGACTTTGTTCGGAACAGTGGTCTGTCAAATGTTAACTTTGTCAACAACCACGGAAAGGAATTACGAACATATGGGTAATCAGCAAGATCTGGACCTGGCTCATCTGAGGCTGAGGCAGTAGATGATGATTGCCAGCCGGAAACATAAACAGTATCAAGGTATTTCGCCATCTGTGTCAACATCGTAGGCTCGAGGCATCCATAAGTATAACTCGCATCCTTGTTCTATTCCCACAGTCTATTAGCACCTATTCCTATATCCAATTTCCCGCAAGTTCTGAGCCAAATGAGATATATACCTTGTATCTTCCCTCCAATATCTTCCACAATTTTTTCGCCTGCGCATTACTTGGATACTCAATCTTCAAGTTTCCCCTCTTTGCAACAATCTGCTCGGCCGTGAATGGTCTCTTTGTGTATCTCCATCTCTCATCGGACCACCACTTCTTCACCACAGCGACCTCGTCTAGATAAATCTGTTCCTCTCTTTCTGGGTCCACTGAGACGCTCGCCATCTTGTTTGGCGCCATGTTTGCTTGAAAGTGGCTTTGGAATGTAACTTGTTTCCCTTCCTCTACTCTACACGTATGACACAAGTTCTCAGCTCCTTGACGTCTAAGAGAAATCACACAGTAGTAATAAGAACAGTGATGTAAGCAGAAGAAGCCGTCGAAGTAGAAAACTGACTCAGCCACTAACGCATTCGTCTTCACAAGCACAAAGAGACTTCCCTCCTGGACAATCCAATACTCTTAAACACCTCTCCCTCCTTCTCTAGCTCCCTTACCCCAGAATAAAATGCGGAGCATCTCGGGCTAGCGCTTGCCAACGCTCTCTCCTCAGACCTACGATTGGATGATCTACCAAGAATCAACATCCTCGGCCATGGACAAGAGAAGCAAAACTCGCACTTGCGTTCCAGAACCAGAGGCGTTAGCCGTGACCAGAGAGTTGTCGGCTCGGCTCAAAGGCACTGTAGTCATTCAATGCCGTGATTGGTCTGTCAGGCGAACCCCACATTCCCCAAGTTCCGCACCGCGACCCCTCGATGGGAGCGTCATACTTGAAATCTGTGACTCTGCGAGTGGTGTTGACGTAGATTTTTTAGACTGGGCAACGATATCTTCTAAGAGAAAGGGCATAAGGCGGTAATTGTTTCCCCTTGCACATATTAAGGCATCAATCCTATGTAAGATAGCATTTATAAGTACTCAAAAGTGACGATGATTTACCCCTTCAATTCACATGCCTCACACATGTCTGTCTCACCTCGAACGAATCGTAGGTGAGGCTCAAATTCAAAGCATTTCACATGTGAAGAGTAGAAAATAGCTTGCACATGAAAGCAGTACCCTAGCTGTTGTAGTCAGCATCAGCTTATGCAAGGTCCAGAGTGTCAAATATCGAATTGTCGATATCGGAGTGGCTAAAGAAACAGCCTCGGCATGAACGAATGACTGTCACGAGTCAGCCTACGAGATGTTCCGAACCTTGGGCAAGGGGATATCCGAATAATTGTCGTTCAACTTATTAGTATGAAACAGGTAGTTCTAAGGAATACTAAGACAGAAAACTAAAGAATGAATGGAGAAAGACACAACACATGCTCGCGAGTGCTGCTCACGTGTTATAAATTTGATAGGTAAAGCTTGGAGACTTTGAATGCATTAAGAAGCCAGAAGTCTCCCTTTCCATATCTTACAGTTGATTTCATACTCAAACCCGACCACCACTGACAATCCGAAGAAGGCGCACTAAGTAGTAATAGACGTCGCCTCACCAATTACACCACATGTGGAAGTCTTTAATGGAAACTTTTGATCTCACACCAGAGAAATCGCTGGATGGTACAATTCAATAAAAGTCCATCTGCGATTGCATGAAATTGTAGCAGAACGGCCCGAAAGAAAATCAACCTGATACGACAAGAGTCTATAAGGGTATCAATAAACCAAATGGGTATCATATACTGCCGTGAAAATCCCCATTGAAATCCGGATCAGCCAGATTTTCACGAAATATAAATCTCGACATCTCCCTAAGGCGGTGTCACGACCTCGGGAGGTGTGATGGATTCGGGAATGGCAGAAAATATGTCCGTCGCGCGAGCGTACTGTTCCCATGGAGTAAGTGTTCCGAGTGCTCGCTGCATATGTGCAGTCGTAAATTGAAGGCCGAAGACATAGCTTGCGTTGACCCATCCAAAGCTGTAAATATTAGCGCAAGGCTCATTCTCTAAGAAAGGCTAATGCTCACCCTTCCTTAGCAACACCTTTGAAGTCAAGTCCTTGATTTCCATACTCAGCATCAACTCGATGAGGCGCACTCAACGCTGTGACATCGTATTTCTCAACCACCACCCCATTATAATCTACGAAAGCTTTCGTCATCATGAAGAGCCATCGGTACGCCAGTCTTTGAACTTCTTCATGATATCCATATCGATCCAGAGCTGTCCATGCTAGCATCTGTTGGGGTGCCCATCCGTAAGGGTAATCCCATTGTCGATTTGGCCTTTCGAGACCAACCTCTCCTCGCGATTCCTCGGTTCCAGATACAAGTCCACCAGTGACTTCGAACTTCGGAAGAGCTCCGCTGACGAGGCGAGATGCTTGCTTCGGCGTTGCAACACCTGACCACATGGCCCAGAACGTAGTGCAAGTCTCATAGGTGCATTGCTCTTGCTTGACAGTATCATAATCAAAGAACATGCCCTTCTCCTCATTCCATTGATATTTATCCATTGCAGCCTTGCGACGTCTAGCCTTTCGATCCCACATCGAAGATGTTTCAATGTGATTGTGCACCATATCACCAACACAGTACTCCTCTGGAACTACAAGCTTGTCGCCAAAAAACATTCGAATGGCCTTGGCAATGTCCTTCTCATACTTGTAGAGGAGAGAATTCAAGTCAATTGTCGCCAAATTCGCACATACCTTCTCCAGGCGATAAGATGTATCGTGACCAGATTCACGTACAGCTCTATCGTGAAGAAAGTACTCGTCAAGCTCTGGCTCAACCACTTTTCCATAATTGTATGCCTGGACAAATTCTTCAAAGGTCATCGAGTGTTTCTTGGCGTATGGGTCCAGTATATGAGTGAAATGCGTAGCTTCCGTCTCTGGAGGTACCCCAAGACCTTCCGGGCGGTATCTTGAGAGTCCAGTCACAGGATCATAACGTGGTACTGCCATCCATACACTATTGTATTCCTTAATGGCCGCGAGAATTGCCGTTCGCAGGAATCCCTTGGCTCCAGGTTCGCGTTGAATCTCATCGTATACTCGCATGGCCATATCCGTGAGAAATGGTGGCTGAGACCTACACAGATAATACGATCTGGTAGCATTAAGGATTTTGCCATAGTGCTTGATACAGAAACAAAAATGCTCCACCATGGACTTTGCTAGGTGAACCTTCCCGTTTGCGATCAAACCCAGTGACTCCATGTAACTGTCCCAGCCATACAACTCGTTAAAGCGACCTCCGGGTACCACGAAAGGCTTTCCTTTGAGAGTTTTCTGGCCTGTGACTGGACTGATTGTCTCCTCCATTGCGACCGCGAGAAGTCCTGGCTTTCTATTCATGTCCCGAACCACCTCGGGGGTTATTTTCCGGGGAAGCCAGCATACGTCGAGTCGAATTTCGGGCCTATCCCGTGCAACTTTCGTATAATACTCATGCTGTTCCGGCGCGCCGATAGGTACATAGATTCTAGGTCTTGGGTCTGTTGTCCAATCCTTTGGATCTTTCCCGGCAATTTCGATCACCGATCCATCAATCACTCTTGTGAGTCCAGTCCAAAAAGAGTCTTTGATCAACCGCGCAAGTCTATTGGTTGGATTTTCGTTCAAACGTGATTCATCGAGAATGATTTGGTGTCTTCCATGTTCCTTTGCTAAGTGCAGTTCTTGCAATAAATTCGAAAGCATATATGTACCTCGGATATCGAACCTTTTGTAGCCTCCGGATCCTGCAGTTCCCAACGATAGTACCTTGTGTCGATAATGTCAGCGAGGATAGCCATGCGAACTTTCTACCATAGCCTTACTTTTGGACCAGTATCTTCAATTGTGATCTGCCAATTATTATCCGTATCTTCTTGTTTGGCAAGATGGGCGAGAGTTGATTCAACGTGGATGAGGAATCGCCGTGGAATCATGGACATCTCGTCTGAGTTCTTCGTAAGCTCGTGGATACATGTTTGATACTAGATCGTGACGTACCGTGAGATCCCCGACGCTGGGGTTTTCGGGGTTCAAACGTGCCATCGGCAATCACTCTTTGATTCTAAGAGTCTTGTCATGAATTGCGACACCTCGTGGTAAGAATGGAAGCATACCGTTGAATACGTTCGAACACGATAGTTGGTACCACTTTTATAACCCGCCTCAGGTCCATAATATATGTCGGGTGTGCTGAACGGGTCAATCTCATTTGACGAGCGTGGCCGTAATGGCGAGCTCATCCTTCTGCTAACTGTTGTCTCCGGGTGGAGTATGTGCAATTGCCCAGCTTGAGACGATTTAAAGCTTATGTTCTGGATTTAGGGTAGAGCTGTTTCTCTCTTCGTCTCACAATTGAGAGGGCGGAGGCAATTGGGCGGCCAGAAATAGTTGTGCGGCTGAGAGTAAGTAGATGGAGTGAAGTTGGACGCGGTCTAGGATCGTCAAACAATAGAGGTTCTGGGTGACGACCGTGGAAGAATTTGTGAGGAAAAAAAAGAAGACAAGATTGAGAGCTGTAAATTATGGCAAGAACGGAAGTAAAGTATAGAGGGAAGAGGGGCAAGACATTGGTGAGTGTCCAGGATGCGAGCGCTAGTCGGGAAGCTCGTCAGAGAATTGTACTGTAATCGATAAGAGCTATAATAGTGGGGCAAGGGTAGGGCAGAATCTCATGAAGCGAAGAGACCCCTTTGTTACACATATTATTTAACGAGTTGGCTGATGCTGAGATACCAGAGAGCTTCTTTTTTCAACATTTCTTGACCAGATGATACCAATTTTACACGACATGGAAGGAGTTCTTTCTCTCGCATGCTCGATGTTCCTTTTGCGCGGTCGTAGAGGAGCTGCAATTGGTGCTTACTGATACGGTACGGTGATGTCCTCGAAGCTTGACCGCTCTGGCATGAAAATCCAAAAAATTCGGTGGACATGCAATCACACCGGCAGACCGCTGTCAAGTCAAGGCCACTACTGTCAGGACACCTCTTTGGAATCCAATGATGGTATGCAACTGGTTCTTTGCGGCTGCTGTGTTTCGAGTGTTTGCATAAGCCCCCGCGTTTGGCGTGGTGGAGGGGTTCTTTCCAAGGGTTCCATCTCGAGTCAAGTCCAATCTTCCAACCTATTAAAAGCAGAGCCGCCACTTCAAGTAAGTCACCGACCTTCTCAGCATCGGATATCCGGTCACAAGATTATAAAATAACGAGTCAATAATAGGCGGAAGATGGCGATGACACCAATATTCCACGCAAGGATGCGATTTCTAAATTCCCGGTCGCTCGGTGGATTGACCACGAGTAAACGTGTTTGCGAGCATCGTTGATATTCTACCCTACCATGGGTTGGTTCGTCGCAAATTAAGAACTGAGTCAAGGGTCCATCCCATATACCGTCCGTTTCACACGAATTGTGGCTCGCAATATGGGACGAGATACATGTCTGACTTATTTGGCACACGCAACTCGAAGTGTCAAATATGCATTGTGAGATTTGTCTCTCAATTCTCCATACCACAGATGGCACAGCATATCAAAATTTTCACAAGGCAGGATGTGTTCCACATCGGACACCACATATTGGCTTACTCTCTCTAAATAGTCGTCGTAGTGGTAAGTTAGGGGTCTGCCAATTATCTCAGCGTTCCCGAATCGACGAAGCACTAGAGAAAGCATCAACCGTTGCCGTCTTGAACTTGGCATCAAATAACATGTCACTATGCTGCAGAAGAAGTTTGCTCTCAAATTAACATACAGCTCAAACTGGTGTACTGCCATTCGGCTCTCCTGGAGAAACCGCCCGCAAAATCCCACATATTTTCAAAATAACAAGGGGTTTGTTCGAATGATCCTCAGCGAGGTCAGGCTCGACAAGCCACTTACAGTACCGAGATCTACATTTAATTTAGTCTTTCCGCTACTCTTACACCATTTAAAACTAGAGTCAGACAAGCGCCGCTTTCAACTCCACTTTTACGCTCGGAGGGCTTTTAGCCAGGAACAAAAGGAGTCCAATTTTCGATAATGCGGACTCTCGATAACGAAAAGGAACTTGGTGATCGAGGACCCAGCGGTGGCTGTCGCTGCAACGGTTGACGAGATGCTCCTCTCATAACATCGGTAGCCTATGATTTGGTACTCTTATGGCCTCTATGCTCAAAAGACTTGGAACAGATATTTTTATCTCGATGTTTTGAGATAGCCAATGTGTTATCTCAACCAACTCACACATTATGCTCTCGGTATCAGATTCAGGAGCACCGCTAGGAAACAATACGAAGTGCATACAGATCTGCACAAACAAGGACCGTTCACAACTGCATGCATCTATCGAAATCTTATGCATGTCAACATCATCTAGGAGTGTAGCGAACCTCAAGCGAACACTGCACTGTTGGATAGACAAGCGCAGTAGTAGTGGCAAACCTGAGAAAATCCGAAGCCTCAACCTCAGTCTTGAGCGAAAGGGCATGTATCGACGACGCTGGTAGAGTAGTCCACCACGACTCAGAATGGACCAATTGAGGATTAGACACCAAATACCCGCAGCTAGGAAGCCTGATGTTGTACTAAGATCGCTACGCAATATTCTTCCGACGCCGTCCCGAAAATCCAGATTTTCAGCTCTTTGTGAAGCGTCTCATCCTTCATATCGGTATATGAGCAAGGCATGATATTGCCACCAATTATTACTTGTTCAGAGAGGCAGCCAAAAACCCTCTGGTGTGTCGTTGGCACTTGAAGGACATATTCAGCCGACGGTTAATATCAAGAGAACCTTGGGACCTTCACAGCATGCTACTTGCAGGAGCACTAGGCCTGTAGCTCAATGCAATATAAAACTCCAAATTAGTCGTTATCTGGGTCTACATTTTTACTTCGCTGTTATCTACACATGAGCTTTTGGGGTGTGTTCAATCCACCCCCACGAGGAAAGGTATTGTGGTCTTATATCTACATCCTGGGGGTATCATTGGCTTATCTTTTTTCTGTTGGGGCTTTAGGGCTAGTATCTCGAGTTTCCTGTTAGGTCTGGCATGCTGTCACAGCGATCATCGCAGTCGTCATTGCAGGTCGAGCCTCTGGTATAAGGTCAGAAGAAGTAACACCAACCACCCAATTCTCTACGTGCTCCTCCTAAGTAGGACGACTTCTACATCAAGTCGCCATCTCATCTATGATCGGCTGTCCCGAGGCCTTAATTTGCAATGAGCTTGTGTTGCGTCCTAGAAAACAGGGTTTCAAAGACGAACTACATTAGCTCTGGATACCTACCTACAAAGACATTTTTTGTGCCTTTATGCCCTTTTCCGGACATGGTTAGCCACGTTCCCAAATGTGCTGAGTCTGGACTCCACCACGCAGATTATTATCCGCTTAGCAGATGCACGCAATACCATACATAGTAGTGGTTAGCCTCGAAGCCAATCGAGTCCGGTCTGCGCTCGAGGCTGCTCCAGTGCTCCCGTGCTTTCGACGGTTCCACGGCTTCGCTACCGTACCTGAGTGCAGTAGCGCCCGATGTTGAACGTCCGCTGCTCTCAACGTTCTTCATAACACTCGAAATTTTTGTCAAATTCCTGTCTAATCAATAGAAAAAAGCATGGCAGCCTCGAGCAAGGTGACCGTTTTTAGGTATGATACTGACGATCAACAGATATCCAGTACAGATGCGCACCTTAGACGATGCCAACAAGCATGTTCGGTTTTTAGCTTAATTCTCAAGCTATCGATCTATGATAGAAAAGGTAGGCAGGCACCCAAGTCAACTTATAGGTGTCTTGTGTAATTCTCCTTTCACACTTGTTGTAGTTGTTGCCCAGTTCTCATCCTCGTTAATAGAATTTCCAAAAGAATACCCCTCTATTTTTTTACGAGTCTGTGCAAAACAAGATACCATATTCATCCTGATATTTAGATTGATTGTCTTCTATACTAGTAATTTGATTAGCACTGGTTGGCACTTACAAGAAGAGCCACCTTGGGGCTCTCAAGCTCGCTGGTTCGGGTCAAGTTTTGAAGCCACAATTTACCCATAGTCAGGGCAAACGATCACCCAACTTTTCATGCAGCGCTATCTTTCTGCTAGGAGGTGCTGCTACAATACCTGTGGATCTGCTACTGCAAGTGCTGGCCTAAGATACCGCTTGATACTTCAAGTGGGGAGCTCTAAATAAACTATTCTTGCCTCTTCCCTTAGCACCGAGTGCATTGGCAGATTGCTTGCTTCTTATGAAACTGGGCTCCCTCGTGGAAGCGAAGGGATTCCTTGTGTGCTTCATTTTTCCTCGCCAAAAACATCACTCGTTACTGTCTTTGGTGTTTAAAGAGCCTTTCGTTCGCTTCCTTATTAGTTTGCACTCTTTCTCGTTCATATCCAAACAGTCGACCTTGGCCTTCTCAACATGAACACCATAAAAGGATATCTACAGCCCAGGGTGAAAAAGTCCAAAAAGTCTTCAGCAAAGCCTCCAACCCCGGTTGAACTCACACCCACACCACCTATGTCAGACGTTTCTACTCCCATACGTTCCGGATTTGCATCACCAACAGGATCCATATTCCCGCAAGGTGATTTCCGAAATGGCCCTTCACAGGACGTTGCGGGTATCAGAGCGGATGTCATGGTCAACTGGCTCAACCAACAACAGGTGGAACGGATGTGGTCATCAGGAATGCCAGGGGAAGGTGTTGTGCTGAAGAAGGCACGAAATGATTTCACATGTGCTCCTGAGACATTGAGGATGCAATCCAAGTTCTATGATATGATTGTAGCCATGAACGTTAGAGTAGGTCAATCCTAAGTACGTTATTCCATGTCAACTGACAAATATTCCAGTGTGCCATGACCGTTGCCACTCGAATCATTAAAATATTCCTTGAACACAGCACAAGCGATTTTGTTCCTATGGCCGACGGGCTACGCCTACAGATAATACCATCGATGGAATACCTTCCACGTTGCCAGAAGCATCACTTTGCCGCTTTCATAGCAGATCAAAAAATCTTAGTTGTCTGGGACGATGAACCGAAAAATCTTTTAAAACGAGCCGCTGATATCGAGCAGTCACTCATGAAGGTCATATGGGGAGGTGGGGAGGCAGGTATGCTGGAAGAGAAAACAAAGGCCAGTGCGAACGTATCGACGATTGATCTAGGACTAGATGGCACAGTTCCTGATCTAGAAGAGGCCCTGGCGGCTCAGAAACGGCCAACGATGCTTATCAATCCGATCCTAGTTGGCCTGACACTCACTCTATTGATTGTGGCGCTAGGCATGGGATGGAGAGCTCTTGCACAAGAAGTAGCCATCGATGGAAACTATACTCGGCTAGCACTGCTTGTTGTTACACCCTGTCAGATCTTCGTGTCTCTCTTCTTTATGCAAATCGTCATCACCAACCTTGCTCAAATTTTTGGTCCAATCAGTCAATTGACATACAACTCGAAATTTTACTCCGGAAAAGCGCCTCCTCGCTACAATACTGGCACACCACTACCTCACGTTACGATCCAAATGCCCGTTTACAAGGAGGGCCTTGTAGCAGTCATTCAGCCTACTATCATCTCGCTGAAGGCAGCAATCTCTACGTACGAAATGCAAGGAGGCACGGCCAATATTTTCGTCAACGACGATGGTATGCAGCTTCTCCCCGATGAGGAAGCTCAAGCGCGCCGTGACTTCTACGAGGAACATAGCATCGGTTGGGTCGCTCGCCCCAAGCACAACCCCAAGCCAGAAGGTGAGGAGAAGGCATTCTTGCGTCGCGGAAAGTTCAAGAAAGCTTCCAACATGAATTACGCCCTGATGATTAGCAACAAAGTTGAGGATAAGCTCACCACTATTCAACGCAACGCCACGTGGACGCAAGAAAACGAGTACGAGGCCTATGACCAATGCTTGGCCGAGGTTCTTACTGAAGAGGAGGGTCGTGCTTGGGCTGAAGGTAATATCCGAGTCGGTGACTACATTTTGCTCATCGACTCTGATACTCGTGTCCCCGTTGACTGCCTGCTCGACGCTGCCAACGAGATGGAGCAGTCACCTGAAGTCGGAATTCTTCAATACTCCTCTGGCGTCATGCAAGTCACCGACAGCTTCTTTGAAAATGGGTATGTTTGACCAATCACTCTAATTCTAACGTATCATGTTAACCTTGATGAAGTATCACCTTCTTCACCAACTTGATTTATACTGCCATTCGCTACACCGTCGCAAACGGTGATGTCTCTCCCTTTGTTGGACACAACGCAATCCTGAGATGGTCCGCTGTCCAGACTGTTGCCTACGAAGACGAAGACGGCTACGAGAAATTCTGGTCCGAGTCCCACGTCTCCGAAGATTTTGACATGTCCCTCCGTCTCCAGGTTTCTGGTTACATCATCCGTCTTGGTAGTTACACTGGCGAAGGCTTCAAAGAAGGTGTTTCCCTCACCGTTTACGACGAGTTAAATCGCTGGGAGAAGTACGCCTACGGCTGCAATGAACTGTTGTTCCATCCTTTCCGCTTCTGGGTCGTCCGCGGACCTTTCACCCCTCTCTTCCGCAAGTTCTTAGCCTCTAGTATTCGTTTTACGTCGAAGATTACCATTCTCGCTTATATCGGTACTTACTATGCTATTGGCGCGGCCTGGATCTTGACTGTTGCGAATTACTTCCTCATGGGTTGGTATGCTGGATACTTGGACAAGTACTACCTCGACTCCTTCAAAGTCTACTTCTCCCTCATTATCGTCTTCAGCGCGCTCGGAAACGTAGCTCTCGCAATCCTCCGCTACAGACTCTCCGAGCGCTCTCTCTTCTCAGCCCGTAAGACCTCCCTCCTCTTCCCCTCCAAAACCCCTCACTAATAATTCTCCTCTCATAGTTTGGGAAAACTTCAAATGGCTCCTCCTCATGACCGTCTTCCTTGGCGGCATTTCCCTCCACGTCTCGCAAGCCCTCCTCTGCCATTTCTTCGAGATCGACATGTCCTGGGGCGCCACCTCCAAGGAAGCCGAAGAGGTCTCCTTCTTTGAAGAAGTGCCGCGGCTACTCAAGCGCTTCAAGTTCACCTTCGTCTTCTGCTTCGCTATGACGGCCATGATGATTGTCTTCGCCGTCGGCGTGCCGTGGAACTGGGTCATCAAGGATTTCGTCGCTATTTACCCGTTGGGTACTGTAGTGGTTAGCCATTTCTTTTTGCCGGTTGCTCTGAACCCTGCATTGATGATGTTTACTTGGTAATTTGTGTGGTTTGTTATATTAGTTACTTTGCTGCGGTTTACTCATATATTATTTTCGGGACACTCGTTTTTTTATGATGCGTGTCATCTGGTCGGGGGATACCATTACGTCCATTCGGCATATATGCATACGCTCATTCACAATATTGCATCATTATCACTAGCATACACAAAAAAGGGGTTTGGCAAAGGCGGTGTTTTCATCTTGCGAGGACTATAGACTCTGATAATCTAACGGCTATAATTTGGGTTCAGGGAATAGAAGAACTGGCGTAGGGGGCATATATTCATTCGTTTAATGGTAATCTTCATACTATATAATTAGCTAGCTATCTAGTCTGGAAGGGATATGCGAATATAAAGTGATTCCTGACCAATTTAGTTAGCTGTAGTGATGATATTAGTTCAGTGGCATTTGAGATTGGTGGTATACGGCTCTTAGCATATCAAACAGAAAAGAGAGTAGTCGCTTGATACTAACATCAAATATCGCTTAAAATAGCATTCGCGTAACACTAGCATCTGGTACTTTGTATGATACTCTCTATTTGTGCCCTCCAAAACCAATATTGAGATTAACTAGAGCCAGTCCGCATATTAGGATTGCAGTACAAATGAGATTATAGAATTCCCTTCAGATCATCTGAAAGCAGTAGTGGCGTTGTGTTGGTTAGGTGGAGCCTGGATGCTTCACCTCCACCGACTCTCTTGACTTTTTATAGGAACAAAGTTATTTGAGAAGTGAAAAGAATTGCGAAGTTGTCGATGAAAGTGTTAATCAATGCAAAAATCGCAAAGTACTGCTTAATCGTTAGAGACTTTCAAGATCGTCGGCCATTTGCACCCATTGCTTAACATGTGACGCTACCTGCCTCCTGCCAAATGAGGCCGCGTAAACAGCCTCCGCTCCATGAGTCTGATCGTCGATGGCAGAATTGTACACATCATAGAGAGACGGAAACCACTGAAATGTCGAGCTGAAGGATCTCATATCACGTGCCACGCCCCCTGTTCGAGGTCCAGTCCACGCCTTCAAAAACTCAGGCATCACAAATTACAGTACAGTGACGAGACCTTGACTTTGGGCTAACGAACGATCGAGACACTGAGAGGGAAATACTTCAATGGCTCCTCGTCTGTACGTGATACCTAATCTAATCCGCTTCACTGAGTTTGAGAAGGACTCAGAAGGCAAGGAAAGCTGAGCGGTTCCCTTGAAATGAGACTGAACTCGAGAGGTGGTGGTACGTTCGTGAGGGGAGCTCAATCCCAGTGACACGAAATCTCCTTTTCGTCTATCCATGACATACAATCGTAGAAACCGATTGATGAATAATAAGCAATGTGTCTCTCTCCCAAAGACTCTCCCTCCTATCTTCATCACACTTTTTCACTTAAAATTGCTATCTTGCATTGGAAATCACGATATGCAACAAAACCGCCCCTCCCATCCCAATTCATTCTCCCACAGCACCCCCAGCTCGTTTCAAACCCTTCCTTATCATGGGGGCCAAAGAAAACACGCCGAAACTCGACGGGTCCAAGCTCAACCTCCGTTACAGATCCGTATCACAACCATCAATCATCAGTGCACAAACCTTCAGACTGCCTGAAAGAGAAAGAGGTTTCCTGGCGCGTAAATCGCGATGTGCAACAATTCTCCCTTATCCCTTTCTTCTAGAATTTAATTCGATCGAAGGACTTTTAGGGAAGGAGCACGGGTGGTGATGAGTTTCATAGTTCTGAAAGTGCGGGAGCAGGCAGGGTTAAGGTTGCACAGACGGATGAGTTTCAGAATCACGGGATGGCACGGTGAGATACGACTTTATGACTTGAACGAATGTGATGGGAATGCCTTTTGTGTTGCTTTGGGAGGGAATAGTGTTTGAGAATGGTCCGTTAGAAGAGGGCGCGTAAATTGCGAAGTGCAACAATTTGGTCTTTTGCGTTACTTTTGGTTGTGCTTTAAGGCCTGGAGTTCGAGAGGCATGGCTTGGCGGTGGATCCGAGGAATACGAGGATGAGGATGAGGATTGTGATGAGGATTGTGATGTTCAGGCCTTGATGATGTTAGGAAGGTCTGTGTTAATTGTCTCGAAAGTCTCCGTTGGTTGTGGGCGCGTAAAATGCGATGTGCAACAAAAGCTTTGTTTAGTTCTCCTCTGCTTTACTTTGGTGTTGCGTTCAAGGATACTAGGTATAGTCTAGATTCGGATAAGCATTGTGGTGTTGAAAATCATCGGATGTGTCTGTGTGAATTGTATCAGAAGTCTCCGTTGATTGTAGGCGCGTAAAGTGCGATGTGCAACAAAGGTTTTCTCTAGCTAAACAGCATTGCACTTGGAGAGAGTCAGGTTGTTCTAGACCTGGCAAGATTTTTATGTAATACGAGATGTTAGGCTGGAAGTTGTAATACCGAAACTGGTCGAGGACACCTGCATGATAATAAATTATTGCTATTTCGATGTGCAACGAAGTCCTCTTAGCGTTATATACTCATACTAGAATCAGTTATCACCTCTTCTTGAAATCGCTTGGCACCCCGGTGGTCCACTTGACGACAATGTAAGACCCTAGGTCAAATTCTGCGTACACCACTCCGTGATACTCCTACATATTATAGGACAATTCGCTAGAATGTCCTTGAATCTTTAGGAGGACAAGTTCAAATATGCTAGATAGGATAGATCCCTTAGACCATATCCAGGTGTATCTAGAGTTTTGATACATGCTCTTCATATCCATTTAAACAGTATTGTGTATAAAAGTGTGAACCACCTCAAATCCCTGTGGAATTAGGGCGCGTAAACTGCGAAATGCAACAAAACTCATCCTCTATTTCTGTGTTACATTTTGCCTGAACTGTTGTACGTACATCAATCACAAGTTCTGGCCTGAAGGATCTGCACCTCAACTTCTCAATTGCACAATGCAACCTCCACGAAAACAGGTCTGTGTACCTCTAATGTCTCAAAATACTCCGTGTAAATAGGGCGCGTACTTTGCGATGTGCAACAAATCCCTTTGCCTTCCTTCTTTTTCTTTGTTTTTGTTGAGTCCAGAGCCGTGGATTGCAGGAAAGGGGGTGAGTCTTGGCATCTGGTACGGACGGAACCTGGAAGTGAACGGATGTACCGTGGCACACTAGGTTACACTGACCCAAGTAAAGGGGCAGAGGGATCAGGATCGAGAAATGAGAGATTTGTTTGAGAATAAATCTCCGTGTATAATCGGCGCGTATTGTGCGATGTGCAACAAAAACATTGTAGAGTTTGCTTTGAGGATAGTTGGGATGTGTTGTTTGCGGGGGGTACAGATGAGGGGGTAGGGACTAAGGGTTGAGTGCCGAGGTGAAAACTGTTTATTAGGGGGATTGATGAGGGAAGATAAAGACTTCCGGTGAGGGATTACTGTACTTTAGCTGAGGCATGCTAGTATGCAGGACTTGAGTTCACAAGGTGGAGTCCGGACGACCTACTATAATAATTGCCTCAATTCCTAGTATAGGTCTTCAAAGGCCTCCAAATCATAGCTTCGATCTGGCTTCACCACCACTTGAGCCACTCAATCTCAAAGCAGCTAACCTTCCCTTCTCAATCTTACTGGTAAACTCCCTGATGTCCTCGACAAGCTCCTTCGGCTTCTCGACAGCCGCAAAATGGCCTCCCTGACTATGCTCTTTCCAAAAGACGATATTACTCGCAACTCTTGACTGGGCCCAGAATTTCGGGACATTATAGACTTCTTTTGGAAAGATGCTTGCGCCGAAATCTTGGTTGGAACCTAGTTTGGTGCTGAGGAGCGAGTCGGCAAAGAATTTGGCTTTGGCCCCTTTTCCGTTGGTGTATATGGCCGCTGAACCTACGGTACCTGGAATGATGTACATCATGGCCCAGGTGATGACAACTTCATCTTTCCATATGAAACCATCATCAACTAGAGGCTCCATTTTGTCGCGGATCCAGGCTAGTTGGCCAAGAGGGGAATCGGCAAGAAGATAGGTGATTGTTTGGGGCTTTGTGCCTTGGATATCAGAGTATCCTACCACTCATTAAAAATTGTGGTAATGGAATAGAGTCACAAAACATACCCCCCTCGTCTTTTCTCCACCAAAGCATCCTTGCTAGTATTCCATCTTTCTGCTTCGCAGTCCAGATGGCCCATATCATGAACTTCAAGAGTGAGATCGGTTGCTTGTACCAGACAGGCGGTGTTGCGACGAGCATATTGACATGACATGCTACTGCATTTTCTGGGTGGTCAAGAGCAGTGAAACGCGAAACCATGGATCCCCAATCGCCACCTTGAGTAATATACTTTGGGTAGCCTAGGGCGAGCATGAGCTTATTGTTGATGTTGCCAATGTTCCTGAGAGTCGATTCGGGGTTCTTGAATTCTGAAGAGAAACCGAAGCCCGGAAGTGAAGGAGCCACAACATGGTATGCCTGATGCTCGGGATCTAAGGGATTGGTGAGTGAATCGATGATATTTTCCACCTTCACCTAGTATTAATATTGTGTCAAGAATTGATGGTCAAAACTAACTTCAAGGAAGCTCCCTGGCCACCCATGCTGGAAAAGCAAAGGAATAGCATCCTCCTTCTCAGAGCGATGATGTACGAGATGCATGGTAAGTTTTTGTCCTTCCTCCTCAATAGGTAAAGTGAACTGCTTCAGATGAGAATTGATTCTGGCTTCAACGGTTCTCCAATCATATTTGGTGGTCCAATACTCCTTGAGATGCTCCATGACCGAAGGTGGTACGCCTTGCGACCACTCTTTCCCTTTGGGCAGGTCCATGCCTTTAGGAATGCGAGCAGTCGAAACACGCTGGTTGATGAATGAGAGCAGATCATCAGATACTGTGATCTTGAAGGGTGTTGGTGTTGGAAGCGCCATTTTTGCGAAGGTGGTTGGTTATAGCCCTGGCAATAGGAAGAAGACTCCAAATTAAGAGAAGAATTGCGTCTGTAATGATAGTGAAGAGGTAATTTCATATATGCAGACACTGTCCGAGCAATCAGAATCACGATGTCAGATGAAAGTAGATCCTCAGAATATTGGGAAAGGGAGGGGTGTTGACGCTAGCCATTCTTGGACTATTCTGTATCGTTTGCTCCGCAGAAGCCAACATTTCTCTCTCTTGAACTTGTATTTGATACCGCTTTGTTGCTCAACAAGGTTATTTCTCTGTGAAGTCCTTCTATGTATAAACTCAGTTTACCAAGTGCCAAATATGTTCTCGCTAATTTTGGACGGTACCTGAATATCACCTTGCGGTGGCTAGGCTACCCAAGACTCAGGGATTTGTCTTGAGAATTGAACCAGACAAGAGACTACACCATGTAACTCGACATTCCATCACATTATATCATGTTTATTCTTAGATTATCACCTCATATCTACTTCAAAGAAAGCCTCTTGACCTTGGCATTACATTCCCGCTTCTTCCTGCCAATCAGAAAGCTCAGCTCGCACTGCACCCCGCTTAAGTGGGTCCACAATCTGGACTGCGCGCAGTGCGTCAACACTTCCATCTCTAACTCGCTCTTATCCCTCATATACACCTCTCGTTCTTTTCTTCCTCTCCACCTCTCTCTTCCTTCCTCTCTTTGATCGCTGCCAACCGCAGCTTCAATGGGCACCCATTCGGAAGCCACTCGTTTATGTTCTTCCGCTTCTTTGACATTACGCGTTTCTAGTTCTAGCCCTCTTATATCAGCTTCAAGTCCTGCCGATAAGCCGAATCCACAATTCACTAGCGATAACGGAGCACAATGGTTGTGTTTGTCGACCTGGACGATGAAAGCGAGCCCCCAGAAGATATCAGATTGAGTTCGAATTGGGAACATAATGGAAATATTATACACAATGGGCGTTTCGGGGTTGGCAATGTAACTGAAGAGAAGGACAAGAAGTCCGACATGGCAAATACAAAGACGATGGAAAAGCAGACCAGGACTGCCGTGGCAGAAGCATTGGGATGTTATCCGTATGTCCTACTCGACACCGAGCCCGAAATGAACTCTTCTATCATCCATTTGCCTCTTTGCATGTGATGCTCGAGTGAAACTGATAACAACAGGATCGTCATCTCCATAGCATCACATATCGACCTCAACACCCTCGATGCCCTCGCCAGGACCTGCCACCAGGTCCGTGTAAACCTCCTACAGTACAGAAAGCAGCTGCTAAGCTCAACTCTACGTTGCGAGAATGAGAATGTTGAGTTGGATCCTGAGCATACATTCCGCTACCGCGCTAGAGCTGCAGACTGGTATTTTGTAGAGATGGGTAGAGACACAGGTGGAGGGTCTGGCAAGGTAGGTGACTGTGCCAGAGATATGGTTGGTGGGTGTAGGAGATGTGGGCGAGTTGTGTGCCGAGTGAGTGTATTCTACTTCATGAAGACCTCTCTCCTAACCATTATTGTAGAATTGTACAATCAAAGCCCCAGCTCCAGTCCTTTTTCGACACCGTCATCGTCGTCTTTGTACCGCTTGCTCACGAGTTCCTCTTTCCTCCCTCGTTAGCCCTGCAATCGCATGTGCATACAACAGACCATCCGAATCTGCTCCCCACATCAAAGTAGAGACCGTTAAGCGTGCTGTGTGCAAATGTGCCACAGAAGTAGTATGGCTCTGTCAACCCTGCGGTCGTAGTCTCCGAAGCGCGGACTCGGAATATGAGGGGATTTGGAAATGGCGTACAAGATACCTTCCTTCTCTTGGTGGCTTGGGAGTTGGTATTGGCGAGGGCGATCGTGGTGTTCCTTGCGGACGCGGAGAGGAATGTGTCGCTGCCCGAGAGGTCGAGTCTGAGATTGACTGCGATGCTGAAGATGCAAGAGAGATTGATCACATCAGCAGAGCTGGAAGTCCTTCCTCAAGCCCTTCAAGCTCAACCAGTAGCATCATCAGCGAGAGAAGTGGACAAATGGGTCCTGGCTACGCGAGACACGAGATTGAGGGTATTGGCGGTAGGTTGAAGAAGAAGTTGGTGAGAATGGTCAAGGTCGGAGCATGTGTGCCAGAGTGGAGCGATGAGAAGCAACAAGGGAAGTTCCTAGTGCGAGAGGCTGATGGCCTAGCAAGAAGTTGGTGTGGATGGTGCTGGAGAGCTGTCCCTGGAGTGAAGGACAAGATCAATTGATGATGAGTAATGATTGGATAATGGTACATTGGGGGACGGTTGGTACACGAAAAGCAATGCAGGCGTTTGGTTCTTTTGGGGATTTACTGACTTTCTGGACCGGAAGCTGTGACATTTACTCTAGCTGGTCCTTACCAACGCGGAGCGTGAAGCCATTAAATTTTCCTTCTCTCGTAATTGCTATGAGAATTATTTCACATACTGTCATCCTTCTCCCTGATTCTATTGTACTCTTCTTCGCTTTCATTGCATATAGTTGCTTTAGACAGTCTTATACGGTCTTCTTCAAAAAGTTTATGTGCCTCGTCACTCAAATTCAGCCGCTTCCGGCTTGCCCTCTCTAAAGGCCACTGGCAACCAACCTAAGTTGCAGGTATGTCGCAGGTGCGCTCTACAACTTCCCGCGTGATTCGTGAAAGGCCCGAGAAAGTACGATCTACGCGATTACTAGTCCTCTTATATGATGCCTACAGGTTCCAAGCCAAAGGTTCAAGTAGTATTGACCGTAGTTTTCACTTCGAAGTTTTTGACTAGGCATGAGGGAAGGAATGGCTCTCAAGCCTCGAGCTGTACTAGTACGGAAGCACGCTAGTGACTGTGCGTCGAGTTTCTGTATTGAAGTGCATGAAAGTGACAAGTATGCTTTTCGGTAGTGAAATCGAGAGTTTGTTGTCGAGAAACTTTTTTTTGTCAAATTTCAATGTTACAGAGAATAAGGGAGAATATGGGGTGGGTATTCATGCCCGGTCCTCTAAGTTACACAACTAGGACATCTTTGAGTCCTGTTTATACCTCAGTGGTTGAGAGCTATGTATGTCCTTTGTTCTGGCAATGGCTGTTCCCTGCCAATGAAGCGTCACTTGAGTTGATACTAAAGGTCCTTATAATTTCAAAACTCCAGAGTGGACAAGAAGATAATGTCGTTCAACACTTGAACTTTGGTAAGTTCATAATTCTCGTTCTTTCGTGTAGTGAATGAGGGATTTGAGGTATGATGAGGCTATAGTTGTAGAGAGAATTGAGATATAATAACAGCTAAAAGGCCAAATTGTGTTCGATTTTATTGTTGTTATACAGAGCGAGGAAGGAGTTCTCGGTAGAAATGGGTTGAATGAGCGAACTGGAGAAGAGTGTTAATCGAATTTCATTGTTAAATGGGGGAGTAGATGTAGGATGGAGTTACCCAATGCTGTCGGGAACAACAGCCTTAAGGACAAGACCACTTAGTGTTTGATACTAACGATATCATGAAGTTTGTATTAATGATTGGTTAAAACAAGTCTAGATTCCTGTTGATACCTCTTGACTTGAACTGACAAGCTTAAGCTTCTATAGGTAATTCCTATAGTTGTGTCGATATGAGAAGCAAGTGCAGCAAGACCAGTACCATCAATTTAGTTTTACACTTTCACTTTCTGTCTCACAGAACAACATTGTCAGTTTCACAGAAGGAGCCTAAATAATAGCCACATCCAGTGGAGAGGGCAAAAAGTTAGGCGGTAAACAAACAGTAATCCACTTCTCCTTATTTATATCGTAAGTTCGTACCAGAATGTTGGATAACTAATTCCTTTGTGTAAAAGCCCCTTGAAAAGACCACACTTCCACTATGACTTCGCAAATTGATAGCGAGGAAATTTATTCAACTTCTAGTATTCACGCAGCAAAAGGTTTGTTGACTTTCTATCCAGCTGTGTGTCTATTGCTGAATCCATCGCTTGGTGTTTGTCCACCTTGCTCCATGGATCTTTGGCTTTGGGTTTCAACCTTCACTACGTTTCAAAATCGGTGGCCTTCAACCTCCGCTTTTAAATTATCTCCAACTAGCTCACACCTTCTAATTTATTCGCTCGATCGGAGATTTTACTGCGTTTGACCTTTCAACATCATCTTTGTCTCCTAAGCCCCCACAACTTCTCTTCGCTCTTGGTACCATCCTTCATCCAATTTCCGAATCTATCTCTACAAACAATAATTCCCAAATTTCCCATATTATTGGTCTCCTCACCATCAATACCATATATTTACAGCTTGTGTCTCTTTCAATGGCAACCTCGCAGCCACCACATCACATTCCATAGGTACACCCAGATGATGAATGTCTTCGGAAGCGTCTCAACATCCACATCATATCGATACGTACCATTTTTAACGAACATCAACCTCTTTCTAACTTCTTCGCTCTGCTTTTCGACTTCCACGCCAGATAATTACAACACAGCCCTAGTAAAATCAACACTACAACAACAAATGCACCTTTCTCTTCACGACGAGAGCAACAACAAAAATGGCACGTAGACTGCCACCACTAAGAAAAGAGCCAAGGCAAAGCTGCCCGCCAAATATTCCATCAAAAGAGGAAAATAGCACTCATCAACCTCTTACCACTAACTAATCTCTAGTACAAACTCACCTCTCTACCTACCACAACCCAAACATAACTCCCCCGCGGCGTCTTACCGGAAGTTCTCCGCAACCCCGACCAACTATTCGAAGCAACTTGCTGGTCAGGCTATCTCCTACCCTGCGCCTGTTACCGATATTTCCGCCTACAGAACCCGCCCTTCAGAAAAGACTGGCTTCCGGTAGCAGTACCAAACTTCGTACTAACGCCAGAACTACAACGAGCGACTTATAAGAGTCTTCAAGCTTCTTGGGTAATGAAATTCCCGAAGGGGATACTAGCGATGATCTTTGATGAGATTGAGGATCCGTTGACTGCGTTGCCGGGGTCATCTTCTTTAGGCAGACGCTCCAGATTGGGACAGTGAGGAGGCCAAAAGTGCTGACCTTATCCGCGGGTTGAATGGCTTAATTCAAATCTTATGATTGGCTCAAAATCATATCCAACAGAGAGGAAATGAACGCGCGGCAATTTCTTATGATTGGCTAGGAGATTGAAATCTCAATTCCGCTGAAGCACGGCACGAAGCCAGGTATGTTGCATAGAACAAGTGATGGGGAACGTCGACTGCATAATGGCGACGCTCGGCCTCTTGAAAATGTTGACAATGATGGTGTTAGAGATTAAATGATTTGATCTTCACGCGTCAAGGATCAGTTGGTCACACCGAGGCGTAGCAGAGTAGTATCTGCGCTTATGGCGATTTCCAAGTAAACAAAGTCTCCAGGGATCAGCATGAGTCTCGCGTTACATTGAAGGATGTGATGCCAAGGAAGCAATTCATAACTTGATTGGAAAACTAACCCAGCAAAACGGTAAGTGGACAACACCGAATAGAAGTTCTATAACAGGGTTTGGTCGTTATATGTGTTCCATAAGTACTTTTCGGGATTTCTAGGGGATAGATACAACTTCATAATTCGAAATAGAATTCCAGTAATGAACCACAAGAGTAATGTGCTTGGCTATCTTGTGAAGCTAAAGGTAAAGGAGAGGTCAAAACAAGCCTAGTAGAATAAGGAAGTATGTTGATCAATTTCAGCATTCTAAAAGGTCAATATGATGCTCTGCACCCGACTTTAACTCATCATGTTAAATGTGGAAACAGCTGAAAACTCCAGGAAATCAATACCCAGCAACCATCCATGGTGCATCCCAGAGTTAGCTGACATGTTCTGGAGTTGGGATGTGCAAAGAAGCTTGTGGCGAAAATCCTTCAATATGTTGATCCATACAGTCGGGAGAGGAAAACTGCCATTTTCCCACTAATGTCGTCCCATTAGTGCCTGTCAGAGGCTTCTCCTTCGTGTCAGCGAGACCTTATCGGCACGTTCAACATGATCTTGTTGCTGATAGGATCGGTCAAATGCACAGACAGTGGGAAGAAGATTTGACACAGGGTTGATGACGCAATTATGAATTACCCTAAGTGAGACTATGGGAGAGACCGCTGCCGCGTTGTACATACCAACCCACATTCGAAGTACACCGCTAGTGCGCGAGTTTTCTAAGTGGTCGAGAAGTCTATAGTGAACAAACAGAGAGTCCGTATTTTTTAAAGGACAGTGCCAACGGATATTAGAAGATATTATTGAACTTGGCATGAAATCTGAAGGTCATGCTTCAGTTGAGGTAGAGCTAAGTCCAGTCTAGTGCCATCATTTGGTACGGAGCTCCAACATGATGTTGTGTTGGTTTCGAGCTGCGTGTAAGCGGGAAAGCATACAATGAGACAGTGTTTCAATCTGACGATCCGCTCCGCAATTATTAACCGTTAAGTTCGGTAGTCCGTCCATGGATCTATCTGAAAGCTGGCTACCTCCGTACCTGGGGCGTAAACTCTCCATCGAGTGCCTTTGCCTATATCTTTGCGGCGTGCACGCATTTCTTTCCTATCGAAGCAGGAGGAGAACAAATTATGAAGTTGTAGCCCGCTACGCACCAAATCGCTAAAAATGACTAGAAAAAAGCCAAAATTCATTGACTGACGCTCACAAGTACGCGCCCGTTTGAGGTTCGTTTAAACTCCACCACCATATCGTTATGTTCAACTAACTTAACTATATATGGCAATGAAGTGGCTCATGCCCGCCAAAGAACATACGAAAGTGCATACAACTTTCACGCACGCGTTTGTGGGGAGTGATTGGTCAGGGTAAGTTCTCGACGAAGTTGTAATATGTTAGAGTTAGGGTTAGGGTTAGTATGAAAAAAAGTTGAGCGTTCTCTGGGTCCTGCGGTATAAGTACTACTGTATGTGGTTAGCGTATTGAAGAATAACAATTTAGTGGTTGAAAACCATTTTGTCTCACACGGAAAGAAGAAGACATCTGACAGATATGGAGCAAGGTTTATACATTTGCATTGCTAATTGTTTGGCTATTTCATCCGAACGCGGAACATGCTGAAGCAAAGACAAGTGCAAGTGAACGGCAACATGGTCATCCGATTGATGGGCTAAGACAGAGATGATGGAGGCGTTTTGAAAGTGAGTTCATGACTGGCGGAGAACCTATGGCGTACAGTTCAGCCTGCGTGACTTTGAAGACATGACGCCAATTAACAGCTGGTGAGTCGGCGAGTGCGAATTCTGGGGTTTATAGCGGGTAATCAGGATATGATAGACATCTTGGTTGGTGTGATTAAATTATGACTGAGGAGGCGAGGTGTTATGCGACGTTGGAGATTCAATGGAAAAACGAAAAACGCCATGAGGTGCGGGCAGTCGCGAAAAGGGGGAGGGCTGAAGTGGAGCAATGTACTAGCGTGCTCTAGAACTAGCATTTGATCACGTGAAAGTTTTAACATGGGGCTAACACATTGCAATGGTGGAAGCTGCTCCTCCTTGGTCTCTTCCCCACTTGCTTTCTTCGCCTTACACATCTTCCTACCCACGATTGCTTTTGTCCTGTATGGCGTTGGTATTCTCTTGCTTCTCTTCTTGCTTCCCTGTCTCGCTTGCTCGCTTTGCTTTCATTTTGCTTTTGTTTCATCTAGACCATTTTCTGCTCTTTGTATCTCCATAATCTTGGACAATGTTTGCTTTACACGGTGAAAGTTTGTTCAGTCTGCAGCCAGAGATTTGAGCAGCCCATGAGTTGACCTCCTGTTGACCTGCGGCCCTTCAGCTCACAGAAAGCATACTCCAAGCTTAGGGCTGGTTGCCGAGTATCATCAATAAAACAGCAGGGCGCTATCGAGCCCAGCAGCATGGTACGCGCCGGCCACCCATCGTCCTTCGTAGCAGAAAGCAACATGAAAGGAGTCGAATATACACCACGCAAGTACATGCATGGGAAGCGAACATGTCAATATCCAATCACAAGTTTATGCAATGGACCAAGTTCAAATCAAATCTCGCGTCCAATTCCAACCTCCGACATGGCCCTCCAGGGATCTCCGACTGATGGTGCTTTCGAGCTCTGGTGTGAGGTGAACCCTTGACTATAAGAACCCCGCACTCTTCCCTGTATTCCTACTGTCACTGCCATTACTTTGATTCTTCATTTAGTGTTCATGCACTTCTCGTTCATTTTCTTCTACGTTCGAGAAAGCTGCTAGTAGTAGTTCAACATCTGCTCGGAATATCTCCCTACCGTTCTCATGGATGGATTCCCAACCACGATCATGGGGTCAGACTAGACGCCATGATGCACCACCGCGGAAGCTCCGTAAGGGTATCAAGCGTGTTCGTACAGGATGTCAAGTATGTTCCACCAACTTTTTAAACTGTGGCAAAAGCTGATATTTTGTCAACTCAAAGACATGCAAGAAACGTGGCAAGAAATGCGATGAAGCAAGACCCTATTGTCAAAATTGTGCTCGGGGAAATTATCAATGCCCCGGATTCCCAGTGGCAAGAATATGGGAGGAAACACCACCGGGCATGAGAGCAGCTCGATCCAGATCAAGAACGGCACCTCAGCCTGTTAGGCAATCCTCTTGGACAGATATGTCTTGTTCGCCCCCTTCCGAGAACGAGTTTCTGTCCCTTGATTCTTTGCAATTTTTTGGTTCCGTACCGGCTTGGTCTGATGGAATCAGCACCACGGGACAATCGCCGCCCATGGATATTTCTCTTTCCCATGTAGTGCCGTACGAGCTTCCACCCTTGGTGATAGGCAGTCGCTATGAGCTACGGGATGAGTTGTTTTGTCACTTCTTGCAGGACATGTCCCGCGTTCTGACTGCGTCCTCACATTTTGAGTTAGTTGAAGTCATAAAACCATACGCAGAGTCGGATGGAACTGTGATGAGTGCGCTGCTCTGTCTCGCAGCGTCACATCTCCTAAATACCGGCACTCAAGAAAACCGAAGATTAAGTATCCGTCTCGAGAGAGACTACCTCTACCGGGAAGCTAGGTATACGCTGCAACACCACATGACAGCTCTTCGGACGCAACAGCTATCATTGGGCAATGAGTCATTGCCCTTTGTGAAGTTAGAAAACGTCTTCCTCTCTTGTCTTCTTCTCTGTCTCTACGAGATTTGCGAGGGTAATGTGGATGACACATCGGTGCACCACTTGAGCACAGCGAGGGAAGTGCTCCTGATGTCCTTGCAAACTGCGGGCCACCCAATCATTCGAGGCACAGCTATGAACCCAATTTTTGTACAATTTTTTGTGTATCACGAAGCTCTGGCAGCTGTTACTTTATCGTCTGCTTTACCAACAAATTCACATTTCTACTCGACTGTACGGTCACCATACCATGGACCTTTCGCGGTCGATCTCCATGACGGCTTCAGTGACTTAGCTTTCCGCATTTCGGCTTTGCGACCCCAGGCCAGAATTTCCACGGACCTCGAAACTCTTTCAAAAGAGGCAAAAGAACTCGAAAATGATATTCATGGATGGGGCCGAACAGCAGGTGGTGCCAGCGAGGCAACACTCATCAAGAGATTATACAAAAACGCTTTGTACGTTTGGCTGTTTGTAATTTGGTATTCTTTGATCAGCCACGATACCGTACGCATTACCGTCATTCAACATTTGGTCAAGACGACGATCGCAGATATCTCACAGATTGCCCACAACGATCCTGTGCTGACAGCACTCCTCTTCCCGCTCTTCATTATCGGCGGTGCAGCAAACGACTCGGAAGACAGGACTGCTGTGCGTAAGCAGTTCCAGAAATTGAAGAAGTGGACTTGCTTTGGCAACGTCGATCGTGCGCTGAGCGTAGTGGAAGAGATGTGGAAGAATCACGATTCAGGCTCGCTTGAATCATGGGATTGGGTTTTGCAGCTGCAGACTCATAATATGACTCTCCTCGTGACTTAGACATACCTACGCTCGCGCCCTGCTAAAGCCGCCTCGAAGATGGGAAGATGGTAATTTGATCGATCATCACAACCTCTCAGATTATGAGGATCCTCAATGTGGCCTGTTTCTGTCTCGATGCATAACGGACCCACCTTTCCTCCTGTTATTTACTATATACGTACTGGATTGATCCTACTCTTTTGAGCAGCGAATCTCCTGTTTCCTTGATCGAATTACCGTCCGGACGGGGATTGCTTGCAATTTGGGAATACCCAGTTCTAGTTTGGGTGGCTGTTCCATCCGCGGGTGCTTTACACTCCTTTTGTTTGGGCCTAATATGTTTTGGGAACATGGGTTCTTCTTGGACAGCACACACTCGCTTATGGTTCCTTTCGGTGTTTTCAATTGGATTTTTGTGGGCAGCGGATACTCCGAATTGCGATGTTATACAAGACTTCACTTTCCTAGCAGTTTTTAACATTTGAAATTGGCGCTCAAATGAATTGACAAACAGCCAAAGCAATGGCATATGAGTTTTCAAAGACTCAGAATTATTATACATTCCTTCTGTACATTCGCATCCAGATGATGCCGAGCAATATAGCACTTCAATTCAAAACTATTATTCTTAAATTACGAGTCGACGTTGGTGATGATAATGAGCTCGAAAATATTAAATAGCGAAGACCCAAGCAGCCATGAGTATGCTAACAACATAGCCTAAGGGACTACTACAAGTAGCCTTCATGCCGGCGACGCCAGTGAATTCAATTACAGTCGAGGCATTTGAGCTCCCTGTGAGTAAGGCACCCGTAGGTTGAACAGTAGCGGAGGGATTCAGGCTTCCTGTGCGTACAGTGCCAGTGATTTGAGAAGTAGTCAAATCACCAGTGGCTATCGAAGTAGCAGGACTGCCTTTCTGGCCTGGGGCATTAGATGATGCTGGAGAGTTCGGCGATGTTGTCTGAACGTTGCCACTAGACCCTTTCGCTGTTGCACCTCCAACCTGAGACACAGGAGCATATCCAGAGACATAACCTGGACATTTAGGACACGGTAGAGTTTGTGTTATAGTTTGGTAGACTGTTGATAGGATATCCGTTGCGATCACACGTGTTTCGGGGCCATCGATTGCAGTGGTGGTCAGAGGGCAGATTGTCACTGAGGAAGTCGTACTAGCAATCTGTTAGGTCGGATAGAATTGCGGAAGGTTAGGGAGACTTACATGACGGTTATTGTTGGGTTCACGATGGAACTGTTCGAACTAGTCACATTTGACCACAGCCCTGAGACGACACCGGTGGGGTATGAACCAGAGCCGGTACCAGTACCCACGGGGTGAGGGTTCGTACCATTAGTTGTACTATTAGTTGAAGTTGTATTGTTTACTGGAACTATTGGTGGAAGATGAGTTCGAAGTCCAACAGTGAAAGCACCCTCAGTCATATTAGCAAGCAGCGGTATCACCTCGAGACGAAGCTGTGTATCTGCCGTTGCCTCGTACTGGAAAACAGCTTTCGTCGAATTCACACTGAGAGTCGTGATGTTGAAGTTCTCGCCCACATCATGCAACACTGCTTCTAGTGCAAGAGAAGGACTGAGCCGGGTTACCGTGATGTTGAGCCGCTCACCAGCTTTTGCACTGTACAAGAACCATCTTGGCTCAACGGAAATGAGGTCTGCAATTGTAAGTTCGGGAAGAAGGAATGTGCTGACACTCGTGAGGCCACTTGGTGAGTCCATGTCAGTCAAGCCGTGATCCGAGACGAGTTTGATAAAGTTTTGTTGGGCTTCGGCTGAGTTGATAGTGCTGTAGACACCCCCAGTTTGGAGTATGGCAAAGAGGAGGTCCATCGCTGGATCTCTCTTGGACAAGTGTCTTTTATTTAGGTTCTGAAGAGAATTTGGGTCTAAGAATCCAATGCTAACTCGAATACCCTCCTTAGTTGCCCGTTTCAATTGCTTTATCTGGTTCGCGGGATTCCCATCGACGCCGTCTGTCAAGACTATGATGCCAGACTTGTGGGCAGCGGGATCGGTGTCTGCTTTTAGAATCTCGTCGATCGCAAGACTGATGCCAGATCCGATATCCGTACCGCCACTGGCATCGATGCCGGCAAAGGAGGCCTTGGAGGGATCACCCATGGGAGAAATTACTGAGGCAGAATCATCGAAATCAATCACAATGACACGATCGGGTACAGTATCATCCGCGGCTGCTTGTGAAGTGGTGAGTCCCTTGTTGAGAGCCATAGCAGCCTTGATACGCTGATTCGTTGGATCTGTCCAAGCATTGGAGCCACTGCTATCGACCACGATAGCTATTCGTCTACCATAGCAATCTTTAGTAGGCTCGTCTCGGACTAAGGAGCATATCATCAAATTTCCTTTCTCAGTCCCCCATTTCGTTCGCAGCGCATCGCGGAAGAAGGTCCATTGGCGAATTGTATCCTTGACAGCCATATTTGCTGCCGAGTCGAAGTTGGTAAGTACGATATCGCTGCGCTCTGAACCTTTACCCACGGGAGGATATGTTGTTGTGTAAGCGGTTGCGCCGCCAGTTTGCCAAGTTGGTCTATAGGGGTCAGGGAGGTTGACTTGGCCGTGGTCTTTTTCCAGATACTTGTGCCTTATCCTGTCCGGGCAAGCAAGAGGAATCACTTCAAGCAGATCCACCGCCGTAAAGCAGCCGGTCGATAGATCCCATGGAATGAAAGACATGCCAGGGTTCTTGAGTTGCCATTCCATAGTGTCTGATCGCGATCGTGGATTTGGAACATCATAGTTGCTCTTGCTCTGTAAGTCTAGAAGAGGTGATGGCCAGTTTCTTCCGAGGCCCGGTGGATTTGAAATTGAGACAGTTGCTGGACCAGCCTTGTCTGCGTAGTTGCTGTGAGAGTAAAAGTCCTGGACACCATGTAGAGCGCGACCAAACCCATCAAAAACATTGCACTTTGCCTCAGCGCCAAGCCACTTCGAGGTGAAATGCCCAGCAAATGTACATTCCCATGTGAGAAGGCCATGGTGGAGAAAGACATCCTGTGGGCTTATGACCCCATTTTTGTCCAAGAGCCCGGCAGCAGCTTCTTTGCCTTCGTCGAATCGCTCCCGCATCTTTATCATAGATTCCATCAATTTCGCGGAGGCCTCCTCTCTACTCCGTGGATAGGGCTGCCCATTTTGAAGAAAACGTTCGTCAAGAAAGTCTGCGTTGTCGAAGTGCGATGTTTCGCCCGAGGGGGGGAGGGCAAACTTATTGAAATCAGGGGCACCTAATCACTTCTTAATTATTGATCATCAAAAGATATAGGAAGTATTACCAACGCCTCCTACGTTTCCAAGTCCGACATCACCTGGGCGGCCCGCAAGCTGCTCCATAGAAACGTCCTCAAAACACTTTCCGTCAGAGGGATGTCCTTTGCCACACCAAAGAGCAGCTCTTGTGATCAATTCATGCTCCGTATGTTGCCCTAATGTATAGGGTGCGTTCCATGTTCCGAAGCCGAAGGTGGTCGTTGTAAATGTAAGAAGAGCCAAGAGTAGCCCGTTGCGAATGATGGGCCTGGGTATCAATTAGCGAAATATCTCTTCGAGGCTATCCCCACTACACCACAAAGTAAAAACCAACCTCTTCATTGCATCTAGATCAGAAATTTCAACAGTATGTAACTTATAAAAGTGTTAGGCAGAGTAGTGACTGTGGTGTTACTGAATATTAAAATAAGACACGGTGTAGTTGTAATGAGTGACACGAAGGAGAGGTAATGAGTGTGTTGTAGCAAGGCAAGAACAGAACACAAAATTTCCATGCGGGCAGACCCTTTCACTTATCATTTCCCCTGAATTGAAATAATAGCACAACCATTAGAGCTTGCCGCAAGGCTTAATAAAGTGTATTTCACATCTTCTAGCAACACTGCACGCCTCTTGACTTCAAGTGCTTAATGGGGATTTCCGCATCATGCGAAGGTTGCTAAACGCTTAATTGCCATTGGTAAGACTTGAAAAAATCATGCAAGCTCTTTCCCATAGGAAAACAGAGTGCGGCTCTTCTGTACACGTCGCCCGAGTGGTGATGGATGGGGAAAGCCAGACGCCCATTGAAGATTGATAGGGCTTGATTGAATTATTCAAGTGCTCTCTCATAGGACATAATTATGCGGCTCTATTTTCTCTTGTCCAAAATGGTGCTTTGAGAGTGCCGAATGGGGAATGCCATAATTGGTGGCTGTTGCTTGGCAGGCACAACCAAAAAGGGGCCGATGAAGCGATAAATGGCGAAGCCTTCGCGCTAACGATATTACGATATTACTACATTCTTCGAAGGAAATTTCAATTATTTAAAGGGGCTTGTCTAGTAATCGCTAGCGTTTAAGCGATAACCTGGGGGCATTTTTCGCTAAAACGCCTGAAAAACCAATGAGCAGACACAATCATCCAACCTCCTCACATTCCCTCAAATTGTTCAACGAATTCCATCTCGTACTGTAACATAATTCAAGAAGTTTGAAAAGACATCAGATAAGAGAGAAACCCTCGCGACATGCAATAAAACCTTCGTGACCTTCCAGTCGGGAATGCGTAGAAAATGGTATGTTTTCTTTTGCCGTTTTTTTTCTGTAATTGATTCATAGAGGAGCCATACTGAGGGATGAAAAGATAAATCATATACATACTATGATAGATACGACTTATGATAGTGAGTAAATCTTTACTCTTTGCTGAGACAGCCGAGGAAAGGTTGCGACTCTCGCGGGTCCTTTGACGCCATTAGATTAACTAGGGTCCTGTCTCTCTACTTCGTCTTAAACTCAGCCTTCTCATCACGCCGACACTTGAAATCCCCGTTCAGAAAAGCCTTGTATAATAAATACCGATTCTGCCCCGTCCTCAATCTTTGCTCGTTTATTTCCAACTCTTCCCAGTCCCTCATCTCCTTTCCATCATCATCCCCCCCTAACACATTGCCTTCCCCGAATCCTCCTTTCGCAAGCACCCTCCAACAAATCCCCCTCCAAATATCCTCCACCTCTCCATCTGGTCCCATTCCCCACGGACTCCACATCACCGCAGGCCGATTATACGCATCGTGTGCAATCGCCAGTACTTTCTGATGCGATTGTTTTAGATCGAGCCATTGTGGAACATGGGAGAACAAGAGAGGAAAAGCGAGGAATTCTAGGTGCCGCGAGATGAGGCGGATATTGCTGAGGGAGGATGGAGGAAGCTGATGGAGAATTTGGAGGATAAGTTCTGTGGGGAGGTTGTCCATCTTTTGTAGAGGATCAACAAGATAGTAATTGAGGAGCAAGACAAATGAGCTTGGTTGAAGAAAAGGACAGTGGAATGAAAATTTTGTTAAAATAACAATCCTCGAGGATCTTAGACAAAGTGGTGGCGAGTGAGTCTCATTGCTCTTATAGCCGTGGCGATCTGACGTGAGGCAGCCAAGTCTTGGTTTCTGAGGGCCCGCAACCATGGAGGTTCGTACGTTGCGGGTGTACAAAGAGAGCTAATAAAAGGGTGCTTACATGCAGCGTAACCTTGATGGCAGGTTCGGGTACTCCAAAAGGCTATGGTGGGAAAGGCTAGACGTGGATTGGGTATCTTAGGTATAACATCAAACGGATCGGATTTACTTCTTCCGTAACAACCCCTCCGCATCACCTTTTTCCTCTGCCCACCAGCTCTTAAAGGTCTTCAGTCGTTCTGTCCTCTCCTTGGCCATTCTCTTTCCAGGTACGGTTTTCATCATGCCCTCGAGCCTCTCTAGCTTCTCCTCGAAATGGTCAATGGTCTCTCCCATATGTTTTGCTCCCTTTGCTCCTCCAAATGTGAATGTTCTGCCGATGCCAATGGCACCAATGGCATCGAGGCGATCAGCATCTTGAACAACTGCCAGCTCAGGATACTTTTGTATCAATGCCAGAACTTGTCCGGGTTCTCTCACCTCGGAGGAGTACGACACGCCAAGCACAATTCGCTGTACCTTGATGGCCAATTCTTCAGGTGCACCAAAACTTAACAGCGTTGCTAGCACCAGGGTGTTCCCATCTTGACCAGGTTCCAAGTATTTCTTGTCTCCAACATCGTGTAAAAGAGCCCCTAGTGTAATAACATGCAGATCCAAGTCTTGATCGTCCTCATCATCAGAGTCTGGATTTTGAGCTTTGTGGTGATTGATTTCTGTGTATATCGCGTGGGCGAGTCCTACTACGCGTCTGATATGGTTAAAATCGTGTGATCCATCGTATTTACTCATATACTTCTCAACAAATGCGGAGACCTTCGGTATGAGTGCAGTATTGTGTTTCGCTTTTGCCTTCTTTGGTTTCTTTGCTGGTAGTGGCTTTGGAGCTACCATTCCAGCTTCGCCTTCAAGTTGTGCAGACGGTCCATCGTCTTCATCTTCCGAGTATTCTCTGAATTCTGGAAACCTCGACCGCCTCCTCAACCCAATCTTCTGCCGCATACGAGCCAAATTGCGCGTCTTAATATCATACCCTTCGACCGCCAATTCGGCCGCAATCTGATCATCGTTGAGATTCTTATTGTAGTGGAAGATGATGCGGTCTCGTAACTCTTGTGATGTAGCAAGACGCTGCTTCTTTCGAGGTATATTCCATTGTGTCAGACGGCGAGATATGGTCCGCTCGCTGATATCAAGACCGTGCTCGAGATTGAGCTTTCGAGCAATGTCTATGATGGGCACGTCGGCCTCGCTGAATAGCTGGACAATTAGATCTTTGTATGGTTCGAGGGGTGTAGATTGAGGTCGACCACGTTTTTTGGCTGCTGGAGCGGGACTTTGGCTGGGGGAGTCCGACATTTTGGGATATTTGTCCAAATGGTTGTTATGGTCGCGAGGGGTTTCTTTGGTGAGAAACCAGAAACGCAGGATAAGATAAGTGGGGAGCTAAACCGTTTTGAGCTTGTATCGGTGCACCACCTTTAAAGCACCAACTTCTAGATTGTCCTTGAAACTCCAGAATAGGAAAATGATTTCTTTCTCTTAACCTGGATGGGTTTGTCTTGCTGATCCTGATGCAGATATATAACGTAGCCAGTAACTGTAGACTGGTGATTGTAAGATATGTCGGTCATTGGTTCATCAGGTAATACTTCTATTATGAAATCCATGAGGCTCTTGAGGCTATTTGTGTCTGTCATAATACCATGTTTGTTGTACATTCCCATGCCATCTTATGCTTGTACTGCCACTCCTATCCGGAAAGACAGCCAACATTATGTCCTTCTCCATGCCCTCATACCGAAACGCCATGCATCATTGTTCTCAAGTCGATTCCACGCATACAATTACAACAGCAACCCCCCGAAGTCCTGTCTTGGAGGACTGGAGCCCTTTTCTTTGGGTTTCCGTCCGCCCTTCTTCTTTTCTTTGGGGGTGGCCGCTGGTTCTTCTCCGTTCTCAGGCTTCTTTTTACGATTGTAAGGCCTCTTGACCCGCTTCGTGCCAGTCTCATCCAATTTCCCTGCTGCTTTAGGATGATATGCCCCATCATCGGCCTCGTCTCTCTTCCTTTTGCCTTTCGCAGCTGCAGGGCCAGCAATCGAAGCGTCGTAACCGATGCCATCCTCTTCTACAAACTCGAGGGCATCAGGCTTTGATGGTGCAGGAATACTTGCGCGCTTTCCAGCACCGCGAAGAGCACCAGGTTTGCCCAAAGACTTCTCGGAGCCTTCATTATCTTGAAGAAAAACTTTGGGTTCGTTCTTGCGTAACCAATTGTAAACACTATTAGGATTTCGCATAGCAAGTTCTCTATCATGCTGACCAGCGGGACTTGGTAATCTTATCGCTGGTGGAGCTGTGGATTTCGATGCCGTGTTGTCGAAGTCGAAAAAATAGTCGTCGATTTGATCGGGGGTAAGATAAGTCAAGGGTGCAGTGTGGCCTTCTGGTGGCTGTAGAGTCTCCAGAAATTCAGGCGGGAAATGCGCACTAGCAGCAGGTAGGTGTGGAATGGTCTTCATAAGTAGAGACAGAGGTTTAGGTGGTTTTTTCCCACTCAGTGCCGCAGCTGCAGATGAGGCCCTTTCCTCAAGCATTGCGCGGATCTCTTTGTAAAGAGCTTGTCCAGCTGGGGTATCAAGTTCAGCGGCTTTAGCAAGATCCTCATTGCTGACGAGAGGTGGTACTGCAGACAGTGAAGGAACATCAGCCGAGAGGTCGAATCTCTTCTCGGCCGGAATCTGGGCACAGCTATTGACATCTAGTAGTAAATCGAGCAGTTGACTAAAGCGTACAGTATTAGAGGTATTCTAGTATTGGAAGAAATGTTTCTTACTCGTTCTCTTGAGCGAGGCGTTTAATTTGCTCTTCAGCTTTCTGCTCCCGTCTATACCAATCGTCACTGTGCCGCATCTTATCATCGAAAGCAATCCTCATTTTTCGAAACTTCTTTCTAGAAGAATATGTTAGCACAATATAAAATACCTAGACGACAATCATTTGGGAACTGCAACGGTGTTCGAAGGCGTGACAAGTATCTCCATTATGGGTGCATAGGTAAATTGACGGCGCGGTGGATGTTCAACAGGATAGGAATGCTTTGCTGGTGGGTCGAGGAATGTGACCATAATTGGGGCAAGCCTTGAAGGGTTCTAACCGAGAATCATCCTCTAGGGGAGGCTCAATGTCGTCCAAGGTATTGCTCATAACGATATGAAGAAGGTTATCGACACTCCAGCCTTGATAATATATGTCATTCGGGTCTGCTGAGGACACTACTTCTTCATGAAGTTTCAAGGAAGTATATGTTTGTCTGGGGGCCAGTTCTTCGATTGGATACTGTTCTCCTGAAGGTACATCAAGCTGCCCAGTGGAGGCTCCCATCGCAAGGCTGGGTCGTCTTGGCGATCCAATGTTTGCAGTACGGATGAGCGACCTGGAGGAAGGGGCCATAACTCCACCCTCTGCAACTACAGGTCCTTCGAATGTCGCCCGTTGCTGATTTGATATAGATCCATCCCCCAGAGTGGCTATTTCTGACACAGGTTCGTCTTGATCTAGGTGAGATCTCAAGGGGTTCATCTGATGGATTGGGCCGTGAATGTATGTCTGGCGTTCATTTTCGCTCGAGGAAATTGCTTGATACTTTGAGGGATCGAGAGTTGAGGGTGACGCTGTAAGAAACCCTTTGAAGCCCATGGCTCGATTCTGCACCTTCGAATTGTCCCTTGATACCTCCGTCATGATGCTGTAATTCTCAGAGGCTGATACAAGAGTCGATGCTGAAGATGAAGGGACGTTCTGATGATGAGATGGTGATGTTGAAGCTAAGGTCGTTTTGGCTTCAGCAGGAGTAGTGTCTGTTGAAGATGCTTGCGTATGTCTGATATGGGTGAAAGAGTCGCTTTGCCTCATCGAGAAAGAGGCCATCATAGATCGTTGTGCTTCGAATTGTTCTCCGATGAGATCTCCTTCGTCAATCGAGCCGCTGGACGAAATGATTCCTTGGTCTCCAACGCCCTCCGCAATCCCTTCCCTCGTTTGTGCTTGGCCCATGATCGAACTCGTCGTTTCAAATACCGCGCAGTCGCCCCAAAGACTAGTGTGAATAGATAACTTACTTGAAGGACTTGTAGGTTGGCTTGCTATCGTCGACGTGCTTCGCCATAGTGCCTGCTTCATAGCTCTCTTCAGCTACTCGCCCATCGTCGCCGCCATTCAATATCAGGCTCGGGTGCCCAATAGTCTTTCCCCCCATCGTGCACAAACGTTTTGGATGAAAAGAAGTTTAATTGTGGTGGGAAGGGGCGAAGAACTTCGAGTGTTGGAATCATCTGTTGCGACTGTGGCAGAGGAGCTCGCGATCACTCCGCCGCCGTCATTGTTTGCGCGACATCTCGACACCTGGACCCCTGCAAACCTGAGGCTTGAAGAAGTAAGCGCCGTAATATCATTAACCCGAGCCGAGCCCTGTCTTGGATTTTTTTCGAAGAGGTGAGAAAATAATTTGGTGTATGGGTAGAAAGGAACGACATGACCAGAGCAATATCTAATTACAATCTTGATCTGGATCTGAGACCTAGGCGTACTCTGGAAACATCTATTGATCCAACCATTTCCATCGAATTACGATAGTTTTTCGCACGCGAATCTTGAAATCCAGCTGTGGTACCTGGACCTGGTTGTCTACCAAATTTCTGGCCCTACTATCAGGTGCTCGGGGACTTTTCTGGAGCTGTCCGTGAAAATTGCGACAATCCTCAGTTTAGTTGTTATTTAATTAATTGTTTGCAATGGCTCCCAGTAAAAAGGAGCTCGTGGGAGTGAGCTCCGACTTGGAGGTCGAGATCACCACCAAGATCAAGAGAGAGAAGTCAGAAAAGCCAAAAAGAGAGAAATCGAAGCCCAAAGAGAAGTCGAGCAAGAAAAGAAAAGCTGAGAATTTGAAAGAAGATTTCATACCGATATCAAATCCGTCGCCAATCGCCAGTGACGCTCAGCTAGATACCGAGGCGGCTGACTTAGAACCTTCTAAGGAAAATTCACTAGACGAAAGGCCATCGAAAAAGCGGAAGTCTGTCATTGCAGATGAAATTGAAGTCGACATCAGCCTTCCCGAGCCACCTTCCAAGAAAGCCTTACGTCGTTTAAAGAAAGGCAAACCACTTCCGCCTTCAAAATCAGGTGCTGAGTCGACACCGGAGCCGGAGCCAAAGAAAGCCAAATCAGAAGTTGAGAAGAGATCTGAGTATGGTGTCTGGATTGGCAACCTAGCCTTTCATACCTCAAAAGAGGATCTTCGAAAGTTCTTCGTCGAGAAGTCAGACCTCACGGAAGAGTTGATCACCAGAATCCACATGCCCGGGCCAAATGACAAGAAATCAGCAAATCACGTCCAGGAAAAGAGAAATGGGAAGGTTGTTCACAACAAGGGTTTTGCCTACGTTGACTTTGGTACCGCCGCAGCAGTCACGGAGTGTTTAGAGCTATCTGAGCAACTCCTGGGAGGTCGAAGGGTCCTGATCAAAGACAACAAGTCGTTCGAAGGACGACCAGAGAAGACGAAAGAGGAGAGCAGAAATGAAGGAAAGCCACCAAGTAAGAGAGTGTTTTTGGGCAATCTACCTTTTGACGCAACTGAGGAGACCGTTCAAGCACATTTCGAGAAATGTGGAACTGTTGAAAGCATTAAAGTAGCGACATTTGAGGATAGTGGAAAGTGTAAGGGTTTTGCTTGGATTGTATTCGAGGAATTGGAGGCAGCTCAAAGTGCTGTGCGTGGATACACCTTCGTTGAAGAAGAGATATCCGGCTCAGAGGATGAGAGCGATTCTGGCAGCGAGTCAGACGAAGAAAAGGTTACGAAGCCCAAGAAGACAAAGAAGCGGAAAGTGTGGTGCAATCGATTCAATGGCCGTCCTTTGAGAATGGAGTTCGCTGAAGACGCTCAAGTCCGGTACAAAAAGCGATACGGCAAGGATGGCACCAAAAATCCAGCGACTGAAGGCGGGGCTGGAAAGCCTGAGAGACCAGTAAAGGATACCGAAGAGGTCACAGGCGTCATCGTTCCTAAGGCAGTGGAGTATCGCAAAGACTACGCTCCTCGTCTTACTGGTGGTATTGTGGAAAGTAAGGGCAAGAAAGTCACGTTCTAGACATGTTACGAATTGTTTACATACCTCTATAGTTCTTCGATATCAAAACTATGTTATTCAAGCGTCCCTCTACATCACAGCAGGTCTATGCATAACCCCGTGACTATTCGTTCCCATACCTTCACCTCCTTCATATTCCCACAACTTCAACTCCATACTTCCCACCTCCTTAAACCCAAACCTCTCATAGAGTCCCACGCCCTCTGGACTAGCACCAAGTACACATTGCAAGCCTCTCCTATCAACCTCCTTCAATCCCTCGGACAGCATAAGCGTCCCTATGCCACGGCGTTGTAGAGATGGCGAGACGATAAGTGCATTGAGTTCTATTGTTAGCTCTTTAGTGTTTAATCTTCATGAGAAACATTGAAGACTTACTAGCATAGGGCAAACCCTTTGTACTCTCAACCATCCACTCATCCGCCACCAAAAACACATCCTCACAAAACTTCACATTGGCACTAACACCCCACCCTCCATCCAAATCCACATCCTTCTTTACCAACTTCTCCCCCTTTCCCTCTCCTTCCTTCCCACCGTTGACAAAACTCCACTATACAATAAACAAATCAGCTTTATCTCTCAAGCAAGTCTCACATTGAGAATGAAATCACTTCGCTAATATAAATATACTTCAAGAAGAGCACAACATCTGACACAAAACATAGACAGGATCCTTATTCAACTTACACTACTCCACCCTACAATCTCCCCCTCCCCATCCACCGCCTTGAAATACTCCGTACTTTTCTGACTATCCGGCTCGAGGGTTTTCTGCAGGCCCCGTGTGCGGATGGCAAGGTTCTCGGCGGATGCGCGTTCGGGACCAAAAGCGACGATGGAGAATTCGTCGTGGTAGAAGACGGTACTTTCGAGGGCTGTGAGCGCGGGGAAGTCATTGGGTATACAAGGTGATAACGTGATGCCATTTGACGAGACATCTTTTGGTTCTGACATAATGTTCGAGTTCTGTGTCAATTCTTCTTAGAAGTGCAAGATGAAAGGAGCGGTGGGGTAAGTTGTATGATTCACTAGAGAATGTTTATATCAACCTCATTCTTGTTTTTACATCTAGTTCTTCTCTCTTATGCTCTTCAAAGCTTATACAGATAGAACGATGTCGCGGTGGCTGAGCACTGCCATCTCATAAAACCTTTCTTGCAGCTTTACCCATATCGGTGTGAGTCACCACCGAACATAATGCTGAAAGAGGAAGATATGTCGCCATTCGGAGAGTTTTTAATGGCAAGGAGAAATATGAAGGTACTAGATAAAACTTTAGGGAATGAGGTTTACTTGATTAGTGTTTTGTGCATGCTTGCAGTTCATCTCATTCACTCAGAAGAAATGGCGGGGTCACAAGGAGCACCCCGCCTTCCAATTTCGGGAAAATGTTATTTCTCAACCGCGGTACTCGCAAAGCTGTATTGTTGTCAAGAAAACGGGTATCTAAATTTCATTATTCGTGCCATCATTTCACAGCATACAAGCGCACGCAGTAATTCTTACAAAACCTTCCAATCAACGCCCACACCCCATTGCAATCCCTCAACGACAACCTCCCACATCGGTCCTTTGATCCCAACCACTTTCCCCCTCTCAATCCTCTCTCCTCTCTGCAAACCAACCCCTTGCGCCTCACCAGCAAGTATAATCCTCACTTCCACAAGAATATCCACCATATTCCCGCCACTATCTTGAGTATGAATCTGCCGCCCTCTAACCATCGTCATACCACCTCTCTCCGAGCCAGAGATTTCGTCAACGACCACTTTCACAATCCATGGATCTGTATTTATGGTGTTTTGGTGCGAAGCATTAGAGACGGAAGATTCAACGTTGAATAGCCATCCCTGTAGTTCTGCTGCTAGACCGCCTGGTATGTATTTCCGTCCTTTGGCGTGAGGCGAAAATTGTTCGGGGAGAGGGTCTTTGATTTGCGAGTTTGAAGGAGGCGAAGGCGGTCGGAAGGTAGGCGGTTTGCGGAAGGCTGAGAGTGGATTTGATGTATCTTCATATGGTGTGGTTGGTGGAAGTGGTGCTTTGAAGCGTGATGCTGCGACGGGAGGCACCGGGCGTAGCTGTTGGGGTGGGGATGAGAGGAGTGGAGAGGAAGTAATATTTGGCCTGTAGTCTGCTGGATTTGTGGGCAGTGGCGATGAAGAAAGTCTGCGTCGCTTTGGAGAGCGGGTCTCAATGCTGTATTCGTCTTTCTCGAATTCTTCTTCATCTAGGTCGGCAGACCGATATCCCTCCTTCGCATCATCTTCCTCCTCCTCGATTGAGAGTTTGACTTCTTGACTTGAGAAGCTCGAGTTTATGCCATCTTCGTCAAGGTCCCATTCTTGATTCACGGCGGGAGTGAGGTATCGTGGTGCTGTCTTGGGTGCTTGTCCCACATCTTGTTGCGTCGAAGAAGGCGGGCGTGGTATAGCCTTGGGATTAGGAGTGGAAGGAAGATGGAATCGCGGTGTTGCGTTGAATTGAGGAGCACTTGAAGTAGGAGCGCGCGGAGGTGGGGCAGGACGAGGACGAGGAGGTCTATGTTCTTGGGTTAAGGGTGTCTTCCTTGCTGGTTGCGAAGGATGTTTAATCACGAAACGGTGTGGTGAGGGCGTCTATTGTTGTGTTAATGGAAGCAACAAAAAGTATGTTAGGGTGTTCACTTACTACGGGAGGAGGAGGCATTGTGAGGCTTTCGTCTCTGAAGCTTGAAGATGCCTCAGTAACTTTGTGCAAGGGTTGTTGGCGATCAATGCACCTTTTGCCGAGACATCAACGTCAGCATCGAAAACCTCCATCGACATTTCAACTCAGAATTCCATCACACAACAATGAAACATGATTCAGGATGCTAGGAGGCTGATTCAAATCATTGGTTCCCGTCAGCCGACTCCTGCAACCATGTGCTAGAGCTATTGTCTAACATTTATGTCTAATGACGTCTGCTGCAGACAATGACGATCTCTCCCCTGCTCAATTCAAGCTCGAGCTAGTGGTGGGATGTGAATGCATCTAGCAAACTAGATTTCCTTGGTGATATATTATTTTTCATCTTGTCTTATCTTTCTTGTTTTTGCAATCGTTTCCTTTCTTGTTGTCCACGTTCAACGTCTACTCTGAGTATTGGTTTGGTCAATCCTTCGTTTCAATGCCAAATCCACCTTCTCGTCTAGGAGGAAGCTCCTCTATCTTCCCAATATTCTCCAAGAAACATGAAATTGTTCTTTTCTCCTCAACAGCAATTGCCCTTTATGGCTATGATCAAGGTACTCACATCCCTCCATTGCATTTATTCTCACTAACAAATTTCCAGGAATGATGTCTTTAGTAAACACCAACAAATCTTATCTCCACACCATGAATATTTCAGAAAAGTCTCCAATCGTTGGCATTATCGTGTCAGTATACTACCTTGGTTGCACCATTGGCGCCGTTATAGCTTCCAAGCTTGCCGATAAGGAGGGAAGGAAACCGTCTATCTTCGCATGTCTAGCTACCACCGCATTGGGGAACATTCTCATGTTCGTATCCGGCTTATCGTCCTTGGCTCCTGGTGGCTCTTCCAATTGGAACGGAAAAGCAATAATATGTATGATCATCGGGCGAGTCGTCATGGGCCTGGGTGTAGGAGGAATTGACGCTGTCATTCCAGTTTACAGCAGTGAACTTTCTTCAGACGGCGCCAGAGGCAAAGCACTCGCCCAAGAATTCCAAATGAATATCTTCGGTCTCCTCATGGCATATGCTATAAACCTCGGTGTCACCATTGCCCTAGGAAAGCAAAATCAATGGGCTTGGCGTGTCCCCATCATCATCATGCAGATCTTTCCCATCCTTCTAATGTCTGTGATCTCGCAGCTTCCAGAGACGCCTCGTTGGCTCATGTCACAAGACCAGAAGGATGATGCAAAGAACGCCCTTGAAGAGATCCACGGCAAGGATGTGGCCAAGAGCAAGTTCGACGAACTAGAAAAGGTACAAGATGGCGAAAGCTCCGAAAATGTAGGCTATTGGGACATGCTTCTTCCAGGAGGACCACAATTTCACCCTACGATGGTGACAGTGATGGGCCAGGTCAACCAAGCCCTTACCGGCTATGGTGCTGTATCCGTTTATGGACCCCAGATCTTTGAGCTTCTCAACTTCCGTACTCGAAAAGCAGAGTATTTAACTCTAGGGAACTATATCTCCTACTTCTTCTTCATGACACTCGCGTGGCTCCTCATCGACGTCCATGGACGTCGAAAGCTCATGGTCTGGGGCTCCGTTGGACTCAGCGGATCATTCCTCCTTTTAACTCTCTTCGGCGGCCTCGCTCAATTCCCCAAGATCCCAGACCTAGCTGTCGAGATACCAGGAAGCATAACTCTCTTCTTCGCAACCGCGGTATTCGGTATAAGTTGGCTCGCGACCGTCTGGCTCATACCCACCGAAATTTATCCCTCAACAGCGCGTGCTCAGGGTTCCGCTATCAGCGTGATAATCTGGGGTATCGCGAACTTCGCCATAACACTCCTAACACCCATTGGTTTCAATAATCTAAAATACTGGCTGTTCCTAGTCTTTGCGGTCACGAACGCATTTGCGGGATGGTGGACTTGGAGGTATAGTCCTGAAAGTGGTGGGCGGTCTTTTGAAGAGAACCAGGAGTTCTTTGAGGCTGCGGCGAAGGAAGAAAGTTGGCTAGTGAAAAAGGTTGACGACGGGAGCTTTCAATGGATGCCGAAGGGCGGTAGTGATGAGGAAGCAGAAGAAGAAGGGGATGGAGTGAGGAGTCCGTTGCTTGGGAGAAGGAGGTGAAATAGTCGACAATGTGTTGATCTAGCTTAAAAGGCACAATTGTATGATGGTCGTCAAAAGGGATGGTTGTAAATGCCAAATCTAAGTAAGTAGGCCCATCCGAATTATTCTCGAAGCTAGATGTAGAATTTCGTCCACTTACAATCCTTATATATCTGTCATATGCTGAAAAGTGGTCTTGGAACGGGTAGAGTTATCTTTCACCTCAGGTATCGTGACCTTACCTCCTTGAACCCTCCGCGACTAGGCTCAAATGATAGAACATTAATGACTTGTCTTTTGTGACCTATTTGCATCAACTAGGCTTACAGCCGAAAATTCTCTCGATGTCTCACTAGGTTTCACAGGGGTTACAGTTCTTATTTAAGACCCCCTATTGTTTATCGGCATAGGCTGTTCTTACAACGATCACCTTATATATCGTACACGCTAATTACCATTATAGTTAGAGCTCGCTTAATTAGTGGCTCGCTTGCCATGGTGAGGAGCAAGGTGTCGAAAACTCTCCGCCTTTCTCTAATCGCTACACGTATTGAGCTGCGCTTTCTAAAACCTACCTCACTTCTTATAATTAACGAAATGAGATCTAACAAAGATACCACGTAAACAACCCTTTTATACACACCATTCATCCCATTTCCCTCCTCATCAATCAAACAACCAACGTCAACCCAGCCGAATTATTCGGATCCCCACTCCCCATGACTGGACTCTCTGCACTATTCTTCAACCAACAATTACCCAGATTAACCCTAACATTCGCCTCCATCTCCGCATTGAACTTGACGGCTTTACACGGAGTCCCGCCATTGTTGAGATTATAACTCGCGCATGCCTGTGCGCAATCTTTCATAGAATACATCGTCAGTGCGACGATATCAACCATGCCGGGACCAGGGGGTGCGAAGTCCTGTCCACAGACGATATCGAAGGTCGAGGTGCTGTCGAGGTTGATTAGTTGTTTGGTGGTGCCGAGGGCGCTGCAGTTGTAGGGGAGAAGGCTGGGGTAGGTGGAGGAGATTACGAGGGTGTTGGTGGGTGTAGAGCTGGTGGTTGAGGGGAGATTATCTTTGGAAGTGGTTGTGGGGGGAGCGCTCTTGGGAGTGGAGGAGGGTATTATTGTGGATTGGGCGGTGGGACAGTTTGAAGGGGTTAGGGTTGGACAGGTTGCTGGTATGAATGTGACTGTTGCGGGAGGAATTGCACTAATAGAGTGTTAGCTGGGCTCGTGTTTACAAAATAAAATTTCTCTAAAGGGTATTTACTTTTCAGAAGCTTTCTGCGCGTTCCTCACAGCCATTGTTCCACCTACTCCACCACCAATTCCAGCTACCAGAACCACAATCAAAAGCGCTACAAGTAGAAAGAAAGACAACGTGCTAAGTCCAAAAATCGTCTTCTTCCGTGAGCTCTTCTCATTTTTCTCTGCGACTGGTGAGTTATCATCAGGATAGTGCCCCTGATACTGAGGTTGATAGGCACCACCATTATTTTGCTGATATGAAGAATAGGGCACATTTGGTCTCGGCGGTAATGATTGAAGGCCGGAATATGTCGCCGTCGATTTTGGTCGTACCTGAAGCCCAGAATCTACATTTTGCTCTGAGGGAAGTACTTGAAGCCCAGAGTCTTCGACAGTCCTTGAGTTCTCGACTATTTTTGACTTGGAGCCCGACGAGACTACCTCATGAAGACCGGTGTCCATGGCCGGGGACGACATAACGGAGAGAAAACCGCTTCAAGGACTGAAGAAATTTAAAATCAAAAACTCAAAGGGAAGGTTAAAAACAATTAGCATGATGGTGGACAGACAGCTCTTTAATCAATCGTTTCATCTGCGGTCTGCGCTAGCCCGCAATGCTTATTCTTGCGGGCGGAAATCTTCTGCATTTAGTGCTTGAAACACGAGGTTGTTGATTGTGGCACCTATCACAGGGCAGACGTATATTTTTCTCGCCAGAAAAGCTGTTTGTACGTACTTTTATGAGGCGGTGTCAGGTTCCAAGGTTGTATTTAAGCAATAAGCGAGGCCTTGTTATGTCAATTGCCTATTGTGTTCACAGGGTTGCATCGACTCCGGCTTCCTAGGCTAACTCCACGTGTGATAGATGCTAGCTTGTTATAAATTTAACTATATAAAATATGTCGTCATTTAGACAATTGTTAATTGAAAATGCATTGTATCGCTGAGGGGTTGCTGCTGATCGATTGCGACACAAAACTCCTTTCTTCAAGCGCTACCCAAATCGCAATATATACACACATTAATTTCCATTCCCTACTCTTCCCCATTTTATCTATACACAGGTGGTGGTTGCATCGGCTGTGGGGGCGCAGGATAACTCTGTAAATCTACATCCCCCCTCCCAACCTCTCCTCTCCACGGCTCCCTCTGATACCCACCACCCTGTGGTTTACCGATTTCCGCCTCCTTCTCCGCCTTCTGAACATTTCGTCTCCAGCGCCAGAAAATAAGAGGTCCCGAAAGAATAACCATAAAAAGCACGATGCCGAGGAGGAAGAGGTTGAAGCGCGCGTTGAGGGCCAATGGGAAACCGCTATTTGATATTGTTAGAGGAGATTTTTTGCGGGAAAGGTGGGAAGACATACATAAACGCATTAACGATACCAGCCAGAATTACGACTCGTCCCAGCCAGATGTGGATAGGAGCAAGTTTCGTAGGTGCCTTCGTCTTCACAAACATCCTGTGGTGCAAGAAGCCCAACACAAACTGCCCGACCAACATGATAATAACCAGAAGTCCAATAATCTGATGTGCAGTATTGAAATTCTTCGTGCGGTTATACATCATTCCAACCTTCAGACCTAACCCTAGCCCAACAACCGCCAATGCGCCAGACACCGCCTGCACAACACCATGCAAGCGCGGACTATTGATGACTCGTAAGAGCAGAACCGCGAGTGGCATGAGTCCCACAAAAGTGAACACCATGATGCAAGCATGGGCACCAGACATGAAATTTCGGTCTGCTACTTCAGAGATCTGGAGCGAGCCTTCAGTCTTGGTAATGTTGAGCGGTGCAGCTTCGCCAGGTCCGACAGCTTTCGTGAGATCCATTTGAAATCGTCCGTACGAGCCGTGGCGCTTGATTGCAGCGCTTTTTGAATTTGACTTGATAGCACCAACTCCGCCATTCGCCCAGATGAATTTCGCATTCGTGCTCGTGGGATCGATGACCCCTCCCTTCCACTTTCGACAGCCGAAGCATTTCGCGCTGACAGTCATGGTGTCCTTGGTAACTTCGGTGCCGGGAAGTATTGTCAAGCCAATTTCGGGAGTGAAAGACGGCTCGACTTGGCCATATGAAAGTCGTGGACTGAGTGTCATGTTCTTTCCACTTTTATCCAGGTATGCCATGAACATCAAGGAGTTCTTCATAGTGTCACCACCCATTCCAACTGCCTGTATCTAGTCAGTCTTATAGTTATCGCCACTAAAGAACATCAGAACGTACAAACCAAGATGTCTCGATTGGTGCGGACATAGTGAAGTACAATGCATTGCTGTTTTCTTCTTGTGGTATATTGATAGCAAACTTTATGCTTTCTAAATCCGAAGCAAATCCAGAGAAGGAAACTGCAGCCACAGAGGTTGAAAGTAAGGCAGCTGTTAAACACCAATGAGTTTGGGAGCAGTGACAAAGATGTGAGGACTAACCAGCAGCAACCAGTGCTGAGCGCATTTTAGCCATATCGAAAATTGAGGTAATTACGAAAATTTTACAATACAGAGAACGTCAAAGTAGCAAAGCAAGACATTAAAGATCAAATTGAGAATCCCCTCAATGTGCCCACCACAATCCTCATATACCTTTGGCACTGCGTTCCTTCCCAGGGGCTACGAAGCGCTCGCTTAATCTGGTAAGCCAATCAAGGCCTGTATACATCATGCTCGGAGCGCCACTCATTCGGGAGGATTGCAACACTAATATTTTGATTGGCTTGAACCTGCATGAGGTATTTTGGGAATGGGAAATCACACTCGAAGATGGTGTTGCTCAGGGCCAAGCAAGCGCACCATCCAGAGAGCCAATGTTCTAATTGCGGAATTTTCGATCTAGCCTATATGTAGAATTTATGATTGTCTCCCCACAGTGTATTTGTTTCAAACATTGCATCTTTGTGAGAAGCCTGTCTACAGGCCAAAGAACTTGTGCTTGACGTGGGTAGTCGCAATGCCAAATCGATGCTCAAATAGCTCTTACGATCGAGAAATCCAGATTATGAAACAAGTAAAGACATGAAGGAAGGTAGAAATCTAAGAAATGACCACTGGCGCAATAGCTTACCAGCTTCTTGAAGAACATGACAAGATGGTAAGGAAGATATACCCCCTACCCCACACTCTCCTCGTTATCCTACAATAAAACGAACGAAGAGGGCTGGGCAATCAAGGACAGACTGCTGTTGAGCGAAAGCGATCACAAGCGACCAGAATGTAATCGTCGATAGCTTCGCTGTCATATACACCAGGGCTTTAGATCTGATACGTCAAGCTCTCGGTTTTCCCTTGTCCTTCACCACTCCTAAGCATCTTCTCCAAGATTTCAAGGTCGCCGAGAGCTTGCTCAGGAGACTGCTTTGGATTTGGCGCCCCTCCAACAATGCTCTTGGCCCAGGCTGCAACTTCCAGCTTAACACCACTGCCTTCGTCCTTGAACTCTGTGACGGTTTCATTATTTTGCTTCTCCTCTCCAAGTCGAACTGTGACCTTGGCGAAGCCAACCGTGACGCTACCCTTCTCACAAGCAACGACATACTCGCTCCCAGATAGGGTCGTGCCAAAAGAAACCGAGAAAGTACCGGAAATTCCAGACTTGGTCATCCATACCGAATTGACTGTGTCGACGGGAGGAAGATGTTCTTGCAACAAAGTTGTAAATGCGGTCAATGAGGTGGGCTTCGCATCCTCTCCTAATAGCAACCTTGTGCCTGCAACGAAATGTACCCCACCGTCTAGCAAGAAACCGCCTTGATACTCTGGCTTCTTACGCCAAGCAGTTTCTGAGTTGGTCAGTCTAAACCACTGGTAAAGGACAAATCGTTGTTATCATACCAAAATACTTTCCGCCAGGTTTGACATTGCCAAACATCTTGACCCTAAAACCCAAAATTCTGCCCAACTTCGCGATCTCCTGCCTTCCAAACTCGAAGCTCTCCAGGAATCTGAAATTCTCTGCGACCGCCCATGTTGCACCACCCTTAACCCTAACACTCTTGGAATATTCAATCAACTTCTGCGCACTTGCTATATCTTTCGCGATTGGCTTTTCCGAAAGCACATGTTTGCCAGCAGCGAGAGCCGCTTCGATGTATTCGGGTTGGGCTAGGATAGGCAGAGCAAGAATAACGGCGTGGATGTCATCTCGCAGAAGTAAATCGTGGTAGGTCTTGCCGGCGCCTGAGTCGTCAGAGTAGATGTCTACGCCAGAATCCAGCTCCTTCGCAGATTTAACCGATCGTGAATAGACAGCTTTGAGTGTGAGGTGTGAGCTTGCGGCTTTGACAGCAGGCTGGCGGGGTTAGCTTTCGAGATCGTTTGTAGAGAACTGAAGATGCGCTTACTAGATGTTCTTCTCTCACGAAGATACCACTGCCAATAATAGCTACGCCTAAAGACATTGTCCTACCGTGAGCTTCTCAAGATTTGCAGATAATTTGAGTGTTTGGTCTGTCAAGCTGTGGGGTGCTAGGAGCCCAAATAGTGCAGGCGGGTAAAGACGCTGGAGGATGCCCACTTTTGGTGGATGATTGAAACATTGTCGTCATGACGAATGTCGAGAAAGAATTTGTAATCTACCTAAGAAATTCTCTAGTATCCTTCTATAGAAGAGGAAAGAGGTTGAGTGGTGAGATTAGGAACGGACGAGGCTTGCACTTCAACCCCGCTTGGCGATGACTGAATTTATTTCATAGAAAGGAAACTCCGACATCGTGCAATTTGATCCTGTATCAAAGTTTCCATCAATCATTAACAGAATGTTTAAAAATTTCTGTAGGGAATGACAAAGATCAATACGTCAAGAAAAGTACACTTAATAAGGTACGTATGAATATTCTCACTATTGGGCTGCGAATTGAGACTCAATTTCTCGTACGACTTAAATCTCACCATACTTAGTAAAACACTAGTATAAACCCTACGTACATCCGAATATCGAGCTTCTTAATTCCCAGTTGGTTTCAAAAAGTATTAGACAATTTCTTTGAGGCTAGAAGAGTCAATTTCAATGTTCTCAAATGAATAGGAGAGTTTACCGGTTTCTTCTTTTCAAGGACAGGCAGGTTTGGTACAGCCTAACGGATCTGATGCTATTCGGTAAGACAACACCCCGCTTGCCCTTTCTGAGTTTTCTATATTTGTCTTGTCTGCCAAAATCCTACAGCTTGATTGTACCTAGTCGTGATCACTACCTAGATAAGTTGTTATTCAACCTTAAGAGACCAGCCATATAAGCCTTCCTTTAAGGACAAAAGTAATCCACAAATATATACAAGACTTCGTCCTACTTCCATTCTAGATAATATCCAACATTTTTGAATTGAGAAGCAGACTACGAGTAATTCACAACAACACCAAACGTCAAACTCAGATTCGACGCCACCAGCCGAGATCTACGCCTCTACACGTCTTGGGGAGCTCTACTTTGGCTCCCACCAGCGCCCTATCAATAACCTCGGCCTTGCCGCGAAATATATGGTCCAGATTTTTGAGTCTTATAACATTCCTTTTACCTTCTTCGGCGGCTGGGCGATGTATTTGCGAAGGGGCCCCCGTCCCACTCAGGACGATAGCATTGCAGTTAGGACGACAATGGAACATCTAGAGTCCACCCTCTTGTAGTGTGCACGGTATGGTGACTATTCGCAACACAGAACAGCCTCACTAACTCGTATGTTACTCTGTCAGTGCTAGCAATCCACAGCCAAAACTCACTCTTGATATTTATCTACACCGGTGGTCAACGGAATAAACAATATCCTTGGTACGCTATTAGTGCAAAATTTATTCTCAATGGTAGGGATTCTCATTCCAGCAATAATCTTTCTTCTCCAGCCATGGAGGAGAGTCGCTGGTAGTTGAAAGCGCGTGACGAACAGCTCCGTGGGCTGAGTCTACCTTTGCCTGTACCCTTTATTCCTGACCATGAACTGCCATAGATCACGTTTCTCAAAATGTTGTGTCGGGACCAAGCCGAAGACAGATGCTCTCTCAGCGTGATCAAGTATGAACTTGTTCTTCCATTCCGCTCATGAACTTGTTCTTCCATTCCGCTCACTCCAGGTCAAGGGTTTTGACACCCAATGCGTCAGACCCATCACTACCGTCGATTAGCCTAGGACACGTGGTTATTGATGTCAGGGAAGCTTTGGAGTAATAAATCTAGCATGGGGTAACTTAAGGTAGATCGTGATGACTTCGCTGAAAGCTTTGGGATTCGTGCGCAAGATGGAATTCCTTGACGGAACTAAGACAAGGTAGAAAGAAACTCCAGTGGACTTGAAACGAGTATAAGTATGACTTGGAGGTTCGCCACTTCTAATTGGTGCCCAGGTGGAAGAGAGTGGGTGATAACAACTACATTTCGATTGGATGGCTTATTGTTAGAGTAGCGCCGGTACTCAAGTTGTGATGCACCACAAGCTCGCAGAAGACTTCAGTTTCCACTAATATATAGAAGATTTCACTGGATTCCTCTTTCCAAGAACAGAGAGTTATACAATAATTATGGTCCTAGAAATGCTATGACAATTAAATGTTGTATGCAGAGTTTGTACCTATGTCCTTACGAAGTGGCACCCCAGTTTTAGAAAGGAGAAGACCAAGAAATTTAGTCCACAACGCATCAATAGATAAATGAAGAAGTGAAGTATAATGCATTTTGTCACACATGGTGTTGTTGACTAAAATAGCATTTATACATGTCGACTTCAAGAGCCTCATCCAACCCAAGGTGGAAGCTCAAATGCCACCGGCATAATGAACAACCCCACAATCTCCCGGGGTCGAATCCTTCATCCACTTCGAGCTCAACCCCAGAATATTTTCAGCTCTCCCTTATACACTCGTACTCTCTCCCTCCCATTCAAGACAAGATATCCCAACCCTCACAACCCTCACATCAGATCTTGGTATCTGCAACTCCATCTTCAAAACGATCTCGATTTCAAATTCGAACGACGTCAGAGCCTTACGAAGTATTGAATCTCTCAGCTACCAATATTCGCAATCCACACGATTTTCCGCGTAAGTTTCAGATGCACAAGGGGCCAAAAGACCGGTATCCAACCAACCTAATATTGGCTGCCCTGGCCCTTGTTGCTGCAAGCCGCCCGGTCCCACGAGCATGGCCCAGAAAGAGAAAGCCTCGACGCCACGACGGGGCTTTGGAGATATTGCTTTTTGACGTTGATTTTCAGCTTGAGATGGATTTGAACGATTTCGTATTCTCTGCGACTGCAGGAGTTCAGATGGCATATCAGCGCTACCCCAGGATGTCTTGAAGAGACAATGGTAAGAGGCTTGAGACATTCCCCTTAGCGTGACAGCTGCTGGTGGGGTTGCGTTGTACGTGGCTGGCTTTGCTAATCCCAATATCATGGAGAAGATCTCGACCCAGATCGAGCACAATTGGATGCAAGAATGATGACAGGCATTACCTGAACGCCCCGCGGTCCATGCATTCCCTGTAAGCCCCTAGAAGCAGGTACATATAAACTCTCGCACCTCGTTCCCTGTCCAGCTGCGAAAAGAAAGTGAGAGACCCATCGTACAAAACAGTTATCTTGAGCGCCTATCTCTCCCTCATGTCTCGTCCTGTCTTGCGACATAGATTTTTGATTCAACGTCCTCCTTAGTTCATCTTTGGTTTTATGTTTTGAAGTTATCGACATGTATTTCTCAGTCGTTGCTCTCTCAGCTGTATTAGGCTCATCGTTCGCTATTGCTCAGACGCCCGCCAGTTTAGTAGCTCAAGTCCCATCATGCGCGTTCCAGTGCCTGCTATCTGCCGCTTTGTCGGTAGGATGCAGTCAAACAGACTATACCTGCATATGTGGTACAGGCAAGGACGCGGTTCAGGAGTTCGCCGTTCCGTGTATTGTGAAGGGTTGTAGTACAACGGATGCTTTGTGTAAGGGTATCCCCTTAGATCCATGAAAGCGAAAGCTACTGACATGTTGCTAGTAACTCAAAGGCTTGCCTCTCAAGTTTGCGAGATAGTCGGACAACCACTTAAATCCAAGTACTCGGGCTCTTCAACTGCTGCGATCTTAACGACCATTTCTTCGCTCTCCGCTTCTTCCTCTAGCTCATCACATGCAGTCACCTCTGCTGTAATCCCGTCAATTACCACTTCGGCAAGCATACCGACTTCGGAAACGGCTTCGATGAGTTCATTATTAGCCACCTCGACTTCTTCTCCAGGGTCCGTGACGAGGACAAGCACGGCAGTCACAAACGCAACATCATTAGCAGCTGCTTCAAACGACTCAATTTCTGGTCCAAGAATCAAGGCTATGGGTGCTTTCGTTACCGCCGCACTATTTGCGGCCTTCATTCTCTGAATATCGACGAATGCTCGACTACTTATCGATCGCCCACTGTAAATATTATGAAATAACGGCATACAACTGGGGAACGGTGTATATATACACATAGGGATACATAATCTTTCGTAAATAATACGTGATGGAGGTGGCTAGATGAAATACCCCAAGTAACAAGAAGTACTTAATCAATTAGACAATGTAATATAGAGGCAAAGCAACATAAACGCCATGAATATAACAACATCATTAAAACATTGACAAGTACCAATAGAGACAATCTATCATTGTATATAAAGAAAATGAGCCGGACCTCAATCTTGGGTATCCCATCTCGGTCTATCGTCTATCATTCCAAACAACGGGACAGCGGTCTCTACCAGAGGAAACCCTCGTTGTATTCCCCCAACGCCGGCGCTTGAGATCCGGTAAACTCGTGATGTAACTCGTCCAAAGCCGCGAAATGAGCCGCGAACTTCAGACCTTTCTTGTTCTCAGCCTCGATACGTTTCCAGTCCCATTCAGTAGATTTCGAATCAACAACCTCCGAAGGGGTTTCTTCAACTTCAAGAACTTCAGGTGTCGACTCCCCACTCGGTCCTGACATCGTCGCCCATCCACCAGGCTTCGGCGGCAAGATATTCGAAGACTGTAGTAGAACTTCTGGGTGGATCGTCAACCGTCCTAGTTTGACCACGTACTTGCTAATACCGGTCGCGAAGATGGATTTCTCGTCAACTTCCTTGGAGCGTATCTTTCCATCCCCTCTAACATGCTTGAAGCCCTTCTTTCCGAACAAGCTTCCATCCCCGAGGATGTAAGCTTTTGGTTTGACAGCTCCCTTCTTCACAAAATGCGAGACAATGTAAATCCATTTTCTATCCCAGCATAGCACGCGAGACCACATTTCGTAGGGCTCATAAATACCGATCTCTCGCTTGAAACTGCACATTACGCTTCCAAGCATGATACCCCATCGCCCAGTGACAGCATGCCCTTCCTTATCTAGAACCAGTTTCGTCCGTTTGTTGTGCTGCAGTGCCTCGATTCCAGGCTGGAGAAGCGCACAGACGACATGCGATCGAGTGACATCGAGATCGGAGAAGTACGTAGAGTTGGATTTATGGAAATTATAATCGCACTCATAGAGCGGGGATCGCGAGCTTGTTATAACGGGCAGGAAGACAGAAGATGGTCCTCTATCTACAGGTATATTTGGTTTGCTGAAAAGGCAATGTCGTAGGATCCCCGCCCAGACTCGGTACTTTACGGATCTTGTCAACACAAGCTCTAGTCAATGTTTTAAGGGGATAACTCACATGCCAAACATAAGGAACATTCTTCCAGTTCGCAAGAATGACTAAGATTATTGTGATTCTTTTGTATTTGCCAGGTCCTGTAACAGTCTTCAAAAGGAGGTCTCGAAGTCCGACACGCGATGCGCCAACGCCTGCTACGATCGACGCCGTGAAAAGAATAGACTTCAAGGGCAAGGCCGCGGCAGAAGCCATGATTGTAGAAAGTACACAAACAATAAGAACTAAAATGAAGGAAAGACTGAGGCGTGAGGCTCTAGCCAAAAAATGTTGAAAACGAGAGGTTCAGCTGCTTATTGCGACATGAGAGCATGCCGAGGCACGGAGTTTTAGAAATTCCGCTCGCCATTGCACTTCACTGTCCTCCTTTCGAGACCAAGATATTTTAGCTGAATATTAGTAACAGATTAGGCGTCATAAGGGCAAATCGCCGAAATACTTAGAAAATTAGTCTATTTTTCTCACTCCAAAGCCATACTTCATGATTATATCTATAAGACATTCACAAAACCTGCTAAAATAAGAGATTGTGACAATCAGTTGTGACTGAACTCCCCAGCAAGCATACGGACCGGAGGGTGTTAAAGTGGAACATCTCATTATCCTTCTTTTATTAGTTCTATAAAGACCTCCTCAAAACGCCACCATGCCTAATACCTAACAAGTGTTAATCAACTTGTATTTGTAAACTCCAAGCAAGATATTATCGCGCTCTCTATTCAAATTTCCCGCCGCCAAATAATCCACCAACGACCTTCCTCCGTCCCTCAACACCCTTAAACCTCTTCCGCTCTCTCCTCTGCTCTGTTTTAACAACTGCAGCTCTTCTCTCGGTCTCTCTCGCAAAATAATTCACTCCACTGTTCTTGCTCCCTCCCCTCTTCACACCATCGCTGCCAGTACTACCAGCCATACGCTCAGTAGCGGATGTACTACTACCAACAGTAGAGGTGGTGGACGCAAGACTGCTGTTTGTGGTAGCTTTTCTCAGTAAAGCGGGAACCTTGAAAGTCGAGGCAGCAGACGAAGCTGTGAATGCCAGGCGTGTGCTAGCTGACATTGTGCTCGATGACTGACGTTTGAGAGAGATACGGTCGATGACGGGCATCTTGGTTCTTCGAAGAGAAAAGGGGTCTCTGTTCTCTTTCTCTTGTCCGCCTCTCCTAGACGGCTGCCCCTCAATTACTAGGTCATCTTCGGAGTCGGACCCTAAGTCTACAGTATGGATCAGAGAATTTGGCTCTTCAATAAGGCTCGACAATGATTCTCGAATCTCTGATAAGTTTGCTGGCTTCTTGGCGGGCTTGGTGCGTCGGAGGTGTGGTGGAGGTCTGGTAAAAGGAAGGATCGTATTAGAAGGATTGCTCTTAGATGGGTCCGTCTCAGTGGGTTGACTATCGGACACAACATGTTGAGTAACATCTCTTTGTGTGTAGGATTGTGAGTCGGTCCCTTCAGCTTCAGCGAAGTCATCTAAGAAGTCCATCTCATCTCCACTACCGCGATCTTCTATCGCACGAAGGAAAGCCTGCCGCTTAGGATTTTCGGCGATCTTGCCAATGCGCTCATCGGACAGAAGAGCTTTTCTCATCTTTGCAAACTCTGCTCGCTTCCTCCGTTTCCGGGCCTCGCCACCGTCGTCTGAGTCTGAGAGATCATAGTCTGCTCCTCGCTTACGTCGGAGCATACCATTGGTGATGTCTTTGTACAGCTTTTCTACCGCTTTCTCATCATTTGCTCGCTCACGATCACTAAATAGAGAATTAGCACGATCATGCATTCAGAAGTTTGGATACCTACGCAAAAAATGCTGCGATCTGTCGCTCGTCGACCTTCTTTCCTCCCTCATCGTCGATCATCTCTTTCAGTAGACTATCGTCTTCATTGTCGCTATCATCGTCGCTTGCACCCCCCAAGCCAGCATACTCATCTTCGGATTCGTCAGCCTGCTCTTGGACCATTTCCTTGGCCTTGCTATTCTTCTTGTCGAATTCATCTACCACAGCCTTCTTCTTCTTAGCTGCTTTGCGCATCATATCAAAGGCATCTGAGGTAATATCGAAATCATCCTCTTCAACCACGCTCTCTAAAGGTGCCACATCGTCCTCTTCGTCCGAGAATGAAGCGACACGGTTTCGTTGACGCAGTTTCCCTTTCTTCTTGACGATAGGAGTCTCCACTGTTGTTTCAGGCAAGGCAGCAGGATCTAGCTTGATGGTATCAACGGTTGATGGAGGTGCTTCACTGAATCGTCCTCTGATTGGAGTGGTATTCTGATATCCAAGATCTTGTGTGGAATCCGGAAATGGAGACATCTGACTGTTCTCGACTAGACTGTCGAACCCATGAACTTGTGACTGAGAGTAATGGAGCGCAATCATTGGTGGAACTGAATCGAAATCTTGGGAGTCAATATCCAAAGTGGGCTGACTCTCCATAACTGTATCTTGCAGCTGAGTGTCCTCCGCCATAGTCGGTACAAAGTCTGGAAGCATCGGCGCAGGAATGTTTCTTAAGAAAGCAAGTTTATCTTTAGGGGCAACTTGACTGGGAAAATCGTCTTCAGCTTCAAGCTGGCTATCGTCCATAGTTCCGGCAAAAATCTGAGTTAGTCCAAGTCCAGCAACGCCGGCGACCGTCACACCAGGGATGAACGTCTTCGTAGCCGAACGAAGCACGGAATTTGGAGCAGCGGGTGAGGTCGTGTGTAACTGCAGAGGCGATTGAGTTTGCGGCACAGAGAATGACTCTTTAACATCTACATCCTCCATGTCTTCATCATCGGATATAACAACCTTCCTGCTACGCCTCTTGTTGAATTTCGCTGCTACGGTGAGCATTTCCTCTTCTCTAGCATCATCGTCATCGTCAAGCGGCTCTTCTGGAATTGTCACATCTATTTCATCTTCGTTGACATCAGATTCACCAGCCTCATCGTCGAACAGTGGATTGGCCGCTGCGGTTTCTTCTTCGTTGGCGTCTTCGTCTTCCTCCTCGCCACTGGCATCACCTTCGCTGTTGTCCAATTCTGCTTCAAGCTCCTCATCTGAACCAGAAGCAGAGCGCTCTAGATCCGAGACTCTTGACCCTTCCCAATCCTCATCATCACTATTGTCGCCAAGAAAATCAACTTCACCATTAGCTTTTCTTTCTTTCTTTGCAGCTACCCTTTCTCGTTGCATGATCTCATCCGCTTCACGTCGAGCTTTTGAAATCAAGTCTTCGACCTCAGCCATCTCCTTTTCTCGCTCTCCAGCTGTTTGTACGATGACACCCTTTTCTCTCAGGGCTTGCAATCGCTCCTCTCTTTCCCGAGTCGCTTGCTGTCGTGCTTTCTGTTGTAGTGAGATCTGCAATTCTCCCGTAGTCATTCCAGGCTTCTTGGAATTTCTATTTATCTGCTTTTGAGGCGATTTGACTTGCGCCAACATTCGTAGAGCGTGAATAGAATGCGACTCCTTTGCCTGTTTAGCGGGAATTCGATCAAAAATGGCATCCATCTTCCTGCGTTGTCGGTTTGGTGTCTTTGCCGGAACTATTTCCAAATCACTCTCTGAGTCTCCTAGCGCTACAATTGTCTTCATGATCTTTGGTGCACGTATCCGAACAGGTCTTTGCACAAACACCTGTTTCTTTTGAGGCAGTTCAGGCTGTGGTACAATTTCATCGACAGCTCTCCTCTTGCCTTTTTCCATGCCAGGCGGCGGAGAAGATCGAATTTGACCCATAAAATCTTTGAGAGTCGGCAATTCTTCGTCATCATTAACTTGGTATTTTTCTTCAGGAGCAACGAGAGTTTTGAAGGATTTATCTGTCTCCCGAGAAGACATAGCTGGCGATGTAGGAGGAGTATCCTTCATTTCGACGTCCGATTGGGGAGCGGGTGAACTCGAACTAATCGCTTCCGAAGGATCAGAAAGATCTTTCTTGGGGCCGAAGTTAAACCTTGTCAAGAGATCTGCTTTGAGATATTTCTTCTTGGTGATAGCGTTATGAGCCAATTGCTGGTTTCGGCTCATTCGTTGGGTTTCCCTGCGAATTTCTTCTTGTGCCCTTTTGCTTGCCTTGCGAGTTGGTTGTGTAAGACGTCGTTCGCCATCATCGCTCATATCATCGTCATCCTCCTCGATTTCGCGGGCATATTTCCTTCTTTCTGCTAGCTGACGCGCTTTCTGCTTCGCCACTTCTGCTTCTCGGGCTTGTCGTTCTGCCCGCTTTTTATGGACCAGAGCTTTAAAACGGTCTGCGTCAGGTGCTGGAAGGTCTGAGTCTGAATCATTGCCAGCGTTCGTTGTAGGCTTGTCTGTAGAGGGAGAAACAAAGAGACCTGGTGAGCCAATACTCTTGGCTGGACTTGATTTTGGTGTTTTGCGGGAGACTATTCGAAGCTTCCTTTTCCTTGACGCAACTAGCACGTCACTTTCATCACTACCTAGGGCCATCCCTTCATCACCTGTTGATTCTGAATATTTGTCCTTGGGAGACAATGTCTTGTTAACCGCCATGCGGGCACTTTTCGTGGGCTGGACATCGTCCTCGGAATGATCCTCATTAGCCATCATTCGTGCTGCCATTCTCCCTCTTGGGAGGATGACCTCTTCCTCCTCATCATCTGTAAATTCCCTCTCATTCAACGCGGCGACTACATCTGTGATGGCTTCTTCGAATGACTGTGTCTTTTGGGTAGGAGTTGTAGGTTCGGATGGGTCCGTTGAAATTAGGCCTGCTTTTACTCGAGTTCTTGCAGAATCGTTAATGCTTTCGTCATCAGAGTCATTATCGAATCGAGCCAGCGCAGCTCTGACCTTAGATCTGGGTGTCAATTGGCCTGGAGAAGATGGATTGGACTCGATTTCGGGGGAGGAACCACGAGTAGACGACATCGTGGTAGATGTTGATTCTAGTAGGGTCAATTAACAGATCAAGCTTTCAACGTCATGGATGATATTCTGTAATAAAATACAAAACAAAAGTGATGCTTGAGTGTGAAGAAATAATGAGTTTGCGACTGAAGAGGTTGGAACAGGACGCGTGAAGTTTCGCGTCTGGACGTGATTGATCTGTGCACCCCTCCCCACTTGTTTCAGCCACCTAAGCCGAGCAGAGCGGGCCGAGATATTGAGAGCATCTCCGAACTGAGCAGTACCCTCATGACCACCAAGCAGTGAAACATTATCATGACTGTACATCTGCAGGTTTGTATTTAAATCAGAGCTTTCATCTCTCCTTATCTCCCAGATGAACAGCTCTACTCCAGCAAAGGTCTTTATTTGATACTTGTCTCTACAGTCTCTACACAGCTTTTCCTATAAGGAGCAACAATACACGAGCATCAAATCCCTCCTCTTGGCACAACTTTCGCAACGATTATTTCATAAAGGGTGGCATAGAACAGGGAAGCGATGGATTTAACTCGTATCCGACATCTTAACAATAACAATGTTAGAACATTGCGAAATTCTCCTCTTGCTGAGATATCAGGGTCCCTCGGAGATCTCGGCACACTTCTTCCACTTATGATCGCTTTGGCAGTCAATAATTCGATTTCCCTTTCAACAACTCTCGTCTTCTCTGGGTTATGGAATATCTTGACCGGAGCATTCTTCGGCATACCTCTTCCTGTACAACCCATGAAGGTCTGTCCCCTCAAACGTAACTCTTCAAGACAAGGTCACATGCTAACAAACATTCCAGGCTATCGCAGCTGTGGCAATATCAAGAGAGTGGTCTATTGAGAAGACTGTATCAGCTGGCTTTACCACAGCTGGCGTGGTCCTGTTTCTCAGCATCACTGGTTTACTACGATGGTTTACTCGTGCGATACCGACCCCTGTCGTCAAGGGAATACAGGTTGGCGCTGGTATAAGCCTTGTGCTATCTGCAGGTACAAGCCTTCTACAACCTCTAGGATGGACCACACCAAATGCCGGAGATAATCTTCTTTGGGCATTGTTTGCTTTTCTTGCTCTTCTCTCAACGCAGAGATTATCCCGGATCCCATACGCTCTGCTCTTTTTCGTGCTTGGCCTCATAATATCATTTTTCATCACAGGTAGCCATGACTTGCCATCGTTCCATTTGTGGCAGCCGTCAACATATCTCCCATCGCCGCTCGACTTCAAAGTGGGCGCACTTGAGGCCGGACTAGGCCAGATCCCCCTGACAACCTTGAACTCTGTCATCGCTGTGTCCTATCTTTCGTCTGATCTACTACCGAACACCCCAGCACCAGGAGTCACTTCCATTGGTATTAGCGTTGCTGTCATGAACCTTGTCGGTGGATGGTTCGGTGCAATGCCGGTGTGTCATGGTTCTGGAGGGCTGGCAGCTCAATATCGATTCGGGGCTCGTAGTGGGGCAAGTATCATCCTCCTAGGCGTCTTCAAGATGCTTCTAGGCTTTTTCTTTGGAGAGAGCTTGGTGGGACTTTTGAAGCACTATCCCAAGGCACTCTTAGGGATTATGGTTCTTGCAGCAGGTCTCGAGCTTGCCAAGGTCGGAGAGAGTCTGAACAACGGCGCTCATGATCTGTGGGAGGTCTCCGAGTCGACTGGGACTAGCGACGGATCTTCATTACAGGAAGGGCCGAAGCAGCAGCGTAAGCTGTCAGAGGAAGAACGTATGCAGAGGTGGTCAGTGATGTTCATGACAGTTGGTTTTCTCCTCGCGTTCAAAAACGATGGCATAGGATTCTTAGCTGGCATGCTATGTCATATAGGTTACAAGTTTTCGAATAGCACCGAAGACATTATAGACCGCATTCATCAATGGAGAGAAAACAGGCGAGAACGAAAAGGTACGAATAGAGGCGAGGAAGAGCAACAGCCATTATTAAATGCTCAGTAAGCCTCACGATTATCTTATCTTGAAAACAACACACGATCTGAGTTTCAGATTACATCATCTTGAACATAAACAATGATTCCCTTACCTTTGATGAAATTTATCGATCGATCTCAACAAGCCTTCGGGTGGTAGCTCCACAAGAGAGTGGGTAGATCTTTCTTTGATAGTGCTTGGGTTTTGGGTTATCAAATCGAAAAGTGGTGCTCTTGATATTCTCAGCGCTTGTGTGTTAGGCAACAAGAATTACTGACAGACCTATAATTCAAACTTCAAGGAAGAATAGCCCTGTCCCCTTCACTAGAATGGTTGTGAAATGATTTACTGGCATTTACATCTACTTTGAAATGCTTCAAGAGGCAGGTTCGGTTTGTTGGCGGGTAAGCCAGCCATCGGTGGCTACAACACCCAAGACTCGTAATTGTTAAGTTTGTAGTACCCTGACAATAGCCTGGAAGGCAATTTAGTCTCTTCGCCCAAAAATCGATTTTCGACCTTAGTACAGGACACTTGTGCGGCAGAAGAAAGGGGCTCAGGTCTGCCACCCGATCTACCTCTAACATGCAAAGAGTCTCGGCTATCGATTGCTCCATCTGAATTTGGATAAGTCTCTTCGACCCCTCTTGCAGCTCTGTCTTTCTCCCAGTGCTCTAATATATCGTGTGGCCAGATAATCAAATCATCCCGTATATTTGGGACCACCATTCCGTTCTTAAGCTGGACTTGGGCTGTTCCTGAAAACCGAAGGTTGTTCAGGAGCCAGCAATTGATCATGTTTCTTTTGCTGTCGGTCGCGGTAACGCTTTGGTCGAAGACAACGCCTTTTTTTGCTTCGTTTTCCAACCAGGCATCGATCGCCCCTTTTCCATTGTATGAGGGTGTCTCCTTGAATTCTTGGCCGCAAGTGACCATGAGTTCTTCTTCTATGCAGGCAATTTGGATTTCATGCTTTCTGCTTATCCCCCCATTCTCGATGGCATCCCATGCTATGCATTGCAATTTGGACTGGAGTAATAACTTCAGTGTGCACAAGCGATTCTTCTTGACGGTAGGATGGTCACTACTGAACATTTCATCTCGAAATAAGTTTTTCGGACGCTTTCTTCGGAATACTCTTTCTTCCATGAGAGAATTGTCTGGATTCATTTCATGAAAAGTCACTAGATGCTCCTGTAATTCATCCCACGTGTCATACGAGATGGAAAGATTACAGCCCCCAAATGAATGGCCCTCTGTCAGATGTCTTCCGCGTTGGTGCGCATCTTCGGATCCGTCTCTCCAGAAGTTTCCTAGGCAATATCGACACGTCTCATAGTCAGTATTATCTTCAAAGGCATCGTCGATTCCGGAAATGCCATCGCAACACCATTCCATGCGTGAAGCAGGTTTTAGAGGGGGGAATGTGGCCTCTTGAGAGCGGTCCATCAAAAGTGATATCTGTGATGCAAGACTCGAAACACTTCGTGCAATGCTTATCATGCTACTTTGACTCGCTGAATGATTTCTCCTTAATCTGTTTGATTGTTTGTCGAAAGAGTCACTCACTCTTTTTTCGAGAGGGCCAAGTTGTTTTTCCAGATATAAATCGAAACCCTCTTCACGATCGAGCGCTGCCCGTTCCAGTCTTGAACTTTGCTCGGTAATCTGATCGCTAATCTGAGCGCTGAGCTGGTCGCGCACCGAACTGAGGCTGTCGAATTTGCGACACAGGGAAGCAATTTGTTCTATCCCAAGCCAATCAAACGTCCTGATACATGTTAATTTTCACTGCTTTATATATATATAGCGGCAAGACCAACCTTCCTAGAGCTGATAGGGTGATTCCGATCCTCTGTTGGTGGCAGGCGATCTTCTTACTGAATTCCTCAGATCCTTTCTTGCCCGCAACTACTTTAGCCTTTCGGAAAAAGGCTGCCATGCCTTTTTCAGTACCTGGGTCAACTTTCACTGTAAATTTTGCCCAAGCGTCAATATCATTAGAGCATTTTTGTGTATGTTCCTTAAGAATTGAGCAATCAACGAACCGAGTGCTCTCGTCTGGTGCCTGTTCAACCAGTGCGATAAATTGCTCAATCTGTAACATTACGTTCCGAAGGTCTTCCAGCTCTCTCAAAATATCCACGGTTTTCTGTGAAGCGGATGAAACATCCTTGAAAAAGTCTGTAAGCTTCACAATGCCATGCAAAGATTGACCGACTAGTGCAAGAATCCCTGCAAAACTCGATACTATTGCAACCGTTTCCATGACGATAATTTAGCATCGTACACTACAAGAGAAGCAATATCGCGGCATGGATCTTAGATGATTAACAATTTTCCAGTTCAGCCGTTTAGGGCGACAAGGCTGTGTGGCTACGTGGCTGTGCAGGCTGTTTGGACAAAGCCACAACGCAGTATGCGAGGCTTATAACTGCCTTACTGAGTATAAACTACACGGTTGTTGATAAAAAACAAATTCTTAATTCTTATTTGATACCTTATGAGCATTCTAACTTCTTGCTACGAGACAAGTCATGGTGGGCGGTCCTGAACTAACCTATAGAAGCAGCTCTCTCTGTGTAAACAGACCAAAAAAATTGCCAGAGCGATTAACCTTTGAGCATAAATGGCATATCCCTGTTGAGCACTTACATCTAGCTGGCAGTGTCCTTTAAACACTGTAAGCATTCAAGCAGAAACACAAGAATAGGCGCTTTACCGAAGAGGGGGTTGTCTTTTCCATTTCAGAAAGCTTTGCTGTTCGTACTTTTTAACAATGTCGTCAATTCTTCACGGCGTTTGGATCACCTCATTGTCTTGTTAGTGCAAATATCTCTAGGTAATTTTTGTGTTTCTCTTCATATACATGGACTTTATCTGTTGTTATGTTCTCGTCTCGTTACCACGACAGCAAACAAAAGAATGGGCATGCTGTATGTGGGGAAAGGGGATTGGTGTTGCATACATCCGACAAATTAGAGATGGCTGCAGGCTGACAAGAATCCCTGTTGAAATGTGGAGAGCAATTGTCAATCTCCCGCGAATCAACCGCAAGTAGTCTGCCTGTCGCCTAGAATGACAATTTCTATACCTCTACAGTGAACATCTTTGTCTCTCAACGCTCAACATGAATATGACCAGCCAAATTTCAACCATAAATAAAATGGCCCTCCTTGGCCTACCCAGAGAGGTCAGGGATCAAATCTACAATGAAGTCTTCAATTTCCCAAATAACCAAATCCTAGCAATTGTACCATTCAGGAGTGCAACAATCAACATCTCAAGCTCAAGAAGCGGGTATCTTAATGAAAGCATAGTTTCAAGAGAAGACCAGAATACATTTCGACCACGACAAAAGTACCTCCTATCACTTCTCCAAACTTGTTCCCAGATATATCACGAGGCAAGAGAAATGGTCTTTGAGCACAACGCAGTGCGCTTCCACTCAATCGGCGCTGTACCGTATGAATTCCAGGGATACTGGGGCGATCTCGTGCAATTTATCCGCCATATCTTCATTGGGCTGGATATCACGAATGAGGTGAAGAACAGTAGTAACATTCTTGATGGAATACTGGAACTAAGCCGGTGGAGACTGATGAGCAACAATCTGAAGACAATCACACTCAATCCTGATTACAGGCCTGGAAGCCTGAAAGATATCCTTTGTCTGACAAACATGCGTCACAGGCGGGAAATGTTCCATGCCGAAGGCGCGTGGAATATCACCATGCTCATATTGGCACAGTGGAGAATCTCAGAAGTGGAGCTGTTTCCTGGGGTAACGAGGAGGATTGAGTTTACTTCTGAAAGTTTGCCGGACTACTACAACAAGAGAATGGATCCTACTCTCTGGATCGAGAAGATGCATGAAGCAGCAGGGGGCGAGTTGTGGTTTGCCAGTCGGCTCTGTTATAAGGATGGAGTAAAGATCTTGGATCCGTTTAAAATGACATGTTATGGTACGAAACAGGTGGCATGGTTTGAGCCGGGCCGTGCTGATCTCTGGACTGATGGCCTCGCTGAGTTGGAGGAATAAGCTATGGTTGTGGGACTATGGTTCGAGGACAACAGTCCGACGACGACGAAGTAAAGAGATTTAAGTAAAGTGAAGAGTGAAATTGATTTGAGCAGGTTTCAGAGCTGGGAGAGATCTTCGGTGGGGGATTTTCTCAGTGAGGTTCCACAATTTCCCATCTATACAGTTTTTTCAAAAGATGTAGTGAAAAAGTACTCGGGCGTCTAGGAAGGTTCTAGATGTAGTTTGAAAAGGCCACAGTTATAGCTTATAATTGTTCGAGGTCTCTATAATTTTAAGAGATCCCTTGTAACAGTTATTAGCACATCTAAAGAGGCTTCAAGCGAATGTAAAACATTGTGACAATTGTCAGGTAAAACCACCTAATAACTCCTATTCTTCACGACCGCTGGTACAACTCTAAAATACCTTTATTCTCCATAGCAGCAGCTACATCTAACGCCGTTCTCCCATAATTGTCTTCCTCAAGCGGGTCCAGCTTCTTCGCAAATAGAGCAAACAACTTTGCATCGTGCCTTTGCATGGAATGCGATCCTATTCTCTTGGCAATAATATGCAGGGCTGATTCGCCCTCATCGCTTTTCACGCTAACATCTATTTGTTCTAGGCCAAAGAGCCCAGCGTAGAGGTCAACATGGCAACAGGATTCTGTAACTTGGTAACCACTGCCAGGTGGGCTAGAAAGGTAGGAGAATAGTGGTGGAGAACTGGTGCTGTCTCGAACGTTTATTGAACCTCCAAGATCGAGATACCTTCGCCAAAGCTTTAGGCAGGCCACTCTATGACTTATAGGATGATGTTCTGAATAATATGACCCTCTCACTGTTAGATGATCCTGCATATATTGTCTTGCAATGTAGTGCAGAGCTGTAGCTCCCTCTGTGTCGCGAATAAAGAAGTCGGCACCAAGGTCAAGCAGCTTGAAGCACACCTCTGGGCGAAAGGTGCGCAAAGCACATTGAAATGGAACAAACCCTGAGTGGTCTTGCTGGCTCATGAGAACCTTGCACTCCTCAGGTTTGCGCTCCAAGAACTGCAAGATGGTGCCTTGCTTAATACTTGGATTGTCTAACAGATGGTGTAGCGCATTTCTCCCATCTTCACTCACCGTCATGAGGTTTGTGCCGTAGCCCAGTAATCTAATCATTGGAAGAAGCTCTTCAGGCCATTCGCATCTGTATCCGTAACTTGGCGATATATTTTTCTTCCAGTCACACGCAGCCAACAGCACACTCCTCCCAGCTTGGTCCCTTACATTGAAGTCAATCATCTCATGGCGGTCAAGAAACGCGCAGACAATCTCGTACTTCGCATGCTCGAATACGTAGTGTATTAAAGTATCATAGTCATTTAGGGGCCGGTAGAGATCAGCTCCGTTCTCAATGAGGACTTTGACGAGAGGTGCAGAAGCTGAGATCGAATGGTGGATCGTAGCTTCGAATGATGCGCAATAAAGCGCAGTCCTAACTCGATCATGCTTTACAGACAAATACTCATTGACAGAATTGGAATTCGCCCCAGCGTCAATGAGCACTCGCAAGGTTTCAACTGATTGTTCTGCTATTACGTCAAACATGAGTGACCCTTTACCCGCAAGCATATCTACACCGTGTGTCAAAAGAGCCTTCATACATTCTGCGGAATTCGCGGCCATGTGAATAGGCGCTAAGCCCTCGTCAGTAAGGGGATTGGGATCAGCGCCCAGGTCCAGCAAAAGTTCTACACATTGTGGTGTCCAATATCGATGGCCAGGGTTATCTTTAGCTAGGTAATCAGAACTACGACCCCTGCTGGCGATATGAAGTGGTGTTTCTCCATTCCCGTTCTTGGCGTTGATACCTGCTCCATGACCGACGAGGTAACGAATGGCGTCCAGCTGCCAAAGGGAAGTCGCCAAGGCTAGATTGTGTAAAGCTGTTGATTGATTGTAGTGCCCTTTACATAGGTAGGGTAGCTTTTCCTGTGATCTGGCATTGACATCAACTGCACACTTTTCAACAAGTGCTTCAAGCATTTCCAAATTGGGAAGCGCTCTTTGGCATGCGATCTGAAGTATAGGGATAACATCTTCGGATTCTTGTAAATCGATCTTGAGTCTATCTTCAGTTGGCCGCACAATAGGGGCTGTGGTATCATAAAATGATACTCTTGGTGCTAATCGTAGGATAATTTTAGTTATTCCATAATTTGCTGCGAGTTTCAACAAAGAAAATTCATCGTAGAAAGGGCTCTCGGTATTCCGTTCGTGGTGTGCAATAATCCAGTCGACATCTGAGGGTGTGAGATAATTAAGATACTGTGAGGGTGAATCTATGACTTCCTGCATCGCAGGTCCAGCAAGCGCTTGGCTTGTCGAACCTGGTCTCAGCTTAAGTGCCAATTTGACTTGTAAACCAGTACTCATTTCTTTCAACCGGAAAGACTCCTGTATATTTTAGTGTGCGATTTGTAGCGCAACAGTCACTTCAAAACATCCCAACGAGAGAGAAAGATCTAAGGGGGTATGGTGGTAACTATCTTCGTCGTTTATATTGGCACCATCTAACAAAAGTGAGGCCACGATGCCACCAACTTCCCCAGGACCTTCTACTGGCAGACTAGGGGTTTTGCTATAATCATTTTTCGATGAATACGATGGAAATTCCCGAGGATCATATACTTTCTCGGCGGGTCTGCCTTGGTCAGGTGAACCCGGTCCACAAGAGTTGGTCCGATAGCCTTGCAATTGCCAAAGAGATTGATTTAAAGCAAACTCTGCACAGGCGTGAAGTGGAGTTCTTTCCTCGAAATCTTTGGCATCAACTTTAGCCCCAGCTTTGAGTAGACTATGTACTGATTCAGGACACCCTGAAGTGCATGCATCATGGAGTGCTGTCCGTTGATTTAGGTCTGCTGTATCGATAGTTTCTGGGTTAGATTTCGACGCTAGCAAATGAACTATTTGGCTTTTCCGAGCGCGGCTAGCAATATGAAGAGCGCTTCTGCCCTCCTTGTTTAATATCAAAGAATCCGCACCAGCAGCAAGAAGCCGGGCAACTCCCACCTCAGAGCATGTGGCTGCCACTATCAAAACAGTCAATTAGCGCCGATTCAAACCCTGTTCCCATTAAAAGGGTGCCATCGCATTTAAAATTCTACTTACAATGCAGTAGCGTCATTCTGTGATTATCTTGTTCATTTATCTCAAAATATGGACTGTCTTGAAATAATTCCAACAGTGGAACACGGTCTGAAATGTTGTTTCCTTGTTGTTCGGGTACATGAAGGTGCGCAGGTGTACGGCCACTTTTATTCTTGCTGTTAGGTCGAATTCCAAGACCCAAAAGATACTTGACAAACTTTACACCCGGTGTCTGGCCATAAAATCCATAGCGAGAACCCGTAGCTGCGTTGATTGCAAAATGCAAAAGAGTATTTCCATCGTGATCAGGTTTCAGAGGGTCTAAACCCAGGCCGATAAGGCTTTGAAGTCTTTCAACTGAGTTGCAGCTTTGGGCAGGATTGAGGATCGAAAACGGCGGGTGTGATGCGTCTTCTGATTTTGATCGAACGTGGCCGAGAAGAAACAGTCGAATATCAACATGGGGGGAAACATCTTATGTGGAAATATCAACTTTGTAGCAGGCAGTACGAGCTGAGCTAATGATGCGCTTGAGATAAGCATTCACCTTTAATGTTACATATACGATTCTACTTGCTATTCACAAGCGCTCTGAAATCCGCGTTACTCTTCGTAGGCTTGCTATCTTCCTTGGTGGCACTTCCATTCTCATCCGCATTACCACGTACCTTTTTCGGTGCTGCATAACCTAACCCTCTCTTCACTCCGAGACCACCTCTCCCACCAGCAGCTGGTCTTCTAATCGGAGCACTGGACTGCATGAGAGTTGGTGAACCTTTCTCTTTCTCCTTGGTAGCAAGGGTATTATTTGTTTTCATCTCCTCTTTCTGTGAGAAGAGATCCTTCCTACCTCCAGTCCGAAGATATCTACCTGGGACGATCTCATAATTCTCTAGACCCAGAGCGGCACGACCTGCTGCTGCAACATCGACATATTCAATGATCGCACCCTGATGATCGGGACGTAGAACAAGCTTGACAATTTCACCGAAAGGCTTTGCAATAGCTTTGATCCGGGTATCGTTGATGGTGTCTGGGATATTCATTAACGTGATTTCTCGATTTGTGATCTCCGAGCGATTAGGGGCATTCTGGGCATGAGTATTTGGATGACTATCGGGGGCCGGCGAATCAGATATGATGGAGTCATGGTCAAAATCAGGCGCCGGTGACATGGAAGTTCCTTTCATCGTTGCAATGCGCTTGAAGTTCTTTCCCTGTGACATCTCGACATGAAGAATACGAGATCTCAATTTTGTGTTGCCCAGATCTAGGGCGGCAGTGGCTTCTTCTTTCCGTGTAAAGGCAATGAACGCTGCGCCCTTGCTATTCCCCAAGTCATTCGTCAAAAGGTTGACCCTCTCGACGGTTCCATACTTTCCAAACACCTCTTTGAGATCATCTTTTGTAAGTGCCAAGTCAATACCCGTTACATGGAGCTCGCGGTCCTCAGCCGTTGCACCTTCTCGACCCTTCCTGTTTGTAGGATCGGAGTATTTTGCCAATAGCTTGTAGGGTCCGTCTTCGCCACTCACCATTTTGCCATCAAGCTTGGTTGCAGCAGCAGCAGCTTCTTGGTTTCGGAATGAGATGTAGCAAAATCTACGAAGAGTATTCTTCTTCAGACTGGGCCATCGAATATCAAATATCTCGCCACAATCCTTGAAGAGCCTCGTGAGGAAAATGTCGTCGGACTCAGGAGGAAAGTTCGTGACATATAGAGTCAGGCCCGTGGCCGGTTTAACACGAATTTGTCGATCCCCAAAATACTTCTGGTCTCGTAGAAGAGATGATTTAAGGTCATCTGTGCTTTGGAATTCGATAAGTGCCGTGGACGACTGCCCATCTGATTCAGTTTTCAAGGTGATATTTTGAATGTGACTAAGCCCGTGGTCCTTGAAATATCGCTTGACTTTGGTCTGAGTTACGTCAGGAGGGAGTTTCGCGACTAGAATTGTTGTGTTCTCCCGGTCTCGCTTCAAGTGTTGCTCCTCATGGTCTACTGCAGTTGACTCCTGCTTGGCCCTCTTTGCAGAAACCTCGTTTTTATCTTCTGGAACATCTTCTCGCTTCCTTTTAGAAACCCTGGACGGTGATTCCTGTACCTCTTGTTCGACGGCAACTGCAGGCTGAGCTTGAGCATACAATGCAGCCGCTTCCGCAGCCTCATTCTGCCGTCTCTTGATTACAGTTTTCGTATATCTCCGGATAGTGTTTTTTGCTGTTAACAGAGCATCTACTTCTTCATGGTTGCTACAATGACGCAGATATATTTCCATCACTTTCTCAGGCCAGTCCATGTTATAAGATCTGTGAACGGCTTCTTTTAGAACGTCGGTGGCGCGAGTTGGTGGCAGAACTGGAGGTCGGACAGTCATTTCCCAAAAATAGTACTGCTGCCAGAATTCGTATCCATTACCATGTTTCTTGACCAGCTTCTGCCAATATCCTCTAGCTTCCTGGAAGGGGTCATCTTTTTCTTCTGTGACGGCTTTTTGCTTAGAACCATTTGCTTTCTGTGTTAGGTACTGAATAAAGATTCTCTCAACCCTGAACATTGGATCCCCACTCCAACCCGACTTGCCATGGCGTCTTCGTCCCCACTCTTCCACACTTTCCAAAGCAGTGGGAAGGCCCATATCTGCAACATCTCTATCTTCTTGAGTGGCATCTGGTGCTACAGCTCGTCGCTTGAGGTAGCTACTCCAGGCAGCGTAGAATTCTATCACTTCGCCCATGCCATCTCGATCGATGTCTCCGGTCCCTGTCGCGGCGTGTTTAATTTGCTCAATGTAGGAGAATGGCAACCCTTTTGCTTCCGCGCAGACTATGTAGCGCGCCCAAAGAGTTCCGGAAAATGGGCAATGGCTGGTGGCTCTCTGGCAGATTGATAGTATATCGGTGGGGGTTTCCGATATTTCTTCCTTCGTGCTCGAGACAAAAGTAATGTAATCCTCCCAAATTTCCGGATCGATTCCCAGAGATGTGGAACATAATGCTCGTTCAAATAATGCGATACAGAGATAAGAAGGGCTTTTGGCCTGACCCTTCTTTGGCCTTTTGATAGACTGTGCGATTTCCCAGTCTAGATATTCTTTCCATGCCGACAAACATTCAATAGTATCCTCTTTGCGCTTCTCTAGAGTCCATTCAAGTGTTTCACGGTTCGCGTAGAGAGCTTTCGCCGCTGCAGCGGACCGTGTAGCCTTTAGGAAAGTCTGCTCATAAGCGGCTTGGTCGTAATTCGTTAGGAAACTCGAAAACATCGAACTCGTCTCATCCCATGTCGCATGTGGTATCTGCAGCCTTTCAAGAAACAGGTTCTTTATGCACTCAATATCTGCTCTGTTTTGCGACTTGGATAACTGCTCCAGTTCGATCGAGATCCAACGGTTCCACAGTTCATGGCTGTCATTCAGTCGATACTTCGTCGCCGATGCTCCCTGCTGCCACTCTCCTAGAGCCGCCTCGAGTGAGAACAATTCTTGCCCCAACATCTGCTCTTCGTCTGGCCATCCTGCGTCACCATTTTGGCAGTCCGTGTAGAGCGACCAGTACCATTCACAGTATGCTAGCCACAATTTGCTCGACCAAGGTTCTGCCTGCAGAGCCCTCTTGTACAGCTCCACGACACCAACGCGCTCTCCTATATCGCGTGCTGTGCGACTTGCTTCGTCGACGAGTGCAAGCCAGGAATCCTCTCCGATCGGGTCAGCCATGTTTGCGATAAGTTACCAAGATGGGTGTGTCGTAGATAGGCAGGGTGACGAGTCTTCGTCGGGCCAGTCGAGATCTCTCAAGTCGCGAGAGACCATCTCAAATTGCTCAAGTAAGAAGATTCAATAAAATTTGGTCAAATACGAGCTGTAGTCGAGGAACTCTCAAGCTGGGTTCCCAGGCCTTATTGCCGGTTTCTGTCATCAGAAATTCTACTTGCGCTCACCGTCTTGGTGACTCAGTCACGTGGCGATATCAAAAATGTAGCTGCGGTTTCGTGTCGCTTGAGGGTCAAGGAGTACATCAACACCATCGAGGCAGAATGAGCTTGAATCTGCCTATACGGCGAGCAGCCGGCTCGGGTATGTATCATCATTGTGTGTATCACCATCTGCAGACTAATTGATGTCTATAGCCTCCACCCTAACAAGCTCTCAACCCTCATTCAACCACCTCGTACCCCGTTGCCAACAACATCGAACCATCTTCGGCTTTGGCAAACTCTGGGGCGATGGAAGTCAATCCAAGAAGCTTCCTACTAATGCTATCGCCGCCGACTATCTTAAGAAGAAAGCTACCCAACCACAATATATCCCCGGCGACCTTGGTCAAAGGTCCATCTTCGACGACGAGGAAGCAGGTGGTACAAAACCTCGAAAACGGAAAGACACCCCGTCCAATGTCGTGGCAGTCGACCCGCATTACCGAAAACCCGTGTTAGATCCTAATCCAGAGACTAGGGAGAAATGGGAGAGGAAGATGGTGGTGAGGATGATTAAGAAGAGAGGACATCTTTCACGAAAACAGCTCTTGAGGCAGCAGGAAAGAGAATTGTTGGCCAAGTCTCACTACTTTAAGACTTCCGTGAAGAAGTTGGTCCCGCTCGCAAAGCAGATCACCGGAAAAACGGTCGAGGAAGCTATTGTACAAATGCGATTTTCCGTCAAGAAAGCCGCGAAGGAAGTGAAGGAACATCTCGAGCATGCGAAGAACGAAGCTATCGTATCTAGAGGAATGGCCCTTGGTGAAGTCAATTCTGAGGACCCAGCCAAGCCAATCTGGATCCAGACGAAAGATGGGAAAGCGCTCAAAGTAGACGACCCGACCAGGTTATACATCCAGCAAGCTTGGGTAGGCAGAGGGAGGTACGGAGAAACACTTGATATCCGAGCTAGAGGGCGAGCGCATGTAATGAAGAACCCTTCGACAGGTAAGCCTGATTCAAGTGCTGTGTCATCAGATTTCATCAGGTACTAAAACATCACAGCTATAACGGTAATCTTGAAAGAGGAAAAGACCAGGATTCGCGAGCACGAGGAGAGGCAGGAGAAGCTCAGAAATCGGAAGACGTGGGTTCATCTTCCAAACAGACCCGTTACTGCACAAAGACAGTATTACTCTTGGTAGATGGCGATGTATGTAAGATGGGCGACACTGTAAATCTAACTTCATGTACCATATAGATGTGACCTCAATAGAACTTCACTTCTTAGCAATTCTCTTTAAACTTGTATGCTCTGTGTAAGTTGCAAATTTGGAGTAGCTAATTTTTATAAAAGGAAACAGATTCAAAATGCTGTAACTCAGTCATGAGTCAATCACTTGGAAACTACTTCGGGGGTGTTGGTATCGTAGAAGCGCGAACTCTGCCGTGCTTATAGCCCTCTTTTCTACATTCTCAAGCGGGGTGTAACAGAATGCAATACTTAGCAGACCCCAATAATCCTCACTCCAGAGCCAAGGCCATCTTCAAAGGACACCCAGGTTATCTTGTAGCTTTATCACAATTCAATATCTTAGACTCTCGAAGATATTTACATTGCTTTACTCTTCATTTCAAAAGCTTTCAACTAGGGATGAATTACATTATTCATAGAAATCGACAACCTTTGACACTCGGCTACACATTTCCTTAACTTAAGGAACATTTACATTATCCCTCGGTCTTCCTCAAGGAACAATCATTTCACCTTAGCAACTAGGCCCCAAACTCTGTTTCAGCGACGGCTCCGACTTTGCGACTTACCCTTCATATACGAAATCCACAAACGCATGTCGCCTCAGACCTTTCTTGAGGAACTCACTCGACGACAATATTAACACACTTTGATTCAATCTCTGTAAGTGCTGGCACAGTTTTTACTATCTTTAATTGTCCTTGGTGGACGCACCTAGTCAAAACGATGTAGAGGATCTCATAGTTTGAAATTGACGTATCTCTACTGGATGCATTTCCCACTTCTTGGTAAACTTGTACATGATTGGGATACAAACGAAAAATCATCGAGGAGGGGGAAATGGCTTTGAGGACCATTCTTGGATCTGTTCCTTCTTTTCTCTCTTTGAGATCTGTGTGTGTATGGATGCCTCCTTTCTACATATCTTCTCCTTTGTGGACACAACAGTTAGACTCTCTTTATAACGGCTAACGTGGGAGTATCTTCCTAGCCCTTCTCTCTTATTGGGTTCGGCGTACTGTACGGGAGTAGAGATGTTTACTCTACGCATACCTAGAACTATTACGATCCTCATAGCTCAATATAGCCTAGTAGATCTTCAGAGTAGAAAAACACAATCTATTAGATGAGCAAAGGCCGGAAATAATATTGTAGCTCCGCTCATATTGTTTGAAAATATTACTATTCCTGAATGCCATCGATTATAATTATACGCAGCGGACATGCACTTGCTTTCACAATTCGTGTGGATATATGACCTTCTGTCGATGAACTAACTCTCACAGACACTGAAACCAGTCCATAAGATCGAATCACTCGAAATTTTTTACCACACTTGTTGTAATATAATTACATACTATCAGGAACACAGCTTCAAACATTCTCATCCTCCTGTCCCCTCTTCACATCCACCACAGCATGTTCCTTCCCCTTCTCACCCTTACCCCCTATCTCTAACCCCACGACTCCCCTTTTCGCCCTCCTCTTCGCATCCACATCATCTCTCCACTTCCTTCCCCAAAGAACCGCACTCCCCGTCGCCAAACTACTCACTACCAAAAACGCCGCACTCACCGTACTGAACCAACCCACCCCAATCTTCTCTACAGCTGGCAGCACCGTCGCACTTCCCAACGCCGCAAACAGATACCTAATAATGTAATTCCCCGCGATAACCTCTGCGCCATGCGCCTGCATCACATCTAGACAATACGTATTAACGCTCGGGAAACAGAACAGCTGGGCAACCCCCTGACAAAACATCATGATCACCGGTAAAACAACACCACCGAAGCGTTTCTCGATAGACCAGCCATATACCAACATACAAGTTGGTATCACAATTCCCATGAAGGGAAGACAGGAGCGCAGACGATCTTCCGGGACGCGGACACCACCGCGTTTGGCCTTCCAGGTTTTAGTTACATGATCAGCGTAGCGACCACCAAAGAAAGTGCCAAGTATATACCCACATCCGGGCGCGAGGTAGAACAGGCCGGATTGAATCGGCGTGGTGAGGTTGAAGCGTGGGTTGAGGATGTAGCGGATAGGCGTGAGTAGAGAGTACATATTCCAGACCAAACTACTCGATGCCAGTGCAACCATGATAAGGTTCGGATATTTATATAGACGGAGCACACGCCAAGGGTTCAACATGGACCAAAGAACACGAACTTTAGCGCGGATGGGGAGGCCGATGAGTTCATCTGATTTCTTATGGTGAGCGGTCTCAGGTAGTAGGAAGTACGCGCCGACTGTAGCGACGGCAGCAAGTGCGGTTTGCAGGTAGAATATCACGCGCCAGGATTTGAACGTTACGATGATGCCTCCAATGAAGGGCCCAAATGCTGGGCCGATGAGTGTTCCCGAGAGGAACCAGCCCATGGCTGTTGCGCGCTCTGTAGGGCGGTAGATATCGCCAATACATGAGGCGCCGATGGTAAGGAACGAGGTGCCTTCGAAGGCCGTGAGGATGCGGAAGATAAAGTAGGAGGTGAGGTTCGGGGAGAGTGCCGTCCCGAGAGAGCAGAGAAGGAAGAGGGTGGCGGTGATGATGCATATCTGTTTAGAGAGTGTTAGTCTTGGGTACTTGAATAGAAACGATGAAAAGGGGGGAGGGAGGAGAAGCGAACCCAGCGACGTCCATACACCTGACTAAGAGGCCCCCATACCGCAGGCGAGACACCCATAAAGAGCATATAGAGAGCATTACTCAAGTTGATAATCGTGCCCGTGCTTTTGTACGTAGCTGCGACCTCGGGCACAGCAGACAAGATCGTAGTGCTGGAGATGGGAGCCAGAAAGCTACAAAAGGAGAGAAGAGCGACGATTACAAGTTTCCGGGAATCTGAGAGCCTGTCATATACCTCATCTGGAACCTCGACAAATGAGGTGTAGGGTTGTATTGGTGCATCGTGGGTGTGAGAGGCTTGGATCTGTAGATGGGTTATGTTAGAATTGTGATCTGCTGTGGTTGCCGTCCTGATTGATGCTGCGCCATCTGCTTCTGATTGTGGGTGTTGTTTCTGCTGCCGCAGCTTTTCAGTCTGGGCTATCGATTGTTCATTCAAGTTTTGAGACATAACGAATGAGTGGTAGTTTCTCTATTGAAAATATATAGATGAGGGATCTCGCTTCGGGTCTGAAATTCTAATCTGGTGGGTCTAAAGAGCGAGTTTGATAAGACTCCTCTCCTCGACTCATGAAAGGAAACTGCTTCCCAATTCGCAATTGAAACGAGTGTCTAACAATTGGAGAAGATTGAAGAGATACAGAACATTGACCCAATGTTGACCCAGAAACTGTCCATCGCCGTTGTAATAAAGGAACGGTAGTTGGTTCATCGCTGTCCGACAACGGCTTTAACTAGTATCTAAACAAGCTAAAATGCCGCAAGGAAAAGAACATCCATCACCTTTTACTGGTGGTTCTTCAGCTAATTCCCGGTTGTAGAGTGGGGTGGTGGATGGCGGGTGCAGACTTCCCCAAGAGCCTCTCAAAGTAGTATCGGAGTAGCGTTTCTCCGGCCACTTAAAAAGTTGGATGGGCAATATCTATGCAGTGGTATGATAGGTAAATGAAAATGTAGACGTCGTCCCGCTTGAGCGCCCGTCGAACAACACTTCCTTGAAGATGTACCTAAATTCTGCCACGCTTGATATGATCCACAAGCATACTTCCACACATAAAGAAACCAGCCTTGGGAGTTGAGAATGCTGAATGATGGAGATCAAGTGATAATCAAGTTCCTGGAACGCTCATCCCCGAGACGTGAGCCTGGCTCTAACACAAAGAGAGATGTCGTTGCAAACCTTCCACCTCATCTTGATGGTGGTTAATAGAACTTGCAAGAAGTTGCCGTCTTGCCGAAGGCCGCTAGCTTTACACAATAAAGAGGGGGCTCGAGGGTACGTCAGGATAAGGTTGCAACTTGCAAGAGTGCTACGATGAAAAAGAAAACTGGAGATGGATGGGGCTAACATACATACTCAATACTTCAGTAGCATTCAAAGACTACAGCACAATCAATGGACAACGCAGAAGGAGGGGTATAGGACAGTTCTAATCCCGTGAAGACGGATGAGGGGCCATAGAGCAGGAGCCGAAGAGCGGTGAGGTCGCCAAATGGTCCGGCCCTTTCTCAGGGCATGAAGAACGCAAGCGGTGAGTAAGTTATCCCCATCAGACCGAAAGAACTTGGACATCCCGATAGCTTCTGCATGAAGATCTTGAAGCTCGGTCGGAGGATGCGAATCTGCATGAGAGATTCGCTGTGCGTCGAAAGCCATGCATGACAGCGTTGTATTGAGATGAGAGATGCACACCGATGTTATCGCGCATGAATCGTGATTCGTGAGGGGGCGAGGAGGGGTCGGAATGAGGGGTCGGTCTCGCTCGCATTGTCTTATCTGACTTGTGTGTCTTCGCAAGAGACGGTACACACTCGTATGATATTGTGAGACATCATATCCGAGGCTTTTACTGCAGGGAGAATGAAGAGATCTCGAACAATTGGCCTCGCTATTCATGCACGTCGAGTCTGAGAAATACGAGTAGTTCCGCCTCCACATTACTGCTCAGATTGTTGGCTGGGTTCTTGGCTAGGTTTTACAGCTTTGCGTAAAACCCCTTATTGATAGAAAAAGGTTCGTTCTGTAGTGTGAAGTTTATTAGCTTATACTTGTTATGCGTTGAGATGAAAGCGCTTCTCAGATCAGGGCCAGGCCATGTGGAATGATTTGGCATAATAAAATGAGGCATTCTGTTGTTGGATCACGTCAAGACGTATAAGTATAGAGTGAAAAATCAAGAGTATCAATAGATTGTCGTTTATGATCTTTTGGCCACCCCGAGCAGTACGATGGCCATGAGATGACAGAGATGCTATTTGGCTTAGATTTCTGGAATTGCGCGAGTCTCAAGCATATCATCAAGCATCCCTTAGCTACCATCCGCAACTACCCAAAAGTGATTTTCTGTTTAGTCAAGTCCCTGAAAACAGTATTTAATACTTGGCGCTTTCTCTCTCTGTCGGCATCAATCTCATCATCTGCTGCACGTTTTGTGGACTCGTCCTCCCTATCTAGTAGATCATCTTCGGCAGTGCGAGGTAGCCAAGCTCTAATCTGACCGTCTGTATGGGATGAGTAGATGCCATCAGCCTCACCCTTCCAGACTAGACTGGTTATACGGTTTTTGACATTTCGCTCTCCAGTCTTTGACCTCACCGCGGCGATATTGGGCCCAGGAACTCGGAGTCGCTTAAGCAGTTGGCCTTGGTGCACTTCGAAGACTAGTAGTTCTCGTTCATTAGGATAGAACAGGAGATCCTGACCAGTTGCTACAGAGGCACTCGGAGAAACTACCAGTGGCAGAGTTGAGAGGTGGCTATTTCTCAGAGTTGGACCGAAACTCACAAGTGTATTGGCTCCAGTCGAGGCATCCCATACTCGAACTCGGTCGTCATGGCCGGCTGAGACAATGTGACAACCATCGCCAGTCCATGTTAGTCCATTTACCGCTCTTGAATGAGATTTGATTGCAACTCGTGATCGAGGCCTAGGCCCAATCCCAGCATCCCCTGTAATACCTTCAGAGTCTTCCATATCCAACACGCCCAACGCCGCTGAGCTTTTTCGGATGTCCCATAATCTCACTGTAGAATCAGTGCCTCCACTTGCGAGAACATGCTCAGTCCTGGGATTCCATGCCAATGATAGAAGTGCGCCATGATGGCCAGCCAGTGAATGAGTATTTGACCCAGAACGAAGATCCACAAGCCGGACTGCTGGATGTTGAGTCGCACAAGCTACAAGGAGATGGCTTGCAATAGGCGAGAGCGCATGTGTATAGACAATGGAGCTCAAATCAAAGTCTGCTGATACCTGCTGGGTTTCGGTAGCATATAACTTGAGGTGGTGGTCGTAGGACGAAGATAGGAAAGCCGCAGAATCAAATGGATAAAAACTGAGATGTGTGATTCCGAATTTGTGAGCAGAAGCAGTACTGCGTTTATTTTAGCGTTCAGCTTCCTACCGATTCTGGATAGTACCTACCGGGTTATTGACACACTTGGCTTTAGCACATTGTTCCCAGAAGGTGAAGAATGATTCCTCAGATCCCAGATCCTTAACGAAGAATCCGCACCGCCTGACACAAGGCTATTTCCATTTAGCAATTGGGATTTTAGGGTAAAGGGGCTATTGACACACATTCTGCTTTCAATATCGATTGCTAAAGCATTCACACCAGACTGGTGAGCCCATAATCTAGACTCTTCGGAGGATACGATAGCTGGCTCTCCACCGCTGTCCTCGGGAATTGCCTCTTTCTCTCCGCCATCGAATTGTATTTTTGGACATGGATGTATCGAGTGGATAAGCTGGGAGGTTTGAGTTCGCGCGAAAGCTGAAGCGCGGAGAGCGCCTATAGACCGGTCAAAGAGAAGGTGATTCATGCATCTGAAGGTCAAGAGGACAATGGCGCAATGCTGTTGCAGCTCAGCAGGAAGGTTGTTGCTTTTCCCACAATCCGGGATATTGTCCTATTGGCACTAATGGCACTACTGGCGCAATCCTGACCCAATGGAAGGGTTATTGGGATCGTGTGGTGTTCGGAGAATTATATATCCTGGGAATTGTTATGGTGTTGTGGTGTGCAGATGCTGAAATCCTTCTAGCCCTTGAAGTTAACCTTATTAGTCGCCCGGAACACTACAAGATTCCCCGCGAGCCGTACCGCGACTTCAGCTTTCCAAACGCGTGGGAGAACAGCAAAACAGACGTCACTAACTCTTGAAATACCTTTTCTTTTCTTTTCTTTTCCTTTTATGTCAACCACCGCAACTGCGAGTATTCCGCACTAATTTGTACTGGTACCTACCAACGTATTAAATTCTCCGTACTGTCCTTAGCTGCCACCTGACTCAAACTGAGTTCTTTTCACTGTCCGAATTTGCGCATCGCCAAATGAGTACAGAATAGGTCAAGCTTCACATCCTCCACGCTCCATCATTGACAATTTGCCTTCGCCTTCGCGTCAGTCCCTTTCTGTATGGCTTCCCAGACTCGCGAGCCACCTGCGGCTCGAACTGCCAGGGAATTACGCTCCGTTCTCCTCGCGCCCCCTCCTTCGCCATCACCACCATCAGAAGGGGAGAAAAAGAGCGCAGAGTCAAAGCGCAAGTTACGCCAAACCACTGTCTACGACGCAGTCGCAGGTACGCTTGATCTTCCACGTTCTAGAAACATCAACTGAAACATAAACATCATAGGTAGAATCTCTACCGATGGCTTTATCCCCAAGCAAGCGGTCTTCCGGCCCACACGAGATACACGATATTCATCAGCTGTCGCATCGACCCCTGAGGCGATTTTGTTCCGTCGGAAGCTTGCGCCAACAAGATTTGCGGAACACGACATCTACTTTGCCAACGAGCGAGATGTCCAGGCCATTGACGTGCCAGAGTCCGACCTTCTGAAAGCCTTGCACATCTACACCTCGGACTTCTACTCGAGAGCCACCACAGATGGCGGTACGGTGGATTGGAGGAGTTTGGACGAGACAGCACTGATTGCATTGGGTATTTTGATGGAAGAAGTCTGCCGCCTCGGACAATCATCAGACTTGGCACTCACCGAGGCGCAAATGTCGAACGATGACTTGGACGATTCAGCCAGGCTGGGCCGCCCCAAGACCCAACCCTCGGAATTAAACAAGAGGTTCGCCAAAAGGCGACGAATCGATACACACAGCGTTATCGAGGGCGACGAATGAACTTTCAATATTCGTTGACCAGGGCTCGCACGCATTTAACTCTCTGTCCTGATTCGATCAAAAGCCCTGTCATGGGGCCCCGTCAATACCACTCCGTTGGAAACCGCGCCGTAAATGTCTTAATTCTCCAGACTTCAGAGCCGAGAGAGCATCTTCCCCCTTCCAGAATGTTTCTTGTTCTCGGACTGTTGACTTCGATGACCACAACCCAAGACGAGGGCTTGCCATTGTCAGCCTCTGGAGACATATTCTTTCTTGCTTCTTTAGAGGGGGGTTTGGTGGTTTAGAGAGCTCAAAGATTGTGCTGGATCATCACTTTCTGCTAGAATTCGTCATATTCTTCTTAGATCCTGCGTGGTTGGCACAGGGTTTGCGATCAGTAAAGTAACCGTGATCCGTGACTCAGTTGCGTGTAAGCATCCCAAACGAGAATATGTGCTTACTGGCTGACCGAACAGCGGTAATTTCTACCATGGAGTTTCAGGCGCGTGACCAAGTTGTGCCGTGGTGGCTCTTCCAATATCGCCAATTCCAGCGCGCCTTCAAATGTGATGAAAACACTGCCATATAAATAATTATATGATACCCTGTATTGTCAAAGCAAAAACTGATAATTCGGAGGATGTTTCTTTTGAGGAAACTTCCGCGACAACTGCATCGGAGAATCGATGCTAGAGTGACAAACAGCATAGCGAATGATCATCTAAAGTACCGCTGGCCTTCTTCGTCGAAGTCTCTTCGACTGGAAACCAGACCTATTTTTTCATGTTGATAACTCTGGCCTTCGGCTTCTACTGTACCTAGTGCCACAGGATCTTTGCAGACACCAAGCACTCTAAACCTGACACACTAAATGACTGGCCCTGGGTGTACTTACTACTGGAGGCGGCTACAGGTCTGAACAGACTTGAGCGACGCTCTTTTGAGGCACAAGTGGTACCACGTATGAGAGATGGTATTAAATCCCTCCGATCACCTTTTCAGATCTCTGGGCCGTACGAGTAGACATGTAGACATCTGTTCCCGACGATGGCATTATCTAACAGGACCACCATCAAGAGTTCTAAATTCATCGATGCAACTACCACCCACCCGCAGAGAGACATTCCAGCCTCATGTCCGCCTCCGTGGACCATCGGGCACACTTCATGAATAAGTGTCCGTGCCCTCTCACAACCTGGAGCAGTGGAGTCCAAGCAGCCTCGTTCATCACAAGGGGACTCCAAGATCTTCAATGGCATGCTGCTAGCATGGGGTGATCTGCTCTCCGAATGTCGACTTTCCAGTCAAAGAAGCATGCTCCAATAGTTGACTGATATAATTGAAATTATAGGCATTAAATGATAGCGCTTCCTGTTAGTTTTGTCGCTTGGAGGCGCTTGCCAACAACTCTGGCAAAAGCGCAGAATTTTGATGCGAGAATGAGCGATGATCAAGATTGAAAAGGGTTTTATGCCTTGTTCTCGCGGAGCCATGAAGAGCCGAGAGTATTCAGTTCCCAAAAGTTCGGTCTCTCTGGTCAGACCTGGCCTCAAATGGTGGAAAAGCGGTCAATTGAAGAAGAGATGGAGAAATCACCAACCAAGTTCCCAAAACAGATCTACAGTCTTTGCTAGTGAAACCTAAATGTTTTCACAACTGAAAAAATTTACAGGACAACATTCACTCTGAAGCTAGACCCGCCAACGCTAGACTTAGCCTTACTGCCGTTTTATGTCAGAATCGTACGATTTTAACTTCACAGGAGTTTCAAGTTACCTTCACCCGGCGTGACAACAGGTACGAATACTTGAGGGTATCTAGCAACAGATACAATCACACGAGGACATTCTTTGATTTAATGGACAAATGCATTCACTCATTGAATTGTTGCATTATCAGTATCTGCTTCCAACCTGAGTCTAAGTCGGCCGTCACTAGTTCTAGCGGTCTGCGTGTTGTCTAGACTCCTGGGTGCTGTCGTCAACACGGCACATCGGCCAGCGGCTGCTGCCCAAGCGCGACAATCATTTTCATGAATCAGGAATAGTCTTATTCCACTTCTGATCATGTCGAACTCAGATAATCGAACCATTCCTCTCCGAGAAGTTGATCACGAGAGTCTTGCCCCTTTGGGATTCGAATTAAGGCAATCATCATCAGACGAAAATAAGTGATAACACTGTCCGGTTGTCCAACTATTCCAGGTTAGCCTAGTTAACTTAGTAGCTTGACACCTTAAATTAGAGCAGCCTTACATTTGCTTCTAGGAACCTCCCTGTGATTGGACGTTTACATAGCGGTGTCAATTAAGAAGTGCCGCTTCATGAAGTCTCTGCCGTCCCATCCACAGAGCAGCGTGCCCCTCATTCTCATACCGCCATGATGGTGGATCGCACGTTGGGCGGGTGCAAAACGTGGGCAAATGATATTTGGTGGAGATGTGTGGTAGAAGGAAGCTCCGGGCCAGAAGGGGTGGTGAGAACAAAGAGAGCCACAAAGGGAGCTGCTAGAATTACGTTGAAGATACGGATGACTTTCTTTGCAACTTCCAACGCAATTCACTTCTCACTGTTCTCAGGCGCATCGGAAATTACCCATATCAGTGACAAATTGCAAGACAACAACACGCTACTATTGCGCCATCTACCAATTTCAATAGATGTTTGTAAATGATTCAATGGGGGGGGAGGGGGGCTTTCAGTCTTCTTGGGCAAACTTGACGACTTTGCGATGATAATTTCCTCCAGGTGGAGCACATACTATGTGCTCGGTTTTATTTACCGAATATCGAGCTGGGAACCCAGACAAGCTGGCCTCCTGTTCGAAACTAACTCCCTGCGCCATGGGGTCGGGATGGATGGCCAACCTTGATTCGATAACTTACGCTTACTGTGGAAAGCCACAGAGTGGACCCTAGCAATATTCATACAACAAACCGTCGAACTTTTTTCAACTTCTCGACTACATTTTGTCTTAGCACTAGCAAGTAGCTGAGGACTATTGAAGAGTACAATACTAGAGACTATACTTAGAACTCTTTGCAGAAATATTCTCTGGAAATAGATGCTTGATCTCGGAGCATTCGTAACCCTTACTCCAAGAGTCGATCTCGGTGTTCAATATCCTAGGTAATTCCCTAGGAATGTCAGTCTGTACGAAACGTTAAGGTCTGTTTCGTCATTTCCTTCTGGCATACTCGAGGAGATCAAAACCCTATATCTCAATAGCGCAGATGTCTATCAAGAACCATTTATCTATAGCCAACCCTAGAATCTAAACGATGGACTTCGAGGTTGAGTCTGAGAAGACATCATGCTCGACATGCTCCCGCTTGATCAAATCGATGGCATCGGGAGGCTCGACCGCCGATTGAGCACGCCACGACCAAGGAAGTCAACTCGTGGCCGCCCTGAGAAGGCGTCCAAGCCCCTGGACATCGTGAGCACTGACAGATTACAAATTTCATGTTGCTCCGCGCCCAGCCTCCCAGGTTTTCATTCCATCGAATAGGTCCCCATGGTAACTCTTGTTATCTCTGCAGCAATGCTTCGTGCGACAGGTCGATTCTTCAAAAATATTCTTCCAACAAGATTGAGCTGGGCATCACAGTCGAGACTTACGATTCGGAGTTGGCTTTCGCCCAGTAGCCAGTAGCATCAATTAAGATATTCTGCGAATGATCACCGCAGGTTTGAGTCGTTATTCGAGACGTCCCCGCTATGGATCCTCCACCGTATCAGTGTACGGCGTAGTGGAGCCTTTATAAAATCGCTACTTTTTTGCAAGCTTCGAAGTGACAATCGCTCCTTTTCTGGCTTAGTTTAAAAGAGCAGTTGATGCCCAACTTGTGTCTTTACCAGATACAGACTGCAAATTCGAGAATCAAGCTTCAATAAAAGTTCAATAATAGCGATCACCAGAGCTACTTTCTCTGCTTCCTGGACCACGAGATATGTCCTGGGAAGTTGGATTACTGTAGATCAGTTTGAACGACGTCTACAGTATGTACTGTGAAAGTTCATACTGCCCTTTTCGGAGGAGTACTTTGTCCCGGGTCTTTTCCTCCGTGGGCTCTTGAGCCTGAATCGCCTATTACCCATCGTCAAAGTAAGGCGGTCAAGCTCGCATTATAGTACTAGCCGTACTATACATGTGTTACGCAGTGATAAACAACCTTGACGCTGGATACGTCGACATCTCCACCACCTTCGCCGTATTCAGCAGTTATCACAAACAAAATGGTTCGTACCTGGTAACTCTGGCGTAACCCGGCCATCACTTCATCACATCACGATCAGTTTACTTCTGTGCCGTAGACAGGTTCGATAAAGAGGCAACTTATAGCCAAAGCCCAAATTCTGTCAATTCCAGGTTTTATCACCTGGTGAACACTAAACAAGCGATGGTTATTACGGAGGAAGACGCATCTATCACCACCCCTGGTGTGCCCTGGAGGAGCTTGTTGGCCCTGGGCAGCTGGGCTATCTCCCCAAGTGCCTAGATACCCTGAGAATTCCCCACATGCGCTTGCATTGCGCAGAACCACTGCTGCTTTCGAGATTTATGCGCCAACCTTTGAACAGGGGGAGAGACCAGCTAAGGCAAACAAGGGCCGCTCAGAAGGGCAAAAAATCCACGCGCGCCTTGCCGTTGCTCTCTCTCGCCGTCCCGAGCCCGAAGAGCTACGAACCCTTACTAACCTTAGCCGCACCTACCTGTTGTACCTAGTAATAATATTGACCAACCGAATATTGACTGTGTTGCTCCGTACGCCTTACTTCGAAGTAAGTTCCACGATATTACTACCTGAGGGGGTAGTCTGTGTCCACATTCGGTTAGCACCCTTGCCAAAGCATCCACATACTACCCTAACTCTACTAGCCTCGTGCTAGCTTAGTAGAGTCGCATTCAACGGTACCCAGGAAACTCTGGGGTCCTCTACCGAAGGAACTTTGCTCTTCGTGTGCCACCTGAACCCTTCGAGGCCGGCTTTGCACTTGTACTTGCACCGACTTTCGAGCTCACCTCTCACTTACTACTATCATCACATCACAACCACGGCTACGGCCACGGCCAACACCACCACCACCCCCCAACCATCTATACACACAATATCACATCGTGTCCGCCAGCGACGGCGACGGCGACGGCGACGATAAACGAACATCTTTTGTATCTATTCGCATAGCATTGCATATCCCACGAGATCCACGATCCGTTCGCAGATCTTGCAAGCCTTGGAAATCCCCAAATTAAGGTAACGATGCTCTTGCTTGGGCAGCTTCATGCCCGGCCCCTTGCCCTCAAGGCGACTCGGGATTGTTGATTCCATGCTCTCTACGAACCTACAATATGCTGATCAACCTTACAGCATCAAGGTCGCCAACAACATCCAAATAACCTTTCAAGCTCTAGACGATAGTCCGTTGTACCGCACCCCATTACAACACACACATGATCAACACGTCAGCCTGTCCTACCCTCCATGAGCAGATGATCTTACAACAAGCTCTCAACATCTCTGTGTTCACCAAGAATCTGTGAGAAGCCGCCGAGCTCGATTGCCGTCCATGGCCTCTACTGTTGTGGTCGCTTGAGTCTTGTGAATAGTTATGGAGGTTGGGCCGGATCAGAAACGTCCCCGGCTCACAGCCCCAGGGCCGGCACAATGGCAGAGCTCAGCAGAAGGTTCGAGGCAATTACCACCTCCAGCTAGCGGTCCGGCGTCATATCATAATCAGTCACCGTTTTCTCGCCCCCCTGAGCCTCCCCAGCACCATTTGGATCGTCGATCATCAGGAAATATAGAGCACTCACAGTACGAGCATCACAATTCTCGTAGACCTGGTTCTGGACCTCCTCCACATGGGTATCACCCTCCACCCCCTTTTACAGCTCAACGAGATACGACCATGGTAAAAAGAGATCCATCAGACGAGCCTGCACCACAATATCGTCCGCCTTCGACAGGAACCCCGACTGAGAAGATCCCCAATGCACCACACGATGGCCAGCGCGCCTACCTACCTCCCTTCTCTGTCCACCATCAATCGCATCCTTCATATCAACCTGGACAGTCCTCATATCCGCCTCCTCACAGCCCGATGACCGCGACTGATCCGTATCATCAACAGTCACATTTTGGGGCCCCCCCTCAAACCCCACGGGAACTATATAACTCGGTCTCATACCCAGCAACTTCAAGCCAGCAAAACTCGAAAAGGCCAAAAGCCCAACGAGCAGCACAGGCCTGTGATAGTTGTCGAACATTGAAAGGCAAATGCGACGAAGGAAGACCGGACTGCACAAGCTGTAAAGAAAAGGGCATAGCATGCCATTATCGAGATCCGCCTCCTAAACAGTAGGTTGATCCATGAGTTGACCTAGACGTCACTAACCAGACTAGGCAAGATAAAGCATCGGGAGAGATTCTAGACTCCATTTCCCTACTCACGCAGCATTTTATAGATTTCAAAAGTGATGTCTACAAGAGACTCGGGCAAATTGAGTCACGCTTACCACCATACCAATCCACGGAAGCTGCCGAGCACCCCCCATTTCCTCGAAGAGATGCACAGATGAATGGCGAGGACCCTCGTTCAATACATGACTCCGTTTTGTCGGAGCGACCATCCGCCCAACCCGCAATACCATCGACGGAATCACCATACCCGCCTAACCAACCCCGCTTCGAGGCGCCAGAGAGGACGGAAAATCCCCAAGAAGGAGAAGAGACAGAGGAGGAAGGTGGAGATCTTGGACCTGCCAAGCCATCTTCAATCCCGGTCAATCATACCACGGGAGCCGCCAGGTTACTCAATGAGCCTACAATTGGTAACCTCCTTGATAACAGTATGGGCAGTAGGAAACCGAAGAACGCGAAGCACCCCATTGTCCAAGAAGAGAAGCGTGGACTCCTCAGGATTTATGGAAGGGGTGAGGGCGTGGATGCTCCCCCGGGATACGACCGAGATCCGTTGATAGATCATAGCGCGGAGAGTATATCTGGGGACACTAATTCGGACGTCTCATCACCTGCTGGGGAGGAATGGGGCCAACTTGGTGGAATGACGCCACCAGGGAATCCACCTCCAGAATTTGTGAGGGGTAATATCAATTCAGAGGGGATGCCCGACTTCTCGCGAGAAACGGTCAAGAAGTTTGTCCAGAGCTACAAGGAGAACATCAACAACATGCATCCTATTCTCGTACCGTCGAAGTTGGACCTATTGATAGAAAACTTTTTGAAATCAACTCCGGAAAGCCATCTCAAGCCAAAAGGAGTTACTTCTCTGATCCAGTCTTATAGCAGTTCAGTCAGTGTGGGATTTGTCACTGGAAACCCGGAGAGTCCTGGCAACAAAAGAAAGAGGTCGCCCGCCATCCCAGATACGCCGGAAGTGATCAGTCATTACGATGTCAAACCAGGACATCCATTCAGATCGATCAGCTCCGCTTTGGTCCTTCTAGTTCTGGCATTGGGAGAAATCTGTTTACACAAGAGCAAGATCCCTGAGACTGTGTCTGACCGTGATACAGAGGCTCCTTACGCTAATTCCCCTACCGTTCGTAATGGCCATCCTCCATCCCCCTTCCAAAATTCACCGTCAATGTCAACACCAAGAGGCGCCCCCTCTCCTCAAGACCACGATCGGGGGCAGTCAAGAAGTCGGAGGACGTCAATAGAAGGCGCGTACATGACAAAGGGCATCACTGGTGTCAGACCCAAGAATCTCGACGTTATTCCAGGACTATTCTACTTTGCTCTCGCGACCGACATTATCGGGAACCAGCTTGGGGGCAATAGCCTTCAACATGTTCATGCTAACATCCTTGCTGGTTTATACCACGGCCAACTTGCTCGTGTGATGGAAAGCCATGCTTACATACACCAGGCATGCCGCGGGCTCCAAGTTATACTCAGACCGTAGGTTTTGTACATCATGACCAATGAACCATACTAATGAAAGATAGCAAATTGGACCGATTTAGAACTCTGAAGAATAAGGGCGAATTGCTTCCTCCCAAGGACAATGCACTAGTGATAGCTTTTTGGACCTGTCTGCAACTGGAGAGGTAATTTGCACTATTCTAGCATCGTTGCATACGCTAAATCACTATAGTGACATTGTCGCCGAACTTCCATGTCCGCACTCCGGCATTCTAACTTTTGAAGAGGACATGCCAGTTCCGAATCTCAAAACCGCGGCGGACATTGACGGGTTTGACCCGCTCGTTGTTGAGAGTTACAGTGCTCAGCTGTTTCTCAGGAAGCATCTCAATCAACTGCACAAAATGTTTTACAGCCCAGAAGATAGTAAGTGCTCCGTGAACCCTTGAAGATAACAAAACTTAACATGCCAAGGTTCACGATTCCCATATATCAATAGTATGAACGCACGATCATACATACTGAATGTCGAGGCGTTTGAGGAAAACATTAGCGACATCGGTATGTTCGCACCGCAAATGAAATGGCAAGAAACCGATCCGTACGCTGCCACGATACTCTCCGCTCGACTGAGGGCAAAATATTACGGTGCTCAAGTTATCACCTACCGTCCATTTGTCTTGCGGGTTCTCAAGGAGAACTCGAATGATCTTACCTTGCACAAAGATCCAATCGATGATCCTGAGGTCAATCAGAAAGTATTAAAATATGCGAAGATGTGCATCCGGGCCACGATCAATAGTACAAGTGCATTCTGGGGATTAGGAACTCCAGGAAAACAGAGGTTGATTGTCACCAATGTTTGGGGTACAGCACATGCGTAAGTGGACCTGTTTAGATAATAATTTGGTACTAACTGGATCTAGTCAATGGGGCAACATGCTCGTGCTACAAGCTGCATTTCGAGATCCTATACTGAGAGAGTACGTGAATGAGGAAGAGGTGAAACATCTTCTTCGACAGACTATCGACTTCCTTAAGCTGGTTGCGCAGAATAGTTCCGCCCTTGCCAGCGACCATAAAATCCTCACCTCTGTTGGTCACCACCTCGGTCTTCTTTCTTCCGACTCTCATGGACAAAATCACTCGTCCAGTTTCTCGAGCAACACGACAGGGGAAGTGACCATGAGTGGTCATTAACTTCACACTCAACCCCGTGAGGGTTGAAGTTTTCGAATTTCTTTTAAATATCCTGTAAGAACGAACCGTACATACTTTGCATATTGGGGCTGGGCGACCGGTTGATCAGGTGGTGGGCGGCTCATCTTCGTCATTAGCATCTTTTAGCGGTGGAGTACAACTCGTGTTCATTGTCTCGAAAATCCATTTCCGATTCCCTGTAATCTTTGCAGGCGAGGGTAGCTTCGTCTGGGTCCCACGAGTGAGCGGAGCTCGAGGTTTCTCAGCGAGCAGCATCGCCATCATATACAACATTGAGCGAACAGCAAAATATCGCATATACATGTGGAGATCCTTTTAAAGTACCAAAATCTTTGATCAAATCTACCAAATATTCACGCTATTTCGAATATTCTTACATATAATGCTAGCCCTTCATGCAGGTTGTTGGCTTGAACGCGGCTATACTCGCCACAGCCTTGCTGGGCGGCAGGCTGGTGGCCACAGTGCCTGGAACCTATTTCTTTTTCTCCGGATTGGCGGGCGGCTGTTTGAATCTTTTTATATATCCCGTGTTGCGAAAGGGGCATGGTGTGGTGCGTGTTGCCCTTGTTCTTGTCATTACCCTGTCTTTGTGTTACTCTGTTACATTTTTACCGGCGTCTTGTTTTGAGAATTTTTTTTACCAGAGGCCATGCATCCCACTGCAGAGCGAAGCGAAGCGAGTCGCTATTCTTCAATTTCTTCTTGGGGCAGCACAGGGAGCAAACGCATTTTACTATCTCGGTGCCTAGTGTTCATAGTGGCTTTGATTTCTGGCACGCTTGCTACGTTCCAGGAGCGACGAAAGAAATACAAAGCATAATAATCGGCTCACTTCGAAAACAACTCGCCTTGTCCAGTTCCTTATATACGTTTCGGAACGTCGTCATCAAAACCTTCTGTTGAGAAAGAGAAAGAGAGTACAGAGCCAAATTCATTCTCAAGGAGATAGCGGCACGGGGAGAAGATTCTTTCTTGATCTTACCACTTGGTTCTCTTCAGCTTGTGTCGTGTGTATTTTGATATCGTGTAGATAGGTCTCTAGCTAGCTCTATTTACGTTCTTTATTAGATACAATACAATGCAATATGAAAGACCGAGATAATAAAGACAAGACAAGTACTTTTCCCCTCCATGTGAGCTTGACTTCTTTCTCTATCGATCGACCTTACAGGAGGTAGGACGTTCTGGTGGATCCTTTGAGATTTCACGATTTGGTGGATAGCTCGCCTACAAGGGGATTGGGGTCCGTCTGGCTTGAGCTTTGAGGTTGGGGAGATGATGGGGATGATAAGAGTTGGGATTAGAGTTGGTGTTGGTGCGTAGGGCTGAGCTGAAAAGATTGTCGCAGAGCTGAAGAAGGTTATGGAAGGCGAGAAGGTTGTTGGAATGCACGGATTACGGTTTCGCTCTTGTTGTGGCGTTTGTTTGTTGGGTGGTCTGTGGTGTTTGTGAAGCGGAAGGGAGGAAGGAAAGGAAAGGGAGGGCTCGGTTCGGACCGGGAGAATACGTGAGGTGGTGGCTAAGAGGGCAATTAATGATGGCTTGTATTATTTCTAAGAGGAGGGGGGAATTTCGCATATGCGACAGGGCAAATGGTAGGTTAATGGAATATTACTGTAGGGTTCAGTGTGCGGAATATTTAGGGATGGCATGGCGATGTAGCAGGGTATTTTACGGGAGAACGACCCATCTATACATGTAAGATTATTATTCTCTGTCTGTGATGAGCACGCATCGTTTGATCCTTTTGTCAGCATGACATGACGCATTGCCAGATGTCCCGAGCAGCTCGGCACGATTCGCACTGGCGTGTTGGGGACTTATTCTTTTCTGGGAAGCGCGGGTGCGATAAAATACTATCTATCCATCTTCTACGGAATAATTCTTTTAATTCTTTAGGAGTTGGGCCTTTCACGGACCGCTTTTCGCAATAATCTTAAGGCTTAAGCGTCAATATGGCCTGAGAGTACCGGTATCTTCCTTCTGCCGATGAGATCAGATACTGTAGGTACCGATTAGACTTTTTGGGCAGCAATAGGTGCTGAGCTTGTTTGGAAAGAGTAAGGAGCGGTGCGGTTGCGAGAAGACGATGTGTGATCGTCGTGGATCCTGGGACTGCTGCGCCGTGTGTGTGCAGGAGGTGTTGGTAATGTGATTGAAGATTGACGGCTGGGGTAAGGGGTGTTGGGGCGGCGCGTGCCTTGGGGCGGCGGTGCTGATTGATTATCTGTGATGGGAGTGAGATCCTCGAGGGGGAGGGAGGTTGATGATGTTGCTGACGGATCTGGGGTTGGGGCTTGGAGGTTGAGGTGGTGCTGGAGATAGTGGGGTGGGAGGGTATTGGGTAGGTATGGGGTATACAGTAGGGACACGGCACGATATGGTCTAGGGAGTTACGGAGCAGGTATCTTTGTTGGTGCTGTTGGTGATGGGGGTCGGTTCGGGGATTAGAATTGATGGATAGGCATAAGCATGCGGATGGGGAGTGATATTGCTGGTGGCGCTTAAGTCCGTGGACTCGGAGGGTAAGCTTCCAGATGTCTCTTTTCTACATCGAGTAGTTTTCGTACTTTTTTACATACAATTCGTTTTGTTTTATGGTAATTATTCGGCATAATGCGCCCGCCAACCCCCCTGAATTGCGGGAGCGAGGCGCGTAATATCTATCTTCACCAACACACACACCGTCCCTAAGTCCGCGCTAGCAGTGGTGAAGTATTATGTTGCACGAAAAATATCATTCTCGTACCGAAGGCCTTCACCTGGCTTCATTCGCGATGCTAGGGATGAGGATAAGGCGGACGAGAATGGCGCATGGGGTAATGGGAGGTGGGTAAATTTCGTGCGGATAGGTACGCTTGGAGATCTCTTTTGCCCTTTCTTCAGGGCGGTGGATAAATACGGTGTTGGTTGGAGATTCGTGATGCCAGCGTAATTCCGAGGTTGTACGACAGCACTCTTCGTGCTACATTTGGGTTGGTGTGAGGGGAGGGGCGTGGGGTGTGGAGAATACGGGGGAGGGTACTTGCAGAATATGGTGCTGACAGAATGTCAGCGTGACACCTGTGTCGTACAGATTCCTTGAACTCGGGAACTATCTGTATCTTTTTTGTGTTTCCCACCATAGCCGCTGTTGCCCTATGGTTGATGTAAAGTGACATTCGCTTTGGCGCAGGTGGTTGTTGTACAGGCGCGGGTGGCTCACGGAGATGCCTCCGATCGATGGGGAGGGCTTCTCGTTCCTGGATCGCGAACCCTGATCCGATGCTCGGGACCTGGAAATCTGGAACCCATGTTTGCAAAGGCAGAGGAGGTTGGTCATTGTATTACCTCGGGAGGGAGTTGTCTCGGCCTGTAGTGAGTGGGATGGATTCGGGGCATTTCTTGTCGATAATGGGAGGGGAATGCCGTCCACGGGCTTTAAGTATGATTTGTTTATAGTGTTTGTTTATTGAAACCAGAATCATACCGCCTAAATACAAGATGGACGGCAGAATCCGAACTGCGCTTTTTCGTACTATATTGTTGCTGATGTGTGTTCAACAGGTAAAATTCAGGGGTGTAAACAAACACCCCTTTTTAAGCGAGTGTCTGAGTAAACTTTGGCGCTGCTTTTGACTACAGCATTGGTCACTATATCAGCTGCATGGTTTTCAATTCATAAAAACTTTATCAAATAAGATTTAAAGTGATAGTACAACGCGGCTACCTGTGTCACTACCGGTAGTTTAGTGTACCCTGACAGTTACTGATCTGCCTCCTCTTCGGTGGCCGACTATCTCATCTCAGCCAATTTTATTAATTTTGCAAAACTCTAAGATAAATGACAAATCTCATACATTGTTTCACAACTTCAAATCAAGATGGACACTGAACAGACAAACTGCTTTACTTTCCCGGAGGCTTCACTGTATCCAAAAAGTCACTAGCCTGGCTAGGGTCGGCCCGGTACGGCTCAGCATCCCAGGCGACAAGCTTTTTTCGGTTGTGCCTGATCAACGGCACTAGGAAACCCACGGTGGTTTCGCGATGCGATGTTTATTTATAGGGTCGTGCCCAATAGCTACATCTCCGAGGACTTGTGATATCTCCTTGTTGATGGCAAAACTCGAGGCTGTCCTTTAGGAATGTTCAATCTGCAAGAATAATCGAATAAGGTGGTTGCGGTCGCGATGAGGAGCAAAAGTACTTTGCCATCCCGCCGATCATTACCCTCGATTCAGAGTCTGTCAGGAACCGCCGAGAAAAGACTCTGGGCTACCATCTGATCAGCCTTTGCGATGTTGCATCCACTTAGGAATACCACCTATCAAAGCCGTATTAGTACCACCCCTCTCACGTCTCCTTTCAATTCACAATCAATTCGTCGTGAGTCCAACTCTCTCGCGAGCACCTGAGGTCAGTGGCGTTCGCAATAAGAGTACCAGAGGCGAACAAGAGTTGATATCGGGCTCCCCGTTAGGGATCTCCGCGATATCATGCAGAATATCATCAGTGATTGGAGAGATGATGTTTTACAGTTTCATCAGTCGCTCCTTCCATTGGTATGAGCCTAAATAAACATCCAATTGAAGCTTGTAATTGGTTGGCACTTGACACGCTGCGGGGATTCACCGATGCGCCCTGCTGATCCTGTTCTGGAAGGTGTGCTCTGTGTGTAATTACCATGAGTGAATCAAGTGCATTCTAGCAGAGCACTGCCCAGCGGGGGCATAAATGAGGATCATTGACATACATACACTGTCTTTTACTTGTCTTATAAGATTTCGCCAGCACTCTGGGCGGAAAACTTCCATAACCTTCATTCACTAGTCATCACATCTAACCACTTCCGTTCAAGGCCAAGATGCGTTTCAACCAAGTCCTCTCTGTATGCTTCTCCCTCTTCGTTGGCTCGTCTATTGCGGACGGTTGTAATGGTAATACTGCGTTATGTGATCGAAAGTACTCGGAAGTATCACAAATTGGAACACATAACAGCGCTTTCGTTGGCGAACTTCCAGTAGACAACCAAGAGTTATCTGTTACAGATCAACTCAATGGAGGTATTCGAATGCTCCAAGCTCAAACTCATGACTTCTTGAAGCAGATTATGCTTTGCCATACCTCTTGCTTTGAGAGAGACGCTGGATTGCTCGTGGATTACCTGAAGACTATCAAGACATGGATGGATGCGAACCCTAACGAGGTTCGATTGACTATTTCTCAAACTGTTGAATATATATTGACATAGAATAGGTTATTACACTCCTCTTGACCAACGGAGATAACATCGATGTTGCCAAGTTTGGGACAGCAATGAATAAAGCTGGGCTAGCACAATATGCCTACACACCACCAAAGCAATTGGCATTAGCCGACTGGCCGACACTACAACAATTAATCACTGCCAATACTCGACTTGTTATGTTTATGGGTAAGCTCCTCAACATGCTCACAGAATCAATGTCCCTAACCACCCAACTAGACTACCATTCAGACACTTCGAAAGTTCCTTACATCCTCGATGAATTCACCTACTTCTTCGAGACACCCTTCGATGTGACTGATCAGAACTTCAATGATTGCTCTCTCGACCGTCCCAAAGGATCCGACCCTGCTGGGAAGATGTACATTATCAACCACTTCCTCGACATCGACATAATCGGTATCTTGATCCCGTATAAGGACAAGACGCCACGAACGAACGCCGCCACCGGGGACGGCAGTATAGGGGCGCAGAGTGATTTGTGCACCAGTAAGTGGGGAAGGAAGCCGAAGATTGTGTTGGTGGATTATTTTGAAAACGGGTCTGTGTTCAAGGCCCAGGATGTGTTGAATGGGTTCTAGGGTGAGTGGTGGAGTGGTGGATGTCAGAAACGAATTCGGCGAAGGATTGGGTTGTGTGCTGTTTGTTGATTTAAAGGGATATTTGTTTACTTTCTCCGTGAGATACCCAGCGTGGCGTTTTGGAGGATTGCTCAATTCGTTGAAAATATGCAATGATGAAGCTTTAAATAACGTAGGAGCTACTTAAATAAAGCAATGGATACTAAGTTTTATATAAGTCTGACATTTTGTTTCAAGTCTCTGGTAGAAACTGAGGCTCTACTTTAACCCGTACAGACTAGCTAATTATCTTGCATCTCATTCCACGAACTTTCCACCATTGATATCCCCTTCAGCTCCTGACGAAAACAAAGTCACAGGCCTCTAGAATGTTGATGTCTTCCTATGCTACCTATAAGAAGGCACAATTCAAATGCTTTTTTAAGCTCAAGTTTCTAATCAAAGCACCCATTCTGTCGGTGTCAGGTCTACCTATCATTATTATTTAGCTGCGGGATGTCTGTGAGTTTAGTTGCGCCAGAAGCTGAAGGGTCTACCGTTGAAGAGCTCCAAACGCGAAGAAACACCTAGAAGTAACCACTGTGCCTCTTCAATTACGAGTGAGGAGACTTTGGTGACAAAAGAAAAGTTTATCAAACCTAAGACAGCAATGGTCGGTTACAGTATCCGCATATCTTAGATCAAGCTTGCACAGAAGTAACAGTGCCTACAACCAACAACTAATTAGGTTAACAATCCTGTTTTGTTCCTCATTACTGAGTAATGACTTCTTCAATGAAAAAGAAGTTAGAGAATATAGTTAAAAAGTGTTTAAAGGACTTCCTCATTTTATCTGATGTTTTCCCATTTTGTTCAATTATCCACTGAATATTAACGAGAAAAGAAACTATGAAAACTAGCTTTACGACATGCAACAAACCCTTAAGACTACAATGATATGTTTGCTAGAGTCCCTCTATACTTCTTTTTTCCTCTTAAACCACATTAAGTATCAACAACTTTTCCTCTATCTACGAGTCATTACCCGTTGATATAACGAGTCTAACGTCAGAGAGACTCTCGATTTTTTCGGGGTCTTGAGAAAACTAAATATTAACAGCCTCTATTTTCTCGAAAACTGTAAAAGTGCTTGGGATTGTCTGCCCGAAGGATTGATTTTCTCTTGAACGGTGAGCCAGCCTATGTTATGATCCAATGTAAAGGTAGAATTCCATGCGGGGAATAGTTCCAGTACTGTGTCAGGGAACTTGCTATACCCTAGCGTTTTGCATATATATGAAAGGAATTATTCAGGATTGAGATTATTCAATAGTTAATAGTGTATCAATTTGGCAGTAAAAAACTCAAATGTCATCAAGAGCTCTCATAGGCTGCTTCGAATTTTCGATCACAAGTATTCAACTGGATTTAATGTTTCAAAACTCCATCCGTGCACATGTGCGAGCTTATGGCGCACTCGTATATAGTCTACTTGCGAGGCGTGAGAATTTACGAGCCAATGTTATAATGAGTATCTTGAGCCTCGAAATACGGGATGGCCACTCGGAATCTCGCAAGATACCTTCAAGCCGAAGAACATAAAGGCACGAATCCCATCCCATTTCCATAATTACGGGGTGGCCGCTAAGATATTCACTAGATGTCCCCACGGATAAAAGTATAGAATGCTTGAAATCTTCCCCTCTCCAGAACACCTAATCAGCACAATTTGACATTTTTGACATAGCCTTTACTCAGAATAATGCCTACTTCACCTTTCGCGATTACAAAGAGGATAAATCCCAGCCTCAGACATGTTATTTTGGGCGTAAATTTTGTTTTAAGGGGCAGATATATTTCATATTAACTCATCAAGAATTTTGACAATCGCTAAAATTGTACTAGACCCTTCTTTGAGATATAAACCATGAGTAGATCAATACAGCTAGTCATATGTAGGAAAAGAATTGCCATCCACTTGCAAAAGAAGATTTGCAAGTCCCGAGTACCTGCTTCTGGCCGTCTTAATTCTCTGCTAAAAACCATTATAGACACGAGGAGAATCGCTACATTCATGGTAGTAGACGCCGAGATGTCTAATTCGATTAGCCTGAGTTCCGTGCTAGACACATCTCAAGCATCTACCAGCCTTGCCAATCTCAAAAATTACGAAGAGCATCGGAGTTGACACGCCACAAAGGACGATTAAAAGCTCTATCACAAGTAATGTAGAACTTGCAAATGTACACAGAAATTAGAGCATTTAGTGGGTAGTAATATTTCAAAAGGGCTATGGTAACATTGTTATCAAGTGCTGAGAGTGACCTAGCATTGTTACATCGAAGCAAATTTTAGAAACGACGAGTGCGGAGTAAACGAAAAAGAAAAAACATTTTACTTATAGCAATACCGCCCGAGAATTTGTGAGGAGAAGAGCCAACTTTGGCGTATGACATGTGTATGGGGCAGTTTGGTCCAGTTTTGATATAAGATGGGTGTCTTAAGCGAGGAAACTGTTCAGGGTGAGAAGGACGAGCGAGATGAATTTATCATTAATGGGCATCAATATGGAAGAGCAAGAGATTTGAAGAAATGCCACTTGGTCCTAAGAACAATATCTCAATATCCCAGTGAGTTAGGAGACAAGTTACTTGCTATTTTGTTGGCTGGCCCGGCATTATTGGCTAGGTTAGCGAACCTATCAGCTTGCTTCCCTTTCCCTTGACCCTTGCTCTGAAAATTGTTGTGCCCATCCGATCTCATTTCAACCTTTACTTCTCTTTTACAAACTCTGAAATACATCAACGACATCAACTCACAATCTCGCAATGCATATCGAGAATAGCGTCACAAGCTACTCACCCTGCCGCCGATGCCGGCGAACCAATGCAGGCGCATCTTTCACAAGCATGGTGGATGTCATCTTGACCGACCATACCGAAAGCGTTAGGTGGCGGTGATATGCCCCATTTTTAAAAGCTATGCTGGTGATGAAACCCGAAGATAGAGGTTCGAGCATTTCGAGATGAAAATGCATATCAACGAAGAACTCTTCGACGTCTCTTGGCATCGTTGATGTTCGAGTGATAACTGCAACCATGCCACATACTCCACTTCGTCCTGCCGATTCTATGCATTATTCGACGATTGCCGAGTCTTACAGCAGTAGCGATGGTTCTGATTTGGATGTGAAGAGCAATGGAGATGGAAAAGCATCACGGCAGAAGCAGAAGGGGCAGGGAAGCGGTAACCAGTATGGCATTGAACGAAGAGATTCGTTGAACGAGGATAACGGAGACCCAATGTCACTCGAAGTACAACCTCCACTAGAGAAGAACCAAATCGTCACGTGGATGGGCCTCCCTCACAAAGGTCAACTTGTCTTGTTAACATTTGCAAGACTCTCTGAACCTTTGGTTCAATCTTCCTTGAGGGTACATAACCTAAATTTTACCAATTTTCTTCCCAAGTATTTCAATGTCAATAGAAACTAACATATGACAGTCTTACCTATTCTACCAATTGAAATCGTTCGACAAAAGTTTGCCAGACTCTACTGTTGCTTCTCAAGCAGGTATCATTCAAGGCGCTTTTGCTGCCGCTCAATTATGTACGGCAATGCTATGGGGTCAAATGTCTGATCAAAGAGGACGGAAGAGTGTTATTCTTCTCGGCCTTGCAGGTACAACCATCTCATGTTTAGGATTTGGATTTTCGACTACCTTCACACAAGCTCTGATATTTCGAAGCCTTGGTGGAGCTCTCAACGGCAATGTCGGGGTCTTGCGGACAATGGTCAGTGAGATCATCAAGGAAAAGAAGTGAGTCATTATCAGGTTAGACGCTTCCTGAGGCAATACAGGCTAACGTTGTTCTAGATTTCAGTCAAGAGCATTTTTAATACTGCCAATGACTGCCAACATCGGAGTCATCATTGGTCCCATGTAAGTTCCGTCGAAGCATATAGTAACTCTCTCCTCATATTGTTCACTCAGCTAACAGTGATAGGCTGGGCGGCTTGACGAGCGACCCAGTTGCGGCATATCCCAGGCTGTTTGGTGGAGTTAAGTGGCTCGAAAGATATCCATATTCCCCACCGAACATACTAAGTGCATTTATTCTTGCTGCTGCAACAATCGCCGTGTTTTTCCATATGGAAGAGGTAAGCAATTCTCTTTCCTTGAATGACTCCGTACTAACATTTATAGACCCACGAGGCATTCGGCCACCAAGAAGATTTGGGCATCCGCATGAGTCGCAAAATAGCTTCCATATATCGCAAGCTGCAATGGAGAGAATCAGCCAAGGACCACAGCTATATGCCAATCGATGATCAAGATCCAACAACCCCTGTTGTGGAACTATCGCCTCAGTCTTCCAAACCCGCAAAAATAGTCGCCCCACATTATCCTAATTCTCTACCTTTTCGCAGAATCTTTACATACAATGTCATCTGCGTTTTGGTATCTCACGCTTTGCTGGCTTTTGGTATGGGGACCTTTCAGAGCATCTTTTATACCTTCCTCTCGACACCGGTCTATGATCCCTCCCATCCGTTGCCAAACTTTACCCCACATCCACCACGTACGTTCACGGGCGGTACGGGCCTTTCGCCTCGTGACATTGGGTTTTCCATGGCTGTCCTGGGATGTATAGGAATTGCTTTACAGCTATTTCTGTACCCCGCAGTCAACACACGAATGGGCACTGTTCGTTCCTGGCGTATTTTCTTGTACTGCTTCCCTGTTTGCTACGCACTAACCCCATTTCTTGCTACCATACCTTCGACAACAGCGCCACCTTCAGAGAAGACGGGTATTGTGTTTTGGGCCGCCCTTACCTTCATTATATCACTCTTCGTTGTTGGACGTACATTTGCCTCTCCCGCGGCCCAGATCTTACTCAACAACTGCTGTCCTCACCCCACTGTACTAGGAACTGTACACGGTATTGGACAGAGCGCTAGTGCAGCTGCTAGAACCATCGGGCCGGCGCTGGGGGGCTGGGTGTATGGCTTAGGACTGGCTAATGGCCTTGTTGGAGTATCGTTCTGGATTCTAGCTGCTTTCGCCGGATTGAGTTGCTTTGCAAGCACATTCGTCAAAGACGGCGATGGGCACGAGATCCGACTTGATGGCGATGATGAAGCCGAAGCAGAAGCGGACAGGGCGAACAGAAGCTGAAGGTGATAGGCAGATGAGCAGTTTTGGGTACCGTCAGGCAATGCTCGATGGCTGTTCTGCATTCTGCATGTTCCCGAATGATAGATGCTAAGTCAACGGCTGTACTCGAGTAGAACTTCCTCGAATTATTGCGATTAAAGCGGAGGAAGAAGAGCCAATGAAGCCATGAACTCGAGATTCTCAATTAGGTAATTGATCACGGGTGAGGGGTCGTTTGGTCACGAGTGAGGGGTAGCTACAGCTTCCAAGCAAAATTGCCCCAACCTTGTACTCACAGCTCCCCTGAGCTCATCGCCTGAGCAACGACATCTCACATCTCACGATGTTGACTTATGAGCCATTTCGTCACCTCACTCTCAATCAGACCGTCACTTTGCCACCCATATCAGCTCAGGTTCATCAAGGTGTAAACCCACGATGAGCGCCAGAAGCGCTCCAGGGGGAGCGCCACGTGATCTCGGATCGTCGTCTGGTTCTGTACACCGCTTCTTCCCCTCGCTGCACATAACCATGATTCGCCAGGAATCGCCCCGCAGGATCTATTACGAACGGAAGAAGAGGTTGCACACGTCTCAGAGCGGGTCGAGCCGCTGGCAGATGCCAGTCTTACTGGGCCATTTCTTGCTGAATCCTCCAGGCGACTTTCATATTGCTTCGTTGTTCACGCAGGAGGAACCAAGGTATCCACACCGCTATGCTTCGTTTGTATGTGTTTTTCGACGCAAGCTGCGCTCGAGCTGTGGATTCCAGATTGGAACTGCGAACGGAGCAAGCAGGTGCCTATGACTTGGTGCAGGCGATGCGTGCGTTGCAGATGGATATGTATGCATTGTATGTTTTGAGTGCCCAGTCTTGGCAATGCCTCGAAAGCTGGCAGGATGGTGGGAAAAGGACTAGGCCAGATGGGAAAGATGGTCTCCTCTTTACCACGGAGACGAGGGAGACAACGTGTCTCGAGGTCTTCTCTGGCTATATATCTTAACCCCTCACTACCCACTTCTGATCTCTCTCGCTCTCTTTCAATACCTTCTTCGTTCTCCCATTCTTCTACTTTTGCCACTGGTTCTATTCATTCTCGATACCCCAAAATACTCAGTTTGTAAATCACTTTTATACCAAAGTTCCCATATCTTTCCGAAATGGCAGCAGCAGTTATGGCCCCAATGCAAGGACTTTCTCTTGATGGCGGAATTATGCCTCCTTCCCCAGCTTCTCAGAATTCTTCTCGCCACGGCCGAAGTAAGCATGGTGGAAGTGTTGTAAAGAAAGGCCGAGGTAGGGGATATAGTGTTATTGATGACCGTGAGGTTACCATTTCCAAAGCCCTCACGTGGGTGTTGAAGAGAACAATCAAAAAGGGAGAGGCTCAAGAAGAGGGCACCGAGGAGAAGCTTGTGGCTGACGCAGAAGGCTGGGTCGACTGCGAGGAAGTTGTAAGTATAAACCCCTGCATTTGTCAAGAAACAAGAAACAAGATTCTAACTTTGTATTTCTCAGCTCGCAAAACCCAATCTCGTAGAGCTCGAAGTTACATTCGACGAGCTCAAGTCCGTCGTAACATCCTCCAAATCCCGCTTCGCCGTAAAGCTCAAGCCCGACTCGGAAGAAGACGAGGAGACAGACGAGTCCGACTACCTGATCCGCATGATTGCCTCTGCCGCCCCCACATCCACACCCTCCGCCAGCACCCAAAAGTTCACACCTATCAACACTACAACAGAGGATCTCCCAGCCCTGATAGTCTATGAGACCTCGTACGCCAATTACCCGCTTATCCTGGCCTCAGAGGGCATCAAGCGAGCGGGAGGACAAGCCCACCTACAATTCGCAAGCATCAAGGTCGACGAAGATGGAACCGAGGTGAAATCCTCAAGTGGCGCTGATGTATCCATCTACATCAACCTCCGCGAGCTAATGGAAGCTGAGCCAAGCATGAAGTGGGCACGAACCGAGAGCGGCAACGTTGTCACAGAAGGCGACTCCAACGGAGGTCTCGAGAAGAAGTACTGGAAGAAAGCCGTTGGCCGACGAGCCGACATCGGCGTGTTGTACGAAGACGGTGTTGTAAAGAAGGAAGTCCCCGTCGGACTTCGTGGTAAGGGCGCGAAGGGGAAGAAGGGACTCAAAGGAAAGGGAGCTGGTGTTCAGAAGAAGGAGATGAAGGCTACCAGCGAAGATGACTCGGCGAGCGAGTAGGTGTGCCCTTCTTTGTATATGGGAGGAAGAAAAGACGATCTTTAGATACCCAATTTTGTACTCAAGGATAAGAGCGTCATTGCATAGTTAGCATAGATAAATCGCTTGAATCGCTTGTTTGTATACAAGTTTACCCCCTAGCGCCTTCGCGTGACTCATTGCGCCGTGGCCCTTTTCCTGATCCCGGGGTATTATCTCAATTCATCGTCATCATCCGATTCCGTTTCGCTTCCATATCTAGTGGCGGTTGACAAAGTCGATTGCTCGCCTGTTCCATCCACCTTTTCTTTGGACTCTTTAGCTTTTACAATACCAGCTGGAGAACTCTGTATCTCGACCTTAGGTACAACCTCAGACTTCGGCTCGTCTTCAACGTCTATTTCGACTTCGATGTCCAGTAAACCATCAACCTCGCCAGCAGTGTCAGCATTCTCATCATCACCAATTCTCTCATCACGCACTCCCCACTTCTCTCCTCCACTCATAAGATAATCCCTCCTCGTTAAATAAAACCTCTCTAAACAATTCCTCCTCTGCTTCTGCGTCCACCCCTCCACAGCCAACGCAAACTCCCTCGCACTCTCAAATCCAAACATCCTTGCCATAGTACAGAATTGCCTGACCATAACATCCCCCGGAGGATGAAATTCATATACAGTTCCATTCGGCCCAAGCTGCGATTGACTCTCCGCGAAGAGTCTCTGTTCACCAAAATCGGCGTCGTTGCCTGTTTCTTGAGCTCGTCGAGATAGCTCTGCTTCGACTTTGGAGGAACCTACGACTTCGGAGTTCTCATGTGTGTATTGTACGCCTGCTGAAGCAAGAATGGCTTGTATGGGGTCGGTTTTGAGTTTGGATTTTGGTGCTGGCTGATCAGCTTTTAGCTCTTCGCCTTTTTCGATGAGTTTTGCGAGTTGGCTCATGGCGCCCTCTTCGTCGTCGTTGTCCCCCTTCAGAGGGTTGTCTTCGTCATCTAGGATCTCGTCTGTATTTAGCTCGACCATTTCGATACTGTGCTTGGCTTCTGCTACATTGGTCTTGTTGACAATGTCTCGAAGGACAACGTCGTCTCCATGAAAGGTAAGCAGATTACGAAGTCCAAAGAGCTCGCCTTTCTGAGTCTTATGACTTTGAACACCTTTAAAGTATCTACGTTCTAATGAAGCTTTATACCCGATATTGGCTTGTTGCTGCTTGTATATTTGACGAGCATATACAATTTCTTCAACCGTTCCAGCGGACACGAGTCTAAAAACTTCTACGTCTCGAAGTTGACCTATTCGATAGGCACGATCTTGAGCTTGAAGGTCATAACTAGGATTCCAGTTTGGATCAAATATCACGACTTTGTTTGCGCTGGTAATATTCAACCCGACGCCTTCCAAGGTTAGCCAAATTTCTTTGTATCAGGGGTTCGTTCCGCTTACCTCCAGCCCTTGTTGAGACCAAGAAGATGAATTGACTCGGATCCGTGTTAAATTCGTCGACTGCTTGTTGCCGCTCATCCATTCGCATCTGACCACTGAAGAAACTGACATTGTAAGTAGTATTGCTAAACAGATGCTGAAGAATCTTGAGCAGCCTGACACTGTGGGAGAAGATTAGCACTTTATCACCTCCCTCATACCATTGTTGTAATAGCCTTTTAAGCACCTTCCACTAAGGGGATTATCAGTGTCCTTCATGTGCTTCTAATTTAAAAGGACGTACCTTCCCGCAGAATGTAGGATTAGCAAGGTTGAATAGAGATTCTCGATTCTTGTAGAGATCTTGCCACTGATCCGGAACCATCTTCTTGAGGAACTCTAGGTCACGCTCTTGCTTCTCCATGCTATCTTCAGAATTAGGTATGAGAAGGGCAAGGTGGTTCGATAACTTTTGCAAGTTTGTAATTACAGGGAACACTAGAGACTTAATTCTCGTTAGTGGGACAAGTTTCAAATGGAGGTCTTTCTTGCATACCTTCCAATGAGTATTTGATTCTTCGACATGCGTAAAACAGCACCATCCCCTCTTCTTCTGTAACCCACAATTACAGTCGTCCGTGGAAAATTTTACTATCTCAACAAGTTCACTCTCGAGGAACGATTCATAGGCGCGACGTTGAAGCTCCGTCAAAGGACAAAAAACGACCCGGTCCGTCTTCTTAGGCAATTGGTGCGCGATTAGACTCTTCATCCTTCGAAGGAAAAACTCAGGAAGAAGATTGTTGACCAGCCTGTTTGCTGTCTCCCTTGCTACTTTAAGCTGGTGAAAGGTAGCATCGTGACTACGCGAGTGTCAACTGAGCTCCTCAAGAAAACTGACAATGCTTACGATTGTCCCTGCTTCAAAGGTCTGCTAATGCTGGTCTCCCAATTGTAGATAGGCCCAAGAAGGCCAGGATTACACCAATTCAGCAACGTCCACAACTCTTCGTACTTGTTTTGTATGGCTGTCCCGGTAAGGCCAATTCGACATAGAGCATTAATATCATTCATAGCCTGTGTAACAGCTGAATGACTTTCTTTCAGCTGATGGCATTCATCGGCTACCACACAATCCCATGGTATTAGATTCAGCTTACTCATATCATTCCGGTATGTGTGATAAGTGGTGACCACAATTTCTAGACGCCCTGAAGATGCTGTCTCAAGGATTCCTTCTTTCTCCTTTGGCAAACCGTGATATTTGTCAACATGCCACCATCCCCAACAATTGAGCTCGTTGATCCAGTTTTGTAACAGAGAGCCTGGGCATATGATGAGAACTCGAGGATACCAAGGCTTTCCAGGTGCTCTCCGCATCTTTCTCATTCGTTTGTTGTCTCGTTCATCGCCAGTCTTGCCGAAAGCTGCCGTGAGAAAGGCAGCTACTTGTACGGTCTTTCCAAGACCCATGTCATCGCCCAATATACCACCCTGTATGAAATATTTGAGTTAGGGGTTATAATAAAAAGTAAAGGGAAAGTCAAAATCAACGATCATGATAGAGAGAAACGTAGGATATGGTAACTTTACCTTCTGATAAACAAACAAATGATGTAGAAAAGCAACGCCTTCCACTTGATACCCTCGCAGGTACTGCGCAATAGAAGCAGGTATCATACCTAGAGACGTTGGAAGTGGTATATCCTCATAAGTCCTTGACTGCTCAACGCTATCAGGAAAATTTGGTCGCTCATCAAGTTCCTCCAACCTCTCATCATCAGAAAACACCATATCATCATATCTCGGCGGTAATAGCAACCCCGAAATATCCAAATCTTTATTCCTCTGGTCAAACTCTCTGCGTCTATTAAGAATATACTCCGGTATATTATCATCCATCTCCTCTTCCTCACCAGAATCTGCCAACAGCCTTGGCTTCTTCTTGGCCGGCTCGTCATTGGTCTTCAATTTTTTCCTGTCCGCGGTGACTTCTTTCGCCATCGCATTGAGCTTTTTCTTCGTGGCAGCCTCCTTCTTCCTTTTAGTTGATTTGCGGTTCCTGAATTTCTCATAGATATCATCGCTGTCATTGTCTGACCACTTGGCTTTGGTACGCTCCGTAGGCGCGGGATTTTCGTGCTTCCTACGTCGCATATCTATTATCTCGACATCCAAGTCCGCCTCGTCTTCTTCGCAAGTTCTGATGGCTCCTACGCATATTAGTCGATGGAGGGGTAGTGAGGGCCAGGGGACTCAATTTTGGCATCGTCTTTTGAAAATTTGCTGCGCCAGCATTTCAGCGCAGAGGTATCTTCATCTTCACTTGCCTCTTTCTCTCCTCTAGCTATACTAGACATCTTAATTCCGTTGACTTGACGGTGTGGTAAAAGAGCGCGAAGAAGCGAAGAATCTCGTTACCATTAGACGCGACTTCCTCGCCAAGACAAAACGCCATATCACATGACCACACGTTCCTTATCAGAGCTTCCTGAGAGCATAACTATCGAGCAATTTTCAAGTGAAGCTAGAGAAGTCAATAAATCAACGTTTTCGGATAGCAAATCGAATTTGGGAATTTATCTTTACACTAATGAATTTCGTCATAGAGAATCAAATCTAATCACATCCGAAGGGCGCCAATGAGGTACTTACATAGGGAAGTGAAGATCATCGTGATAGTTCAATAAAGTCTAATGATCTAGGGCTCTCTAAGCAACTATATCTTTTACTTTAGTGCTTCGAAATTGGAAGTGCTCGCATTCTCGAGAGCACAAGGCGCTATAATAAATCTAAGTTGAAAGTTGACGAGTGAATACATAACAAGCAAAATAAACAACTAAGCCAAGATTCCACACTATCAACAGCCCTAATTAGCCACAGCTAAGCCATTGACTCTTGACTCAGCCTCATCACAACAACGAGATCGTTAAACCCCAATCTCCTGGCGAGTTCTATCGGCGTCTCTCCATTCTTGTCTAGGGACTTCAAGCTGGCACCTTTTTCTAAAAGTACTCGAGCTTTACCACTTCGGTACTTGACATCTGCATAAGCTGTCATATGCAATGCCGTGGCCCCTTGGACAAAATCTGTCACGTTAGGATCGGCTCCTTTGTCCAAAATCATCCGGGCCAGTAATTCGTCCTCAGTTGATAATATTGCAAACATCAGAGCAGTCTTACCCTGCGATGGACTAATCAGGCTAGTCTTAATATTCAAATCTGTCTTGGTACAATGGTCTAGAAGGGCATTGATGATCCTCCGATCAGGCTTTGTACCAATGGCATAGTGGAGAGCTGTATAGCCAGATTGACATTGATGCTTGAGAGTGGCCTTGTGAGTGAGGAGTAGTCTCACTATAGAGTCTTTCCCGAGATGACATGCCTCGTGTAAAGCAGTACGACCGGCATCAACCTCATTGACATCAGCACCATATTCGAGAAGCATTCGAGCGATCTCCCCAGCGTCGTTACGGGCAGCTAAGACTAAAGCTCCGCTAAGATTTAGGTCTTTGAGTGACGTCTTGAGAACCCCTTCTTGTTGCTCTTTCGTTGCTTGTGCGCTCCCAAGCGTAGATTTGGTGTCCGTTTGATTGATATTTGCCCCTTTCTCAAGCAAAACCTTTACAACCTCAGTGTGGCCGTACCGAACAGCTTGACATATTGCTAGGCTTCGATTTGGTCTCGCATCCTTTCGCAGCGCATTATAGAGGGCGTCAGAAGCCGTCTTGGCATAAGACAGCAAAGATTCCTCTGCTTTCAACAACTGTTCTGTGGCAACTGGACGTCCCCAGCTCGCAGCATACACCATTGGTATATGTCCATCCTCGTCGGGGACATCAATATTAGCTCGAACATCGAGTAGACATGGTAACACGGTTGTATCGACATTCCTTGCCGCAAAATGCAATGGTCTCAGCCCATTCTGCCCAACAGTGTTGCAATCAGCACCTTGCCGCAAGAAAAATTTCGTTGTGGTCACATCACCGTACTTCGCCGCCCAAAGTAGTGCGGTATTGCAGTCGTAGTCCCCGGAACGAATGTCATACCCATGCTTGGAGAGCAAAAGACGTGCATGCTGTTCAGCATCGAGAAACCCAGGCTCGTCGCTTTCGTCTCCAGAGGCTCCCAAAACCTTATCAAGAAATGCAACTAGATCTTCGTATTCGTCACCATACTCCAGAGAGATTAGTGGCTTGAAATTGATCTTTTCACCTGTCCGAACAAGCATACAATGCCTATTGGAAATCTTCTTATGCCGATGCCTGGCCCAATTCAGCAAAGGACCAAAGTTTGGATCGTCCAAGCCTGATCCACAGCCAACAAACAAAATTGTATTGTAGTCTAAGTAGGTTTTGACAATATCCTGGACCTGGTCTTGCTGGGCGTTCTTTATATTGTAGTAATCAGTGGAATCCAGCACAACTTCTGTTGGATCAAGGTAGCTGCCATGAACGTGTAAAATTCCTTTAAGATCCCGGCGTTTGAAGTTCAACAAATCCACTTTGTTTGTTCTATTGACCCTTGGCAGCCCACAAGACCGTTCAAGGAGGTCATCGTAGTTGGTGGTCAGCAGTATAGCCCCTCGCTCGCTCAGAGCTTTCAGTCTGTCTAGAATATCTGAATTGGTCACTTGTTTGTGTAAATCTTCAAATACACTCCTGATCCAGGTGGGAAAGTGATTGTGCTTTTTCAATGTTCGCCGCAAGATAGTGGCAGCACGTAGAAGCTTTTCTGTTCGGCCATCATCTAACGCCTTGTATGCACTAGCAAGGGTTGAACGCTTGACGTGGAGCTCGTCGACAAGATAGCTTAGTCCTTCGCTCTCTGTTAGTAGTACCATACAAAGGCTTCCTGTGTGAGAACTGCACCATTTTTGATCAAGCCTTTCCATGTGAGACGTTTCAGAGGTCGTCCATCTTTTTGTGTAGTTGCGTTCAGTGTTACACCTGCTCCCACTATGATGACAAGATTATGTTGTTCCAAAGCTTGCTTTAGCTCATCGAGCCGCTTCTCTGTCCTTCTTGTAGCCTCGCTCATTGCCACGAAGCACGACAAAGTAATGGATAGCCTTAGAACGCGCAAAGCTGAGATCAAACCTCGAAATGGCGCTCAATGGATTCTTATCACTGCCAGTGGTAGTATTAAATTGTCTCGAGATATAAATTGACGCTGACTTGAGAGATAGGCAGTGAAGTGGGCTGAAGTTCGAAGTGCGCAGCCTCGCGGGTGGTGGACTTCTCATGCTCCGGACATCTGCAGTATTGCCCAATGACAATGTGTGCCACATAACCTCCCTCCCTACAGGGCAAAAACCCACCGGGCCGGAAAAAATAATAGGTACTTTGACTTTAAACATCACAAATTCTGTGCACACATCGGCAAATTCTATAATTTTATATAAGTCGTAATCTATGGCTACCCATTCACATTCTAAATCGCCCCTGCCAGAAAATTACTCTTGTACCGTTGCCTTTGCCTTTGCGCCTAATTTGCGGAAAATCTTTATTTATAACAGTACAGAGTTCCTTCATTACAGCTCTACTACTGAGCTCTTATTACTTCTGATACTTATAAAAGGGTCTTACCCGAGCTTTATATGAGCGTTGAAATGGTCCATGCGTTGCATCGACTGGATCGACAGGCGACTAAGGCGACCTGAGAAGTAGAGGTATTATATAGTCTGGGTCTTCACCCTTAAGACGGAAACTTCGTACTCAATTAAATATAGTGACTGCGTCATATTATTTATCTTATAGTTGTTGTTACGAGTCGAACCTACGAGTCGAACCTCCGAGTCCGACAAACCAGTGATAGTCCCGCATACCCCACCACAACATGGTAAACCCACCCTACCACCTCATTTCCAGTGTAGCAGAGGCCGTATCGTGACAATATCACAGGCGAGCCATGTGGTCTGCGAGCCCTAGTGACACGTGGCACTTGTATTTTAGATGGGAGATACATATGTCACATGATGCTGCGTTGAGCAGTGGGGGTGAAGTGTACCAGAATCGTCGCATTGCATCGGAAGGAGACAGGGGATATTGTGTAAGGTTACGGAACTGCGTAGAAGAGACCTGCTTTGTCCGTTTATTCGTAACATCTTAAGTTAATAGAACTTGAAATTCTGATTTGTACTGAAATTTCGTAAACCTTTAAAGGGTTTCATCTTTAGTATAAAAGCTCCCTGACTTCACCACTGAGATCAGCCTCGCGGTGTTCTTTGGCCTGGGTGACTTTAACAAACATACTAAACATTACCACTACCGGCAGCTAGCGGAGATATCTCATCTCTCTTCTCTTTCCCTTGATGCTATTCTGCTAGAGCAATGTAGATGTGACAGTGATTATGAACCTTCGATTGTATGAGTACTTACTCATTAATGCAACTCACTTTTAGCTATAACAATAGTGGCGTCTCCGGCCAGAGCTTTCGCTTTCGAGCGACGCTCGCTGCCACAAGGGAGGCGAATGTCTCTGCAGACTGGCTCGAGACCTCGCCCATCAATTGAATTCCTACCACATCTATCTTTGCAATAAAATAAGAGGGCTCACAAATTCTCAGGAGCAAGGACACCATTTATCTTAACCACCAAGATATTCTTCACGTGCAACACCATTCGTGACATCAAGGAAGGAATGCAAATAGGATAATTTAACAGCGCTGCTAGGAAGAGTAGGTCTGATAATAGCAGGCAGGATAGGAATGAGGTTGATAATTGGTATTATGAATGACATATATATGTCTTAGCACGGGTGTCCTAGGAAAAATACTAGCTTGGGATCTTAGGCTCAGGAGAAATGGTGAATCTGGGAGAGAGGCCACAGATCATATAATCTAGGGTTCCTCAGACAGTAAGACAAAGGCCAAACAGCTTGTTGGAGCGTTATGTTAGATAATATACATATAATTCAATAGTGATAGAATTACTACCTCTACCTCATATAGTCTATGCTCATGTGACTATTAGTACTTATATTTGTAAACTTAAGACTCATTGTAGACTTCGAGTAGCCATAAAGCACTACTTGGCCCGATTTGTATGTATTTACAAGAAGTAAATTAGAAGCTAAGCTCAGCGTGTTCACTGCCCCATCTCGCTGAAATTACCCCCAATCACGCTATAATCACCTTGCACCCAGATAGAATTTATCTGCAGATGCTTGAACTTCCACAACCCGTCCATGTCCCTGGCCAGCTCTGCGCGGTACAGACTACCCGACATCAGGTTCTTCTGACCTGGCTCCGTGCCCTTTCCCCCGGCGAAGTGCTGTGAGAGCACGGTAGCCGTCAGGCTAGCCTCGTTCTCGTTCTCCACAGCCCCGGTTTTAGTAGTCCCCGTTCTCATGTGAACACGCACGTTGGTAACCATGTGCGTCGTGTCGAGCTTGAAGATGAGGGCGAGTCCTGTGGCGTGGATCTCCGGTAGTCCTTCTATAGCACGCTTGTTGATCTCAAGCACGCCCTCTGGCATGAAGCTCGAGTCAAATAGAGCTGTGTCGGCCGTATCGAAGGCCATAACGCACCGGTATAGCGCGTCGACCACGGCTTCGCGGCTGGTCATGGGTGGGTTGAGGACCGTGGGGAGGGATAATAGGGATGTCATGGTGCAGGCTAGGGGATTTGTTCAAGGAGTCTAGGATGACGCTCTGTGTAGTGTTGGGCAGGTTCGGGGCTAGTGATGTATATCAACTAGGCTATGGAATTATCCTAATTTGGAGAAGGGTGGTTTATGATATTGTTTCTTGATAATGAGATTCAAGAAAAGGTTGAGGATGATGCTTCAATTATGTAGGCGAAGGACTTGGGATTGAGAAGATATTATTCTGTACATTCGAGGAGGGTCACTTCGTTCTTAAATACGCGCCCGATCGCCCTGCACGAGTGTAAGACCTACTGCCTTTACATGGTCTTTTTAACGCCATTAAATCCGTTAAATTCGCAGTCTGTCTGATACGATCTTGTGTTAATCATAGACGGGCGTTTTGGAAGAGTTGAAACTATCAGCCAATCAAAGACTTCTGCACCCGGTTGGTGGTTAGTGCGAAGCTTCAGTATCCGAAAGAGGGTTAGCGTAAAAGTACCCAATGGTACGAAGCTAGTGTTCTGGATTCTTTTGGCATCTAATACCTTCGGACTCCGGGAAAACCCTCGTATTTAAGCTATCCATAAAATTGGATCATAACCCAAGTATGACTTCGACTTGCCCAAGAGAGTTTCCAGAGCGCAGGACGATGCGGAGGTCGCGATTTGGCTGCCGGAATTGCAAGCTCAGAAAACTCAAGGTAGGTGTGGATATCTCCTTTTCATAGAATGCCGTTTAGCTGACCGAATTTCCTTGAACGTCTAGTGCGACGAAGGCAAACCACAGTGCACGAGATGTAATTCATTCGGAATATTATGCAATTTCAAGCCTAATATTCCTGATCTGCAGCCCGTCGCCGATGACTCAGTAAGGTCATTGGTCGTTCGAAAAAGAACAGAACTTCAACCTCCTCTCACTAGTGCTGTTTGGACATCTGATGCATCAACATTCTATCAGTTGAACTCAAAGTGTCAAGATTTCGTAACCCGGTACCTAGGACGAAGTTTTATTACTCCAGATGACCCCAATATGATGGAAGCTAATCGCAAGCTCTTGGTACTGGCCTTCACCGTAAGTCTTATCAAATTGGTTTTGTCCGTTTAGACAAGATTTAGGCTTGGTTATCCATTGCGAGACCCGACACATCTACTAATATATGATTTACAGCACCCTTTCTTGATGCACGCCTCTCTAGCGGTAGCGCTGGCGTATGACCGCTATGTTAACAGCCCGTCAGGCTGTCGTCGCACTCCAGAAGAGTGCTATCACTTGTATCAAAGCATAGCTCTCTTTAACAGACGGTTAAGGGAGCCGATTGAAACGAAAGATAAGGATCCAATCTGGGGCACTGCTGCTTTCCTGGCTATCTTAACCTTCTCGACCCCCGATTCCTGTACACCAGAAGAATCGTGGCCTATGAAGCCCTCTGACCCCTCGGATTTGGAATGGTTGCGTATGAGCAAGGGTAAAATGTCATTGTGGCGTATAGCTAACCCGCTACGACCGGGCAGTATTTTTCGCGTCATGGCGTCGACCTTTGCTCAAATGCGCTCACCCCTGCCAGAGAAAGGTATAGATGGCATGGCAAGGGGCTTAGCTATCTTGTGCCATCTTGAAGACTCATCTACGGCAGAAAACAATCCGTATTTCAATGCTGCCCATGCGGTATCCCAGATCCAGGATCTCCCGGATAGCCAGGTCACAACAGGTCAAACTGAACTTTTCACGCGTAGCATACATGGCCCTTTTAAATCCTTGCTACAGGAAAAAGACCCAGTCGCACTGGTATTGCTATATCTATGGTATTGCAAAGCAGGTCGCGGTATATGGTGGATTGAAGCTAGGGCTAGAGTGGAATGTCCCTCTATTTGCTCGTACCTGCGGATATATCATAAAGGATATAACGCTGTACATGAGTTCCTTCCAGGAGGTCCTCTCCCTGATAGATAAAGTATGACATACCCTGTTAGGCATATAAGCGGCTGGAAAGGAACATATATTCCAAGGCGAAGAAGGCTCTATACATTACCTTTTAAGTTAGTGTCACGATACGGCCTCTGCTACACTGCAACTGAGGTGTTAAAGTAGGTTGGTCTGCAGGTAGCGGTACGCGGAACTATCACTAGTTTGTCGGAGGTTCGACTAGTAATAACAACTATAAGATAAAACAATATGATTCATGTACTATGTTTAATTGAGCACGAATCTCCTATCTAAATATTGAAGATCCAGACTGTATAGAGGTGGTGGTTCCTTTGGCCTACGGGTCGACTCAGCTACTTGTCGACCCCAGTCACGTGTCTCTCACCAACACATCCAATTTTATAATAATATACCTGTAGGTGAAATCCTTGGTACGAGCAAACCGTTGGTACCAAACCTGTATTGCTACAATCAAAAGTATAGTAATAGCCATTAGTTGGTGCCAGTGACTGGTCCCGTGATCGTAACAGTCTTTAAACCTTGGAGCTATATTGTTACTTGTCAGGAGCTTCGTGCTATGGTCCCGAAATGTGGAAATAGGACAATAGTTATAATAATATAGCAGTGGGGAATAGCTATAGTAGCTTTCAATGCTATCAACAGGACAATTAACATTATAACCAAACTATAGTATTTTACTTACCACAACCTGAATCCTCGTGGAGTAATAGCTAAAGAACAATAATAAACTGATTATGACTTCGTGAGTAGCAGGAGCAAAGTCACATCCATCCATAAATACGGGGCACTCTAATTAGTCACCCAAGACTGAAATATCTAGCAGGCTTTTTTGTTAGTGACGACACTATTAAGTTCTGCCTGCATATACCATATTAGTTCAGATATGGAAGAGAAATTCGATACGATCACGTGTCACTACCATTTGCAGGTGATATTGATGTTTAAGTCCTTATATTGAAGAACGCGCAGTCAACGTCGAGATTTGCATGCAGGATATTCTCCGGCCCGACAAGTTCCAGTATTCATGACAGATTTCGGAATTCCTAATGTTCCTTTGTTCTAACAAAACTTGCTTCCGTTTCTAGAAAACCCATTTTCGGAAAGCATGCCAACCTGCTGTCAATATTGGTTTGTCTATGATCATTCTCGTATCTTCTGATCATCATACTTCGTAATTTCATCATTGAGTGCCAGTGTCCATTGCATCGCCCATTATGTACCCGGTCACTTTAACACAGTCCCTCAATTCGGGATATCGTGCCACAAACTCTTCATCTATGCTCCAATTGTCAATATTGGTAATGTGCCTGACGTATGTTTCTGCGATTTTTATTTCATTGCCTTCAAAATTAAGCATGTCGTCGTCCCGATACGGCCAATTAGTATTTAAGTTTTCCGTGTATATATTTTGAAACTCTTCTGATCCATACCTGTCCTGGTTATGAATAACGACATCTCGAAGGTTTCCCCAGATAATAAGGCTCACCCAAATAGGATGGGGCGTGACGAGTTGCGAAGAGCTCGGTCTGTACCACTCGGGAAGATTGTTGTACGTTTCAGGTGTCAGGGAAATTTGCCATTGGGTGAAGCGATATATAACGAACAAAGCTGCCACCTTCTCTGACAAACGACGCAGGCCAGTTCGCAATAACAGGTTGGATAGCACCGAGATGATTGGGTGAACGTCGTTGGATCTCTCGGGGTATAACAGAGCTTGAAGGCTGAGAAAGTACGGTCCGATGAGAGGCTCACCTGTGGTGCCACTCATAGCGAGATTCTTTTGACGCTGAAGAATACCGCTAAGAAGAGCGTCAACTGGACCTGTTGGCTCAAGAAGGCGCAGAGGGTGGTTCCACATGTGGAGCGATGTTTGTCGCTCCTGGAATGATGAAAATGATATCGGTGGAGAATTTCGCAACGGCGTCGTGCTCATAGTAGGTAAGTGATGCATTTCGGAGGGCAGACCACTAGATGGGTCGTTGGTCATCTGAGGTAGATCTGGGGCGCCGATGTTTGTGAAGGACAGGCCGTGGGACAGCGGAGAAAGAGATTTTGTATACATTTGTCCAGATTGCGGCCTGCTGGACGTGGTCGAGCTTGAAATTGAAAGATTAGAGGAGAGACTACCCTGGCGGCTCGATTGACTGCCAAATGTTAAAGGAATCAAAAGCGGACTAGTAGATAGATTTCCATGGCTTCCATGTCTACTCGAAGAGTTAGGAATAATCGAGGGCATTGAGGTAATCGAAGGTGTTGGGGGCTTAGATGATGGTATTGATGAAAATCTGCGAGTTCTGGCTGGCTGTCGATTTCCCATGAAAGAGCTATCACCAACTACATTCTCATCAATCCCCAAGAATCCGAATGGTCCCGGAGACCAAGCTTGTTCTAAGACATCTTAAGCTCAATTACATGCAAACACATTCCGATGTACTCACGGGTTTTTGTGTCAGGGTAGGAGACACTCCGAACGATTCCGGGCCGGCCACCATCGGTTGAGGGTCTCTGTAGAGATATTTGAGGTCTCGTAGGCGGATTCGGGAGCGGGGGGTTGTTTGGAATTGGGGGAGAATCGACGTGTATCCTTCCGAAGTAATCACTTGCAGAGCTCATCTCAGACGGTGGTGTACCTGAATCTGAAGGCGAGTAGACAGATCCTTGGGTAGAGAATATACTGTTAAAATTTGGCGTTGGATACGAAGTTGAAAGCCCGCCAGCACCTGGGCTTACATTGGGAATGTTCCATGGTGGTTGACATCCTATGGATCTCGGAGGTATGTTTGCTGCCATGTATTCCGCTGGCACTGCCCACAGATGTCAGTCATCAAGTGTCATATATAAGATACTGTTTCAAAAGATAATAAAGCGACATTATTAAAAGACAATCTCCACGATCTCGATAGACGCAATAGCTTGATAGTGGAAGCTCACATCTTGGAGGAAACCCTGGAAGAATCATGTTGTCTGGATGGAGTGCACCCTCCTTGAGCTGCCTGAGCTCCACCTCCAAGGCTTCATTTCTCCTCTGGATCTCTTCAAATGATCTCTCGTCATTCTGACCTTCGGTCAATTCTTTTATTCGTTGCTCGAGTCGTTCAATTCTATCCTTCGTTCGCTGGCGTATTGACCTCTGAGCTTCACGATCATTTGCTCTTTTGCGCGCGAGTTGTGCTTCTGTCAGGGTTGCCACGCTCCGCGTCCCTGCACGCGAAGCTACTTAAGTTAGATATGTTTAAATCAGATTGTGGGAAGATGTTGCGATATATGAGCGTGATACAAAACGAGGACCGCGCTATGTTCCCATACCTCTTCGTCGCGGCTCGGGTTTGTTGCTACTGCTACTACCACTGTCTGCAATCCCCTCACCAGCATCGAGATTTTCATCCTCTAGTGGTTTTGGAAGTTCGTGATTGGGGATTTCGTCGGGCATGCTAACAGTGGCTCTCGTTCCACATCAAATATTGAACTCAATCGCCACGATTCTGAGTAAACATCCTCCAAATTGTCTATAATTTCAGGTATGAATGGGGAACAAAAGAATATAAGAAGTTTTCATTTTCATGTGCCATTTATGACTCGGAGTAGAGCTCAGGTTCACTATGAAAGGTAATCTTGTACGGACATATCTGTTTAGTTAAAATGCGAAGACGGTAGAGCTCGATGCGGACTCGGGCTTGATTGCGCAAGCGCGACAAAGTTGTGCCACGTTTTCCACCAGGTACTAGTCATAGGGTCATGTCTCCATCCCATGCTGTACAGCAAAATTTCGATTCGAAAGAAGGTTATTCGATTGTTCCATCGCAGGGTGGAGGGGTGATCGGCGAATGGCTTAGAATCGCCAAGCGAAATAGACTTTCAGATTGGATTTGGTATCTGTCACGAAAGTTAAAATTGACTGAAACATGGGGATTGATCCTTAAAAGCTTATAGAAACAGTGCATCAAGGTCGATACTCAGCCGAGCGTAGATCGCATCGAATTCGCCCAAAACCCATCAATAAGATGCTATCGTGGAGGGCACCTTGGAAAAAAGTCCATAGCAAACTCGCCACTTCCCGAAATGACTTAGAATATGCACTTGTAGGGTTCGAAGGTCCCTGCGTCTGAAATTGGCTATCGGGAGCTATCTTATCCTCCACTTTGGAACAGGGTGATTGGGCTTCTCACATGAGAAGAACCGCCAACAACCGGTCCTACCAGATTTGATTATACTGTTCTTGCCTTATAGTGGATACGTAAGGCTTGCCACTGCTACGGTGAGACGATACTTTCCTTCCTGATTGTCTCGTGAACAATAAACTTCCTAGCCGACCTGGATAGTTTGTTCTCACCGCTTTCCAGAATGCAGAATTCGAAGTTTGTGAAACCAAGTCTATAGGTGTAGTGTCTTGAGCCTGAAGATCCCAAATGCCCAATGAAAGCTGAAGAACAATAAGCATGACCAGAAACATTTCCTGAACCGATGTTGATTGTTCACCAGCAAGCATGTGTTGAAGAATGATTTAAGCGATTTCTGAATTATCTTCTTTCACCGCCAACAGTAAATCTTCCATCCCACCAACCTCCGTAGGACCTTCCGCACCATCTATGATCGCAACTATTAGCATTGGGGTCTTTTAAGGTTCTAGAAATTGCAGCGGAGGCTTCAAGGAGGTACGTGAACGCGACCATTGCGCGAAAGTTGGCAAGACTCACCAGGAGGCATAGCCCATGTTGGCAGAGGGCTAACATAGCTCCAAGATCCGCCAGAATCTTCATAGCGGAGGCTGTGCAACCACAGTGTAAGTTCTTGTATACCTGGATCTGTATACAGAGGCGTCTGGCAGACATCGCATAGTTCGCCAGACATCTTTTCGGCCTTTTTCTTGTTATACTCATCGACCATTTCATCGTGGTATGCAACGGCATCAGCAACCTCGGACTTTCCCATTCGAGAAAGACGCGTAATAATATCCTCGTCGGTGTCTTGCGAACCATCCCCGTCATTTGCACCAAGACTCGAGCCCCAAACTCTTCGATTAGCGTAGATAGGGTCATTTGCAATTGGGTGACCTAAGAACTGCAGATGTACTCGCAATTGGTGAGTCCTTCCTGTCACTGGAAGGCACCTGACGATCGAATATCCGGTCTCACTTAGTAGATTCCTGGATGCATCCGTGAACCCCTCCTCGACTTTTGAGGTCCCCTCCTTAGTGGCTGGTGAGTAGTACGCTAGCTTCTTGAAAACCGTCCGAGCGGCCTTTCCGTTGGCACGGACTCTGTTCAAGCCCAATTTAGGTGAAATCTGGAGAATAGGCATATCGCAAACGACTTCACCATCTGGAAATTCTCCCTTGACTCGTGCCAGGTATTCTTTCCTCACCGTCCGGCCTTGAATTTGCAAGCTAAGCTTTTCGGCTGCCTTCGGATTTTTGCCAATGAACATCACGCCGCTAGTCAGCCTATCAAGCCTGTTGCATGGCAGCGGATTCCAACCATGGCCTCTCTCCGCCCGCATGATCTCAATCACCGAGTTGTAGTTGTAACGTCCGGCGGGATGAACTGGCACACCGGCGGGTTTGTTGATTACTATCATGTCATCGTCTTCGTGAAGGACGGCAATCGGAAGCGCGGTAACAGGAGGTTCATGCCGATGCAGAGTATGCGAAATAACGTCGCCATTTTTGATGATATGGTTTGGAGTTGGAACCTGTTTACCATTGACCACAACTGCTCCTCTTTCTATTGCGTCTTTCTAAGCCTGTTAGCTCGAACCAAACCCCCTCGCGAAATATTACTCACATAATACTCGAGCGGCCGATCGCGGAACTCGCTCGAGAAGACATCCAGCAGTTCACGGCCTCTCCATCTCTGTTTACAATAGGTGTTGTAGGTAAAGTGGTATGGCGCAACACGTCGCAGGCCATTTTCCAGGAAATATGGCCGTGGCCAGGGATCACAAGGAGTGACAAGAACTGCTGGAGGTTCCTCTATGGATCGCGACTTGTCCACCACTGTAGGAATGCTTGGAGATGAAGATGCCTCTACCTGCGCCATAGTCACAAGCGAAGTGCCAGCTCGCCGTGCGAGAAGCGCAGCTATACGTGGTGATGGCGCCAGCTGATCTGAATACGTAACAAATCTGTGGTGGTCAAAAAGGCCTAAAATTAGTCTCTCGCTGACAGGCAAATATGAAATATATATGAATCTTGAAATGATGCGACTCGTGGGAATATTCTTGGCGGTGTCATGTGGCAGAAAATCTGGCTTAGGAATAGACCCTGCTGATCCTTGCAGTCGGCGGTTGAAATAAGCTCAAGATTGTCAACCTCGGCATCAGCCATCCTCATTCTTCAGTCGGAGACGAACCATTGTGTAACTTCGTTGATTCATGGCATGATCACATTCTTTGTGCGTGTTAAGAATGGCACACAATTCTCTAAAGAATCGTCTTCGGAAAGATTACCCCTACCTACTCGAATATCGTACAAGATGGTATGCTTTTCTCAGGAATGAGTCTGAATCAATGCTCACATATACAACTTTAGGTCGGATAATGACATGTATGACCATATGAACAATTCAATATACAACTTTCTGTTAGCTCACCGATCGCAACTTCTTCACCGTGTATCCTCTGCTGACATTCTCAGGTACGATTCTATAGTCAACACCTACCTCATTGAGCAGTGCGAACTCGATCCCCCAACTAGTCCTCAGTATGGTCTCGTAGTTCATTCGCATGGAGACTTCTTCGGCAGTATAGCATTTCCTGCTGTTGCTGAGCTTGGCCTTCGGGTGAACAAACTCGGCAGTGTGGACCCCCCGTTTCTTAAATTAAACCTTCCCATCTGACTATATTTTATCTCATACGCATCACTACTCCTACATCCCTTTCTTATATCTTAAAAACATATTAAAAAGTCTTAGAAGCCTTGTGAGAATTAAAATGCTAACTTTCATGGCTTCCAGAAAGCAGTTGCATATATGAGATTGCCCTATTTGAGCGGGGAACCGATGCGGTGAAGTCGGTTGGAGAGCTTATCCACGTTTTTGTTGACAGAAATACAGGCAGGCCGGCAGCAAATGGCATGGGTGAGAAATTGAGGAGTGGCCTGCAGAAGTTATTGGTACAAGAGACGCAATCAAAACTTTGAGATGTTGCACGCTTTTCTCATCCAGTTATCCTATCGAGTTGGAAGTGGAATGACCACATTTCCGCAAGCCAGAAATTAGAGGCAGCAAACGTTCAGTAGTCGCCAGTCTATGAGTTGATTGGCTTGAAAACAAGATTTTGACTTGGTGAGTCTTGAGACGAAGGTAGAAGATGATTTCAATCAACCTGTTGTACATCCTGTATGCGTATTATTCTGTACGTGTGAACCGTTAAGCACAATGCCTGTTCATTCTACACGTTTCAGCTTTCTCAGTTCAAAGGAACCACGGCTGGTACCACAATATAGTGGAAAAGATGACCCTCAAATGCCAAGACAAATGATTTGTGCTAGTACACAACAGGCACTTCCGACCAACCCTCACATGAATATCTTATGTTACTTGTCTCCTGATTTGATATTTAACTTCCTTGGCTAGCACATCACATCATTAAGATGGGTTCAAATTTCCTTCTATCGTCGAGATCAAAAGCCGCGGTGTGCTGATCAGGAACAATCCCCGTGTTTGCCACCAGTTTCTTGTTGCTTAAGAAGCTTTACCCCGCGTTTTCTTTGAAGCTTAGCTAGGGTTGCATTTCAATGTCACACAACGTGACAACCAACAGCCAATTATTACTTAAAGCAGAAAAGAGGCCGATAGGGTACCCGGTTAAATGCTGGGGAAGTCTTTTTTATGACGTGGTGGAGTTTATCCATAAAGGCGAAAACAATATTTCAACCCGGCAGTAATTGTTGCATTTCGTCCGAACATATCTTTCTCCCTTGCGCCGCTGTGGAAACACCGGAGCTCCTTCATTCATCTGTCTTCCCTTCTATTAACGGGGTCACTACATCTCGTACCTTCTTCCATCTAGATTCTGGAGACGAATTGTAGCTGTTAGCAATGGGGAAAATAACGGAGGATAAAAGCCTTGTCGTTGGAGATCTCGATTCAGCATCAGACGAGAAGGTGCGCGTACAAAATATCGACAATGATGGTGCAATTTCGCCTATCATCGTCACCAATCCAATTGAGTCTAAGAAGGTCTTTCAAGCGCCGGAGTTCATTCGTAATTGGACTCCCGAACAGCGTCTTGAAATCGAGTTACGGTTAAGAAAGAAAATTGACCTCCGATTAATGCCAATGATAGTATTGATGTATATCATGAATTATCTTGATCGAAATAACATTGCCGCTGCAAAACTCGCTGGTATCATAGAAGATCTGCATTTGGTGGGGGACCAATTCCAAACCAGTGTCTCAATTCTGTTCGTTGGTATGATACCTATTATATCCATTACATCTTGTATGTCGCTAATAAGTGAAAGGTTATCTATTAATGCAGGTTCCATCAAATTTGTTTTTGAACAAGATTGGAAAACCAGCCATTTATCTTCCTATATGTATGGTCGTGTGGGGGATAATATCGGCTGTTACTGCTGCATGCTACAATTATGGTGGATTGATTGCATGTCGATTCATGTTGGGTTTCGTGGAGGCGGCTTACTTTGTGAGTTATATAACTTTCTTCTCATCTCAATTTGAACTACAAACTGCTCCATCATCAGATTATTGATTCTTTCAAATTAGCCTGGATGTTTATACTATCTCTCTTGTTGGTATACGAGAAAAGAGCTGGGGTTTAGAACAGCTATCTTCTACTCCGGTGCTTTGATCAGTGGAGCGTTCTCAGGACTGATAGCAGCTGGTATCAAGTATGGTATGGACGGCACTCTTGGTCTGCGAGCTTGGCGCTGGCTTTTCATCATTGAGGGAGCGATCACAATTGTCATAGCCATCGGCGCCTTTTGGATCCTACCCAACTTTCCTAAAACAACGACCTGGTTGACAGAAGAAGAGAGGGCGCTAGCTGTCTGGAGGCTGGAGGAAGACATCGGTGCTGAAGATTGGCTTGATTCCAAGCATCAATCTTTTAAGGAAGGGCTGAAGCTCGCATTCTCCGACATTAAAACCTATGTATTGATGGTCCTTTTATTCGGGATTGTAGCTTCTGGAACTGTCACGAATTTCTTCCCGTTAGGAACTTCTTCCCTCGCTTTTGGGGTGCGCTAACTTTAAGCAGAACTGTGGTGAAAACACTCAAGTACAACGATGTTAACACTTTACTTTTGACAACTCCTCCCTATGTTCTAGCTGTTATCACAACTTTTGTTAACTCATGGCACGCAGGTATGGACCGCTAGTTCAGACCTAATGAAATCTACTAAATCAAGATAGATCGAACCGGAGAAAGATTCTACCACATCACCGCCCCGCTTTGCTTTGCAACATTTGCCTATATCCTTGCCGCAGCCACCACTAAAACAGGACCTCGATATTTAGCTATGATGTTGATGGTTCCAGGAGTATATACAGGCTACGTAGTGGCTCTCGCATGGATCAGCAATTCTCTGCCACGACCACCTGCGAAACGTGCTGCGGCGCTTGCATTCATCAACGCTATCTCTAATACGAGCTCAATTTATGCCAGCTATATGTATAGCCCCAGCATGGGTATGTTCCTTCGGTTTATTTTAAGGCTCCAGTGCTAATAAGCTCTAGGTCCAAGATATGTTATTGCGATGAGTGTGAATTGTGCAATGAGTGTTATGGCAATGTTGGCTGCTCTTACACTACGATTGATTCTCGTGAGACTGAACAGGAAGCTGGAACAAGGAATATTTGTTGAAGGTGCAATCAATGCTGTTCCAAGTGAGGCTGGGCAGAAAGGATTCCGATTCAGAATTTGAGGTATGCTTGGGTTTACTTTCACATGGCACAAATAGTCCCTAGGTCATCAATAATCTTCAACGCGGACCAGGTTTATTGCATTGATGAGGTATATGAAGACCGTTACTTAGACCCAAAAGCAAATTCTATATACAGTCCACGGCCCATCCAAGATAAAAACAAACATAGCCTTCTTCAAACACCTAAGCTACCCAAACCATTCCCATTTTCCGACCAAGAGATTGAGAGACGTAATAAGGCAGTTGCCTAGGATGATGAGGCGAACGTTGGTGGAGTTCTCTTGACTGTCACTGGGAAGTTCCCGGTAAGAGCCAAGGTGAGGTCTCCATTCCAGTACAGAGCGTAGACTCCGGTGGTGTTTGTTGGAACTCCAGAGAACATGAGTTCGTAGTCGGATGAATTGGCAGCATATGCAACTGCTGTTCCGAACCATGCGAACCCTGAAGTGACATCTCCGCTTGGGACGGAAGCGGTGGATGCGAATCCGACTTGGTCGAAGCCGGTAGGGTTGATATACATGTTGAGAGTCTCGTTGAAGGTGACAGTGGTCGAGTTAGCGGTGATGGTCCATGGAGTTGTGGTGTCATCTGGTGCGTCGAAAGTGATGTTTGTTTGAGTTCCGGTGACCTCACTCACTTGGCTGAGCCCAAAGTATGCTTTGCCTGAAGTAAAGTTAGCAAAGACAACCTCTTCCCTTTTTCTTGGAGGTAAGCTTACCATCTGCATAGAAAATAGCAGGACCATTTACGTCAGATCCATAGGCATACAAAGTTGCACCAGTAACATCGTCGCGTCTGTTAACTGCTTTAGCGCTTGATAGACCAGCGATGGCCAAGAGGCTGGAAACTGATTTGAGGTTGAACAACATGTTTAAAGGAAGAATTGAGGTACAGAAACGACTTGCTTAAATGACAAGTGAGGAAAGAATGATTACTAGGAAGCTTTGGAGGGAAGGAGTTGAGGGTGAGTGCTCTTTCCCAACAGCAGTCAGTACAGATTAAGTATCACTGACTACTTAGCAGGTTTTCCTCCTTAACACATCATCACGCTGCAAAGCCCAACTCGAAAATTTTGCTTAACTGATACTGGGATGGAGGGACGCGCATGCCCGAAAAAACAGCCATGGCCACATTGTATCTTGTGGGTCCATGGCTTAGCAGTGACGAATGATCCAATTCATTTCATCTCAAGTGAAGGGTTTCCCCTTTTCGCACCGCTAGAACATCGTCTCGGCTATACCCGTGTATGTTCTCTAGAACCCTTTAGGTCGTTGTCGTCCTCTGTTTCGCTGTTTTAGAGGCTGAGTAACGGCTTTACTAGAGGAAATGAGCATCTATAGATAGAATGGCCGTGCGAGTAGTTGTATGGAAACCCACGTGACGTTTTAGAACAGATTTGCAAGGGGGTGTGGTTGGCAGCTCCACACTCGCTTCTTCCGAAAGAACATCAACCTCCTTCGTCCACATCTCGAATGGGTTGTCTCCGTTCTGCTCTCGAGTGAGGGACAGGCATAATACCGGTCAATTCGATCGAGGGAAAAACATCATGTTTCAAAGCCTCTCAGTGGTCGTATGTTTCCCCGGAGGGAGGCTGAAAGCCGACGCGCGATTCATCGTCATCAAGATCGCCGTCGTCCAATGTTAGAGCTCCATTGCCAACCTATGCCGTGGCCTTCCTCGAAGCTTTCCTAAGACGACCTGTAATCTTGGAGCATCCTCGGCACCCTAGCTCAAAAAGTTAAAGCCTGAGCAGCACGGAGATAGCGAGGTTCGTAGGGCTGCGTACTCCTAGCCTTCTGCTTGCCCTTGACTCTATTCCGAGCTTCACAATCTTATCCGCAATGATCAACGCGGGGAGAATTATGGAAAGGCTGTGCCTGTTTGTCCGGAAAGATGTTACCGTCTCCTTTCGATCGGTTACACCGGCATGAGCTGTGGCAGTAAACTGAAACTTATACTCCGAGCTCGAAAGAGTAAGGGAATGGTAATGTATATAACATCTCGATGGGAGCTTTGGAATAACTCATCATCATCATCCAACAATCTTCTTCCTTCCTTCATCATCAGCTTCTTCCTTCGCTATCTTTGCAGTCTTTTGATTTCTGCCTGCTATTTCCTCCTTCATCATGCATTATTCTTCATTATTCAATTCAGCTTCTAGCCTGGCACTTCTGCTCTCAGGGGCTAGTGCTATTCCTCATGCACAGCGTCTCACTCAGAGAGCTTGCGAAAATTCAGCAACTGATCGATCCTGCTGGGGAGATTACAGCACTTCCACCAACTACTATGATGAAGTCCCAACAACTGGCGTAACTCGAGAGGTATACATTGATCTATCTAGTCTTGATCTAGTTACTTATCTAACACTCAACAGTACTACCTTGAGCTTGTCAACACAACTGCCTCTTTGGATGGATATAGCCGCAATGTTCTTCTAGTCAATGGCACCTTCCCCGGTCCTACCATCATTGCAGATTGGGGTGACACTGTCGTCGTTCATCTCTCCAACGGCCTTGCCAACAATGGTACCGGCCTTCACTTCCACGGCATTCGCCAAAACTACACCAACCCCGCCGATGGTGTCCCAAGTATTACGCAATGTGCTGTTGCGCCTGGTGACTCGATCACATACACCTGGAGAGCCACACAATATGGATCATCTTGGTACCACTCTCACTTCGCTCTGCAAGCTTGGGAGGGTGTCTTGGGCGGTATTATCATCAATGGGCCTGCTACCGGCAACTACGACAACGACATGGGCCACATGTTCTTGAACGATTGGACCCACGAGACTGTCGATGCTTTGTATTCCACAGCTGAGACATCCGGACCTCCATCTCTCAGCAACGGTCTCATCAACGGTACCAACACATACCCCGGAGACACTTCTCTCGGTGCTCGGTTCGAAACCACTGTGACTGAGGGCGAATCTTACAGAATCAGACTTGTAAACGGTGGCATCGATACTCATTTCAAGTACATGATTGACAATCACACCATGACCGTTATCGCCATGGATTTGGTTCCAATCACTCCTTATACCACTGATGTTCTCTCTCTTGGTATGGGGCAGAGGTACGATGTCATCGTCAACATGAACCAGACTGCAGGAGACTACTGGATCCGAGCCATCCCCCAGACCTACTGCTCTGACAACGACAATGCCGATGATATCAAGGGCATTCTCCGATACGATTCCACCTCTACTTCTGACCCAACAACTTCAGCATATGACTACACTGACAACTGCGACGATGAAGCAATGACTGATCTCGTCCCATACTACTCTATGGACGCTGAGGATGCTGCAACCTCTGATGATGAAGCTGTTACTGTCGGCAGGAGCGGTTCCGTCTTCAAATGGTACATGGCCGCCACCACTTTCGCCGTCACCTGGGAAGACCCAACTCTCCTCCAAATCTACGAGGAACCAACTGCCACCAACTGGACCGACTCACAACACGTTATCCAGCTTGATACCGCCGATGAGTGGGTTTACTTCGTTATTACAACCACCCAAACTATTCCTCACCCGATCCATCTCCATGGCCACGACTTCTATATCCTTGCTCAAGGCGAAGGAACCTACTCCGACTCCACCACCCTCACTCTCACCAACCCTCCTCGCCGTGATACTGCCATGCTTCCAGCTTCAGGCTACTTGGTCATCGCCTTCACCACCGACAACCCAGGAGCCTGGCTCATGCATTGCCACATTGGATGGCACACATCCGAAGGTTTCGCACTCCAGCTTGTTGAGCGCCAGAGCGAGATCCCAGCTTTGATGGACTACGACTCCTTCAACTCTACCTGCGCCAACTGGAACACATACGCCGAGGAGAGCGGTGTTGAGGTTGAGGACTCCGGAGTGTAAATAAGATGCATTAGGAACAACTGGAGAAGCTGATATGATATGAATGTCTCTCGTACTAGATCTGTTGGATTTTCCTTTGTAAAAAGCGTGTGGAGCTTTCTTATCTGGGCTGCATATATGGGGAGTGGGATGGGAGCATTAGCGTTGGGTGTTTTCTTAGACGGTTTTCCTGTTTTTTCTTTTGGGTCTTACTAAAGATAGCCGGTGATACCGCAATCATATCAGAATACAAATCTGCTTGAATTAAATCCTGCTTTCTTTAGCCTGATCACAACAACAACATGATATCTGTGATTTGGCCACTTTGGTAAAAATTTCTTGGCTTCCCAAAGCTTGTCAGTTGTCTACAAACTTTGACTAGCTATGTTGGTCGTCGCGAAGTTGGTTCTAACGACACAAATTGTAAGTATCTACTCAATATTTATCGCCTTTGATCCTTTCCTCTTTTTGAGGAGAACTCGACTGAAGGTTTCATGAGAATGACTTGACATCTCGCTATCGTAAAGGGGACGAGGGCTGGTATCATAACATGAATGAGAGTATTACTTTCATGATATTGTCCTCTATGGCTATCTTAGACTGTCACTTGGAATGTAAGAGCAAAAGCTCCACAAGGATCACAAGGTACCAAAAGACGTTGAAATATTCTACCTGCCTGCCAGGACCAAATCACGCTAGCACCAAATGTTAAGCAATTATTTGCTAAACCTCGGCAACCACTTTCAGAGAGACGATCAGCAGGCTAGTTGACACACCTCAGTATCACACGCCTGACTACCATCAGATTTCCACAAAAGGACAACATAGACAAGAAAACAATAAAACTAGGACAGTTGATCCATCTAGAACCTTCGCCGAGGATGTTTATCGTATGGCATCATATAATAAACCAGGGTGCCCTCATCTGGGGACGGTTTGGCCGGTCGTTCATCCTTTGCGTAGTTGTCGATTTTCAGTCTTCACCTCTGGCATATATGTTAATCCTCGCTGGGCTCCAAGCTCCAAGCTCCAAGATCCAAGCCCCAATTCCAACCTCGACCTATAACCACTCCATCACGCTAGCTCGCATATTGAATATAATTGCTTAGGTCTGAGCGACTACAATTGTTATTGATTATCAGGAGAGCTTGTTTATTGCGATTTGTCACGCGTGTAAAGAGGGTGTGGGAGAGAAGGGTATTTTACACGTCTGATTGCTCGCACCTGCATAAGTACAAAGCATCGTGAAAAGAATAGTCCTCACAGTTCTAGTTGAGCACAATCTTTTCCGCTCCAAAATAGTCGCTGCATTTTCCAAGATTCAACCCATTATCAGAATCGGGTTGAGGTTCACTTATTAGAGACTAGCTTACTGCAATACTGCAATTAGTGAAGAGAGCTGGATATAATAATGCAGTACATGCTCTTCATATGATACTTCTCAATCATAGTTCAACGCTTTCAGGGTCCACTCTTCTCAACCAAGATCGCGGAACAAAATTAGACAACTTTCCTCCATAACACAAACCCAGACCTTTAGCAGAACAACACACCCAAATCAGTTCGGTAGACTGGACAAGAAAAAATAGCCAATTGCAAGAAAGTAATATTTGTCACAATCTGCCCATCCTTCTTACCATAGCAGGCCAATGAGCAACACCTCGACGAATCAGCGGCTAGACAAGGAAATTTGGCCACCTTAGTTACATATCTTATACATGTATTCTATCACTTTAGCTACACAAATGTTAGTTATCTCGAAGTCTCGATATTCATTTCCGTCACGTGATGTTACATCAATCGCCAAATGCGTCTCACCAAGCCAAAATCCGCACCTCGTAAACTCTCCCGACCACCACAATCGACCAACCTAATATCCATCCAAACCATGGCCGACGACGATCCATCAATGACACCTACCCCTCAGCCCCCAATCTTCAACTACATCCTCGGCTTCCTCCTCATCGGCCTGGCATGGGGGTTCACAACGCCCTTCATCCGGCGCGCCGCTGTCCACCATAAACCACCACCACATCCTATTCTCAGCACACCCGCCATCGCCAATAGCTGGCTTAAGACTAAATTGTACGGCACGTTCTTCGGGGTCACGGATTTGCTCCGGAACTGGAGGTATGCCTTGCCACTGGTGATCAACCTCACGGGGAGCGTATGGTTCTTCCTGTTGATTGGGCAGGCGGGTACGTAGTGTTAATTCTCTTTTCTGTTGATTTTGAATGGGTTTTCTGGTGGGATTGAGTTGGGTGGATGGGAGTGAATTTGGGGTCGAAAGCTGGGGTTCGGAGGACGTGCGTTCCGTGCTGTTGTGTTCGTGGTGGTGGCGAGGTGTTGTGTGATGGGGCTGCGAGGCTGAACATGGGGGGGAGATTGTAGGGGATTTGGGGTTGCAAGCTATGAGGCTGAAATGATAGAACGGAGACGGGAGGTTCTCGCTTGTGGGACGTGGCGACTATCCTTGGGAGAACGACCAGCTAACATGAAGTCTGATTTTGATTTGCAGAGTTGAGTCTCACGGTTCCGATCACGAATTCGTTGGCGTTCTTGTTCACGGTGCTGGGCGAGTGGTGGGTTGAGAGGAAGGTTATTGGAAAAGGTATTGTTGTGCCTTTAATTTCTCTTGTTTGAAGGGAAGCTATGCTGATATCGGAGCAGAAACATGGATAGGCATGACCCTGTCGTTAGTTGGTATAGCTCTCTGTGTACAAAGCAAGAACACCTAAGGGGGTTGAAGATATTTGTCCAGAGACTTTGAGTCTTGTAATCTAAGTCTAGCTACATTTCGTATGCTGTATGAGAAGAAGAAGAAGAAGAAGAATATATAGAACGGCATATCGCAATGCTGATGTATCTAACAACGCTCTGCTCGCTGGAAAATCACAATATTAAAATGCCCAAAACCGACAAATGAAAAGCTCAACAGGGCTCTCGGTCTCCAGTACCGACAAGAACGAATGTAAGTGTTCCCTAGAGTTGGTGTTGAAGAAGAGAAGTGAGAGAACGCCGCTCCAATGCTGCCGCTGGTTTTTTCCCATGCCATGGTATCCCAATGCTCCCTTAAATGCCTTAAAGATACTTTTTCGAGTCGCTCGTTGCTTGATGAATTTGTCGATATAGAGTGCTCACTGTCTTGCGCGAACCCATCTTTGGACATCCCTTAGGCGGGGGTCTTCCAGAGTCCAACGACCCATTTGGTAGTCTGATGATCTCATATCAGAGTAAATTGAGTCATCTGTGATAGCTGCAAGCTCCTAATTTCGGCGTGTCAGCAAATATGCCACAGCTATAAGTTTCAGTGATAAGTGCTTACAATTCTCAATTGAGCATCACATGAAGCCAATTGACTTGTGTTTCCACTGTGTGGTCTTCCTCCGCATAGTATAGAGTCTCGCCATTCAACCCAGCGTTGAGCGGCTGCTTGACGAAGGTAGATCTTCTGGCCTTCGTGTCGGCGCGAGAAGGAATCAAGCATTATTCTGGGGGTCTTGATTAGAAGCTGCTATGATACAAGGCACATCATATACATACTGCTGCAATTCTGCTTTGGCCTGCTCGTCTGGTCCTCCCCGAACACGAGGCACTCGAGTCTCAGCTGCACAATTGAGAATATGCTGCCCATCGATTGAGCATTGACGCAATGCCGCCCATCCTTCACAGTAATAGTCATCGGGATGAGATGGCTCGGTTGGTGCTGCAGCAATATAATATTGCAAAGTGCGGAAGTCTGACAGAAGATCCGCCACGCGCACAGTTCTTTGGTCGTTCACTGGAGAAAGAATCAGTCTCGCAACCAAATTGAAGTCACCTCCACATTTGTCACAATTTTCATTCCCAAAAGAGAGAAGAAACCGTCCAAAGTAAAGAAAGACGTAATGAACTCACATCCGTCGGCCATTTTAGCGAATGATGGTGAAAGAGGCGAAAGGGTATAGATGCGGAGAAGAGCGATATAAAGCAAACGAATGATAGAGGAAATAGGAGAAATGTTTGAACCGTTGTGAATGTCTCAGAATATTCAGCAACCTGAAGCCATCACCGCCATGATATATGTGAGTTGAAGCAAATGAGAAACGTTGCAGCTCAATAGTTAGTGAGTACATTGAGAGGGTATTCTTCCGAACGGGGATACTAGATTTCTGTGGCTGGCGCATGTGGCTATCCATACAGATCTCTCAGCAGAGACGCTGATTTGCATCATACAGAGAAGAGCCGCTGCCGTGAGCACAGAGCTATGTGGTGGTAGCTCGAGATCGAAAGTTATTTCAATCTTCGCTTGGGTTGCTTAGAAGCTCAAAGCTAAAGGATCTACCATGGGGCCTGGCATGCCGAGCCCAATCCCTACCGAGCTGTGAGGTTCCTCGAGTGCTAGACATGCATGATGAAAGGTGGAAAGTTGTCGAGTGAAGTCAAAAAGAAGGGGGGAAGAGAGGCTCTTTGCATGGTAACAAGGGGATGGAAGGGGGTCTGTGGTGGGACCAGGAGCCAGGTTCCGTCTGCTAGGTTCTAAGCGGGCGTCTGTACACGATATTAACGGCCTGACAGGCAACCGAATGTCCTAATGGGATCTTAGTTGAGTGTCAAATTGGGGCAGACAGTGATGCAAGAAAGCAAATGAGTGAGTTGGTGTTGTGTCCAGATTTGAGTAAGCTGCAAGTTGCGGTGTCACCCCCTGGCAAGTTGCAACTCGCTTCAGCAAAGAACTGGACGCCACAAACGTGGCAGATCCGAGGACGGTCACAGAAGGCTCGGCCAGCATCAGAATCGAGTATGGACTCCCCATTAGAGCACCTTCACGAAGACGCCAAAACGGCCAGCCGCACATAACTGAAGCCGGTCGCGCGTGAAGTTGCCCAGTGGCTCCAGCCAGCATGCTGTTGCCGGATCCAATTGAAAAGCAGCAACCGTGGGTAAATGTTCAATGACGACTTGAAAAGGTGAAAAGCACTACCAAGTTGCATGTCCGATGCAAGCTGAAGATGCACCACCCTGGCAACCTCTTCTCATCGTGGGTTTGACTGCGCCATATCACACTCTCAATCTATCGTCCACCCTGGCAGACAAACCTATGGCTTGGACAACGTTTGTTGGAATTGACCATTGACAATCCATAAGATCCATCTGGAGGAACAAAAAGAAACACCGTCCCTGCATGAGAGGTCCGGGTCTTTTCCATCTGCGTAAGGCTGGATACTGCATCTCCTGCATTGGGTCAGATCGCTTGTCACTTCTGAGTCGATCCTTCAGGTCAACAGCCACACGATGGCTGTGCAAGTGGGACTGCTTTTTCAGGAACGTACCAATTATTGGGCACTGAAAATTTTGTGGAATCCATAGGAAGGGAATACACAGTTCTCCAAGTCTCCTGAAATTGTAGTAGAAGGCCCATCCAACAGCGCAAAGATCCCGTGTTTTGGCCCTCTGTCTTCTCGTACTCCTGCGTTCTCGTACTGTACATACCTGTCCTGTCCGTATTTGCAATTGAAGACTCCCAAATGACCATGTTTAATGCCAGTAAATTGGTGGATGAGACCGAATTCTAGTCCGCTTTTCTGAATGCAACACGCCCATAGAATCGCTCTAATCCTTCTCTGCAATTGCCTGTAGTCTTTCGTCGATCTCTTCTTCTGTCAGAGCCCGGAATCCTGGATCGGTCTCTTCAGAACCCTCCTTTCCACCCTTTAGTGGACCGCCAACAACTCCGATCTCTAATTCGCCCTTCTTGAAATCAACGCTAAGAACCGTGCTTAGTGTCGTGATACCAAGCTCCACAACCTCTTCCCAGGTGCCTTCCGCACAATCCTTGTTCTTGAGCTTCTTCTCCAGATAATTGAACGCCTCCTGTTGCTTGGGGCCTGATGCGGTACCCTTGTATCCCGTGTAATAGCCGGCTGGGTCGCACTTGTAAAGTTGGGGTCCATACTCTGAATCCAATGAGATTAGAGTGGTAGCAACGCCATATGGTCGCATGTATGCCTAGATGAGTGTAAGCAGGAAGGATTGACAAAATACTTAGCGGCCCGAATATAAAGACTTACCCGCTGAGTGTAGACCTGGCTAATATTGGCAATCCTCTTTGCTAAAGCATCGCAAGGCATCTCGTATCCGAACTTGTATCTGAATTCGGCGGCTTCACCAATAGCTCTTTGTACAAAGGCCCTAGCATCTGCGATCGACCCTGTCATCACACAGCCAACCGACGGCGATAATTGGAAAATGTGCGATACGGAAGCAGGATCGATGAGCTTGTCCTATGTAATTGTTAATATCCACCAGGAAATAGGCAACAGGTTTGACCTACGGGGACCTTCTTTTGAGACAATACTACCGCACAATTCTTTCCCCGGATTCCCACCGACATGATATTTGCAGCTGTAATAGCTTTGAAGGCATATTCTATTGTTGACTGGTTGTTAGCATTATAGCGTATACACAAGATGAAACCCTTGAAGTAGAATTCAATGCACAATGGAGATGAAGGTATTGGAAGGTGGTCGGAAGAGGTAGGAGAAGATCATCGTTGCGTACCAACCTGGTAGAGCCGTCCTTGATCTGAGAAGATCGTAATCTGTCTGTCGTAACCGGTACCTGGTTTATGGAGCTTGATTAGCTGTTCGTCTTGAGATATTTGAAGCTCAAAGGATCGACATACCCGACATCTTGAGTACTGAAACGGTGCGCAGGAAAGTTCAAGAAGTGATGTGTTGGAATTACCGTCGGCTGAAGGGTGGGAGTAGTTTGTGGTAGGATGGAATGTTCGCAAAGTTGAATGAACGGAGAGCTCTTGGATAGCTTCACGGCGGAACGCGACAGCTTGTCCGCCTGCCGCGTGCCTTACGAGCCTGAAAACGACGGTCACGTGTTACTGCTGATACGGGAGCTGATAAGAGATTTTTTTGTTTTGAGGAAACACCCTACCAATAATGCCATAGAACCATTTAATGCTACCATAATTGCACTGCTGCCCAAACACGCCCAATCCCCCCCAACATGCCATCTGCTATGGATACCAGCGCTCCTCCACGAATACCGGCCTGGAAAAGATTGGGATTAAAGCTGAAGTCTGCACCAGAGTCACCTATTGAAGTTCCTGTTACCAAAAACGACGATACCTCCAAAAGGAAGCGATTGGACGAAGCTGAAGACGCCTCCTATCCAAAGAAAAAGAAGAGCTCAGAAAATTCTCACCATTTACCCGCCGCCCCAATTACTCCCAATCTTGTTCGAAAGAAGTCGGTCACCTTTACACCCGAAACGAAAATTGATGATGGAGACAGCATAAAGCAGTTATTTGGCGCTTGGGTCGCAGAGCAGAAGTCGCAAGCACAGGACTTATCAGCACCAGTCTTCCAAAGTCAAGAACCTACGGAAGTTGAAGAAAGTTTCGACACAACGTTGGATGAGAAAGATCGGCGGATACAAAGAGTAAAGAAGGTGAAGCCAGAGAAATCCGAGAAACTTGAACAAGTGGACGACGCGATAGCCAAATCGAAAGCAAAGAAAAAGAAGCCAAAAGGCACAAAGGGCAATTTTGCCAGTAGTGTAACTACTCGCAGACCCTTTCTTGAATACCTCAAGCAATACACCGAGTCGCGGGAATCTTGGAAATTCAACAAGAATCACCAGAACCACCTTCTCAAACACATCTTCGATATTGACGTCGTTCCAACTGAGTTCGAAATATACATCTTCCCGTACATTCGGGGTCTACAGGGTGGAGTCCGAACAAGGTTGCGCGATACAGTACTTGCGGTCAAAGTCAAGGATCAAGAAGAAGGTGCCGCAGGCTTTCCGGACAACATGGCAGACCGAGACAGAAGGCAAGAGGAGTACGAAGCAGCGATGAAGGAGTATGTTGCTACCATGTTGTCCGCGGACCTTTCTTCAAACGTCGGCTATGAAGAAGGTGTCATGATGAATCTCTCCGATGCAGCAATGCACTCGAGAGTCGCAAAACGTATGAGATCAGAGAGGATCCTGGCAGAGCTTGGAGGAGCAAGCGACGAAGGTGAAGGGAGCGAAGGTGCAAAAGCAGGAGCTGTCGCTGCGGACGACGATTCCCAAAAACGACTCAGGATGAATGATGGCTCTACGCAGAAGGTGGCAAGGAAACGAAAACAGAGAACAGCCATGGCAGATGATGAGACCAGTTCTTCAGGCGATTCTAGTTCCTCGGACGAAAGCAGCTCTGACGACGATACTACAGTCAAAGAAGACCGCCCACCAGGGGATGATACCTCTTCGAGCTCGAGCTCTTCCAGCAGCAGTTCATCTGAATCATCAGATTCAAGTGACAGCGAGGAGGAATCGGGAGAGAGCGAAGAATCCGACAGCGATTGAGCCATTAATTGTCTATACTGATGATTGTCTTGGAGCTCAGAGTGGGTGAAGGATTGGGACTGGGGTCAAGATATGAGGCATATTCTTGCTCTTGAAGCTTTCTATGCACAGTACGTTGCCTTGCGGATACCCCCAGTATTCATTGCAGGAACTACACTCCGACTCTACTAGAGACATCAAAAGGCTCATCCAAAGGAGTATTCCGAACATTGGCTTTGAGAGACTTGCATATCAGTTGCATAATAAACTGAGCTTTTCGAACTTCAGGCGCTCTATTCGACACACCCATCCACATTCTTGACGTTGTACTCAAGCCTTTGCAATCATGAATCAAGAGGTGATATGAGCCTGCATCCTTATGATACCTCGATGCTGCAATTCCTTCCAATATACATTTTTGAACACATATCATGATTTTGAGGTGGTCTAGGGAAAGGTCTATGATGAATCGATTAGTGTCTCCCCGCAATCTAACGGAGAAGACTCTCCGGAGGATCAGAGAACTTTTAGAGTTGATGCGGTAAATGCGTCTTGGAGATATCTCCATGTCGCACGAATATCGATGGTCCAAACTTCCTCAGATGTTTTACAAAATCAATGATATTCAATCTCACATGCAAGATGAGACCGCCCTTATCAAAAGTCGCAAGGGCTTGCAGGAGGAGAAGGGTCTCGTGAACATGTTCTGAGAAAGTTGTGCATATACCCATGCGCCATTCACTCCTCTTCTCCAATCACGAAGGTGAATCAGATATCGCAAAATACCATACCGTGAGCTTTTGGCAGCCATCACAATTACCTTGCTTGAAGACCCAAATTTCCATCACTTTTTGGAGAGCTGCGTCTTATCAGGAATCGCAAGCCGTCCGTAATACTTTTTTGATATGAGTGGAATCCTGGAATCTCAGTGCTCACCGCCTTAGACGCAGGGTCTTGGCAGATCTGCAGGCCATCGACCAAGTACGGACGGGGGCAAGTAAAGTAGGCAGACGCTTCGAATCCATCTCCCCCACCTTCTTCTAACCATCTCCTCAGGCTCTCCTTTCTTCAATCAACTTTCTTTCGTCCTCGCTCCCTCTTTTGACATTTGTCAGAATCGAGAAGATATACTTGGAGGTGTGAACAGGCGCAGGCAGAGGCCTCGGTCATTATGACGAGAGTAATAGTCTACAGCACCGCGCTCGTCGCGTTCGTGGCAGGTATTTGCATCCCCTTTCCAAACTATAATGAAGTACGTCACTAATTTTATCTCTGCGATATAGCGACGGCAATGACATTCGCTGCCATTTTCATTCCCGATTGGGTTACCTGGAACGTCGAGTCCACCAACGGAGGCTTTCGCAAGACTATCGGACTACATCGTTCGTGTTCCAGCACCAAGGAGGGTTGTATACATTTCCCCCAATACGAAGATTGCCACGGCAGCGATCGATATTTCTGCTCAATGTGGCGCTCAGTGGGATTCCTAATGTCTTTCGCCGCTGTCCTCGAGATGGTCACGATTATTGCATACATCACGATCATCGGTGGTGGCAAGCAGAAGCGGGAAACGGGGTGGAAAGTGTTGGCCTTCATGCTGGTTCTTGTTGGTGTTGTGCAATGCGCATCCATGGCAATTGTGGTATGTTACACTTGCATTGTTTGAGCTGTTGTGTAAGGGTTTGCGTCATGCAGTGCTAATGACGTTGTGTTTCACAGGCTTACCTCTTTGATAACGATGAACGATTCTTCGATGGGTGGCAATTGGATAAATCGTGGATCCTCTGCACGGTCAGCTGGAGTATCGCCATGCTTTCTGCAGCCTTCATATCATTGTCGGCTTTTGTGTTTCCCTCGGAAGGTGGTTACGAACTGATACCAAGCGAGATGTATCAATGATGAGAACTTTGGATAATATTTTGTGTTTGCATGGACGGTGTTTGGGCATGATATCATGATTCTATGACATCTCATCTCTCGGTTTTACAGTACACATGGAGGCAGGGTTTTGGGAAATGATCTCTTCGTGCATATATTGTGGTTGTTGTCAGCTCATTCATACCCAGCGAAGAAGCCTTGCTTTTTTTCAATCATAGCGTCTGCATATAGTTCTGTTAATGCGCAGTAATAAGTAAGAGCAGCAGTACAGCTTACTATTGAGTGGTACCGTATTCAGCAAAGCTGTGTTTCCATCAGTGTAAAATGCTTCTGGACGTGTGACTACCGATGGTGCTCAGATGAGATGCAGTAGTGTTTATCTTCACCTTCACCTTCACCTAACCTCTTCCGCAGATCCATACATAATCCAAAATAAACTCACTCTCTGTCACTAGCAGTCCACGGCGGTGGAGCTGTAAACTTGGCTGGTTCATTAAAGGACGCCTCTCGAGAACGATCTACCAACGCAAGAATTACCCAGCAAACTAAAATTGTACCTTCTCGGTATCCTTGAATGGGAATATTTCTTTTGCCCCCACCCCCCTTCCTCCTTTTTTTTTGGCTAATTTTGGAAGCGAGTGTGAGAGAAGGCAGAGACTGGTTGGGAGATGTTGTGAAGGGTTGTGGTTGATGAGTTGCCAGGATGAGAATGGCAACAGGCGAAGCGATGTGATGGAGAGTATATATTAAAGTTGTTAATCCGAGGAGATTCGATGACTTGGAAAAAGAGACGCGCACAGAGCTTTTATTTCCAAGAACCATTCATGTCTAGCATGTTTTAGCATATTTTTGTGGTTGTATGAGTGAGCGCATGGGGTCGAAGAGAAGTGGTATTCGCTTACAAGATATTTATAGGAGAGCAAGGAACGTATCATAAAAGGAAAACGTCAAATACCTCTGGGTTGCCTCATCAAAGACAGATTCAAGCCTTCATGTGCGCTGAAGTAAATGGAAATCACTTCTTGTAACGAAGTCGTTCTTAGATTTCTATTTCCAAGGACTCCTCGACACCGCAAAACTGTGGACTAATTGACCACTGTGAGGACACGAGAATTCCACTATTGGTACTCAGAGTTGGAGGCGAACTCTCCGAGAATTTAAGAAGCCCCAAGAGATTCCTTCGGTCTGCTCGATAGTTGAGGAGGAACGACCCAAAAAGCTCACTTGAGCGCGGATCCCCACACAAGTCTCTCAACTTCATTTTGACATTCCTGTTCCTGTTCATTAAACTTTACAAATCGCGCTGTGGGTTTCAACATTTCTACACACCGACATTAAGATGTCTTTGCGTGAAGAGGATGCGATTCGCAGTGGTTGGTATTTTCCTCGAGCTTTATACCCTCAAAGATATGATATGTCAGACAAACATCATTATTTGAATGCCTCACATGTAAGAGAAGGGTCCGTCCCGGTGAAGCATAAAAAAGGAATCACAATGACAATGTAATACCAATTAATCCAGCAATCTTGTCTCTTGCAGCTCCCAATGTCCTCAGCGAGTCGGGAAGACTACCACCACGTAAAGGTAATTACAAAGCAATATCTAATACTAAATTCACTGCTGGCTCCATGGACACGGAAGAAATGTGCAGATATGTAGAGCAGGGTTTTGTGAGCAAGAAAAGGCCAAGCTATTGAAAATGATGCGCTGGGACCATGCCCCCAGGGTATGGACTAGAAAGGTCCTTGTTCAAGATATAAGCTTTGGCAAGTGACTGAAGAACATGAGAAAGTGCCACTAAATCATCAAGAAGCAAAGGAAGAAGAGCGGAACGAGGAGATTGCCAAGTCATCGTGATTTCAGTTTTGCCCTTTATTTAACTCTTGATTATGGAGACAAAAAGAAGCTATTTCATCGAATGGGCGTTCGTTTTGTTTGGGTTCATTGCTGATTATATGTAGAGTAGCATTTGATGCAACGTATATCGAAGGAAGAAATATCGGAAAACTGAAGTGAGTATTTCCAGAAGTGCTCTTGATGGCTCTGACTGGTAGTAGAGAACGATTGGCAGGTCATTTTAGGCAGATAAAGATAGCGTGGAAAACCTCAATATAGAAATCGTAAGGAGGCATGGGTTACAATCTGCTGTGAAGTGGGAGGCCTTTTGTATCGACGAAGTAAATACTTGTGATGTTCATCAAAGGGACAATCTGGAATTTAGAGTTTGTAAAGATAATCATAACGTGATACAAAAACTTTGGTCTTTCCTTCGTGTACTTAGAGGTTGCACATCTCTGGGAATTCGTGTAAGTAAAGGCAAAAGTTCAGTACTAGAAAGGAATCAACCTACCCCTCGCACTAGCTAAATCCTTCGACTACCTTCCCATTCGAGTGGTAAAGATTCTAGGTACACCTATTTTATCTTTGAGTAACTACTACGAATCTCTTACCAAGCGGTAGACAATATAACTCATTCGCTAGTAATGTCTAAATCAATCAATCGTGTTATGTGAAATTCATGCTGAGAAATATACTAATTCTTCCTGTGATTGCAGGAGAATAATGGCGTCTGCCTCGCCCCTTGACAGGTGTTCTAACATCATTGAATGTGCTTATTTGATTGTGAACCTAACAGCTCCGTCTTCTTCCGTTGTGAAGATAGGATTGGGAACAATTCTAGAGAAGATGTATTTCTCTTTGCTATCTGTCTTTACATCAATGATGAACGAGAGTTTTGTGCTGCCTAGCATTGATTGATAACGTAAAATATGCACGAGAGGTTTCCCGATTTTGGTGGCTGCTGTGTTTTATGGCAAGTCTGCAAGTTCATACATTATAACTCTATTAAATTTGCTCTAGTCTATGCCTAAATTCTATTCTATCGTTCCTAATCATATTTTTTTTGTTGATACTTTACATGATACAAATACAAATGTTGTTACAGCGGTCATTCCCATCCACTGACCTGTCTTTCGCCTCCTCCTCGAGACTTGGTTTGCACCCAAACCTCTTGTCGGCGTGTCCTCGTTGCAAGGGTTATTGCCACCCACTCTCTTCACTGTCTTGTGGTGCTTCAGACGGTAACTCAACTTTCCCTAGCCTCTTTGTTCGCCATCTCTCCCATCCTCAAAACCTCCATCGGCCACTCCATCAACCACTCGTTCCCTTCCAACAATCTCGCCAACCCATGCAACTCATAGTCTGGCGTCCCCTTCAACCACCACGACTCATCCACAAACTTCATCAGCGCATAATACCTCGCAAGAATCGCTAGCGCAAAAGGATCGTTCTGCTCGATGAGCGGTATCAGCTCGTGTAACACTTCTGTAGGGGCAAAGTTGAGACGACGCTGGATCCAATGTTGTTCTTCGCGATGGGTGACTCCTTCTATAATCGGGTTGAGACAGGCAAGGTTTCTTTCATATAGGTCGCGAAGCTGTTGGGGGAGCTCTGTGGAGGTGATTGTAAGATGGAGCCGCGAATCATCTGGGAGGGAGAAGTGAGGTGGTGATGTGCTGGAGAAGGTAAGGAGGCCAGATGGCGGTACTATTCTCAAGTATTTCAGGACGGCAGAGTTTGTGAGTAATGATCTTGATGCGTTGATTAGAACTCTCACACCTTTTTGAAGACGGATTGTAGTCACGGGAGGTTCGTAAGGGGGTGGATTTAAGCCGAAGCCTTTTATTCGTAGCATTGATTGCAGAGTCAGGAGCACGGAAGCAGTGACAAGGGCTTCTGCATTGCTAGGATTCAGGTTTGATATCTCCTCTCGATGTTGTGCAACGGTCTCGTCCATGTACTGGTAAGCGGCGGCTCGGAAACAAATAGTTTCAGGTCCGTCAGGGTTCAGGTCCAGAAGATGGAGAGCCGCGATGCCGAGCATGGCGTTGTAGACATACTGGACTTCAAATGCTATAGACGGAACAACTACCGACCACCAGTGGCTTCCATAAGGTAGGTTACATAATGGTAAGTCTTGACAGCTCACGGTGATGAAGTGGTGGAATAATCGCATTTCTGTGGATCGTGATACCGAGTTAAGCCCTGAGCGTGAGGGGTAAACAGGTAGATTGACGATTGCGGAACTACTTGAACTTGACGATTGAGATGGCGAGGAGATCAGTTCATATTCACATTCTTTCTCTGGGTCCGGAAACCTTCTGAAGCAGTTACCGCACACAGGCCTCGCTTCGTCGCACTGATAGAATTAGCCGGGACCGGTTGAGTGACAATCATGGAAACTTGCCTTCACTTTACGAGATTTGCAAATTTTACAACCCCCTCTGGACTTTGTATGTGGCCTTGAAGTTTTCCGGTGACGTGAATGGGCTAGGTCGGACATTCTCGAGGTTGAACCACGGGGTGAGCTCAGGGGCAATTTTCTTAAGCGACAATTTTGAAGTGATAAACGAAATGCTTCGTTGACTGGAGTTCGAGGGTTATGCTGTGATGCCTGCCAGACTTCTATTGATCCGTGACCCTAATTTTCGGTCTTCGTTCGAATGACGTTAGCAATAAATCAACACTATTCGTGCACTTTGACAACTCACCTGAACTTAGAAATAGCCCTTAATATCTTTAGCTCGCTTTTGAAAGCTGCTTTGGTCCTTTCCAACTTAATAATCGGGGGCACTTTCTTCTTTGAAAACCGCAAGTCTTCATATATCTTGGTGCCAAGCTCGTAAAAATGGTGGAGATGGATGAACACTTTGTTATATTATAATACAAGTGAGCTGGGAACCAAAATTTCCTTTAAGATTGCATCAACAGCAAAACAACACTGCTCCAAGTTCTGTGGAAATTCTCTTGAGGAAATTCTCCCTTAATTGATATCGAAATTAACAATACTCTCATGGCTACGATTAAGGTGGATCTATATATCAGTTTATTCCTTTGAATGCCAATATTCCTCCAAAGATGGTGTACAAATTGGCCGGTCAAAATGACCGAGGCAGACAAGTAACCTGGCCAGCTGAGTGTTGATGCGTTCATGTTGTACTCAGTAGTGGTCAGATTTGCGCATTGTGGCATTGCGCCTCAAACGCTGACGACCAAGGCCGGGGTTGACAAATACCTGTCCGCTACCCACAAAAGAACAATATCAGGACTCTGAATGCCCTCATTCTGAGCAACAAATATAGAATAGAACGAAATTGAGCACAAGACTTGAGAAATACGGTATGAACTACATCAAGTGAAAGTGCAAGCTTAATACGAGCCACATCGAAAGCAAGGCACTTGCCACGAAGAAATAGTACAACTAGACCACAACAAGGTAACAAGACTTAGGACGTCGTTAAAATTCAAGTCACCATTTCCCTCTTGCTTGCGCAGGAACCATCTTGATAGGGTGTAGATAATTTTGTAGGAATGCAAATTAGCGTGCGCATACCGGTATGTCCGTGTGGTTTTCAACTTACAAAAGCGCAAGGTTACAAGTCCATGATCAAATACGCGTATGTGGCGCATATAAGGCACCCAACAAAGCTTCTGGGAAAGAGGCTCAAGGCCTCATCAGCAATCGAGACGCAGCAGCCAGCGAGCCTCGGGGCCGAAGTGGTGCGGCTGAAGGAAGTATCCCGTTGGTATGCCGTTTGCAGATGTGCATGATTGAATGGGCAAGAAGCTTCCAGCATCTACTGGCCGTGGTAGGTATACAGGTTCGCTTTATACCAATCTGAAGGGACAGTTGTTGGGCGGAATGAAGGTAGCTTTTGGTTGAATTGGAAAGAGAGTGAGAATGCCCACAATCGAGGTGTGAAGGTCAGGTAACAAGTCGCGTCACCGCCTTTTATTTTGCCGCCAATTAAGCGATGGGTATGGGATTCTGCCGTTCAAATAAGTTAAGGCGGTGACAACCCGAGACTGTCCTTACACTAACGTTCAGGCTCCACAATCGCGGCTCTGCAAGCTGCTTACTCGAACAATCTCACTGCAGATATCTATTTGATTTCCACACTACACGCCATGAAGATCTACTCGGGCTCGGGTATAGGGTACGAATCCGACCCTGCAAGTTTTCATGAGTCTAACCAGCTTCACTCTTCCCCCACTAATCATTGAGCAGTGAAAACGACAACATGTCCAGACATCACTTTGCAGATCTCGGGTATCATTGTGAGCCTCTGCTTTGGCTGGATTCGTGGAGGTTCTTCTGATGTTCCCCATTCAGGATTTCAGATCTTATTGTGCGCTGTAATACGCACCCCTTAATTTTCTGAAGACCCTCTTTGCAAAACGTGCAGGATTTTACTCACTCTGAAGAAGAATCAAATCTGTTCTCCTAGGTGTTGATATGAAGCTTCTTCGATACTATCTTTGTTGAGTCCATGTCCAGTCTTGCCGTATCATTTGGCTGTGCTGCAACTGTCGTGTCACAAATCCATCAAATATAAATTGGCATGGGCAATGGTTGTACAGAACCTATCGGTAGGCCCAATGATGTCAATATTTGGTACGCTCATTGAAGTCCCCGAGCCTGCAAGTGTGCCGTGGTGGTGCTGACACAACTTTGACAGGCTCGGACCGGAGTCTAGTAGACATTGTTGCGATGCCTTAAATTTCAAATAGTTATGCTAGCTCGGGAAAAACACGGACAGCCTACGTGCTGATAATGCCAAGGTAGTATCCATCTCTTTAATCCATCAATCACACAAGCAATTGAGCGGAGAGAAAACATGAAATGTCTATAAAGATATCTCTTATTCCATTCATAGAGTTCGGTATCTTCGACTCTTTCCCCTAATTATTCCTCTACTCTCTTCATTCTCCCACCCTAATCACGCCTTCAAACTACTTCATCATGCAACTACACCCTCTTTTGTCTTTGAGCAGTGCACTTGCACTTGTCTCCGTTGTTTCCTCTGCGGATCCGACAGTCCACCTGACTGAGTCGAGAAAATGTCAAGACTACAGCATTCCCGTTAATGTTACGGCTTCGGTGTTGACGGCAGCATATCCTGCCTTTAGCACTGACTTCGACGTTGCTGAATGGCTATCACAGTTGACACGCCGTGATTCTCGCGCTGTTTTCCAGCCATTTTCAGGAAGCAAGAACGTTACCGCATCATTCAACATAGCTGGAACAATTTGCTCGCCTCTTCAGAAAACCGATCAAGCCAAAACAGTTATCTTAGCAACCCACGGGTTGGGATTTGATAGAAGGTATGTGAGTTAGGTATCTGTTATAAGTTCTATCTATTTACGTTCATCAGATATTGGGATGTCCGCATGAATCCAAAGGATTACAGCTTTGTTGATTTCGCTGTTTCTCGTGGATACTCGGTGTTCTTTTATGACCGTCTGGGGACGGGACTCTCAACCAAGTCAGTCAACTCACACTCTCCCCTATCGTTGACTCCATCTAACCAACTTAGGGTCTCTGGGTATGAGACTGCTCAAGCAGGAATTCAAGTTGCGATCCTTGCACAACTTTCAATCTTACTTCGATCCGGTCAATATACCGGTGGTCTCGGCAAGCCCTCGAAACTCGTTCACATTGGACATTCATTCGGATCTGCCCTGTCAAACGGACTCATCTCCACTGCTCCTGAGTTGTCCGATGGCGTCATTCTTACTGGACTTGGATACGATATGTCTGGACTTGCATTGCCTATCGCTGTTATGAACCCCCGTATTGCCAATGTCCATCATGTTGGAAGATGGCCAGGCTTGGACAACCACTACCTCGCTCCTGTCGACATCATTAGCAATTTTGCGTTCTTCTTCCATGGCGATAGTGTGGACAAGCAGCTACTATGGTACTCTGATTCTGTGTCTCAACCTCTCGCTTCTGCGGAATTACTCACCATTCCGACTGTTATTGGACCAGCACCAAAGTTTACTGGACCAGCTATGGTGGGGTTTTCTCCCACAAGGAGTACTAGAAAACAAGCTAATTATTATTCAGGTCATTAGTGGAGAATTCGACGCCGCTGTCTGTGGTGGTAATTGTACAGGTACTCTTCAAGGTCCAGCCAGCCTACTGTATTCTAAGGCAAAAGATCTTCAGACTGTCGTCGTCCCTAAGATGGGACACGCCATCAACTACTCATATAACGCTACTGGGGCATATGGGGTGATGATTGACTACCTTCACTCTCATGGTTTGTGATGGAGTTGTGCATTGATTCTCGCTCTTCAGAAGGGCAGTGCATTGGTGTTGTCAACGGCCGACTACTTTCTTGGTTGTATTATTTTTTTTAATTCATAATGGGAGCGATGGAGAAGATTTGGAATAGATCGATAGTACCTTTAGATATGGCTTAAAAATAGAGGAATATATTTTCTTAGCGAACAATTCGGAAAATTGGTACAGGGTCATCACCATCCAACACCAACCTGCGCTATATTAGTAAACAAATCATATATGCGGGGGGAATTCAATCGCTCTCAGTTGCCGACGAATGGTCAACCAATCAATGCGGCGTAGAATCGTGATGTTTTCTTGAGATGGCAGGGATGCTATTTTGGGGTGCACGGCGTACGTGCACCCCTCCCAAGCAACAACAATGATCTTCACGACATCATCGTGGATATATTAATTCTCGATGCAGATGTTAGAACTCAAATTGTAACGGAAAACAAGCAAATAAAAATATTCGACATTATCAGTAGATTGCACCTGGAAGGGGTGCTATGAAATAAGAGAAACAGAATAAACACACGTCCTGTGTTGACGGGGATACCCTTTTTCGCTACCGAACGCTCTCATCGAGCCCAGCCTCCTCTCCAAGCCACCTGGATTCGTAGCTCTCCAACAGTCGCGCATGCTGTGCTCCGTACCTTTGTAGATGTGCTCTCTTCTGCATCTCATACATTCTCTCCGACCTGCATGTAGTTGACGATGTCGTAGGACTTGATCATCTCTTACGTTCATTCTTTTACGATTTACTTGACAATGAGCTAGAGCTCAACCGCACAGCCTTGTAAACAAAGCCTCGTGACGACTCGAGGACAATCCTTACAACCTGCTACAACACAACGACGGCGGTACCTTGCGATACAAAGCATCATGACGGGCAGAATGAAGGCAGTAGGCCTCACTAGCATGCACACGGCTGGCATTTTCTCTGATATGACTGTGGATGGACCCGAAATCGGAACTCTTGTTGTTATTGTCGACCGTGCGAAGAATCTACCGAATCGAAAGACAATTGGGAAGCAAGATCCATATTGTGCAGCGAGACTTGGCAAGGAGGCCAAAAAGACAGAGACCGATCGTCGTGGTGGCCAGACACCAAGATGGTATGTTAGCATTGGGTAGTCAAGAATAACAGATTATAGCTAACTTCAATGTAGGGATCAAGAGCTTCGATTTACGGTCCACGACTCCCCTGATTACTACCAACTCAAGGTCTCGGTATTCAACGACGACAAAAAGACAGACTTAATTGGCGAGACCTGGGTGAGCTTGCAAGATGTGGTCGTTGCTGGTGGGGGGCAGAGCGATGTGTGGCACAACCTGAACTGCAAGGGCAAATACGCCGGCGAAATCAGAATCGAAATTACCTATTATGACACGAGACCAAAGCAAGAAAAGACGGAGAAGGTCAAGCAAACAGCTACAAGTGCTGTAGAAGAAGGAGGGAGAGATTCTCTCAAAGGGCCGAGACAGCCGAAGGCTGCAGTAAAGAGAAGGCCGTTACCGTCAGATCCTGTCACAGGCGCACCACCTCCAAATGCCATTCCAGACCACGTACAGACACCTCCTCGCGGGTACAAATCTCCGGGCGGAACTCCTGAGAATACCCAGACACCGCCCCGAGGGTATGAATTACCACCAAATGGACAGGAATATGCCCCAGCTCCTTCTCGACATCAGCCTCAGAACACGATTTCAGATCAACAACCAACTCCACCACGAGGGTATGAACCACCACCGAATCGACAGGAGTATGGCCACACTCCCCCTCGGCACCAGCAAATGAATAGTCATTCAGACTATGCCCAAATTCCATCACGGGGCCCGCCACTCGCCATTCCACAACATGTCCAAGCTTCACCCAGAGGGCATCAGGGTTTAGGTTATATTCCAAATCAATCACCACTTCAAAGTGTTGAATATAGTCCCAGTGTGTACTCACCATCACCAGCTGTCTATGAGAACAGCTCAAAAATGAATGGATATGCTCCAGCACCGTCAAGTATAAATCCAGCTTCACAAGATAGATATGAGATGTACGATTCAGCTCCAAGGAACGAATATCCACCCGTACATGGTAGTAGCAGAAATCGGTACGATGATGAGGATGAAAACATTGATCCAAGAGACTCGTATGATCGACACACGCCCTACGAGTTACCTCAACCCGAAGAATTCGGTTCGCCTCCAAGCCCAGGAGGACCACCACCGCCGCCGCCTGCCCACGGAAGTAGAGCTGGCAGTAGCCATGTCAGTCCGCAGCCTTTGAGATCAAATGGAAGTTATAACTTTCCTTCGGATTCCAGAACCTCAAATGCGTACGACAGCCCCCCTAAAGAGGTTCACCGATCGTCGATATCTGCATATTCCCAGCCAAAACCATACATGGCTTACGTTGCACCAAAGAATGAAGATCGGGGTTCAAGATACAGCAATACCAATTATCAGGACTCTTTGCCCCGCCATAATTCATACGACGCGAGATACAACAATGATTATGGTTCCATGCAACCAACTGTGGAGGACGCTCCTCCATCTCCATCTGGAAGATATTCTGGTCACAGAGGAAGCGAATCTCATTCACCAAGGGTGGAAGATCGAAGATATGACGAAGTCCCATCGCCAGCCCCGTTGAATCTAAGTGGGCGTGGAAGCGCAGCATCAGGTCATAACAGTGCTTCGAATACTCCAGGCCACCAATATTCCAATAGTGCAGGTTATGCGCCTTCTAATTCCGTCTCTAGTTCTCAGGTCTCAGTGAGAGATCGATCACAGACCAGCACTTCTGTATCCTCAAGAACTTCTTACAACACTATGTCTCAGCAGCATCAAATCCCGCGAAAGCCATCCACTAATCAGATCAACCATATTCCCGAGTTGGGTAATGACTATGGGCTACCACCAGTACCAGCAACCTTGGTGGCTGGTATGGACCCTACTATTGCACAGGAAATTTCTGACAGGATCTATGACGAAAGGAGGGCGAGTTTTAGCAACCAAAACGCAGGACAACAACCTCGTGGATCATACCAAGATTCTTCGCAATATCAACAGATCGTACCTCACCAATCACAGCATCATCAAGACGATGCTATGGTTCCTTATGCACCTTCTTCGGCCTCCTCTTATGATGAACGATCGAGGGGTTATGGAAACGCGGGTGACCTTCGACAGAAACCAAGGGGGGTTTCTCCCGATCCTCGAACTCCCGCAAGGAAGTCTGTCAGTCCATCTCCCGGGCACTCTGAAGACAGGCGTCTCTCGGGAATACCATTTGGTCCTGATTCGTACAATGCCTTGAACCCTTCTGTGTCTGGATCAAAATCGACACCTTCTCTAAGCGCAAGATACGATACCAGTGAACCGGACCCTGACGCCAAGATCATTACTCATGATGGTAGAGAGATTGATCCTAGTGATCACATTCCCGAGTCCAATTATGCTCCTCTGCTCGAGTCCAAAGGGCCAAAATACGCATCCCAGCAGCCAGATCGCAACTATCGCGCGCCACCGCAGAGCAACTCTCAACCTGGTTCTGGTCGAAGACAACTCAAAGTGGCAGCTCGACCACAATCCATGGCAGGCTCTCCATCACCTGCTGTCTATATGGGCACTGGGCCTAACGATCCTTTAATTGCCCAAAATGGTCGCAATCGCCTGCAAAAGAAGTCTAACAGGATGTCTGCCATGCCAGCTCCACATTCAAGCCCTTTGGCGCCAATCACCCCATATCAAAACAATAGTCATACCCCAAGAAGTACTACTAGGCAAAACACTAGTGACTACAACGCCAATGAAAACTACACACCGAACTATGGTGCCAACTATCGTAGTAGTTTTGGTCCCCCACCGATTCCTGCCAAAGTTCCGGTGGGTATGAACTCAGCCCCTCCACCGCAATCTGGTGGTGGAGATGCCTGGGCGTTGCTCGAAGAAATGAAAAACATCGATTTGGGCAGTGGAAGAGCAAGGAGGCGAGGCTACTAAGTCTCCTCATTTAAAAATGACACACCATGATGTTAATGTATTAATCTTCTTGTTCTCATGTTATACTAGACACCAGATTTTTGTCTTCAAGTGCTTTGTTTAGCATTTTTCAATTTTATTCTCAATTGGGTCTTTAGGGAGGGGGAGGTAATTTAAGGTATGGAGGTTATCTAGCAAGAGCTGCATAGAAAAAGGCTCGTCCATATAGCATGGCTTAGCTGGCGTTTTTGAAAATGGTTAAGGATAGTGGTCGAATAAGAGGATGGAGTTCAAACATGGAACTGGTGTATCCTCGTATGATTAGATCCGTCCATGTGGACGAGAAAATATAGACCACAATTAACCTCCGTATCGTCCTACACTTTGCACACATAAGCCTTGAAACTTGGCATTCTTCAATTTGTCATACCATTGGGTTTCCCCAATGGACTTAACAGCCAGTTCAGTTCATCCGCCCTCTGCTTCCCCAACAGCTCTACCAAACTGTTAGGGGACAGAAAGTCATGATCACAATACTCAAACCCAGGAACCACCGTCTCACTAATCAACAAACCACTTTCACTCTGCTCCCCACCCTCCTCATCCGGCAACAAAAACGACGCCTTATACTTCCCACCATCTACAACCCACTGCAACCTCTCCCCCTTTTCCACATTCTGACCCACAATAAAACTCTCTATCCTCTTCTCCCCACCCTCCTTATCCGCGTGAATAAGTACGTATCGTCCTCTTCCTCGATGCAGGGTGTGCACTGTACGACCTTTGTTTCTGTGGAAACCACCTTGGGGGCCGGAGGGTGTGAGGAGGTAGAAGATTGTGGTTGATAAGTTACGGAGAGATGAGTTGAAGCCGGGACGTTGGAGGACAAAGGATGTTGTTGTGGAGAATTGGGAGGGGAAGGGAGAGGGGATTGTTTGAATGGAGCGATCGGTTTCAGCGAAGAATCCGCCTTCGATGTGGGGGGCGAGGTTGAGAGAGGTTATAAGGGTTTGGATGATTGGTGATTCTGGGGTGGAGGCGGAGGGGTGGAAGAATGGACGAAGAGGAGATGTCATTTTTGAGGATTTATAAGAGAAAGAAGAGCATAGAGTTTACTGTTAATGGTTATATATGAAAAGTTACATGTTACCTCTCATATATATATGACTGGTACCTTCGGCGCTGTGTAAACGACACTTGTGGCAGGGAGGCCGTCAGCACACCGGCGAGAAAGATAAGCTGGTTGATAAGCGTCCCTACCTTTTTCGTATGTTAAGGTGGGGAAAGAGAAAGCCGCAATGAACCTACGGGAGTGAAGAGCCAGAAAGCTCTTAGAAAGCCGGGGTAGTTGCTTGACACTGAAGCTCGTGGAAGAGTACTAGAGCAACTGTGTAACGAGATGAGGCATTTCAGAAAAACGCGAAGGGTTGCTGATTAATACCTTGAGCACTGGAGGGATCAACATCACGAAGCCAATATCCTGATCTGAGCAACTATTGACAGAGTTACCTATTCGAGCGATGAGTGGAATTGGAAGGATTTAGAGTTGTTTTCGCGGCGTAATCGTTTTTTCGTCGTACCCCTGATACCAAGGACCGTGGATCCGCCTCTAAGCGAACAATAATTGCCAAGAGGGGAAGCGTACCTCCGTCTCGTCGCCGACGGCCAGAACATCTCTCCCTCAACCCAACTCTTCTCCTTTTCTCCACAGGAAAATATAATCCACGAAGGACGAACCCAATTTTGCTCATGAATTACGACTAGACGACCGATCACGAGACTCACTCTTGTACATTCTTCGCCGGGGATGTCTTGTATAAACCTGTAGTTCTAAACCGACTCTTCTCCTTTTATTCTGGCTGCCGAGAGAGATTCTCTGGGTCTAGCATCGCATCGCATCTGCATCGACCGCATCGTTTCTTCCTCAGTAATCGCGAATTCTTTTTTCTACCATGGCGGCGGCTTTGAGCAAGCGGCAGCAGGCGCGCAATGAGCGCGCTCTTCAGGATCTTATCAAGTCCGTGCCGGGGAATAATGTGTGTGCTGATTGCCAGGCTAGAAATCCAGGTGAGACGGATTAATTGTGATCGTCACGACTTCTGCTAACGGATGCTTTCAGGATGGGCTAGTTGGAGTGTAAGAGATTCCCAATCGCATGCGAAGTGGACCTGAGCGTGCTTTGGTTCGGAATTAGACTGATAATGAATAGCTAGGTATATTTCTGTGTATGCGTTGCGCCGCTTTGCATCGGAAGCTTGGAACACATATCACGAAAGTCAAGTCTCTGAGCATGGATTCTTGGTCCACGGAGCAAGTCGAGGTATGTGCCTTAGACCTCTAGCCCGAAGCTTACTGACAGCTTCTAGAACATGAAGCGTGTTGGAAATGTCGCCTCGAACCGAATATACAACCCACAAAACGCGAGACCCCCGATCCCATTCGATGCTGACGAGGCCGATTCTGCAATGGAGAGGTTCATACGGCAGAAGTACATGGATGGAACAGTCAAGTCACCAGTACGGCACGATACTGGAAGCAGTGGGAGATCTGACGAACCGCCGCCTCTGCCACCGAAAACTGGGAGTAGATTCGGCTTTAGATCCGCATCCTCGATATTCCCCCTATCCTCAAAATCCAAGCGCGAAGCTGCCGCTGCAGCACGACAAGACTTCGATAATCGTAGACGATCGCCTTCTCCACCACCTAAGAACAAACCATCGCGTGTATTTGGGGCACCTATTTCTCACGATTCCCAAGATGATTTGGAAAATAAATTGACAAAGTTACGGGATATGGGATTTAGGGACGAGAAGAGGAATGTGGCAGTTCTGAAGGGTTTGAGTGGGAATCTGGAGAAATCAATTGAGACACTGGTACGGCTTGGAGAAGGACAAGCACCCACTCCAGTTCCCAAGAATGATAGCTCGGCCCCTTCATCTCGATCGCGAACTCCCATTAGCCCGACTGCTGGCATAACATTCGAACGGACACGGGGGAAATCACCACCAAAGGCCAACTCGAATAACCCATTCGACATGCTTGATGCGCCACCTCCGCCAGCTAAAACTCAATCTTCCCAATCGACGGGCTCGATGCAGCCGCAAAGCCCGTTATCTGGGAATAATCCATACCAGCAATTTAACAACTCGAATCCATTTGGTCTCATGCCATCTCAATCCCAGGTTAATCTGAACCAATCATTCCAAAATATGGCAATATCGAATACGCAGCCACTCTTCCCAAATCATACTGGTGGCTTTCCAGGACCTCAACCCACGCAACAACAGCAGCTCTATCAACAATCAATGACACCTCCTGTTCCCTCAGTACCTCAACAATACTATCCCCCGATCATCTACGAAAATCCTGGACAGCAACCTCAGCAGAATACAAGTTACAATCCGTTCTTGCAACAGCAGTCAACGCAAGTGCAGCAGCAATTACAACCCCAAGCACCCCCTATCAATACGAGCTTCCAGAGCAACCCATTCTTGCAGCAATCGCTAGGTGGGAATCAGAGTGTATATACCAGTCCAGTAGAGCAGTCGCCCTCTCAATATCGGCAACCAGCGTTCCACAGTCATCAGAACCACCAGCAACAGGTACAATCGAACCCATTCCTCCAGGGCAACCAACAACCGCAAGTCCAACAACCGCAAGTTCAACAGTCCCAGAACTATCAATCTCAACAACAGCAGTACTACCAACAATTTCCACAACAGACCCACCCAGTACTGCCTCAACAGACCTTGAGATCGGATAAAAGGAGTATTTTAGATTTGTACAACTATCCTCAGCTAGCGCCCGCGCATCAGACTCAGGTTCCGCAGCAGCAACAAGACCCAATGCAAACTCAGAATGCACAAGTTCCACAACAAAATGCGCCATACCAGCAGCAACAGCAGCAAGCTAGCGTTTCGAGTCCAGCATCAAGTCAGATTCCTGGGAGCAACAATCCGTTCATGACCGCTGGGGGAGGTGTAGTACAGAGTCCTGGAGGAGATGTTGTGGGGAGCCTGGTGTCATTCGCACCCTCGTCTACGACAAATGGACCAAGACATGTGAGCCAGGAAAGCGTGAGTATTGATACTGGAGGATGGCAGAATGGGAGACATAGTCCTGATGTTTGGGGTACGATCAGTGCTAGATCTGTGAGGTAGTATAGTTAAATATACTCGTGTTGAAATATGCCCTGTATGAACTTTGCTACTGCTCGTCATGTCAAATGATTGATAGCTGGGAGACCAGGGCTGGATGTAAATAATGTAGGCGGGGTGGACGCATGCGCAAAGAATAGAAGGATGTCATTGGTCAATTGACCGTCTAATAGTAATGGTAATCGAATTTAATCGCATCGCATCACATCAGATCATCCTTTTAGCCTATTCAAAACATTCATATTGCTGGGTGGCTGCTCGTCATGCATGAAATCACGATGGATAGACAAAATCAATTCTACCACATGTTGATATGACCCGCTGAAAACGTCTGGAGAAGCTTCTTTTTGCTTGGGGGTGGAACGCTTGTGGTTGTTAGCCCTGAGACCTGATCTAGATCACGGCATTGGTGACGCGGGACGCCTACAGTAGTGTACTGGTAGGGGGAAACAAATAAGCGCTTTTTGAGGGAGTGTGACGAGGAATGATTGTTGATTGTTGATTGTCGGACAAAGACAAGTGTTGTTCTTCTATCGGACCTTTACAAATCTGCTATTGTCTAGATATCCGAACCACCATTGTAGGAACTGGAAAAGAGAATAGGGGAAATCATGGCGACTCGACCCGCTCGCAAACCATCGATTCCGGCGCCGCTTGATACTAGGAGTGGACGGTCGACTACGACGACGATTTTGCTGTTAGGGATTATATTTATGTTATTTCTGCAGTGGAGTGTTTATGGAGGGAATGGTAGTGCGCAGAGGGTGGTGAAGAGTGAAGGTTTTGGAAAGGAGGAGGTTTTAGGTTCTAGTATGGGAGAAGAGGACGGTGTTGTGAGTGTGGTCTTGATGAAGTTTCGGGTTGGGGTTGAGGAGGAGAGGGTTGAGCACGTGAGCTTTCCCATCGTCCTGAAGTTATTGTGATGGTGGTAGGGGTGGTACTAACAATGGGGGAATAGACATGTAAACGCATTCTTGAACTCAAAGACAAAGCAGTAGGTCAGGGGACGAAGAAATCATATATTCGACGTATCATAGGTGGTCGAAATGACTATCATCTTGGTGACGACTCTCAAGTACGTCCCCAATCCATGATTTCTAATACCTCAATTGATAAGTCTACTTACGAGGAGCTGCAGAAGGGGATGACACATGCCTTTGTCTTCGAGTTTGGTAGTGAAGCGGATAGGATGTATTATTTGGAGAAGGATCCGGTGGCGAGGGCGTTTCGGGAGAGTGTTAAGGATTTTGTGGGGGAGGTCCAGGTGCTTGGGTTTAAACCGGGGGATTGGGGAATGAAGAAGGGGAACGCGAGGGGTGGTGGGTCGTGAGATGAGACAAGAGAGGAAGAGGGTAAGGATAAGAAGAGAAATTCGTGATATGGAGGAGACTGGGTGATACCCGTGTACGTCTTATTGAAGTCGATTGTGATTGACCGGTACGAGCTCTTGAGATGGATAAGAAAAATATCTAAGAAACTGAGTTCTAATATACAACTTTGAGTTATTCGGATAGTAGATATGGCCTTGCCTAAAGATTGAAGAATAAGAGAAAATTAGCCCATTTGTATTATGTGCAGTAAGTTCGGGGATTCACACTAAAGTTTCGGATTTCTCTGAAATTATATAGAAGTGATAATTCTCTTTGAGAACATTATTAAATGTAATTTAAAGATAGATTGATTTCTGAAAGAGATCAACTTATACTTGTATGAGATTTGGATGGTCCAACAACCAGTCGAATGAAGCAATTTTCTGTAGATTGGACTTTAAGCTTAAATCTCTTATCAAAGTTCCTGCCTTGTCTCATCAATGCAGGTACATCAATTCTCCAATAATACTCGCGAAAGTAGTATCCTTGAGTCATCGCCATCTATAAACAATGATCCACTGATCATATCTCGAATGGGCACTTCGGTTCATGAACCGAATGGCAGCCGAAGCCAAGCCCGGCACCGTCATCATCTTTGCTTCCCGAGGTCTTTCGCCACCAGAACTCTTTCAATCAAAGGAATCAACTTGAGCTCAATTCGATCATCTGTGCATTCCCTTGTACCAATTGCCAGTAGCTGCAGTAACCATCATCTTTTAGTAACCTACGAGCAGAAGGGCCGAACTGCTGCAGCTCTGCAGTTGCCTCTCGGGCATGGGCAAGCGGGGTCTTGAGGTAACCCCAGGTTTTCCTCTCACCTTGATTTTCCATCCTGTCTTTCCCTTGTCTTTCAATCTTTCCCCCTTGTCTTTTGCTGCTCGACCCCCGAACAAGAGCCCTTGGTGCAGATTCTTTCCCCTGGCTGTTCATACCCTTTCGGGCTTCCCGTCTGCCAGATCAGCAAATCAGGTCAGGAAATCCTTCTCGTTTATGTGCTTGGAGTGGCAGAAATTGCGGGGAGAACGTCATCGCAGTCCAGGTTCGTAGTCGTACGACTAACGCGGGGTGTTGACGGCTCAGGAGCTACTGTATGGAGCTATGTAGCTTACGGTAGCTCCAAGAAGTTTCGTGGGCGGGGAGGAGCAAGTGACAGATGTAGTGGGAACAAAGAGGATGAGGTAATAGCGGATTGCCATATTTTGTCCCCTCTTTAAGAGTTCATAATGACCTCCTCTACTCTTCTTCATTTTTGACGTCAGTCTTGGTCGCTTCCTAACTTCTGGCAATGTTTACGTCAACAAGACATCTTTGGGCACTGCCCCTCTCCTTGCTCCTACACAATGGAGTTGTCGCCCAAACTCCATTCGGCTCGTTCGATGTCACGAATGAGACGAATTGGGCCTGGGATAATGATAATTGGGTTCTCAGCACCGAGCAGTACATCCCGGGACATTACCAGACGAGGCTGTCGTTAGCAAATGGGTATGTGCCTAAGACCTCAACCCCTAAAATCTCTATGATTTTTAGTCATGAATTGACTCTTCTATAACAGATATTTTGGAGCTTCACTTGCTGCAGCCGGACCCTTCTTCGAGATCGACATCAATTCGACTGATTCTACAGGGACCCAGCCTCTGACTGTGTGGCCTCTCTTTACCCCGAGACTCTCGTTCACCACAGTCTCAGGCTTCTATAACATTCAACCAAATGCTACAGGTACCAATTATCCCTGGTTGAATCAATATGGATGGGAGAGCTTCATTGCCGGAATTCCTCACTCTACCGCGATTCAGTTTAGGTTTGGAGACTTCCATCTAGATGCTAGGACTCCGAACACCAGTATTTCAAATTTCAGTTCCGGGATATCGTTCAAACACGGTCTCGGTCAGTGGAACTACACCTGGACTCCAGCAAATTGCAGTGCTTCTTTCAACGTGTCATATATTGCACTCTTCAGCAGAGAACATCCAAATGTAGCTGCTGTAAAGGCAACAATTACCCCTTCAAGCGACATCAATGGCACAGTGACGGATCTCCTTGATGGTAGAAGCGCTGTTCGCAGCTATCTCAATAAAAAGGGTAGGAGTGATAATGACACCATCTACACCTCTGTTCACCCAGATGGACTCGCAAACATCACCGCATGGATTGTTTCTGGCCTTGATACCTCAAACAGCTACACCGACTCGTCTTCTGCCGAAACTGCTGCTGGACCTGGTATTCCTACCAATGACACAACAATGGGTCTAGATTATGATATCTCTTTGAAGGCAGGGGAGACAGCAACGTTCTATAAATATGTTGGTGTAGCTTCGAACGACAAGTTTGCAGACGCAGAGATTACTGCTCGCACGGCACAAGCCAAGGCACAGAACTTGGGCTGGGAATGTCTTCTTGCTGAGCATATTGCTAGCTGGGAAGCGTTGTTGACTCCAGACTCGGTAGACGATTACAGCGATCCTGTAACTGGAGAATTGCCAACCGATTTGAATGTCAAAATCCTTCACATTAGCGGAATCGCCAATGCTTACTATCTTTTGCAACAGCTACAACCAGATGGCAGTGGATTGAACGACAATAGTGTGTCGGTCGGAGGCCTGGTTTCTGATTCTTACGCTGGTATGGTATTTTGGGATGCCGACTACTGGATGGCACCTGGCCTGAACCTCAACAAACCCAACCATGCCAAGCAGATTCCTAACTTCCGGGTGAAGCAGCACCAACAAGCTCTTTCTAACGCTGCATTCAATAACTATTCGGGCAACGCTGCTCTCTATTCATGGACCGCTGGTCGATACGGCAATTGTACAGGCACTGGTCCCTGTGCTGATTACGAATACCATTTGAATGCCGTCATTGGGAATAATTTGTTGCAATTGCACAGTATCACAAACAATGTTACTTGGTTTGATGACGGACCTAGGGATGTTCTCCTCAGTGCTGCAGATATGTTCAGACAGCTTACCGTGTTCAACGAGACCACGGGCACCTATTGGATCAAGAACATGACTGATCCTGATGAGTATGCAGTCAGTCTACCCCTTTTCAGTTCTATCTTTTGCGCTACTTTATCTACATTGCCACTTATTTAGTACAACATTCTCCTCTGATAACTATTTCCTGCGTTGCGCGATGTCCTCTTTGACGGGCCGAGTGACTTAAAAGAGGGCGATGACTGCAAAAACCGATACATGGCATCTGATTTCTCTGTCCTGAATCAGTATTTGTGTTACTCGAGTATACTGTAATTTCAGAATTCTCGCGCATTTCACATGACCCTGAATCATGAGCTGACAGAGATCAGAACAATGTAGACAATGGCGCTTTTACGATGGCGTCTGCCGCCAAATTATTGACTGAAGCAAACGCTATTCTCGTAGCTGAGGGAATGCCAATAAACGAGACATGGGCATTGATAGCGGAAAAGATAGCTTTCCCTAGGGCTCCTTCGGGAATCACCTTGGAATTCCAGACAATGAACAATTCTGTAGAAGTCAAGCAAGCAGATGTGGTGCTGTTGAATTACCCCTTGGACTATGGGGGAAGTAACTATACCTCAGAGCAAAAGCTCCTTGACTTGGATTACTACGCCAACAAGCAATCACCAGATGGGCCAGCAATGACCTACTCTATCTTCACTATTGGCGCAAACGCTTTATCTCAGTCCGGTTGTTCCGCATACACTTATGCACTGGGTGGTAGTCTTCCATATTTGCGAGCTCCCTTCTTCCAATTTTCTGAGCAGAACGACGATTACCTGTTGACTAATGGCGGTCAAAATCCGGCTTTTCCGTTTCTTACTGGTCATGGTGGTGCCCACCAAGTTGTCCCTTTCGGATTACTAGGAGTTCGAACTGATCAGCCAGTGCTATTCATCAACCCGTCTCTTTTTCCTCAGAGTGCACACGTCAGAGTCCGTACTATACATTTTGCTGGAGCAACAATCGAGTCTTCTCTCAACCATACTCACACGACAATAACCAGGGTCGCTACTCCCTCTTCAGCAGGGCTTGCGGACGGCTACGCCAACACGACAATGCCAATTATACTAGGAGCACCAAATTCAGACCCCGCAACATACACCAACTACTCCCTCGCCATCAACCAAACAATATATGTGCCCAACAGACTATATTGGCAAAATCTCACTGTTCCGGGGAACCTCCTCCAGTGCTCCTCTGTCACGTCCACTGATGCTTACGCCCCAGGCCAATTTCCTGTCGCAGCCATTGACGGCGCCACATCCACACGATGGCAGCCCGCCACGAATGACACCGCAGCAATCACAGTCAATATGACGAGCATTCCCGCCACACTCATTACCGGCATATCCTTCGACTGGGGTGCTCGACCTCCTCGTAACGCTACAGTCTACATTGGCAACACTACAGACGCGGCGAGTCTCGTTAGCACAGAAACACCCTTCGAGATTGTTGTCACGCCTAGTTTGCCGTACAATGCAACGGCGGCAGCGATGAGCGCGGAAGAGGTTGTGCCTGTGGTCGGAAACACGACAAGTTTTAGTTTGCCTGGGAATGTCTGGACTGGGAATTATGCGAGGTTGGTCATAGACGGGTGTTGGGAAGAAGATGGAGAAGGGGCTACTGTTGGGGAGTTTGTCCTTTTGAAAAGATCATGAGATATACCCATACGAACGATTTGAAGGCGTTGATGGACCGTATGTTAGGAGGCTTTGAAATTATTCTTACAAAATGGTTAGTATTTATTGAAATCTAAGGTAAGGTAGAGTTAATAATCTTGTATTGAGTTGTCGTGAAATGACTCATGGGCTTATTGTGGGTTGGCTTGACTAGCGTATAATGAGGCCATATGCATGCCTGACGGCTGTTTTTAATAGTATTAGGCTTGGCTTGGTGTGTAGATATCAGACGCTGTGGAATAGTAGATAACAATAAATAAAAAGCAAAATTAACATGAAATTAATCCTATGATGTTGCAAGTCAGACGCACTATTTTATTATTTTCATTACTTTACATAACCTCAAGCACTCCACTACCTACTGACGTCTATATCAGTCAGCAATTCACTCTCTACGACTCTAGACGAGCTTTCTAGATTTTCAAGGGTGCTTCGGTACTTTTTTTAGCACTCTCTCTGACTCTCATCACTGGCAAACCGCGCTGCTTACTAGCTCCGTGGCTGTTCCAGCTGTTCGGCTCTAGCGCTCCATCCTCCCATTTACCGATTTAACGAGAATCGATAGATTTACACCTATTTCTGGCTCTTTTGTCAGATAATTTAGATAATTATGGCTTGGCTATTTGAGTTAGTCAGGTATGGTGAAGGCGTAAAGTAGTCTCTCTAAAAATACATGTAGCTGTCGAAGATTCTGATTTTCTGATTTTAGCAAGGTGTTGGTGTTAGGCGAAGTAGTTGCTCTACGATTTTGGGCATCTCTCAATGGATTTTCCCGCACTTCCTCGTCCCTCCTTCGTGTTTTACAAAGGTGCTTTGAATAGTAGGAAGGGCACTATTCGAATCATTTTCACTAGGAAGCTTAATGAGAGATTATGTTAGGTTTCATCATCTTTAAAACCTGGGTGTGGGGGCTCTAAGTAGAGGGAGTAAGAAATCAAAGTTCTTACTCTAATTAGAGGCGATCAAGAGACTGCTATTGCAGGGGAGGCTTCGGAGCTTTAGAGGTGTTGGGACTGAATCAGATGAAGTTCAGGACGATCTGTTCCAGTTGATTGTGTGCAACCTCAAAGGGGTCTCGGTACAACGTATAGCAATCTATAGATTGTCACATTCGGCTTGTGTTAACAAAATACACCTATCCGCTGATCACAGGTTTCTCCTAAACCAAATTCCAGATGACAGGATTGTAGGCAATCATTCATTCGTATATTAGATAACCTTCCCCTTGTCTATTATTATCATCCTCTGTAACTCATCAGATTGTCTCTCGAATTAACCCCCCCAAGAAGAATTTTGAGCGTCTTAATATTCTATTCCTTACCATCAGCCTGCAAAGGTCTTCTTGCATTCGCAATCAGTGCGAATAGAAAAAATGAAGCACAGTCGAGGCCTTAGAGAGCTGCTCGCTAATGAGAAGTTACTCCAAAACTTCAATAAGAGCTTTGCCAGTGGCAGTTACATCTTCCCACCAAGCCGAAAGCTGAAGGAACCCTCCTAGGAATCCATTGGTAAGGTATTTCCCCCCTCTCACATTTTCCTCTGCTTTCACTGATGATCCTTTCAATCTAGTATGTCGACAACAATAAAAATTGGGTCCATATCATCGCCTATCGGAGAACAGCAACGTCAAAAGATATCTCCAAAGTCGAGGACGCTCTGAAGGCTGGCGAACTCTTCGTTCCCATTGAGTTGGATGTACCCAACCTCCCTACCTTAATTTGCCGGGATTTGACACTCTGGGTCAAAGAGTTGGAAAAACTCGAGGAGTTGGCAAGATTCGAGACTGTGCGCAAAGGTGCTCAGGATGGTGTTTGCAAAGGTTCTCAAGGTGTTGTCAATAAGATTGCCCGCAAGCACATCAACAGGAGTGGAGCTGTTACTTCCCGGGTCATAAGTCCAGGAGATACTGAATGAGCATTTGGAGAACTACGCTTGGGTACAGAATATTGTTAGAGGAGACTTCATAGGCCAGACATACCGCTAATATTAACAACCAGACCCTCCCCCAGAAAATAGACACTGGACACGTAAATAAGGGTTTACCGGATCGTGTAAGTGCATTTCGCAGTGTTCATAGAACTCCAAACTGTCTCTGGATTCGCCTTGCACATTATTCTGAATCATCGTGTGATTTCAACGCACTAATTATCCCTCGGAATTCCATGGACCTTTTCCCTTCAAACTAAAATTCAGAGCACACTTAACGTCAAGCTCACTCATTCGACCCAATCCAAAGCAGTCCGGATCTCACCATACATCATCCCGTCACCCCCCTATCCTTCCCCACCACCAAACTCACAGTCTATTAAACCGACACCTAGTGCAAGCACGAATTCTACACTGCCTACACTCGTAAATGAACAATGGCAAAACATCCCTACATTCCTCACAGCGATGACGGCCCGCAACCCGCCTCCACTCAATCTGATGCTCACAATCATGCTCAACCCTCAAATGCTCCGCAACAGCCGCGATCCTGGCCTGCGGATTCACCCTGGCAGGCTCGCGCGCCACGACTTGCTGTGCGCGGTCAACGAGGCGGTTTTCGTCCCATTGTGCGCACCCGCAGGTCTTCCAGGTTTGGCCGCAGAGGTAGCAGAACTGAGAACCGCAGCGACAACTGAGGGTTGAGGCGTTAGTAAAGTTGTCAGGGGGTCGGAAAGGGAATAAGGGGAGTATGGGGAGAAGACGAACGTTATGTGATTACAGCCCGTATCGAGCTCGACGATTGCTTTACAGTGCTCGCATCTCCGCCATCCGTTCTCATTTGCCATGGCAAGTACATCTTGCGTGGCTGTATCAGCCGGACAATGACCTGTGTGTTCTTCCCCTTTGCAAATCGTGCAAGTGACCTGCCAGCATCTTGAACACTGGACGCGCTCTAGACTTCCGTCTTCGATCCGGAGGAAGGTGGAGCAGGATGGATTCCAGCAGTATGTCTTGTCGAGTGTGTCGTGCTCGAGTTTCTTCTCATTGAATTGGAGGTTGAGTGAGGAGGTTAGGAAGAAGCGTACTTTAGGGAGTGGTATGGGTTGGCGACAGCAGCGGGGAGGGAAGAGTGAGGTGTCGACGAGAGAGGCTTCGAAGTGACTTCTGAGACAGGAGCGGCAGTATTCATGACCGCAAGGAACGGTTGCAATTTCGTAGAAGGGAAAGGTATCTTGACAGGCTATGCATTGTTGATGTGAGGTGTTATTGATTGCTCGCGAACCTGCCCAGGTGGAGGATTCAGATGCGTTGTTAGGCATACTCTTCTGCTCTTCTGTGCAGACTACATCGAAATCTGGTTTCTGGACATACAAAGCTTCCATCTTCTCCAATAATTCATCCTCTATAACCTCACTTTCCACAACTAATGTCTCCATGGCTCCAAGTTCTCTCGCTGCTTCACGATCTTCTTGCCGGGCTTCAGGTGTCAAAGCGAGACCATCCGTCTGACAGGCACGAGAGATACTCCCCGTCATCCTACGATCTCGGACGACACTCGCATATTGTCGAAGATCATTTTCAAATACCCGAATGGCGAGCTGGGCATCGCTGAGTTCACCTTCACGTCCCTTGCCTTTTGCTTCGCATGCTCCAGTGAGCTCTTCCACGTCTTCGAGTTGGAGCTTTATGACCAAGTCTGCGGTCTCCCCGTCTAAGTCATCCATCTTTGGTTTGCTGGTATGAAGAGCTTGAAAGTAGTGAGATTCACGAGGAGGGTAAGAGAAAAATCTTTTCGTGAAGTGTTATTTCATATCAAACAAACTTTCATCTAGTGATGAAGAGTGGCGGAAGCATGAAAACAGATCTGGCTACAAACATGCAGGGGCCCGTTACGCCCTTGTATATGTGCTAGTGTAACCATAAAATATAGGGTATGGCTATTTAGAAAATGGTAAATGCTAAGTTTACAGCTACCATAGATTGACAAACTAGACTATTGTACTCGTATTTTAATCAGATAATTCATTGTAGCCGTAAAATTAGAAGAGCCCTAGAACAAAGATTAAATGTGCTATATACCGTTTTATGGTTTCACCTACCCTCATCCGCCAAAACAACCCCTTTTTTATAATCTTAGAGCCCATGCCTAGGGCCTTTCCTTCTTCTGGTTTTCAACAACCAAGTCAGCCAGCAATTCAAGTCCGATTCATCACCCTAAGGATGGTTCTGGCAGATCCAGACAACTCTTTTAAGCTTCAATGCCTTGAAAGACACATATTTAGACGGTAATTCCCCTTCAACCTGCAAACTCCCAAGAGACCATGACCCACCCTTTCCCCCCTCCCCAACTCCAAGACCTCATCTCCAAACCGCCAACTTCACCCATCGCCTCGACTCTATTGCCATGCACCTGTCCGCAAGTTTGCATCTATCCCGCTGAACATCAGCCTCTCATCACCACCAACTCTTGTCTGCCTTCAAAGCTCACAGCATAGATCCCAGGAAGCTCATCGCCCCCTTCGATGGCCCATTGAAACCACTATCTCCAACCTATTCCGAAAATCTAAACCAAACGTTCATGTTCGGTCGAACTCTGCAGACACCACTGATATCAGAAAACATGCCGGAATACAGTAAGGAAAGGGAGAGCGAATTTAAGCGAGACTAAATAATCTATGTGGAAGCCAGTCAAAGAAGTCACACAGGACTGACAGATTTCAAGCATTTGTACTTAGTTCTAAGTAGATGTATATTGAGAAGATTGATTCTTTTATGTTCTCGCAAATCTCCTCGAGCACCAAATATGCATTCGTCTTGGACACTCCGAATATCTTAGACCATTGTTCTAGATGCTGATTTTGAATGCCAATCGTGCGCCTTTTTTTCGCCTTTTTTTTCGCCTCGTTGAAACCGGATTGGGGAATTGTTCCTTTCCGTACGCCAGTGCTATGCATTTCAGACCACCAACCCATATGAAAGAAGAAAATCTTCAACAGTGGCCCATCGTTTCCTCCGGCCAATCTCGGGACTCTAGCATGTGCGAGGTCAAGGCTTTAAGTCGTTCGTGCCCACTGTAGCACGGTATCATTCCTAGGTGTGAGACCATTCGATGGCAAGGGGTTCAAAACGCCATTGAGTGCTACAGCAGCATTGGTAGGTTGGGGCGCAGAGATGGGAACATTTGGAGCTGCTGTTGTGCTCGAGTTTGCCCTCGCTGCGATCTCCCAATCGAAAGGTTTCCGGCCCCAGACCACGAAAACGCGGTTGTAAGCATGTACACGTTTGTCTTGAATGGCTTTGCGCACATCAACAAGGTAGACCTTCAAGCTTGTTAGCACTTGCGCGCATATTCACAACGGACGGATGATTTTACCTCGATTTCAGTCTTAGTCCAGCCAAAAACACGATGGAACAGACCCAGACTGATGGCAGCCAGCCCAGCAAGCCAATTAGCTTCTTGCATCTTCCCCAGCTGCTTCAAATGTTTGTCCCTGGGCCATGGGTTGACTGGCAACTTGAATACCTTCTCCTGGACATCAACGAACCCAGCTTGCTCGTACCACCTCTTCAATTTGTTGCCTATCCTCATCGGTCGGCCAGCCCTCATTGCAGCCTCATCAAGATCCTTGTTCCATTTTTGAAAGGGATAGTCCTCAGACATAGTCCCATCGTCACAGTACAATGTGGACATGATCTCCTGACTCTCCATATATCCCCCTGGCTTGGTGTAGTAGTATGCCCGATTTATGATCTCGCGGAAGTCCTCGAAGCAGCCCAGCATCACTCGGGTGTGAACGAAGTCAAAATGCGCGGCGGGAACAGCCCAATCCTCCTCGGCCGCATCGTCGATGAAGAATTGTACGTTCTCGGGGACGGTGTCTGGCTGGATTGGTGAGAGGTCTGTAGCTTGTACTTCCGCGTTCGGGAACTCATCGCCAACCTCGATTGCCCATTGTCCTGTGCCTGTGCCGATGTCTAAGATAGTCATCGGGTTCGTCAAGGGCGCAAAGAAGTTCTTGTCTTGGAAACAGAACTTAAGAATCTCATACTGAAAATCGAGTCGATCGGCCTCGTTCGGATCATTTGGAAAATTGTATGCTGTGAGGGGCAATGGTCAGACGGCATGTCTCAAGCCAAGAATTGGGAGGGGTAAGTAATTACTGCCAGCTCGGAAGCCATGGTACGTTCTTCCATTCTCCTTGGGGAATTCGTAGACACTGTCGGTCACAGACTTCGTTCCATCATCACTATTAAAGTTGTTGGTCAGAGAAGTCAGACAAGCAGGGAACCCGGAAGGTGCGGCGCAGTGTTGGACAACATCGTCTCCGGCGCACCGGGAAAAATCTCACTCACCAATCATTTCTTGTGGGACTGTTGGTGGTGGAGGGCGACTGTCGCACGAAGTGAGTTAGTCCACCTCATGTCTTGCCATAGGAACTTGAAGCTATTCGCGAAAAAGTGTACTGCGTGCACCACGGAGTCTTACATCAGGTTCAATTGGAGTGTCGAAGCCTGTCGTTGGCGAGCTTTGGCTGGATCGCCATGTCGAAGACATATTTGCAACGCTACTCGACCCGGTGATCATACCATCAATCTGGCGGTGACCGGTGGGTTCGTTCATGATGGTTTTTTATATGTTCGCAGGTAGAGCGGTCTCATACACTGCCCGCGCCGAATGTCGTCAGAGGTACTCGATTTGGATGGAATGTTCCATGAAGAAAGAGAAACTCGTGGATTACTCTTCATGAAGTCGCGATGGAGAGAGAAAGGTTGCTTTTGTAAGAAGTAAAAGCTGAAAATAATAGCGGGAGGGGTGGATTGGGTGGGTGTTGTGTGTATGTGTGTGTGCTGTGTGTATGTGTGTGTGCTTGTGTGTGAGAGGGAGAGAGGGGGGGGAGAGAGAGAGAGAGAGAGAGAGACGGAGAATAGATCACAGCAGCAGGAAGAAAAGAAGGGCCATAAATCGAGCTAAAAGGACGGGCGCACTACATAAGGCGAAGATTACTTGAGGTTTAGCTTAGCACGATGAGAAGGCGGATGAAGGTGGTGCGGGTAGCCAAGAAGCGAGCAGTGGGCATCGCGGGCTCTCTGCTTGTCTTGGAGGGGGGGTTCTCTAGGTGGATCATAAAGTTTCCATGCCTTCGGACTTGGGACGAAGTGGAGGAAGGATATTGAGGTGGAGAGGGGCTCGAGGGGTTGAGAAAGTCTGTGTGCCCGTGTGTCTGTGTGTCTTTTCCAGGATTGCGGGCTTCACGATGAATGATGGGGGATGGAGGATAGAGGATGAATCGTGAATGGTCCAAGCCCCGATATCAATCCATGATCCTCAAGTATGATAACTCTATATGGGGTCCGTACAATCTAGCCCGGCTGAGGACCGCGAGGCTTGAGCTTGACCTAGACATGATGGAGATTTCCCAGCAGTTTGGTTCCGCATCTGTGTGAGTGCGGCCAGGAGACAATCTAAGACCAATCTATGGGAAAGGCTTACAGTAGGGAGACAGGGAGGTAAGGGGACACAGGAGGAGGAAGCCGGTAAGAGCGTGTACGAGGCAACTCGTAATTCCGTAAGCCGCCAACAAAGTCAAATTGGGCAAAAGGGGGGTCTAAGCCGTGCCGGGTTTATAAGATCAACATCTAAAATCCCGAGCGTCTGTTTGACCGCATCGTGGTCCGGGTATGTATCGATTGCGCCAAAGAAAGTTTACTTTGCGCCTTCATTATAGTTCCTGTCATAACCTACTTCAGACCTGGAAGCAAAGAAAGCTGAAACAGCAAAGTTATTCAGGAGTCGATGGCTTACTCTTGGACGAACCCCAAGACTAACAACTGTATTGTTTACTGTGCTCAGCTGTAGCTGCCCAACGACGGTCTCTGGTCCGCGTAATGCTAGCGGTACCTTACCTCTCCCCACGCAAAGCTTGGTAATTTGATCGTCATACAGACAGCGGTCTGTTATCAACATTTTGCTCGTTGTGATTTCGTCACCCTCACTCTCGCTCCCTTTGTTCTATCAATCATCAGCTAACCTAGGCTCTAATTTCAATTCTATTAACCTTACTTTCCGAGTCTCTGCCTCGGTACCGAGACCGTCAGGATCAACACCATTAAGAGCATATTTGCCAGAGATAAAGGCTTCCCAAGAAGCAAAGTCCCACTATCCAGGTAAAAGGCCGCATTCTCCACTGAATAAAGAAGGTGGGAGTCCCGACTACGGAATCGAACTGCAGCTGCAGATGCGGCACCGTGCAATACCATATCAGCCCCCGGGACAATCCAACATGCATATATTGGTATGGAAGACGCTCAGGACCACGAATCAACATTTGAAGTGGCTCAAGTGTGTCTACGGGTAAAGCCTGAATGCTCTTCCCGGTGTCTCTATCGAGAATAGAAATTGCTAGGTGTATGGTTTGTATGGATTACCACCTGGAGAAGTACCTGTACCATGGAGCACACGATCGAGTGATTAGGTTACCACTTAACGATGTGCCGGTAGTGACATTCCAGCAGGAAATTCCTGCCGTCAGCAGCACATGCTTGAAACCTGGAACTGCTCACTTTCTGGGAGCCATCTCTGCGGTTCTCAATATTACCACAACCTAGTTGCTTCAGACGGTTTTGACACTTCTCTCCGAGTATCAAGTTTCAACACAAAGTCTGTTCATGAAGATCCCTCTCAGGGGTGAGGATGAGTCGGTGAGCATGTTCTCCCGATACCGTGTCCCCCATAAGTATCGGATTCGGAGATTTCCCTTTTGAATAGCCAGGAAACTCTTGAAAAAAAGAAGAAAAAGTCCGTCACCCCACGCCCATCTTCGAAGCATGATAAAAATGCTGCAATCGTACGTCGAAGTAGGATTCTTGGGAATGCAAAGTCCCACCTCAATCAAACAGCTCCTGGTAGCGACTCCCAGTCCCCTTGCAGCGGAACGCCGGAAGGCTTTCCAAAAAGCACCTCGTATGATTCCAGAAACCTTCCAAGGTCGTTTGTCAGCTCATCTCTGACCGTGTTCTTCCTTTCCAATATCAGCATCATGACCCAAACCTCCCTTTTGACCCCGCGTTCGGTTGTGCAATTCTCTGTTGTCTTTTGCCCCGCATTAGCGAGTTTGCTTCCAAATTGTATTTATTGCCCGAGGACTAAAACATCAAATTGCTTTTGCAAGGCAAGCACGGATAGTGTCATGTCGGTAGACTGTAAAGGAACAGATTCCGAAGCTGGGTATCCTCCCAGCCGTCCTCCCCGTCCTGAAAGCTGCAAGGTTGTTTGTGATAAATCTTCGGTGTTTTATCTATATCTCCGATGTGAACCTTGCTCATGTGATGCCAAATATCGACAAGGGCGAGCTCCAAAAGAGTAAGACCAGGGCAGGGTCAAGCTTGCTCGCTTACATTCATCAAGAAAACTCCGTTGAGAATTGAGCAAGAAAAGTAGGCTTGTAAAGATCGTTTTACTAGCTTCTGTCTGCTTTCCATCGTTGTGGTCGCAAACTCTTGCCATGGCAGAATCAGCGGGCCCATCCGCCTCCGACTTGGACTCTCCAGAGCCTCCACAACGGATTGTTTTTCGTAAAGTGGGGGCCGGTAGATACTCCTTCGGGATCTGAATAAGGTGACAAGTCATTTGTACGAATTACCATGGGATATCGTCCACTACCGAACCAAACAACAGAGAGCTCTCTATGACTCAGCGTCATCTCAACCTCCAAAATCCTTGAAGAGCCTCGAGATATTCGACATATCATATCATCCCCCACGCAAATCATTTCTCCTTTAATGGTCCAAGGTATTTCTGTTTGCAATAATCACCTGATATTCTGTCTGACTATATACACAGATTCGATAAGAATGGACTTCGTCACATCCTCTTACAATCAGCTCCGAGCCGTTGTTGAGAAGACGCCTAGCGATGCACTTCCTCCCCATGAAGCCATTGTCAAAGCAGTAGAGAGTCTCCCGTCTTCATTAACATCCCATGGATTAGGAGAGCAAGCAACGCAAACTCATCTACTCACGGACATCGCTCCTGGCTTCAATGGCCCAAAGACGGGATCAAATTACTATGGGTTCGTTACAGGGGGGGTGTTACCAATAGCTGAAGTTGCCGACAACATAGTCACAGCCTTTGATCAAAACGTCCAAGTCCATTTGCCTACACAAAGCATCAGCACTTTCGTAGAGGACAAAGCTCTAAGCTTGACAGCCGAATTGGCCAATCTCCCAGATGAATTTAAGGGGAGGACGTTCACGACCGGCGCAACTGGTGCTAACATCCTAGGATTAGCTTGTGGGAGGGAAGCTATTGTCAATGCTCGACTTCAAGTAGCAGGAGAATGTGGCGAACTTGCTGAGCTAGGACTTTTGGCAGCTTGCCTCAAAGCCGGCATCAAAGAGATCCAAGTCCTAAGCTCCATGGGCCACAGTTCCCTCTACAAAGCCACCACTATTATAGGTCTCGGCCGCTCTTCTGTCAAAGATCTTCCTTACAGTAAAGACGAGCCATGGAGAATAGATTTTACTGCACTGGAAACCCATCTCCAGCGTGCAAATGAGGGAGTCGTTAGTATCGTCTCCATCTCAGCAGGTGAAGTAAACACCGGCCGCTTCGCAACCGACGGCCTCTCAGAAAATCGAAGAATCCGCGACCTCTGCGATAAATACGGTGCCTGGTTCCATGTCGATGCAGCATTCGGTCTCTTTGCCCGCTCCTTACCTCCCACGCCCGAATTCCAATCCCTGATCCTCTCTTCCTCCGGTCTCGAACTCGCAGACAGCATCGGAGGTGACTGCCACAAAATGCTTAACGTGCCCTATGACTGTGGTGTTTTCTTCACGCGTAAACCTGAGATTCTCACCTCTGTCTTCCAGAATACCAACGCAGCATATCTCTCCACAGGCCCCGCAGCTATCCCATCACCGCTCAACAACGGCATGGAGAACTCACGACGCTTCAGAGCTTTACCCGTATACGCCGTGCTCCTGGCTCACGGCCGTGATGGCCTCGCTCAGATCTTTGCAAAGCAAGTCCGTCTCGCACGTGCAATTTCCGCACTCATCGATAACCACCCCGCCTACGAACTCCTCGCGCAGACTCCACCACCAGCACCACCAAGCCACCCATCCCATCAACACAACCTCTCGCTTACTTCACCGCAGCCGACGGGTACGAACACGCCGATTGAACGCCCACCGTATGAGGATACGCATGTAATTGTGATCTTCCGCGCGAAGGACGAGAGGGTGAACGGGGAGCTGGTGGAGCGGATTAATGACGGGAGGAAGATGTATGTTAGCGGGACGATGTGGCAGGGGAGGAAGGCGTGTCGGATTGCGATTAGTACTTGGAAAGTGGATGTTGGGAGGGATTTAGAGTTGGTGAGGGCTGTGTTAGGGGAGGCTGTGAGGGCTTGAAAAACTTTGTCTGACAAGATCATGAGTAGTATCTAGTAAGGAAAGGAATGGATATATAGACTTAGATCTTTCAATTTAGCTAGTGGCTTCACAAGATATTAACCCAGCTCCTTCGTTGCTGTTTCACGTCCAGCTAGATGGCACTCTGATATTTCTCTTCCGCTTACGGCCGTCCCTAGCAAAAGACAAATCAGCAATAATGCCTGAAACTCTACAAACAAACCATCATATCCTTGCCAAACATCTATTACAACCAAGAATCCCTAAAGAACAAGTCCTTATTCAACCCCTCTCTAGAGCCTGTTCCTACACTTAGCTAATTAAGCTCTATCTAGCTAACTCAAAAAGAAAATCCCTCAACTCCTTCCAATATATCTCGCCATGATCCGTAAAATTTCCTCTACCAAACTCATCCCTACTCCTTCAAAAAAACAATTCACCGCAAAAATCCCCCTCTACGGAAACCGAGAAGTTGTGTCGATAGTATCTCTGCGGCTGGTAAACCTTTGAGTGTAGGCATCCTGTTTCCATTGAGTGGCATACTTTGGAAACCTTCTTAACTTTGCGCCGTGCTGCTAGTGGAGGAGTTCTCGCTTAGTATGGGTTATATAGAGACGGGGTTATGGCAGCCCTAACTCCCAAAGAGTAGAGAGGCAATTTTGAGCAATTCACTTCTCGCGTTCGCTTTCGCTTTCAAAGCTGTCTTGATCAATATTTATCCACGCAACAATTTATCCCCATCCGCAAGCAAACCTACCAATATCGTACTTCCATCTAGTCTTTACTAAATTACGCACGAGCGTACAAAATGTCCAAAATTTTGATAATTCATGTTCGCTATCTACCTATCTACTATGCAAAATCCTTGTTACTTAGGTCATATCCCTGAAAACCAAACCTAAGGGTTTGCAATTTCTCGCTAGCTCTCCACGATCCAATCTCAAAATCAAGGAATCAACTCTCCCGCTCGGTGACACCAGATTTGCTCCCCAATATACCATCCCTGGAAAAAAATTCGCTTATTTGAATCCCTCGCCTGATCCGCCGCATAGATAAAGAAGAAAAGAACGCTTTGTTGATACAATTATTCAGACAAATAGGTATCTTAGAGATAAGGTCATGTTTCTCATCACTCATCACCAGCGCAGAAATACAAAGAAGAGGCAATTTTGCACAACGCCACGAGGGAAAACGACCACGAATATGTGCAGGAGGAAAAATTCAAGAGCGGAGGATCTCTACTCGAAATCACGACCGTTAAAAAGTAGATGAGCAACAGCAGATGAATATGGACCGTGTATCATGTCATCTGTGCGTGGTGTGAAAGTGCCCATTTGGTAGACGCCATCGATCAGAGATCCAGCAAAAGGAACAAGGCATTGCTTATTTCGATGCTCCAGAATATCTACATCGATCGTATTAGTGGCCACGAAATGGTAGGCCTTGACAGCTCTACTTTGACCGAAGCGACGAGCTCTACCGATTGCCTGTGTCATGGTAGCTTCATATTTAGCTTGCGACTCAGAGCCCTTCACGTAAAGGGGCGACACAAATATGACGTGGTTGGCACCAGTCAGATTTCTGTTGAAAGATGTTAGCATTAGTTCAAAATAATCCTGAAACTCCAAAACTTACCCGCCAGAGGCGGACGAATCCTCAATATCCAGGACCAATGCCTTAACGCTTCCCACACCGGTGCAAGCTTGTGACACCTTTAATGTGTTGGTTTGATAGGCCATCAAATCCTTGGATACATCTTTGCTTTTGGGGAGATCCAGATACGTAATGCCACTAATCGCAAGAGCCTCGACCACCTTCGAATGGAGCTGACCGAACTGTACGAAGACAATGGCCTTTTCTTCCCCTGGGAGGCCACGAAAACATTCAATGATCGCATCGAGCTTTTGACCAAGAGGGGACGACTGGGGAACCTCAGCCTTCTCTGCCAGAGTTCCTACCGAGATGAATTGGTAAGGTTTGCTCATGATGCTGCAGACAGGGCATACACCATCAACTGAAGCTTTGCAGCTTGGCTTGAGTCCACAAAGCAAATGGCCACACCTCGACAAGATACAGGCTTGTCGACCGAAGCTCTGAACCTTGCATTTCAAGCCGTCACATGAACCGGGCTCGTCTTGACTAGCACGGATCACGTTCTTAAAAAACCGTGTAGATCGAACGTGATCAGCATATTTTTTGCACTGTCGGTTGAGTTGAGTGACAGTGGAGCGAAGCTCGTTCTGAACTTGCTTGAGATGCCGAGCATTTCCGAAAATCACCGGGCCTGATGGCTTGTAATTCAAAGGGCGGTCATCCTCTTTGTCGGATCGATCGCGGTACCAAAAGTGCCAGTCGTTAGGGTCGTAGTAGGCTCGAGCCAACGTAATGATTTTGTTGATGACTTGAGTGGCTTCAGTATCATTGAGCATATTGTTGCGAAGGCGATCAGCCCAATTTTCAAAAGCAACAGTCTCTGAGTCGTCATCACGAGGTTGGCCGCGCATGAGCCAGACAGCCTGTGCAAATTTATCCCCAAGCACATGCTCCATCTTCCTGCCTTGATCTTGGCGCCGTTTGAGAACCTTGTGCATGACACTCATGATATTTTCGCCGGTCAAGTCTGCGGCCTCAAGTAGCCGGGGGTGCGATGCTCGACATAGAAGAGCTTGGAGTGCATCAGTGCAGCCGTCTGTGGAGACTACGAAATGTTCGTCAGCATCGCCTACGGCGTGGATGCGTTGCTTGGGGAGTTCGAAATCCATGGCGGCAATTCGGTGGACCAGCTCGACATACATGATATACTCCTCGGTTGGCTGGTGAAGAAGTCGTAAAAATTCTAATAGATCGATGTCTCCAACATCTGCCTCGTCCTTTAATCTATTAGCGCTGTGTTTGTCGTTCAATTTCCAATCTGCAGTGTAACTTACATATCGTGCGAAGAGCTTCAGGAAAACCTCGCACTGTACATATCGGCGATATTCCCACGCCCAAGACGGCAAATCCTGATATGATAAAAACATCTCTACAGCTGTGTTATTGTTAGCAAGCGATCTCGACTCAGCAGTGAAAGGACATTTACATGTGAGTGCACTGGTGACCTTCTTATAAGCATCTTGGCCTAATTTGGACAATTCATGGATACCTAGATTGACACCAAGAAGGTGAGCAAGGCTCTTGATGTCCGTAAAGTTACCAATCTTGGGTGTTCCAGACAGGACCCAACGGTTCTTGCCTTGGATGAACTGAAGATTGGGCTCCAGCTTCTCCAAGTACGTATACTCATCGATCACAACTCTGTGGAAGCTGAACATCTCGAATAAGGGCAAGAAGTTCTTCAATTTCTGGTCCTTAATTGAGTCGAAATATTCAGTGCGATCCTCAATAAGGATTTCTTCCTTCGCATTTTTATCGTCAACCTTCTTAGCGGGCTCCTCTTCTCGCTTTCTCTTCTTATCCCCTAAGCCGCCTGCCTTCTTCTGTCTAACGTATTCACTGCCTGTGAAACGCTTGGATGGCACGGGTGCGTTGAGGGAAATAGCATCGCGGGCATTCTTTAGGAAACGAGTTTCGAGATTATTTGCAAAGTCCTTTGAATTGCTTTGCAACTCGTCAATGTTAGCTCGAACAGCTTCAGCAGCATTCTTCCGCCAAGCCAACTTAGCTCTTGGCAAAGCTGTCTCGTCAATTTCGACAACTCCTGAGAATTGAGCAAGAGCTTTGTTGTAGTGGGCATTCTCAAGTAGACCATTGTTGACAATGATGACGTCGGCATTAATTATATCTTGCACAGTGAGTTTCTTATAATTGACCCAGCTCTTAATCAGAAGAACTTTTTTGCCAGATGTTAGGAACTTTTTAGTCTCACTTGCCCATTGATCTGGCAAGTGCGCGGGGACAAAAATGATCGTAGCCTTGACAGGAATTGAACCAGCCATAGAAGTCTGAGCCCATGCCTCAGCCTTCGGATATTGTGAACTGTGTAAGCCCAAGACAACCACGGTTTTGCCGAAGCCAACGTCGAAAGCGAGTAAGCCACCGGGCACCGGTTTTTCGTGAGTCGCACGCCCCTCAACGCGATAGCCAAGAACATCCATACGAGCCTCAACGACTTCGGTTTCTGTGAACACAGGGGGGTCATCTTCTTGCTGTAGACCCCAGCGCAAGGCTCTAAGCTGTTCTTTGCGAAGTGGAAGTCGAGAGTTCCAGTTGGGTGGTTGTCGTGCCACTGGAGTATCCGCATTGTTCTGGACGGTAAGCTTAGAAGTAGTGGAAGGAGCATTCATTGCTCCGTCGGTGACCAATCTCCACGAGGTAGAGATTTTGGCAGACGCATCAAGGCCACCACTCTGTAATCGGGCAACGGCTCTGTGGATAAGAGTTTGCGGGTTGATGGCGCAGGATATATGAACATGGTCTTCATCATCAATGTGAAGGTAGATGCCTATTGGATTAGGGCGCTCCTTGAGAGATCGCTCGTATCTAGTAGCTTCTTCTGGATCCTCAAATGGGACCTGCTTGCCCTTTTTGTCGAAACCCCAGAAAAGTTTTGGTTCTTGGGGGCAACAATTTGAACAGATGGACATATTCGCCGACTTTGAGTTAGTTTGCCACTCAGTATTACGCTCGATGTGGCCATCAAGGACAAGGCCTCTCTGAAGAAGCCAAGAGAAGTCCGAACTGAAGTCGGGCAGTGATTCGGTGTCGATCTGAACCCACGTATTTCTCGCCCATTGACGACCTGTGGTTTGTCCGACTTGAGCCTCGCAAGCGAATATCGTCATATTTTTCTGACAGGTGCTGCATTGGCCAGCAGACACGTCCTTTGGCAAATGGCGATAGCAGACAGATCTGCAGTGCTTTGAATTGATGGACATGATATCAAGTTTCGCCCAAGAGCCATCAGAATGAATTGCAACAGTGCCAAGCTTTTGCTCATCTTCAGATTTGAAAGCAGTCTTTGAGTCTGCAAATCTGTACTCATAAATCTCCTTTTGAGCATCAACTTCGAAACGTTTGAAGTGGGGTGTGCGGTAAGTCCCGGTACAACGTGCGATGATCTTTCGATTCTCATAATGTTCGAGTCTTCTTTCTTCCTCTGTGAAAACCATACGGTGATCTGTTGCGTAATTTCCAGTGTACTGAGGTTGATCAAGATAAAAGAACAAGGGAGAATCAGTTGACAAGCTGTCCTTGTGAACATGCAAGGTATTCTTGGCTTGACCACAAACTTGCTTGAGTTCATAACTACCTGAGACCGTCCTCTCGAAGTACTTCTCAGCATGCTTTGGCAATTGTATATAGAGATTTCCAAAGACATAATCCTGAGAAAATTGTCCGAGGCCCGACTCATTCTCGTACGACTTGACCATAGGGCCCCAGCCGGTCATGGTAGCTTGGAAGTCGTGCTCTTGAGGCAACCAAAGTTCCCAAGGACCTTGAGTCACATCATCGCCATAGGGTGTCATTCGACCGAACGGGAACTGGCGGAGATAACGCGTCACTAGTGAGCCAATTGGCAAGTTGGAAACATTTACATAACATGCCCAATTTACTTGTGTATTGGAGATAGACAAGACCATATTGGCATGTGCAGACTCATAAGTTACGGTCCAGATTTCACTGCGTCTGATATCCTTGAGCGAAACTGTCGACTCCAAGGCACCAAGAATAGGCTTCCAAATCATCTTCCAAGTCTCCGGATTAACGTTATCCTCGTGCTTGGCTCGGAAACGATTCATGTAAGATACCAATGCATCATGATCAAGAGCAATGATCTTCAGTTCCTGAGGAAGTGAACTCTTTAACAGTGACATGAACTCAACAGGGTCCTTTCGAGTTTGTATGAATGAACGATCAATTTCAACATACTCATGTGCCGGAGAAACGCCGCAAGCGCGACAGGAAGTATGGCGACAGACCTGGCATTGTTGGAAACGTGTGTCGAGTTTCTTTTGCCGACCCTCACAAAAGCAGAGACGCCGAGTCAAGTTAGCCTCCGAAATGGCATGATCCACAGATAATTTCGTGTATGCAGTTGAGTCGGACTGCTTTTGGACTAATTCATTACTAATGACCGGCTGGATCAATAACTTTGGTACGGGTGGAGTTCCGCGGTACTCAAAAAAGTCACGGAATTTGACCAGAGCGGCCATGATGCAGGCGCCAACGACAGTGGACGACATGGCATTGCCGGCCAGGTTCTGCAGATCTTCTTGACTAAGACGACTGAGATCCAGTCGGTCGACTGGAATACCCTGAAGCATTAACGACTCTTCTCCAAGAAGGCGTCGGCCTTGAGTTGTCAATATCGGAAACCCGTGAGGGGTTTGACATCCAACAATCCCTTGCTTTTGTGTATCCTTGACTCTGTAGACATTCTGAGAGGCCTCGATGATACGACTAAGAAATGATTAGTAAAAGTGTGACATAGAGCACATTCATTCTCAGACTTACTTGTAAAATCTATCGTCAACTCCGCGACGAAGGTTTCTCAGATGCGAGACCTCAATGGTATCTAACACGCGATTGCCCCATCCCACTTTGTTTCGTGAATAGAAGTCAGGCATAATGAAGGAGCAATCAACCTCCCACTTGGTGATAGGACGTTCCATACCCAACGCGAGATCGTGTCTGTATGCATCATAACCAATTCTGCATTTCTCCCAAGACATCTCGGAGCGCTTCTTCTTATCATGTTGTTCCCATGAAGCAGTGGCACCTGTAAGCCGAGGATCGTCTGAGGTCAAGAGCCAGTGTTCCACAGGAGAGCTTGCTTGTCGAGAGAGGGCTTGCACCATAGTCATGCAGGCGTCAAGCAATCCCCATGCTTCCTGAGCTTTTTTGTCGGATAGGTCGTCAACGTCAACTGCAATGATGTAGCCGCGCTGTCTGGTGTGTGGAATATAAAAATCCTTGGTGTCCAATTTCATAAAAACACTGGCATATCCAATCTCATGAAGCCCTTCTCGCATATACTTCCATGGTGCACTTTGGACATTTTCAAATACCAATACCTTTGGTCGGTACACACGACAATATTCTACAGCTGCCCAGAAAGTATCTCCAGATTCACCGCCATCTTCCAATCTTTTACGGCGGCTGTTAAGCCGCGAGAAGTCGACACAGCATGTGCCAGCAACAAGCAGATCGATACCACCTATGATGGGAGCCTTCCCACCGTAGGCAGTTGTCCTGGGTAAAGTTAGAATTAAATCTGTCTCAAGAGGACAAGACTTACATTTTAACCGAGCCATCGTTAATCTCTTGTGCTGTTTGTCCTTCTAATTGGAAAAATTCGGTTATGTTCCGATAGACATAGAGGGGCGTAAAGTTTCTCGCTAGGTATGCCTGCTTGTACGGGACAATTTCGGCACTAAACTTGTGGTCGAACTGAAAGTGCTTTTTTTCGTTGCCGAGAACTTGATGATTTAGCATTCTATAAGAACCAACTAGTGGTAAGCACTTACTGCGAGAGATTTGTTCTAACGCCAGTAAAGGACTTTCAGTACCCGAACACATAGTTGCAACTGACAACGAGCGGCCACCGATGCACTCCAGGAGTTTGCCAAGATCTAGAGTTTTCAAGACCCGTACCATATCCACGAAAGCAGCGTAGATATTATTTATGGGCGGTAGCTCATCGTTGATACCATTAGAGTATTGGTAGGTATCGGTAGCCTTGGCAACTTTGCCCGTCTTCTTGTTGATCTTTGGGTCAGCTTTCGCCTCTTCGTTATTGGGATCATCACTATCGTCAGAATCTTCGGGGTTTGGATTCTCATCTTCACCCGAAGGAGCGTCATCGTAGGCTGAACAGGCAAGATGTCAGCGTCAGATCAAGAATTTTTTGAGGTACTTACATGAGGCTCTCAATCTATGAGGAGCTTTCAGAGTTTTCAGGACCTGCACGTATGGTGCCTCCTTCTCCTTCTTGCCTCGAGATGTCTTCTTGGCTGGCCCATCCCCCGTGGGCACCTCATCGGCCGCAGGAACGTGAGAGGCCTTCGCCGCTTTGGCAGGCTTCGAAGCTGCAAGTTTTCTAGCAGTCTTGGTGACGGTTGCTGTAGGGTCAGTAAGATAAGTTAGAAGTCAGAAAAAAGTAGAAGCATACCAGATTGCTTACGGCGCTTGGGTTGTGGCATCACTTCCTCAGCGTCAGAGCCGTGAGTGGACTCGTCGTTAACAGACTCTTCAACTGCCTCTCGTTCGCCATCATCCTCATCGGAGATGACGTGGTCGCTGCGTTCATTGTCGATGTCGGCAAGATCTTCACCGTCGCAACCCTCAAAGTCACTGCTGGACTGTTCGGGATCATGAGCTGAACTAAGGCCGAGTTGGTAGTCCTTATTTTCCTGCACGCAAGCACGTTTGGGTCGAGCCATAGCAACTAGGCACAAGTAATTAGCCATGCTGTATGATGATTGCGGCAGAGGCTCAAATCAGGAGCTGATCAGGTTGTGACGGCGCGACGAACTGACGCCGCGACTAAGGGATAACAAGGGCAAGGCCCAAATTAAGATGATATCATACCTAAATACCTTATGAAATATTTTGACCGCGTAGAAAAGCTAAAAAGATATTCGAGGTAGTGTGGACAAAGGTTGGGGCAGGTTCTCGCTAACCCAGCAACAGCAACTACCAAATGCGCTTCACGCGGAAAACAAAAGATACTTACCGGCGGTGCTTGTGTAAATATCTTATCAACGATGCAATAGAGGTGCAATGGAAAGAATGAAGGGTGCAAATGAAGTGGCCAGAAGTTTGATGCTCGAAGCTTTGTTGTGTCGTGCTTTGTTGTGGAGACCTTCATCGTAAAATATATCGAAGCCCTATCAACTTCGGCAATATGGTTCTGCGTGAAATGAAAATTTTACGCTAAACCTGATAGAGAGTATGGGTCAAGCGGCAACATTTTCACTATCAAACTATGGGTTGACTGTGTGTGTAAGGAAAAAGCAGCGCTAGTAGTAATGGCACTCGCCAAAAAAGGAATGCCGAGTTTTCACCCACCGCAGAGGCGAAGATGGTCCGAGAAAGAAAGCACCTTGGATTAGACAAATGACTCTTCGGTACTCCTACGACTTGACCATGCCGACCAAAGGTGTCCGAGAATAATCTTTCATAGACACACATGAAGATAGAACACCTGGTGAGAGAAACAACCAATTTGACTTATAGAGCTGATCGTACACAGCTAGGAAATAACATCTAAGTGACGAAAACCAACGCCTACCTTTTGGATCTTTGCTCCTGCTACATTCTTCGGCCAATATAGAACCGTCCATGCGCTTTGTTCCATACAAAGCGATAGCATTAACCCTGGAACCTGTCGATCCTTGTAGACGCATATCTCGAATAGCTGAGGCTGGAGGACACGGAATAACAACGGCCACTTTTGCATTCGCCCGACCTTTCCATATTGGAGATCTGGGGTCCGAGAGAGGGTAAGTGAAAGACAAGTGTCTGTTGCGTGGATGTCGAAAAGGACTCGTCCTTCTAGCGTCTGGGCAATGGCTCTCGTTGTCAGCATCGCCATCGCTCTCACATAGATCGACAAAGACCTCTGCCGTAATTTGTGGGGTAGAAAGTGAGGCCCTACCCACACGCCTTCTCAGAAGAGGTTTCGATCCTCCACTAGTACCAGACACGGTGCGTCGTCTATTGCCTCGTGGCATTTCGACTACAAGCTCGGTTGGGCCCAATTTGGGGAGCAAGAATGCCTATAAGAAGCTAATATCAGTATTATCAAGAGGTTCGATCTGGAAGTTGCTCGAAGTTTCGATGAAGGTGGCGATTGCTATCATCCACAGAGAGGCTGATATCGGGCTGTGTTGGTGATTTCAAATATGATCTAAGCTTCTTACTGCTCTGAAGTAGGGAGGTGGAGCCTACTGTTAGGCTGATCCCCTCGGCTGTTAATCTAATACAAACTATTTTGTATTAGTCAAGATCGAATAAGCTGGGTACGAGGAAGGTCAAGGTTGTACAAATATCACCCTCTACCCAAAATACACCAAGTTCGGCATCCAGTCCTAGGAACGATAAATTACTCTGAAGTCAGGTGCCCACGGGCAAAGTTTAACACAAATTGTACTTCCATACGCAGTTTTCTCCGGCCAGACGCGTACTAGCTCTTTAGAAATGCCGAAAGAGGTTCTTCACTACATGTAAAATCCCCCAAGCGCTGTGTGTTTGAGCAGAGTTGAGGTGGTATCTTTGCTGAGCACCAGGTGTTGATTTATTAAATATGTGGAATCTTCTACCGCAGAATTAGACTTGCACAGAAATTGGAACGGAGCACTTACTGGCAAGAGAGTGACTCGACAGGAATGCTACTTATTTCAATACACTAAGCTTACGAGTAAGTGTTTGCCTCGCCGAACAAGCTTCTTATCAAATAGATATCGTGCCTGAAAACGATTGGCAGCAAGGAAAAGGTGCTGGGGAAGATTTTTGTAATCTTACAATTAATGACGGCTCGAGCACAGAGGTGAAAATTGCATTTTCAGATTTATTCAGGGCATACGCATGTATGTACCGAGTGACACTTCAAGTGTTTTGTGGCCCGGTTTCAGAGCGATGGTGATCCCTTCTCCTGGTACTTGATGTATGACAAGGGCGATGGAGGATAGCGACAATGTTGTAGCCCAATTCGGAAAAACTTCCGCGAGTGCTTGCAAGAAAACTTCGAGCGTTATGTTCTTTACCTAGTGGAGGTGTGTTCTGCAGAAAATTTCAGGTCCCAAGTTCCAAAAAGGTAGTGTTGGAAGTGATACTTGGTGGTTAACATGGCAGGTGGATGGGAAATAGGAGTGGTAGGTTGTGCTTGTTGAAGCTGGGCCACAAAGGGGAATTGGCTTACCTTAATTGAGAGGTGATGTTTCCCAAAAGATGTCAAAGCAAGCTGCTTGACTTGTCCTGCAGTAGTGGAAGGTCAAAGATCCAAACAATTATTTGATAGACATTCTGATGTCTGCTGGGAGACGCGACTCCCAAAGCTAGGGAGTCGCGAATCCTTGCAAGAAATCATTAGTGGAAGCCCAGAGAGAACACGGGCCCACATGGCTAGAACCGGTTGAAGACTATGAGGATTGCCATGAGGTCAAGATTGTTTCTTGCTGAGTCTCCTTATGTTGTTGATGATAGGAGAGATCATTGGGAAGATATTTTGAAGCTATAGATGCCAAAGAAGTGAATATCTAAGGTTGAAGTTGAGAAGCAAGATTTGTTCACCAAACCTGATTGCGACTATCCACAATGCGGACACTGGTTGATAGGCACATGGTGAGAGTTGTTAGGGAAGTTTCTGATGAACCAGAAGTATCCTGGAGTATTGTCATTGCCAGTGAAAGGTGTGATTGTTTAGGGATGTTATTGATGGAATGATGGATCTAGTTATATGTTTTGATGATGAGTTATGTGAATATTTGGTTGAAGTGACGACTTCTTTGTGTGGGGAAAGTTCAGGTCGGTGTTTCGAACTCGAGATTTCCGTGTGTGGACTGAAGTGGAGGGTTCGGATTCGTATAGAACCCGAACCTGAGATTAGCTTGGATCCCCTACAGTAATCGATAGGGATCTCAGATTGCGCTACCCCTCACTGAACCTGCATGATGGAACACAAAAAGCCTTTGCGAAGTACCTCCAAAGATGGTCGCGCCACATTCAGAGTCAGCAGATTCCAGGAACAAGTTTGAAGATCTTTCAGGGGTCGACATAGCTTCGTATAAAAATCCATACGATGCTTTGATCGAGGCCTGTGAGAATGATTCGGTAAGGAAATTCTTCTCGGAATGTTCGGAAAACGACCTTCCCAATCTCATACCAATAGTAATTGCTGACTTTCGAAGTCACAAATTCAAGCTCGATATGCCACTCATCGAACCACTCGGAATGGGCAACAGAAAGCAAAGCTATTGTCTCCCGAATTCTCGGGCCTGATATTAGACCCCATTCTACAGAGACTCGAGGATCCATCCATTGAACCAGGATTTCATGACCCAAGAAACTGTTTGGTCTTCTGGGCTCGACCTCCTCCTCATATTCGATCACTAGTGGACAAATTGCAACAAGAGCTTCGAGGGTTAGCACCGAGTACGTTGTCATGATTTGAACGAACTTCGCTTGACCCTCCTCCCCCCATTCTGTGAATTATCAGCCAAGATATTCATCTGAACTTTGTTGCTCATTCACTAAACGAATTATTATTCCATTTACAATCTCAGCAAGCTTCCTAGCTAACTACTCTATAGAACTATGGCTCATGCCTCTTCTCAATCTCCATATGACCGCCCTCGAGCTCACCCACTCCCTCACCTCCCCCCAAATAGAAGTAATCCTCACTGCCCTCGGCACCCCGGCAATCGAATCCATGACTGACTATCCCCTCACTCACCGAGCCCGCCTTATCAAACCTACTCTCTCCTTCGACGGCGCAGCAATCGCCCTCTCCTTCCTGCCTGCAGCCGGAGAGTCCCTCCTCCCAGCCTCAGCTATCACCTCCTCAGGTTCCCGGACTCGAGAAGACGACAATTTTTCCTATCACCATCTCCGTCGAGACCTCTTTAACATCGCTGTGAAAACTGGTGTCGAAGTGGACTCAAGATATGTAGTTCCGAGCTCGCATATCACTATTGGACGGTTCTTGACTCAGGATGATCATGATAGGAAGGAGAAAATGGAGGCGTGGTTGAAGAAGATTGATGATTTGAATATGTGGTTGGAAGAGGAATTTTGGCCTAGGGAAGGCGCGGAGAGGAAAGAGGATGCCGAGTGGATTATTGGGCAAGACAAGGGATTGGATTTCAGAAAGGGGACACTTTGGTATGGGGGTGGGGAGACTGTTAGAGTGGGAAAGGGATTCTAGGTGTCGTTGACCTTGAAGTTCTAAGAGTCCATTCTAGAAACTCAAAACAGCTCCTTAGACTGATTTAGCGAATTCTTGGAATTTGAGCGAGCATTAACATAGAGATAAAACAAGACAGTGACCATTCCTGATACAATCATTACTACAGGATTGACAGAGAAAACGCAGCTAAACGGAAAAAGTTGTATGGAACAATAGCAATTAATAAAGGACAAAAAAAGGTTAAATGATGTCAAGGATTTCTTGTGTCGGTCAATCACAATTTGACATTCACCTCACTTTAAGCGAACATCACTTTCTATCTCGGCTATGACTTCGTAGTAACATTTCGCCTATTATTATCACAGATCACTTCACCTCGCAATCAGTACCATATACCATAGTGTCTCACATCAAACAACATTATGAGAAAACCCTTGTAGACTTGAACAACGCAACGAGAGAGAGAAGGAAATTAAACCGCGACTAATTTGCATAAAAACCATGTTCATTAATTTTAGTCACCAGTTGAAGCATCTCAATGCCTCGATGTTGCTTAAGATAGTATCAGACTGAGCATTCCTCAACTCAGAACACCGTTTCCTAGTGTTCTAGGACGGAATGCCCTTGTGTCAACAACTGGAGGCAGGTATACGAAATAGCTTTGACACGTTAGTAGGGAATTGCTGTAAATCCTTAGAATTGGCAAACAGTAATCTATAATTGATATGAAGGTAACATCGAAGACTTTAGACAAGCTATCTTGTGGGAGAAACTTCCACGAGTCCATTACGATTGAAGCGAAGCGAGCACTGTAAACGAGATGTGCAATTCCGAGAGGCGCTTGGCATGGGTGAAAGTGCTAGCAAGTATATCTTCGAGTTAGCCTTACGCAACTTTTCCTAAAGACATTCCCCAATTCGAAATATTACGGCTTGCTTCGACAGAGTTTGCCCATGTGAGTCAGATCAATCTAAGTCTGAAAGCTCTTCTTCTCTACATCACAAAGTTGCAGAGAATTTGAAGTGGTTGTCAGCGAACTTTGCTATGTGTCCTAGGCGATGTAGAATAGGTACAGGGACTCCCTCTATGCCTTCCCTTGCCCATTTTCTTCTCGAGCCTTCCAGTCATGCAGAATCCACCGTGCCACGCCATGCCCAAATGAAGAAAGAAGTCATCGTAGAACATCTAGAACACCAACGCAGCACCCTTGGTCTTCTTATCACCACTGCGAAATCGTTAGTCGCTACTCTCCCAGACATCATGCCACCGAGAGAATTGTAACATACCCAAGTTCGAAATGCTTGCATCGCTTCAACGCCAATTGTGCCTTTGTCTTGCATGATGTGCACTCCAATCTTAACACGACCTTCTTTGTAGTCTTTGCCTTCTTGTGGAAAACGGGTTTTGTCTGACCACCATAACCGGACTGTTTGCGATCATAACGACGCTTTCCTTGCGCGAAAAGAGAGGCCTAAGGTGGCTTCGAGTCAGAGGCACATTCGAGCTATTCGAGATGGGGGATTCCAAGTACCTTTCCTGCCTTGTATTGGGTGACCTTGTGTTGTGTGTGCTTTCTGCAGTCCTTGCCCTTGCAGTAGGTGCGTCGAGTCTTGGGTACGTTGACCTGAGGAAGATGTGATGTTAGCCTTCATCCAGAAAGTCGATGTATTCCATCTTGCTCGGTTTTCCTCCCGCACAACAAATCCTTAGCAGACGTCCATTCGAAAACTCGGGATTGACAGCTCATGATCGCGTTCGTAATGATACCAAAGGGCTGAGATCGCGGGGAATCGCTCCATCGATTTCGTCGATAAAATTCGTGGTGTATTTTCGAAGAGATCCCCCGTACCCTAAGCTAACAATTTCCATCATAATTTACTGGCGATTGTGCCACCCTCATCCGCAACACTGACAATAAAAGTGAGAGCCTACCATTTTGACTAAGTTTCTGTCGTTGGTCGTGGATATTTGTCGTGATGTGTCGTCTCGACGTCGCAATGGACCAATTCTGATGTGCGCAAACTGCCTCGCTTACTTGAGCTAGGGTAGTTTGCACGTGATCATTCCACTTCCACTGCAGCCAGGATTTTCCCATCCTTGCACCTTCACTCCTACTGGTAAATTTATGTACTACTGAGTCAATTGTGAAGCATAATACCTTTATTCAACGAAATATAATATTTCAAGGCTAAGCGAAAAGAAAAAGCTTCACATTCTCTTGCAAGTATGCTAGATAATTACAGCGGAAAGAGGCCAAGTAGGCCACCGTAATCTACTATGCTTGCCCCTCAACCTGGATGCTCGTGATGCATTAGCATTAATAACTTGGGTTTCTCGACGTTTGAATTGCAATCTTCTCTAGATTTCTTGAGGTTGCATTTCCGGTTGCATTCAAAAGAATGGACCCACGTTTCCCACTTCAAGCAAGCTCAGAATACTTACTCCACAAACCTATATTGCACTCTTCTCCGAGCTTCGTCTAGAGATATTTTCACAACCTCTCTTGAACATTTTACATCCTTTCCAACTAGGATTTATACACCAACCTCTCATTATGCACGAGGGCAATCGGAGGCCGGCCAGCCAACGGTGGACCAACTGACAATTTCCAGAAGGTCCCTCGGAATGTGTAGCCGTCACAGATTCTGGCTGAAGACATCCACTCTTACAATCTTTACACCTGCCAAAAGGATCGAAAAATGAATCGTCAATCGAAATCTGGAAGGGCTAGCGGCCAAGCTAGCAATGCCCTCTCATCCCTAGTCCGGCAGCTCGTCCTCCATCGCTCTCGTCTGAGTGCACCGATTTGGGCCATTTAGTGATACCATCGTGTCGTGTCGGCATATGGGCTGAACGCCCAAATGGTTTAACCTAGAATCACACAAGAACACGAACTGTGCTTGCGCTCATCGGAATCGGTGCATTGACTGGCTCGGGAATGGGTACCGAGTTTGAAGCTTAAAAACATCAGCCAATGAGCTAGAGATTTTGGTTCTTCCTACCATTCAATCCACGGCAGAGGCGTGCTCCGCGCTTCCGCATTTAGTGATCCCGACTTTTCTGGTGGTGGTGGCAGAGCGATGGTTGATTGCATTGCTATCAGACCGTCACCACCTCTCTCCAAATAATTCGGGCGCGTTCTTTCAACAATGATTTCTGTTGGCGACATGATCTAGTGCTATAGATCCTCGTCTCGCTACTACATCACAAGATTTCACACTTTCCTTTTACCATCGTTCTTCAAACTCCTACTTTTCACTCTCTACTCTTATCTGCGCCACCCGTCACAATGGTTTCAACTGTCGCACTCGCAATTGGCGCCATTGTCCTGTACTGGATATACTCCAATGTCGTGAGTCTTATGAAGAATATCGCCGATGCCAAACGATCAGGGCTGCCTTATGCGATTTCACGTATGTTCGCATTTCTGGTGGCAACTACACTTGACTGATGAATTTTGTAGCTGTCGCACCTTACAACATGGCATGGCTGATCACGTATAAGCTATGGGTTCCGTCACTCAAAAGATTGCCTGTAGCATGGACTGAAACATGGCTCCCGTACGCCCCTTATCTCTACATATTGGAAACGACTAATGATTTATGTTAGATTTTTGACACCCGACTGGACCTGGGAGCTTCTCTTCGAGCCCGTGAAGAAGTTTGGGGATCTCTACATCACGGTATCCCCAGGTGGTGTCTACGTGTGGGTTACCAATGCCGAGGCTATACATCAAATTACCTCACGGCGCGAGGCCTTTCCCAAACCGCTCGAATCTTACAAAGTCCTCGAAGTTTTTGGACGAAACATAATAACAACGGAAGGAGGGGATTGGAGGAAACATAGAAAGATCACCTCTCCTGGCTTCAATGAGAAGAACAACGTGCTGGTATTTTCAGAATCATGCTCCCAGGCTCAGGGTATGCTCAGGAAATGGATGGGACCTGAGGGAAATGGAAACAAAACTATAGAGGAGGTTCCCACGGACACAATGAGGTTGACCCTACATATTATTTCTCGAATTGGGTTTGGAGTGCGGTTGCTATGGCCTGGAGAGTCGCCTGAGGAAAAGGATGACGCACAAGCTACAGTTTACAGTAGCAACACGCCATCAGGCGGACATACTATGAGTTTTGAGAACTCACTGAGCATCCTTCTAGACCGGTTGTTTCTTGTATTGATGTTACCAGAATGGCTCTTAAGTAGGTTTACAAAATATTCGCAAAACACCTCTTACTAATGCAGAATAGAGCGCCTCCCTTTCCAGATCGCCAAAGAAGCATACGAATCGTTCATTAATTGGAGAAAGTACATGCATGAGATCTTTTCTCAGAAAGTTTCCGAGGCCAAGGCAGGCCAAAGGAGTGAAGGTATGGATATCATGGGCTCCCTCGTCAGAAGTTCATACGGCAAAGGGGAATCGGGCAAAGCACTTTTGTCGGATTCGGATATTCTTGGAAATGCTTTCGTCATGATTGTTGCTGGTCACGAGACTACCGCCAATTCGATACATTTCTCGTTGGTTGAATTGGCAATAAATCCAAAACCCCAGCGGCTCGCACAGAAAGAGGTTCAAACCATTTTCGGAGATGAACCACCAGAGAAGTGGGACTACGAGTCCTCTATCAACTCTTTGTTGGGTGGTATACTCGGTGCCGTACTCAACGAAGAACTTCGACTTATGCCCCCTGTCATTGCTATTCCCAAATCTGTAACGAGTGATAAGGACCAAGAGTTGATAGTTGACGGCAAGAAATTTACAATGCCAGCCGGTGCTCGAATTGCGCTGAATACCGTTGGCACCCAAAGAAACCCTAAATATTGGCCAAGCCAACCATCCGTTGTATCTGAACGTGAGGACGATCTCAATGATTTTAGACCAGAAAGGTGGCTTACCAAAGCTGGGTCAGACGGGAAGCAGTCGTTAGATAGCGCGGACGACTCAGACGGCGACGATGACTTTGGTGGCTTTACGGGCAAGAGCTCGCATGCGAAGCTTTTTCATCCTGTTCGGGGATCCTACTTACCCTTCTCAGACGGTCCCAGGTCGTGCGTGGGACGAAGATTGGCGCAAGTGAAAATCATGGCAGTCCTAGCAGTTATTTTCCAGAAGTATTCCATTGAGCTAGCTGTCGACGAATGGGCAACTGATGATGAAGTGGCGAAGATGTCACAAGAAGAGAAAGTAGCATTGTACAAGAAGGCTCAAGATAAAGCGCGAAAGACGATTAGGACGGCAAACTCAATCATCACATTAAAGTTACATCCTGGATTCATACCTGTCAGAGTTGTAAGAAAGGGAAAAGAGAGGTTTGCCCATTTCATAGATTAGAAAGATGACCCAAGGTCGCATTATAAGGATAGCATCAATACAATATATTGTAATGGCTGGTGTGTTGTCTGTGATTACCCTATCCACAATACCCTCTCAATCTCTCAAATGTGAATGAAGAGAAATTGTTAGATTACAACAGCTGCAGAGCTTCTGATATCAACAGAATAATTCGAATCAGCCCTGACAATCCTTTGATAGAGGTTGGCTGAGTGCTGAGTGTTTACCTTGTAAAAGCTCCATCGACCAATCATATGCGACGGTTGCTCCCCTTTAAGCCTTAACCTTAGCGCCGACCCGGAGTTTGTTTACTTCACCAGCATCCCCAGCCACGTCCCCGAATCCCCCACATTATCTACACCCTTTCCAACCTCTTACAACAGTAACACTTACCACGCGCAAATTGCCATAGAGCACATCGCTTACCGTCGCATACATTTTAAAAACATATTGCATTCCTCAAAATGTCCGGGGTATCAAGCTGGCTGCAGAAAATGCGCAAGGCCGACCTCATCGAGCTATGCGATACTGTCAACTTTACTGAGTGAGTGAAGCTATGTGCGCCCGAGACTGTGCGCAACCTAGGCTAGTGGACAGAATACTGACATGTTGCAGTTATGATGGTATGCGTAAGGCCGATATCGAGGTTGCGCTGGACGAGTATCTAACAGACCACGCCAACGAGTTCTCTTCCGATTCGCGACTCGACCCATTCTACAAGACGAGGCGCGGTAACTCTTCTCCAGTCAAGAAGGAGAGTGCATCAATTGTATCAGATCTTGGAGATCGGACGAAGTCCGTCAAGCGTAGGATTACCAAGGCTGCGGAGGAGCTAGTCGCAACGTGAGTATTAGCTACGCGCGTGAAGCTCGTGTTAGGGAATATACAAGAGCTCTAGCTAACACATTCTAAAGAGACGATTCTGAAGCCGAACCAGCAGCTACTCGTTCGCGCACTGCCCTCACAAGAACACCAGCCCGCTCATCGGCCCTCGCCAACCTCCCGTTCGCATCGAGCGTACCTCTGCCACCATCTCCAGCTGTCGTAGCTGACGCGATCGAGCGAAAGACCATTGTCTTGCGATCCAAGCTCTCTGAGGTGTACCAAGATTCAGGAATCAGCGAGACCACAGAGGCAACACGAACCACCCTATCATCACTCGTCGCGATCCATGTCCTCATCCACGCGTTCGAGCTTCTCAACTTGCGAAAGGAACTCCTGCCAAACAGATACGCGTTCACGATCCCAGAAGTGCCAATTTTGCACACAAGCGAATACCCAGTGTCGATACCAGACCTCTTCCTACTGCTGACAAGCTCGTTCTGGGGTCCAGCCAGCTTATGGTCGCTCACCAGCTTCTTCCTCCCATTAACATTCGCCTACTTCTTCAACTTGACGGGCAAGCCAGTATCCCGTAACAACCACAGCAAGCACTTCGCTTACAACTTTGACCCCTTGACTTTCAACATCGTCAAGACCTTGTTGACATTCGTCATCTATGGACAAGACGTCACGTTCGGAGGCCTCATCGATCTTGAGTACGTCGCTCGGATCAACTCAGCTCTATACGGTGGCTGGCAGGGACCAATCGTTGGCACTGCCATTGGAGCTCTGACAACCGTCTATGAAGCGATTATCAAGAAATAAACGCATCCACGATTCTTTCGAGCTTACCGATGTCCAACTGCAAGTGCAGGTGGGCACGTGTCATGACATGATTGGATTATGATCTTGTACAGAGAGAGCAAGTCAGTGTAGTTTTTGTCCTTAGTTCAATTTACAGGATAAGAGGTTGGGTGGCAGAGCTTGTTGACTGTCAACGCGAATGAGTGACACATGAGACGAGTCGAGGCGAGAGACACTTCTTTCAATCCAAAAACCCCCTTTCGCTATCCGCTCTTGTGCTGGCACGATGATCTTTGGGATCATGGGAAGGCGTTAAGGCGTACCGAAACATGGGGAATACCTTTTTCAATCTGCTTTTTCTGTTTGGGTTACGTGTAAATGACTACAGGGTCGATCGGCTTGGATGGGGGTCTCACAGTAAATTTTTAGTTGGAATCAAATAGGAAAGCTTCATGGTTTTGATACGTAAATTATGCATACTCTCACATGTGAACTGAGACGAATTTGGCACAGATGAATGTTCTCAAGGCATGCATATTCCAAAAGGGGTTTCAATTTGAGTTTACTATCCAAAAGTTATCTGACAAGTCAAGGGCGCCTATCCCAGTCCCAACAATAGCAACCATGTCTACCCCATACCCTAAGCAAGCGAGCCCACTAAGGAGGAACCGAAATGTTCTGGTTCTGCTCTGGTCGTTGAACGACCCCAAAGCGCATGTTTCCCTGATCGAAGATCTGCAATTATCATTAGCTTGCTAGCTACTACTTGAAGAGAGAGGGAGGACTTACAGCATAGACACACTTTAAGAAGGTATCACCAAGGATGTCAAATGGCAGGTTGCCTCGAGATTGAATGCCGCCATAGATCGTGCCATTGCCGATGTTACCAAAACCCAAATCCTCCTTCTGTATGGTGATTTGAATGGTGCCCACGGCGACAGTAACGTCAGGGAGTTGGTCGAGAGTGACGCTGGTGGGATAAACATAGCCTTGGTTATTCTCATCATATGAAGCACCTGGAATGGCCGAATAGATGGCTTGGCAAACCTGATCAGAAACCAGAGCAAGAGTAGTTCCAGTGTCAGCAATGGCAGTTCCTCCTGCTTGAGAGATTACTTCTCCATTGACAACCGTGTGTCCAGAGGCAAATTGCCAGAATCCATAACGGTTGTCGATGGGGGTCCATGCGATTTGCTGGCCAGATGCTGCCACAGTAGGCTGGTCAATGAAGCCGAAAGTGTAAAAGCTCTCGCCATTGTCAGGCTCATTTGCGTCACGCCAGCTTCCGAGCTTTGCCGTAAAGAGCGCTGCGGATTGTGGGAAGTCACTCTGCGAGATCATGTTCTCGACTGGAGTGTGCACAGCCATTGGTCTGACTGTATTGATATTGCCAAAGGCTAGCCCAAGGAGTCCATCACCAGAACTTTCGACGAATTGTTGTGATAACGTTGATGCTAGCTCAATTGATTGTTTATTAACAATGAGACCTCCAAGATCGATGTTGTCGGTACCCACAATCCCGGAGGCTGATGAAGAGTCGCCGTAGGAAATTTTCCAAGAAGAACCGGTAGATCTCTTGTATGAAGATGACTTGCTAGGGTCAAAGATCGTGTGCCCTGGTGTGGATTTAATGTTGTTCGGGAGCTCGGTAGACCAGACCTGTATTACCAGTTAGACTCCAGTTTGTCAAAAACATATCGAAGTGCTTACCCAGAGATCAGCAGATCCTGTGTCAAAATCGAGCAGAAGTGTTTGCGCAGGGCTGCCAATCTTCACTGGCGCGAGATACAACGAGTCGTTTTGGATGTCTTCGGCTGGTACCTTGCCAGCTTGAGCTGCTGCCGCATCGTCATGAGTGTTGTTTGGACTTGTCTTCTTGGCCAGGACACGAGGTCCAAACGTTTCACTGCCAAACTTGTGGAAGTAAGGTTGTTGGTGGCCTTCCTCAGCTGGCACACTCAATTGAAAGTATGGTCCTGGCTTGGTGGGCTCAAATCCCCATTTGTTAAGGAGGTAGACATAGGACTTTGTTCCGGACTTCTTGTAGTTGGGATTGGTGGTGATGTGGACCTTTTGCAAGTCTTTGATGAGTGTGCTAGCCATAATTGAATGGATTGAAAATAGGTAGTAGTGATAAAGGAGGTTTGGAGGTGTCGATGTTGATAACTAAGGATCTTGGGAGTGTAGATGTTATGAATGAGAGTTGGAGTAGAACTGATGGAAAGAAAGCTGCCTAGATATACGTTTGTAAAGGGTTCTTGGGAGGGAGCGACTTGCTCGATTGCTTAGGTGGAAGTTCAAAATGAGTGGCAGGTGCGACCACGCCAGTTGTTCTCAAAGCACAAGCACAGAACAGTTTATACTTGACTATTGTTCCGTCACTACACGGTCTTACAACGAGATACAAGACTAGTAACTTTGTCACTAGAATTACACGGGTCTGTGATCAGCACAAACACTTGTAGCGTTGTATCTAGATGATTAACCACAGGTACGAAAAGAAGATACTAAATAGAGTTCGAAGACAAAAATCGCCAACAGACTAGAGGTAACAAGAGAAGAGAGAGAAATTAGCAAGCCACCATAAAATCCATGTAACGTTAAGTCTCCAGCTCATCAGGATTCTATTCAATTTCCTAGGGGGAAATCTGCTGGAGGCGCGTGAGCAATAAACCAACCCTTTCAAGAACATGCGGCTCTTCTTCACATAGTCTGGCCGACGCTATCAAACATTAGGAAATCCAGCCCTAGGGTCCTCAAGTGTGTCACAAGAGGAGAGGAGTTGCATCTCAGAACGAGTCCGAAACTAGTCGGTAGAAATTCCCCTCAGCTCAAGTGGGTCTCCCGCCACAATCCTCCAAGTATGCCTTATTCTGCTGTCCTGTTCAAATGGCATGTGCTTGATTGGTTGGAACTTCAATGGTGTACTTCAACTTCCTCGCAAAGCTGATGTCTATGCGAAATTGAGTTTGTTGCGAAGACCATATTGTGCATTTTGTGTAACCTAGCACCAAAATGCTGCTCACGTCGTAGTTTGCAGAGCCGCCTATCTGAACAAGGTTACTAGTGCGAAACAATGTTGCTGTGTCTTCAATCTATCACATGCTAGCAGAACGTGACCCCCATCGTTAGGAGGAATCGTTACGTTAGCAGTAGCACGATGCTGATGGAGATTCAAGGCAAAATACTGTACAAATCTTACATTCGTATTGGAGAGTGTTAATAAACGAACGCCTAATGAGCCGAACCCAGACTCCTCGCTCCCATAATGATTGTTTGTACAAGAAGACCTGATGGTCAAAGATGGCGCACACTCCTTGCTGCCTAGACGAATTCCCAATGTCGATAGAAAACATCAACCCTCCATCCATACTTTGTTGTCACTAAGATCTCAGCCTACACCTTGACTTCGGGGTTATAGATCAATTCTCGGTCTTTTCGCATGCCCTCCAACACGCCGACGAGGCCACCTCTTCGCATTCGCTCAAGGACGACCGTCATTCCATCCTTAGCATGGCCCAATTGGCTCTCGGTTTTTCGACTCGCAATCGCCTCGATACTGCGCTGAATGCCAGTCTTGCTCCAGTTGGCGAGAAAACTTTTCTTTGGCTCTTCTTCGCTATCGCCGGAAGATGTTTCGCCCTTTCTCATAGCTCTAGCTCTCAGTCGGTCACCCAGTCGACTTCTAAACATTACGGTTGTTGTAACTCCGGTCGTGCCCGCTGCGACATTGAAATCATCGCCCTCATCCATTGGAATGTGTCTTCTGTATTCCTGCTTCTCTACCACGCTTAAAATGCCCGTCCAGTCGAGGTTCTTGCTTTCGGTCCTCATCCATCCTTCTTTGACATCGATCGTGCTCGTTTCCAGGACAAAACTCTCGGACCGTCCACCGCTCACATTTCCCAGCACGCTTTTCGGAAGGAGCTTCAACACCGCAGACGGCAGACGTGATGATTTTCGATGGACTCGTGTAGTCTGCAGACGCCCTGCCTCGTCGATCGTGCGAGAAATAACATCGGTCGAGAGCACGTGTGTGCTGTAGGGGTTGGGATACCGGAGAAAGTATGCGAGGGTGACGGCGGGAAAAGAGTAGGCGTAATCGTAAGAGGACTCGTAGAATTTGACCATTATGATGATGTGAGATGCATTTGTGTGGTTTGGAAAGTTGGATTTGTGGGAAGTGGGAGAGTTTTAGATGTGAAGAGGGAAGTAATACGTGATGCAGCTCGCAACAATCAAAGCTTCGAGATGTCGTCGATTTTATTTGCCCGGTTAAGTACGGAGCAAGCCGTTGCCACTTTCAGCCGAAATCTGGGGTAAGGTCAGCTCGTGAAAGAAGCCTCCTGAATAAGCCAAGATCAACGACAGAAGAGAAGATCAATGATGCCTGCATTTAATATGAGCTCTTACAGAGAGGGGTATACTCTCAAATTAATTCATTTTGTAGGTTGTAGATTCAATAGGCCACCACAGCATCGTTGCAGAGACTTTGTCAGCAAACATCTGCTCATATCTCACCAGATATTTTGTGCAATCACGTTATGATTGTCCGATGCTGTAACACTAGGCAACATCTTCAGGCCATAATACTCTGTCTTCATCTTTCGCATCGCCTCGAGACACGGATAACTCTTTATACCTTCGGAACACCGGCATCGAGCAATTCTCTAAACTCTATTTCGTTCAACTACGGCAACAACCTTTACTCGGAGAATGGGGTATGGCCAGAGCGATTTTATACTGCTGCTTGTTGATTAAAACGACCATTCATATTGCTGCCAGTGGGTATCAATCGTGCCTGTTTGGTGCATCTGGTTGTTGGATAAGTAACCTATGGTAGCAAGTCTTACCAACTTTCTGATCTTATAACAATCAATACAACATGGGTAAAAGTCTGGCGGCTTCTGGTATCAACTGAGGATGAGAGGCAGGCCAACAAGACTGGGGTAGGTTCATATACATGAATTTTGTGTTGGATGTCGGGTCCATACTGAGCACGATGAAACAAAAACTCCTCGACTCTATCCCTTGTAGTACAGCTGCCAGATCACATGCCCACTCAGTCGTGCGAAACTGTTTTTATGGTGTTACGCATACACACAGACTTCTCTGTGCATGACTTTGAGTGTTAGTTGTGGGTGGATGGTCGATATACTTAGCATTTTTGCTCGAGGCACATTTTCAAGTTCAGAGTGTAAGAGCTCGAAGATTTGCTCACCCTATGCCTATGTTTACTACTAAAGTCTTCAATCTCCTTCAGGTCGAGCAGAGAGTATCTTTTTATGAGTTGGGGCTAGGAAGAGATATAATAAAGCACTACTCTTCCTATTACGACTTTCAATTGTTATGAGTAATGTCTCACCAAGAGTACAGTTGTGAGATCACATTTGTTAACTCTGCGTACATACTTCAATTGCCTTATGATTTCAATGAGAATAAGCTTAATTCTCTGTCCTTAGTTTGCAGGGATCGTGTCGACAAAGTCCTCCAAATGCTGGTTGAGTTCGTCTGGTAACTCGAGTGGGACCCAATGACCGCAATTCAGTTCAACTGTCAGAAGCTGTTTTGCCCACTTGGATGTCCCTTGAGTCTGAACCTCCGCACGCCCAACATAATCTCTGTCTGAGACTACAAGCAGGGTCGGTACTTGAATATACTTATCATCCTCAGATACTTGAGCATCATAGACTGTGTCAACTCCTTTAATGGCACCCTTGTACCTTGATTCCAGATGTCAGTAGGGCTAACAAAGTGTCTAGAAACTACGAACCAATTCAGAGGACCGGTATATCCTTTCTGGGCCATTACTTTTTCGTGTAAGGCTGCCTCCTCCTCGGTGAGCCAGTCTGGTCGAGGGCTTGTTTTGCCTTCACAAATCCAGGTCTCAAAGGCCCCAACAGGTGCCAAATGCTCCTTCCAAGACTCTGGGATTTGTGGGTATACGAGAGCGGTAGTTGAGCTAGGCTTTATACATGTCAGCAAGATAAAAGAAAAGTTAAGGGAGAGAACCTCTCACATTATCTTCAAAAAATTTTGCTGCTCCTGCGTCATTAAAGAACTTCCAGTATCCATAGAGAGGATAACCAAAGATGTCTTTCGTCATTTGGTTGATGGCATCTAAAATACTCAGCTTTTGTGATCATGAAAACAAGTACACCTTGCTTACCAACATCGATAGGGACGGGAGATGGCTCAATGTAACCAATAGACACAAATGCTACTGCTAGTAAACACTCTGGATACCATGTGTAGAAGCGAGAAAGCAGTCCTGAGCCCCTATTATAGAAATCGTGTTATAAAATGCCTTTACTCGAGCCACGAAATGTACAAAGCAGCCACACTAAATAAGAGTTGGTAACAGGAGGACATACCAATCATGCCCCACTCCAATGACCTTTTCAATCTTCTCCTTTCCCATAATCTCTGCGACATGGCCACTGATTCTTTTCATCGAGTACTTTTCGACTTCTGCAGGGCTGTCCGTATCGCCATAACCAAGTAAGTCGGGAGCGAGAACGCCGAAACCCTTCGCAGTCAACGACTTGATTTGGTGACGCCAATCGTAGCTAGTACTAGGAAATCCATGGAGCAGAAGGAAAGTCGGCTTGGAGGGAGCAGCCGCAACATAAGCATAAGCATAGCAAGTACCATCGTCTAGCTTAACCTGTTTGCTGATGCCTGGGTAACAACTCAACGCCATGATGAAGGAGGTTTCAAGATGACAGACGCGTGAGATTTGAAATCAAGAGGGGCGCGACTAGAAGTGAGAGTGGGGATCCAATATTTAAATGGGCATCAGTGCCATGCATGCGGCATGAGGAGAAATCGGAAGGATATTGAAAGTTCCGCGGTTGGAAATGCTGTCAGCAACTCGTTAAAAAAATCCCTAAACTGTTACCGATGTAAAAACTAATACAAATTAAAAGGGCAACATTTTTGACTCTGTGACTTTTAGTATGGTCGGCGGCCGAAATCATCGTATACAATCGCTGTCTGCCTACCCTGGTTGTGATGGACAGTCTATAATCACAAATCGTTGCATATCAACGGATTTCCGGAAAGTTTGCAAGTGCTGCAGTGAGACGGCGAAAGAAGATCTATCACAGCATTTGGTCTTACTTGTAGCAGCCTTGGCCTAGAACTACCTGTGATAGGATGTATCACTCTGGCTTTTACATCAAGTATTGCGTGGAGTACTCACACACGCTGCTCACCGGCTTGCAATACGATGGTATGGATATTGCAACCAACTACTCCTCAATGACACTGCTGGAATTAATTCACTCAATTGGCGTGGATTCCATTATAACCATCGACTTACGCTGACAATGCTCTGTTTGATATATGGTTGGTAGGCTCGTTGCATCTTTAAGTCTGGATATACCACATGGCAGAGCTTTTATCGCCAGGAATCTTGGGTGGAACTCTAGGAGAATTAAAGCGCCAATATCACACGTCTCGCTCGATCATTGAGTTGGACATAAACGGCTTGTTGATGGGATGATCTTAGAGAAGGGTTTTTTGTTCGAAGGAAGGCATGCGACTTTTAGCCTTTTAACCACTGCCATTGTGATACTACTAGCCGGCCTATCAAACTTGATCACCTAACTATAATCTCACTTCTATGCTGGTCCCAGGCTCAGAGGGACAGTCCTAATGATATCATAACAAGATATTGAGGTCTATTATATTTTTAGTTATTTTAATATCTCAAACATCTTAAACCCATAGAATGTACAACTCTCTCCAAGCCGATAGTCACGAGGATTGCAGCTCACCGCCTAGATACCTCCGGCAGTATTGACGGGGCAGTTTATTCACCCCGCGATTCGCAAAAGAACAACAAACATCTTACCCCTCCAAATATATCAAAATCGCACAATGGCCGACCTAGACCCCTCAATTGAAGCGGCATTGGCTGCGGATGCGCCTGTGGCTACAACAACGAAACAGTCTGTGGATCCTTGGAATGTCAGTGGAGAAATTGGTGCAGATGGGATTGCGAAAGCGATTAACTATCTGACTCTGATCGAGGAGTTTGGCACAAAGAAAATTACAGAGGAGGATCTGGTGAGGTTTGAAAAGGTAACTGGACAGAAACCGCATCGATTCATGCGAAGGGGAATAGTCTTCAGTCATCGCGACTTGAATTTGATCCTGGATCGTCATGAGAGAGGGGAGCCGTTCTTCTTGTATACGGGGCGTGGACCAAGTAGTGACAGTATGCACATTGGCCATACGGTTCCTTTCGAGTTCACCAAGTAAGTCGTGGAAACTCTTTGGCCATTCTTCAAGAGTTATATCTCGAGCTCTAGCCTGTATTTCCATTCAATCACCATTTTAAACTCCTGCTAATGACTCACACCAGGTGGATGCAGGATGTCTTTGATGTGCCACTGATCATCATGTTGACGGACGATGAGAAGTTCATCTTTTCAGAAAAGAGAACCATCGAAGAGGTCATGAGTTACACTACTGAAAACACTAAAGATATTGTTGCTGTCGGATTTGACCCCAAGAAGACTTTCATATTTAGCGATTATGAATATATGGGTGGGGCATTCTATAAAAATGTTACACGAATGTCAAAGATGATTACATTGAATGTTGCGCGAGCTGTATTCGGATTCAATGATAGGTGAGTATCTTCTTGTACACCTATCCATACCCCCTTGCTAATGTGCCAAAGTTCTTGCATAGGCAAGATCCATTTTGGAGCCGTCCAAGGCGCAACATCATTTGCGAACTCCTTCCCACACATTTTCGGAGATGACGAATCTAAGACGACACAAATTCCAGCGATGATTCCTTGTGCAATCGACCAAGATCCATACTTCCGTCTCACACGAGATGTAGCAGCCCGTTTACACTTTGCTAAGCCCGCTCTGATCCACGCCCGCTTCCTCGATGCATTACAAGGGCCAGGTTCTAAGATGAGTGCTTCGGTCGACACATCTGCTATCTTCATGAAGGACACACCGAATCAGATAAAGAACAAGATTAACAAGTACGCGTTTTCAGGGGGACAGGAGACCCTGGAGCTACAGAGGGAGAAGGGCGGTGATACGGAGAAGGATGTCGCATATCAATACCTTACCTTCTTCCTAGAAGATGATGAAGAGCTCGCAAAGATCAAGGCAGATTATACCTCTGGACAATTGCTGACGGGAGAGTTGAAAGCGAAATGTATCAGTGAGCTGCAGGTGTATGTGAGGGGTTTCCAAGAGCGAAGAGCGGCTGTTACAGATGAGGTCGTTGCGGACTTCTTTGCCAGGAAAAAGCTCCAATGGGTGGGAAATCCAAATCCGATTGTCACTGCTAAAAGTCCTGGAGAGGGTGAGGGTGCAGCTGCAGAGGGTGAGGAGAAGGTGTCCAAAAGTCAGTTGAAGAAGATCGCAAAAGAAAAGATGATTGCGGAGAGGGATGCAGAAAGAAAGGCTGCGAAGGCTGCAAAGGCTGCTGGGGCGTAGAGCAAAGACTTAACGAGCAAAAATGAACGATACGCCAAACCATATCTTTTCCCATGTGTTTTTTGAATGATAACTTATTGGTTCTGTTCATATTCTCAGTCCAGGCTGTTCTGCCCAATATTTTTCGAATCCTTCACTCGAATCTCCGAGGATTGCACGTGCCTCTCTCTTTTCTTCAAAAGCACGAGGGAATGAAGTCTAGAATAGATGAGTACAGAAAATAAGTGAAAAGACGAGAACCAAGAAACTCCGATCTTGTCATATATATCTTTGCTACTAGTGGACAGTAGTGTAGTTCATTCCCATGAAGTGAGTTACTTTGAGGAACCTTTTACCGTTGCACCATGGGCACATTTTGCTTCTTTAAGATTGAGATCCTTGCATTCACCACTGATTTGTAAAGCTGTTTAATATAGCTCAAAGCTTACCATAGAGCCCCATGTAGCTATAAAGTAGTTGAAGGTATAGTGCTGTCTTCTATGAATTCTTTTATGTTCCCTTGAGAGAAATTCATGAGATTATTTTGAGGAGGTCTAGACACAATCAACATAAGAAAAAAACAACTGAAACTCTAATTGAATTCATATTTATATTTTCTCGCCTTTTATAAAGACGTCAATCAAAATTTCGCTTCTAGCACGTCCAGAATAGCCACCGCACTCTGAAACGGTATCTCTCTATACATACCTGTCCTTGCATATCTGTTTCTTAATCATCTACGGCGTCTTAAAATAAGTTTGATAGTTTGACGTGAATCAGAGAGTAACAGAAGCATGGGTGCAAGCATGACGAGAAAGATAAAGTAGTTGGGTAGAGTAGAAGCATGAATAATATCACGCTAAGACTCTATTATGGAATCGCACACTGTCATCTTTTCCTACACCGTCATTGGATTCTTGAATCCTCTGTTCATGAATTTAGTACTCGACTCTTGATCTCAAATAATTACAATTCCCGCGGCGAAATCCATTAAGAGATTTACAGGCAAGTATCGACTATCACTCAACTATCCTCCTAATCCAAATTATGAGAAAACAAGTGTGGCATTGTCATCTCAATGTCAGCGGTAGAGACGTTAATTCGTCGAGAATTGCAAGAATTGGGTAAAGATGATGCTCCTGGTTTCTTGAGAATGGAAGATATCTAATTAGCGGTGATTTAGAGAATAAAATTTCCTAGAGTGCTTGGCTTGAATTAGGCGGGAGATGTCTGAGATGTAGGAGCGGTTGATTGTCATATGGAGAGGCTGAGGATCTGCTTTGCTTACTTTGAAACAACAAAGATGCTTAACGGCTGTGGATAAGAGTAGCCGCTTGGTCAGTGCCATGGTAAACTGGTTTAAGTCCAAATCTCCTCTGGGTCTACAGAGAGTATTGTGGATTTGTATAGAGTCTTGAAGATTGTGAGCGATCAAGGTATGTTATGGCCTCACTTAAATTAACGATAATACTTCCTGCGTTTCTCATATGCTAGATTTATAGGGCATTCACAGGCACTTCCTCGGTTCACACCATCCAGTTCCAAATTCAGAGGTTATTGGGCGACGAAGCATCACGACTTAATCCCAGTGCCCCTGTCAAATCAGAGGCGTTCACAGTCATATTATTGATTCACAGACCCTGAATTATCTTTCTTCTCGCCCATAACTAGACTTAAATCAAGAACGAACAATACAATGACACTTCAACACTCCAACAACTCCCAGAACAACAAGACTACAGAAACATGCCGAAGAAAGCTCCCTGCAATGGCAAGAAAGGCGCTACCTCTTGGGCAAAAGACGTCAAACTCATAACCTGCCTCCTCCGCCTCCGCGCACAACCTCCAGTTCCCTACTTACGAATATCCGACTTCTTCATCACCACAAAGCCTACCACTGTAGAACTGGCCAATCAACAACTCGCCAATCAAGCGCAATCGTCTTCTCGTCCCCAAAATTTGCATAAGGAGATGAAAGAGTGGATGATTGACTTCCTGCCAGAAATGTTCGAGACGGCGGAGAAGGAGAAATCCCCCTTCTGGGTGATGGCTAGGGAGTGGGATGAAAGGGTCATAGGCGAGATTTTGAAAGTTACGAAGTTGGCGGATGAGGGGTATGGGGTTGCGGATAGGGAGGAGATTGAGGTGCAGATTAAGTGGAGGAAAGAGGGAGACTGGAGAGCTGGATCGGAACCTTTGTCACTGCCACTTACAAGGGTGTTGAAAGGTTCTATAGGATCAAATCTGGGAGTACCTGTCGCTTTGAAAATGCCCCAGAAAATGGCCCAGAGAACGCCCGCATCCTCAAATGAACCAGTTCTTCTGAATCACATCAATCATGGCTGGGGTACGCCAAAGCTCCTCTTAAGCAAAGAATGTAAATTTGGAGTAAATGATGCAAGCAAAGACAATACTTCTGTCACAAAAAGGGATAAAGGGGTTTCAATCCGGAGGAAGCCAAAAGACACAACCCGCGCTATCATTAACACAGCAAAATATAGAAAGCTGGATCATTTATTCGTAACACAAGTGGATGAAGGAAACTCGCTGTCCACCAAACGGGAAGATAATCTTCCAAAGAGAAAGAAGCGGAGACGATATAGCAGGACAACAACGGAAGGAACCAGAGGATAGTTTGAGTTCAGGATGCAGACAGAATAGAGTCGCAGAGATAGAGATATATTTTGATGCTGGAATCTTAGAGCAAATAGTTGTTGGTGCATTGGCGCTGATGTTATCTTGAGGTATTTTGAGAAATTGAAAAAATTTGCAACGTCTGTTACCAAGAATGATAGATTGGTTTGGATGATGGATGCTAAGCTCGCTTAATATTCTTCTTCAGGCTAGGACTATAGTCCTTTGCTCACCTAAAACACCAGCCAGATCTTTCACAACCTCTTAAGAGACTCTTCTCACTGCTATACTTTCATTAAAGATCATCAATCTCTCAGTCACACTAAAAAGGAGACTAGAAAAGGGAAGAGATTCAGTCATGTTAAACCCCAACCGCATTTTCGAGCTATATTCGTGGACGGCCTTGCCCAACCACAAGCTCCGATTTTCTCTTCATGTAGATGTTTCTAAGTGATCATTCTCTTTGTCTGGGTGCATCTTCCATTCCAATACAGTTCACTGCAAGAATATCTTTTAAAAGTGATTATCATCTCGGTACGGACCTCTTCTTTGGTTCTCATTTTCTTGATCCGATGAATTCTGGCTCTTGCGGCACAGCATTGCCAGCTTTTAGCAAGGGCCAAGATGCGCTCACTCTTCTTAAAGCGACTGTCTTCTCTTCCTAATAGGTTGCTACGATGCATCCTTCATCAAGATTGGAAGTCTCATATTGTGCTACTCTTGATTTGGCGCCGGTCTGCCGTCCTTGATAGATTGATTCGACGTAGCTCTATTACTTTTGGAAGCCCTATATTGCTTGTAGCGCGCGAGGGCTCTAGCAATGACAGACTATCACGATACATACTCTCTAGTCTTGCTAATTTTTATAGTGAAAATGGCCCGTTTGGTTTCAAACATCTCTGTATTCGTTTCGATAGGGCTGAAGTTAGCAACATGCTTTATCCAACAGATGGAATGATGTTGGCGGAAGAATGGGGATTTTATCGAGGTCCAACAGTATCAAACAAACACATAACAAGTCGAGAGTGAGACCCGAGGATTCAGCGGCATCGGCCGCAATCGTTTGTTCCAGCTTAGCAAAAATCTCTGCTTTAAGCGCTAGTTGGTGTTGGCTTTGGGATTGTAATCTACTTTGCCACGTCAGCCTCACGACTTGTTCCAATCCGTATGCTCCGAGCACCTCTAAATTCAGGATTAATTTTTCTTTCTTTCGCTATTTCCGGTTTAGCCTGCGGACCTGAGCAGCGGCCGCTTTGCGCTGAGCCGAGGGTAAGCATCCTGAGCATGCATTGAGGAGCTGTTTTGTCAGGGCGATTTGGCTCCCTTGAAGCCCGGTTACACTTTCCAAATTCTGTGCCTTTATTTCTCGCCCTGAAGCACAGTTTCTATTTTGGCTAACATCGTTTAAAAGAACAGTACCTGCCCGGCCGTTTCTCAATTCCAACGAATGAGATGCGCCAGTGTTCCTCTTGCAACAGCTCCATGGTAAAATTCTGATTACCTTGATACTCCTTCAATTCTTACGATATAGGATTTCTCGAATTGTCGAGTGTAAACAATGAGTCCTTAATTTAGTCCAGGCTCAACATATTGAAGCAAGGCCTTATCTATTCTGTGTTGGCTCGAATCTCTGGATCTAATAAATGTCTTTCAAGCCGAGAGTTGCTTAGTTACTCTATGAGATCTACCAAGATTATAACCAGTATTACTGTCATCGATGCCCAGTAATAAAGATACTCGCCATTATCTCTCGCCATTATCTCCATAGGAGGCTCTGGCTTATCCTACTATGGTCATTGACTTACAAAGGAACTCAAAAAGGATAATTGGTCAATCGAATTCTCTTTGTGGAGGCTCTCACCTAGTAAGCTTCTGAAGAAAGTAATCATTTGATTTAAGTTCACTAGCTACTTCACAATTTGTCCGTCTTGTACAAGATTGGGTTGCACATTGTAATGTGATTGTAAGAACGTTCCGAGGGAAAGGGCTAGTGTAATCATAGGCACAACCCAGGTTGCCACAACGTTAGCAATATTGTAGGCCTCAACCATATTGCAAAGTTCAATGGATACAGAGCGTGAGCAGAGTATGAACGTACGTTGTGTGAAAGAGGCGAAGAAGAAGAGAGTTGAGAAGCCCGCGCGATAAATCAACAAAATATTACTTCGTGCTAGGGAGGTCTCCGTTATAGGAAAGCACTACTGCCTCAGTGGAATCTGTGCATAAACAACTTCTCATGGCTTCTTGACCCACAGACTTGGCACAATGAAATATCCGCGACGGTTTCGTAGCGATCGAGCTCCGTTTTTAGTTGCACCAGAATGAAAGTTAGGGAGAATATGATACAATTAAATTCCATTTATTGGCATTTATGATTACTGAAAACTGTTCAACACGCAAAGCCTTGAAAAGCCTCCAACATTGTAAAATGTCTCCTCTTATCGGTCCACTACAATATTGACAAAGCAAGTACAAGGATTCAAAACAAAACTTCAATGAATTGCGCAATGGTACTTGAACTAAGGCAGGCAATCGGTGAAATAATGATAGGGTGGTATTTGACTCTTCTGGAGAGCCGGTATATCAGAGGAAGTGCCCAACCAACTTCCAATCACATCCATCCGTATTTATATGACTGGGAGGATGATTAATGGAGGTAAAGTGCTTCTGTCAAGGACATAACGATAGGATCTAACGTGCTGGGAAGGGGTCAATATTTCTCGTGGTTGTTTCATACCAGGCTAGCGTTAACATGTGGTTCAGCCTTGCCCAGGTGACGGGAGAGGAAGCCATTTGGGGGCGCTTTGATGTCAAGAGCCGTCATTGGCCAAAAGTGATGCCAAGGATTTGGTGGGGTCGAGATCCCCTCTTCAAGCGCAGTCGGGAGGGACATATTGGGAGAAGGAAGAGGTCTGACAATGCTTCTAAGATTTACATATTAAGGGCTTACTTCCTCCCTTGACCAACCCACAATTCTTCTGCTCAGCTCCTGTCGCGTTGCCGTTCCAGTCTATTTGCCTTTTCTCAAGTGGAAAGGGGCTACATCTTCAGTTGTTTAAAGTGTCGCCAACGTCGTCTGCCATTTACCTGCCATTCATCGTTCAACTGCGCCCACCCCACGCCGCATCATCCCCTTCATCTCTACGTCCTTCTCGATATCCTCGATCCTCGACAGTCGATTCTCGAGCATCCAACCTCGAGTCTAGAACAGTCGCATCTCATCATACTCTAAATTTCGGCCCTCATAGCGCATACGCATTATCGCGAACTTGGCAGATCATTGACACTTCACATCAGACGAATCCAAATATTCCGACATCATGGCAGATCTTGCAGGCAGAAAGGTGTTTAAGGTGTTCAACCAGGATTTCATCGTCGATGAGCGATACACTGTTACAAAGGAGCTTGGTCAAGGTGCCTACGGTATCGTTTGGTAAGTTGGATTTTCGCTGGTCGTATGATTCGAGTCCCTTGCTAACAATTCCTTCTGACAGTGCGGCTACGAACGGACAGACACAAGAAGGTGTTGCGATCAAGAAGGTCACCAATGTCTTCAGCAAGAAGATCTTGGCCAAGCGCGCTCTGCGTGAGATAAAGCTGCTACAACACTTCAGAGGACATCGTAATGTGCGTTCACACTCTGCCAAGGCAGCCACCGAGCGGTCGACTGACTACTACAGATTACTTGTCTATACGATATGGATATCCCTCGCCCAGATAATTTCAATGAGACCTATCTCTACGAAGGTGATATCCCTCACAGTCTGTGGTTATGATAATATATGCTAATTCTAAGAATAGAACTCATGGAATGCGATCTCGCGGCCATCATTCGATCTGGACAACCCCTCACCGACGCTCATTTCCAATCCTTCATCTATCAAATCCTCTGCGGTCTAAAATACATTCACTCTGCCAACGTTCTTCATCGTGATCTGAAACCTGGAAATTTGTTGGTCAATGCTGATTGCGAGTTGAAAATTTGTGATTTCGGTCTAGCAAGAGGGTTCTCAGTCGACCCAGAAGAGAACGCCGGGTACATGACCGAGTACGTTGCGACGAGATGGTACAGAGCTCCTGAGATCATGTTGAGTTTCCAGAGCTACACCAAAGCTAGTAAGTAATTATGGACCCCAAACCTTGACCAAGATTTAACAGAACCAGTCGATGTTTGGTCAGTCGGATGTATTTTGGCAGAATTGCTTGGAGGGCGACCATTCTTCAAGGGACGTGATTATGTCGATCAACTCAACCAGATTCTTCACATCCTCGGAACACCGAATGAAGAGACCCTCTCCCGTATTGGTTCGCCAAGGGCTCAAGAATATGTTCGAAACTTACCATTCATGGCAAAGCGACCTTTCCCAAGTCTCTTTCCCAACGCCAATCCAGATGCTCTCGACTTGTTGAATCACATGCTTGCATTCGACCCCTCTTCTCGAATTTCTGTCGAAGAGGCTCTCGAGCACCCATACCTTCACATCTGGCATGATGCCTCAGACGAACCAGGATGCCCAACAACCTTCAACTTCGACTTTGAAGTTGTCGAAGATGTTGGTGAGATGCGAAAGATGATTTTGGATGAAGTTGCCCGATTCCGCCAGCACGTCCGCATTCAACCAGGTCAAGGAGGTGCCAATCAAGGTCCACAAGTTCCAATTCCTCAAGGTGGTGGCGGAACTTGGGGAGCGGAAGATCCAAGACCTCAAGAAACATATGGACAAGGGGCCTCTGGATTGGAGCAGGATTTGCAAGGTGGTTTGGATGCTCACATGCACTAATAGATCTTGACGAATTTCTAGCAACCACATAGACTGCGGGGAGTTTCTATTATTCTTTTTTACCAGTTTCGAAAATCTTTTTCTCTTTAAGATGGATATCAAGGGATGGCAGTACTTTGGAAGCAAGCGCATCTCAATGATGTTTTGCGAGGAGCATACGATTGGACGTGAGCTAGTAGCGAGAAAAAAAAATTTATCCTAATGATGACTTTCTTCCATGATCATCCTCTACTTGTTTTCACTCGCAAATGCGGTCTCTTCACTAAGCAATGTGTGATCTTGCCTTTTGATCTAGATGTTCTCTGCTATCGGTCGCTTTTCAAGTCAAATCCTAGCAAAGGACCCTGACGAGCCCGTTCACCAAGAGGCTAGTCTCCCGGAGTAGTTGCTCCAAGCCAGACTCGTCCGTTCCCCTATTAGCACCCTATGTCTCCCGCTATAATATCAACACCATCTTACATCACCATCGTCTCGATTTTCTCCATGGTACCTATCTTATCTTATCCTATCCTCTCCGCCTGTCATTTTATCTTACATTTTCAACATATTTAATATTTCACATGATTTTAATTGGAAAAGGATAACCTAATTTTCCCCACAGAATATAATAGTAGTTTCAGATATAAACTAGCTAAAGCTGTCGAATCCCCTCACCGTTGCCAAGAGAGCTGAGAGAGAATCGAACTCCTATGAGGCGAAGACGGGGGCGGGAGTGTTTCTGATTCTGCTGATTTTATTTCCCCCTTTTTTCTCTGATCCTCTTTCCCTACGCCATGTATTCTCGTCCTGCCTCGGCCATCACTCTCCCTCCCTCCCTCCCTCCTATTGCCACTCCCCACTTTCCCCCCAGAACCGAACGCCAAAGAACGAGTTGTTGATAAGTATGGGTACGAGCAGCAAACGAACCAGCGTCAACGAGAACGTTGGGAATAAATTCCCCGGCGCGACTGTGACATATGGATCAGCAGCTAGTGGAGCTGGTGAAAATCGTGAAGTAGTCCTCTCTTCTCATTCAACTTTCCTTCTATAACCTTGGTTCCTCTCTGACCCCCTACCTCCTCGCACCTCACAATCCCTCTACACCAAAGCAAAAACACTAACAACCACCCCCTCTAGATCCCCCTATCTGAAGGCGGTTCCATCAATAAACACCACCAACCCACCAAAGTCAAAGATTTCTAAGGCGTAGGAGGACCGAAGGAGAACACGGAGATGGCGAGGGAGGATCGGGGCGTTGATGATGGGGTGGATGGGAATGTTCGGTGAGTTTATTTTCTTTTGGAACAGAACTGGTCAGGGGAGGTGGTGGTGTGAACTGCTTCAGTTTGGCTCGTGGAGACAGAGGCACATAAAGAAGAGGGGGCGCGTCGGAAGGATGAGAAGGTCGACGTGATAAGTTGATGAGAATGAGGTTAATACTTTCACTCCCAGAGAGGGAGGCTAGGACGATGTTGGTATCCGCATTTCAGGTCGATAAGTCACGATCAAATCATCACCATATGTCAAGCAGAGAATGAAGCAGGCTTTTATGAAGTCTTGAAAATATATATTAATGGGACCAGCCGCCGTGAAGCTGCCCTATCTTTTGTTAGACGGCTATAATCGCGTCGCTAAAAGTGATAAAAAAGAAGTGCTAGCTATGCTCAGCGAAGAGAACGTATGTACATCTATTTGGGTGTGATATGCTGCTGTAAAGCGGCTGCAATAAAAGAAGGTTTTGGTTTCCAGGCCAGGCAAGCTAAGTTTTGCTTTTAGGTTGCTGGCGGAGGTGAATCGCGTTTTGGGTTTTCCTTGGCTCCGTCTCTCGTCTCGTCTCAAGTCTCCTCCGTCAACCCCGGGCGCGATACTGTTTTTGCTTTTGTTTTTGTTTGTTTGGCTTTTGTTGAGAAGATTGGATCGAGTTGTTCAATCGTAGAACCAGTACTCGGTAGCGTACTCTACGCTGATGACACCTGATGCTGCTGTGCAAAGAGTTGATACACCACCAGCAGTCTCGATACGGTAGACTTCCTTGAGCCCATTGCTGACTCCTCCCACATAGTCCAACTTGGTGGACAACTTGAGCCAATCGACAGCGCCGGTTCCTGCTGGACCCTTTGGTGCATTGGCTGGTGCCTTGACACCCTCCGTCTTGCTTGCGAAGATGACTTTGCCGTTGTCAAGTTGGAAGACTGGGGTCTTTCCCGCATCGAAGTAGTGGTGTCCTAGGATTGGCATGTTGACCTTCTTCGCGGCCGTTTTGACTGAACCGGCCGACGGGTTGGGCAGGTTGACAACCATTCCTGGGAGAGAGTGAAGGAGAGCTTCGTTGGAGTATGCGAGGCTGGTAGCGTCGTACAGGGTTGCGATAGCGCCAATTGCTGTTCCTGCCTTGCCAACTTCTGAGCATGTGTAGTTCTGAACACCACGGCCAATTGCTACATATTTGAGGGTCAGGCTGGTGCCGTTGAGATCTGGGGTGGCTAGAGAGGAATTAGCTAGATTCATATTTCTGAGCATTGATTAAGCATACCTCCGCTGGCTGGGAGCTTGAGAACTTTGGTGGGGCTTGCGTATGCAGAGGTAGATGATGATGTGGAAGATGCGACAGAAGAAGAGGCGGAGGTTGCTTTTGATGTAGGAACGACTGCTGTGCTACTTTTACTTGTTGTCGCTGGTGCTGGTCCACAAGCATCTTGTATTGGGGCGGCGGTAGAGATGACGACGAAGGAGGAGAAGGCGAGCGCCTTGAGGACGTTCCTTAATGAAGGCATGGTGATTGTATGTGTGATTGTATGTGTGAGAGTATAGAGAGGAAGTCGAGATTGAAATTCGATTGAGGTATTCGAAGATTGAAGTATTGGCCTTCGGAAATGCTGTTGTCCCAAATAGATGAAAAGGAGATTGGAAAATCAACAACGCAGATGCTGAATGATGTGCAGGCGCCTAATTTTGTTTTTCGAGGTAGAAGTGAAGAGTAGTTGAAGAGAAGCGAGGCTATTCCTGAGAGAGAAGACTGAGGAAAGATGAGATTGAACTGGTATGAATGGAATAATAAAGTCTAATTGAAGGTTGGGAACCGGCTGGACTTATACTTTCTGGCGTCACGATACAATTCCAGGTCACTCAGTCTGGCCGACGGAATCTGGAAGGGGACACACACAGGGGACGCGCACCCTTGACACCAGGTGGTCGATGCCGTACATGAACAGAGACCAAGACCTTGAGATTGATGCTAAAATTGCTCCTGCGTCGACTCTGCATCTGGATTGCAGACACGCTAGTAAGCTACCGTACGAATATGTAGGAGGGAGGCGCGAAGCAGGGGTGAAAAAGGTTGGTGGTGTGGACAGGGGTGGGCAGCCCTTTCGACAACGCTAATGCAGACCCCGGTTCATTTAGGCGTCTTACCCTAGTCGGCCGCCTTTTCAAAGCCAAAGTCTCCATTTCGAGCGGTTGACCCGTGCCGCAGCCGCCAGAGGGTGAGCTTGTCCTTCTCGGAAGCCTGGTTTGCTTTGTAACCAACATTGGAGCCAACATTGGAGCCAACATTGCAAAGTGCACTGTCAAGAGACACACCCAAGGGACGCACCCAAGGAAGGCACCCAAGGGCCCAAGATTCGCCCAGCTTTTGAGCAGCGGTTGCTAGTGGGAGACCTAAGCGAGAAAGTCCAATTAGAGCTTTAGAAGCGCCAGTTTCTTACCAATGCTACTATGTATGAAGTGCCATTCGGGCAGTTCGTCTGCACCTTCAAGCGACTCCCAGAACTGGTGCCAGCAGACGCGACTTGTCTTTCATCCAAACGCCTTCTCGGTACGAAGTTCGTACTCCAAACTCGAGTGCCCTCTTCTTGCTGCCACGTTCGTATGGTGATGCGGAGTGAGAGCCGAGTACTGTACAAACAAATGTAGTCATGTCTAAACGCAGAAACACACTGTTCGCCGTCTCACGCACAATGCTCACTCAATACGCTCCTTTTCTCCACCGAGTACTGCTATACCCATCTCCGTCGCACACCCACCGGCTGACTTCGAGGCAAACCCATCATCCCTCGGAGAGATTAGCCGGCGGCAGTTCATCAATAGAAAACACAAACAGCTTCAGGCCTCAGGAGTGGGAGGACCGAGGACAAACGCATCTAGCGTGCGATGCCGTGTGATCAGGGTCCAACCTCAAGTCCTGCATGTCTCTGGCATCCATATCGCACTTCCTAGCTAGGGAGGTTGGCCAGGTAAGGGACGGCATCCTGTTGATGCAGCATTTGCTTGCTTTTCTCTCACAATTGAGGAATGCAAGCTCGCTGCCTGCAAGAAGCCTCCAAATGTAGTAGTATGGGAGGAGAGAAGAGTCCCACTGTGATAGAGCTGACACGGTTGGACTCGAAGATGGCCAAAGCATCCATTCCAACCGTCCAACGTGATGCTATTCCCAATGCGCTTTTGCTAGTGGCACTTGATGGTCAGTGTTCGTAACTCCTCCGCACTGGTCTGTGGTTCAACCGAGGGGCAGTTGTTTATTGGCGAAAAGAAGCTTCGTTTTGACGTTTCAATGATCCTCGCTCGGACTTCTCGCACGTTTGATAATCCAAACATTGTTTCGAAACATCACATCAGACGAAGAACATCTGTGCAAACTCATCAGACGAACTTATCCTCCTCCTCTAATTTCCCTCGCTTACGAACTTCTTTCCAGCCTTACGGGTGGTGGAAAAGGGGAAGGGAGGAGGATCGTGGAGTTCTGTCGATCTGATTCACCTGAACAATCCTCCAGCCTTCTCCACGTCTCTAGAAAGGGGGGGGGCACTGTTTCGTTTCCATGTTTCGTTTCAACGTTTGGACGAACTATCTCTTTTGCCGGGTCCGGTCTAAACATTCCTCCCTATTGCTGACTTCCAGAACTCTGTGGAAAGGCTTTTTCTGAAGCATCAACATAATCTTCGAGTAGGTGCAACGGCACTCCTGATCTTAATCACATCTCACCCGAGCCGAGCCCCTGGCTTCACTCACTCGGACTCCTCCACCAACTACTAAACTCACATGACGATACGAGCACATTCTCCTTACCGGCTCGCGGTACTCACTCGTATGCGGCCGCATCTCAACTCTAGAGTCTATACTATTCTTGCCCATCCACCGTTATCGTCAGCAAGCCGAGACAATGTTGTCAACGAATATCAGCAGCGGAAGTAATATCCACAGCATCCAAATTGAGCCTCTCTCTCCCGTGGACGCATTCAATAAGATTGGTTAGGCGCTATTGTCACCACACCACGATGTCGCAATCAAAGACCTAACCAGTTTCTTCTGTGCAACATCGTGGTCCCGAAGTACCGCAATTGGCCCATCCATCCTCGGTATCAGTTGAGGTCGGAATGTTTTCTTTCTGAGAAATCTTCCCTGGACTTCCTTCCTCCTTCGTTCTGGGCCGCGAAAGCCATCTTTTTGCTATCCTAGCTAACACGCCCCTCCACTGCATCGGGACTTCTCCTCCTCGCTTTGGTCACCACAACTCTCTGACCTCCCCTGTCAGCCATGTGCCTGTGCTGCTGACAGTCCAGCTCTCTCACCAATGCAGCACGCTACCAGAGCAACGCTCGTGCACAAAAAGATGAAAAATTCTGCACAAGACTTTATCCGACATTTTGTGCCCACCCTCTTTGCTTGTGTGGTCGCGCTAAAGCATTGTCAGTTCACTTTATCCACAATATCAAGTAAGCGCATGCGACCTTTGGCTCGCTTGCTTGCCTTTCCCCGCGCTATGGAGACGCGGCCAATTGCCCATAATTAGCAACCAAAATAGAACAGCCATACCGGGACCCCGCTTCGAGAATTGCAGACTAATTTCTCCCGATTTAGCAATGGATAGAACTCGTTCCGACCTGTGCTACGAAAGGTCTTCTGGAATCATCATCTGACTGTTTATCAAATTGTCGATAACCGGCCAGAATTACCGTTTGGTATTGGCTGAGAAGGCCAATGATGAGAGAGAAGAGGCTTGTCTTGAAGGAATTCCCCGAAAGAAGGCTGTGTGACCTAGGAGAGCCTTCCATTGGACCAGTTGTCAGCTCGTTCCCACCAGCAACTCGGGACTTTAAAGATTCAAGATCCTGATATTGATCTGCCGAACGGCGCAATCGACTCAACAGGGACATTTCCATCTCAAATCAATGGTATACGAAGTGTCGGAAGGAATCCGCTCCTGTCCAAATCGCCGACTCGTCTCAGCACTTTCATATGCATCCTAGAATCGTTTTCTCAGAAGGACTCGGTGCCATGTGGTTGTACGAAATCTGCCACTTTTGTCGTCAGCATAGACTTGTGGTTGTCAGAATGTGCTGGCTCATTGCCGACTTCAAACATCTTCAGAATCCTGAACGTCGTCTCTCAAAACGCCAAAGTTCGTCTTTCAGTACGATGCAGTATCTTCTACAATAAATCCCACCATCCAGATTCTGATAATGCAGATCGATGTTTCAGATGAAAGCCAGCTTCCTCCTTCAGCATTATTCAGATCTTGAACTGGATCCAGGCTGGATGACCAAGTGTCGCCATGCATAACATGAATCCTCCGCAATTCCTTCGCCTTGAAACAATGCACAAAAGTTGATGGCTGCTTCTTGTTTCTACAGCGAACACAGAATCCTTTTCCTGTACTTCACCCCGCGATCGACGGGGAAACAATGGATAAATGTGTTTCGAGACGGCACGGTTTCAACTCAAAGGAAGAGAAACGTCAAGTTAAGCTCTAGATCATCGCTGTACCTCAATTTACGAGATAATCAAAATCTCTCGTTGGGATGGTTTTGTTGGAGGAAAGATCAGCGTCAGCAGGCGATCTCCACGAGCTCCAGCACGCTCCAGATTTTGCTTCAGGGGTCCAGCGGCCCGTACCGAGCTCTCCAGAACATGCCCAATCTGAGGCCTGGATTGAGAGAAACATGAGAGTCTTTATAACATGCATGCTTGTTTGTTTGATTCATTTCCAGTTATTTTCTTGTGTATCGTTCATACAAGTACTTTATTTACTTTTCAGTTACCCTTTAGTTGATTAACAGTCAAGTTTTGTGCCAGGCAACCCTTCGTACTAGCCACTGGCTAAATTCTTTGGCTTTTAGCATCAAACGAGGAGCAATCAAAAGGCTCGAAGATATTTGTCCTGCAGAAACATTAATCTATTGCAATTTCGAGAAGTCCTGTTATTATTGGAATTGAGGAGTTCAGCATGTCTTTTGGCAAATAGGGATTTTTGATGATTTAAGTATGACTTTTAATCCCACTTCACCTTGTGTTATATGTTAGTAAGTAATCTGATTTGCCGAACATCTTCCATTCCAAACATGTATAGCTCTATTATTGCTTTATTTACCGTCACTACTACCTCGATCTTTGCGAGTCCAGTAGTTCTCACGGAAGAGAGATCACCTGACAATGCTGTTGCAAAATTGGCAAGAGAGCTCACATCTCGAGCACCTCAACCCTACGTTTACCTTCAATCAATCGCCGATACCGTCACCTGTGACGAGTATCCCGACCTAGCAGACGTTGAGATCCCCTATCACCACCAAAAAATGTTCGGGCCTGTCAACATTAGTGTCACCTGCTGGACCCGCGGACGCCCTCAACCTATCAACCGCCCAGAACAAATGACCACCACATACTTGAAGGACTTCGGCTGGGGCTGCTACATGCACGAATCTCAATTCATCGGTGGTCTCGGCGGCGACACTGACTGGGAAGAGGATTTTGGTATCCCGGAATGCCGAGAGAAGATACGGCCCTGGCAGGTGTGGACTACGACTGATAAGTATACTAGTGATAAGTACAACATTTATCAGGATTGCTGGAAGTGTCCTAGCCTGAACTGTCCCGTAGACAAGTATTGGGGTATCAAATACAGGGTACGGTGCTGGGTTGAAGGGCAAAGGACAAATGGAACTAGGTATGTTTACGAGATATCAAAGTGGCAGTGGCGGGTAAAGCATAAGAGTTACTAATGAATGTAGCCGCTGGTATGAAGGCGCGCATCTGGTGGGCGCGAACGAGACGGAGAGGTGTTATGTTCCGGGAGATGTTAGGAAAGATCTTATCTGGGGTAAGTACTGTAACACTCATTCTCTGGGGATGTGAAAGTTTGGTAGAGATGATATTGATGGTTGACAGCGTCACCTGGGTCTGGGCAACGATGCCCCGATTGGGATGCGGCGCCTGCTATACCTAGTATTGCGGCAAGGGACGAAGAAGGTTCTTTAGTCTAAATCTGGGACCACGAGGTTGAGTGTCACTGTGGGTGACTAAGGAAATATTGCTGGCAAGGACAAGGAAACAATTATTGTCGTTTGGTATGAATGAGAGGATAAGATGAGGCTTCTCGGAAGCCCATGAGGCCGTGTCTATTTTGAATGACCACCATCTTTTGCCTATACTTCTCCTAATGGCAGAAAAAAGTGGCTCAAGCCTCCCAGATCTCGCGGAAGTATTCACTCGTTGAACGTGACACGGCTTGATGTCGGCATTCTGTTGTGGATGCAGATTCATCAATTCGTTACTTCATCGTGCTCCGGAGATCTTGAGAGCCGTGGAGGTAATCAATATTCTAGACTAGTGAGGATCAATCAGGTCTGATGTCCAGACCAAGTCCGTGCCGTACATATGAACTACATACTAACACTAGCTGGTGGATTGGATTGACTTTTTTCACTTACTCATTGCCGTTGTCATACCATCTGTGCAGCTACAATAAACTCTACCTAGCAAAGCCTGGTACTGTCAGTACAGGACCCCTGTCACCCACCGCCAACAACACCAAGAAACGACGGATCCACATTCCCCACCTCAGCGCTTAACCCGCCATCTCTCTTCTACTCTCCCAGCACACCCAATATTTCTTCCACACACACATACACAATCTCGTCCCCTACCCATTTCACGCGACACCACCTCGCGCGAGCAGAGCCGAGCCGACGCATACTTTACCTTCCGCACTGGGTCGCACCACCTGCGCTTGGCCGCATCGCGTTAGTAGTCCTGGGCGGGTATTCATGGCGGGCGGGAGAATGTGCAGTAAATTTATCCGGAAATAGAACATGGAATGTTGGTTAATTTTTCCTTTTTTAGAATTTCTTGTGGGAGGGAAGGTGGTGAGGCTCTCACACCGACTCAGTCTTTATTTTTTTTCTTCCTTGATTGTGTGAATGAGTGATTGTTGAGGGCAGAAGGGAGATCGGAGAATTTGCGTTTACGAGTAACGACTGCGCTTGTTCCCTTGCTTGCTGCTCAAACTTCGAAGTTGCGATGGTGGTGTGAGAGTGCTGATTGGGTAGTGACTTCGAGACGCCGACCTATCATTTCCAGCGTCTAGGAGTAACCTGGGGGGACTGAAAGGGCGGGCGCTTAGGGGGATGATATAGAGTTGGGGATGGATGGGTCGCGGCCAAGATTGAAAAGTTTGGGTTGGGGGATGAGGGCCCTTTGGAGGGTCTTGGGTTGTAGAGTGTAGATGAATTTGGCGCTTGGTGGAATGGGGATGGAAGAATGATGGAGAGATGGGTCGACAGTCCATATCCTGCTCGGAATACTTGCTCGCTGCGAGAGTATAGCTCTACGGTTATCGGCCTGCTTCCAACAACCTGGAAGCTTGTCGAGAGGAAGGCTTTTGAGGGCTTATGGTTGTGCTTTTGGTGGTTAGCAAAACAGGTGTTGGAAGGGATGTGTCAATCCGGGACGCTATTGACGGCCAGCCACAGTCTTTGAGACACTTCCTCGAGACGATCGATCCTTTGAGTACGCCTCAATGGTCTCTTTCCTGCGACCTGGAAGCTTGTTGGGACGGAATTTCTTGATGTTACTCAGCTGTACTGCTGGAGGTTACTTGAGCAGAGGTTGGCAAAGATGTGTCATTTCGTAGCGGCGACAGTATCAGCCACAGTCTCTCTGAATCCTGTCTAAGCATGTCTGGATGGTTTTGTTGTCTGCGACCGAACAAGAAGTTGAGAAGGAAGCTTTGACGGTCTTCCTCCATGAAGCCGATACGTTAGTTGGGAAGTTGGCACAAAGGATTCTAGAGATGTCATGCTGATGTCACAGAACGACGGTGTTGACCTTCAGCCACGGTCTTTTTGATTTACAAACAGGTCAAAAGCTCCACGAACAGAACCGCCGCATCCTCTTCAACCAAGCAACTACGTTGGAAGGTTTAGATGGTCTTGCGCAAGTGGATATTGAAATGGCACGTCAGAGAAGATATACTCTAGTACCGTACGGAGATATAGAAAACTCCGTTGCGTCCAACAAGAGCCACAGCATACGCCTCGATCGACCAAGAATTTACGTGGGCCAGGTCTGCCTGTGACAAGCTATGCAGCACGAGGTTGGCAGGAAGAACTATTACGCGGCAGCGCTTGTGTTGAGTTATGATTTCAAAGTTTGAGCGAGCACATCGATCGATATCCAACAGAAGCTCTAAGAATCGGCTCACTGTCTGAAATGTTGCTTATCAAGAGTGTGGTCACGGTGGCAGGAAAAGCTTTTCCACACTATTCAACTCCTTGTCCATGCTCAGGCTGAATTGGTTGATAATCGGCAAGCAAAGAACACCATGTTTTCTTCTGCCTTGATCAAGGGGGACGATTCTCGACTCAACACAGAGTCCAACAAAGCCGTGGCTATCATCTCTGGAGCCCAGTTCCCCGAGAGCTACTAGGATATGTTATAAGCTAATCAGAGATTGCCAACACCAACAATGGACGTTGAGATTGAGTTATGATAAGGTGGCCAGATACGCCTCAATGGTTCCACGAAATGTGGTTGGAATTGCGGAGTGCATGGTCCAGGATTCAGGTTAGTTGGGTTCCGAGAAGATCCTGTCTTTTCTGGTAGTGGCGCGGCCTGCATGATCGATTCGAAAATGCTTCCCAGAGGCAGAGACACTCTTGAAGCCACCAACAGGATTTTAAGCAAACACGCTTTTCTAGCAATGGTCGCTAGGGAACGAACCACCAACAAAGCCACCAACCAATACGACCTAGATCCTGTACTTCGTAGGGTCAACGCCTTTCTTCATTTTTGATGCATCCAGTACCATTGCCGTGGGACACAATAGAGACATCAGATTAGGGTCATTGTTCCCCCCACCAACCTTCTTCACCTGCATTCCTCCAACATCCAATTTCATATCCCAGAAAAGGGAACGACCACCAACCAACTAAAACACCACGGCCTTACGAATGCGTTACGGATTGCCAAAGTCTCAAAACACACGAGGACAACATTCTACACCTCCGCATCCTTCATCAAGTTAAGCATACTCAAGCGAAGCATGTACGTGGACGGCCCACATCCATCTGATCTGAAGCTCAACGCAAAGTTGCGGCGAGTTTGAGACTGCGCACTTCCACTTCCACATCTACCGCTCCTCTTTCTCGTAAGGGTGGGCCAAGGGAGCGAAGGTGACTACGCCGTTTGACTGCATTTCAAAAGAACAGTAGGTTCTCATGTTCGTCTATTCTATCCAAAGTTTATAGAGGTTGCGAATTCTGAAACAGTAAGCAAATTTACCCGTGACCATCTCTAAGGTTTATTGTTATTGGTGTAGCGTTTCGGATGTCTTTGGTCTACATGAGACTCGGAGCTCAAGAGAGCCAATTATCGTTTGGACATTCCACGGCCATCAGTGAGAGGTTGACAGTTAGCTTTCTCTGAATCAGATAACAAGATAACTTATCACGTCTCTGGGCTAGCTACATGGTACACTGCTTCTAATTACACTCAGAAAACGGATGACTGAAAAGCATGATTATCAGCACCATGAATTGTCTATTAACAATTTCCTCGTGTCTTCTCAGAGAACGTGGTCGAGCTTCAGCCAACCTCTGGGGATATAAATTTGAGTATTAGTAAAATGTGAGGCCCGATTGCTCTCTCAATATAGTTGTGATGTTCTCTAGTTTTGTATGTTTAGATGATTGAATGGAACCAACTCAAATCCTTAACGTTCCGGGTGAATTATCTCTGACTCTACACAAAGTTGAGGTCTAGTCTTGTAAAAAGCGAGACACTTCATGCATACTCTTCTCGTCTTCTGCCACTCCTATTTCTCCACCCTTTAGTGTATTCATGACTCGCGAGTTGCATGAAGCCTCAGTATTGAATAATAAATAACGTACCAAGGCGAAGAGGCGGAGCTCTCGGCTCTCTCCTCCAGCCTCCGAATGTTTAGGAAAAACCCCCCTTCTCAAATCGTGAGCACTATCAGCAGCAGGATCTACCACTCTACGAAAACAAGTACATAAACCTTTGCACAGAGCCCTAAAAGCGAAACACATCTCGAGTGGCAGTATGCTTAACTACTTTCCTGGGACTTTTTAACGGGGTGTTGGAATGGGACTTCTAGCAGTCTGATGTTCTGGGCTTGGGGAAGTGCGGGGTATAGCTGATTGTTGTATATTGTGTCTTCGGAGGATATAGGTATGTAGTGCTGACTTTGTGGGGGTGGTCTGGTTGTGGGAAGCGGGGGGTTTGCGAGGAAATGGAGGGAAGGGGTTGCCGACAGCAATGAGCTTCAAGTTGTCACTCTTTGTCCTCTATCACACTGCCGGTATATGTGGCGGTTTGAGAACGCGAGAAACTAAAGCAGCAGGGCCTTCTTCATATAACATGTACGCTAAAAAGTAAAACTGTTAGTTAGAAAACGGTTCCTATAGTATATGTTCCCTTCACATACCACTTTTACAGTAAAATAAGGCCTAACTTTCTTTTCCATAAACGCTCTTGCTTATATAGTAACAGGGAGGAGAATAACAACGCCAAACATTATTACGAAGCGGGAACGTGAATCTAAGCTTCGGGAAGTGAGATGCAAATCGATGGCGAGTCAAGATAAAGCGTCCCATTCCTGTTCTAGAATCATGCAATAAAACTGCACTATCACGAAGTGATCTACAGACTCATGCATATCTTTTCAGAAGACGTTGTTTATGGTTTTTTACCTCCTAGTAATGAGAGACGAGGCCCAAGATAGGCAAAGCAGGTGTGAGGTGGAAGGTATGGTTGATCCTCGTGAATGTAGAGGCGTGGAGGCTTCAGACATTAATAGGTAATCCGACCACAGAATTTAAAGTGAAGATGGAAATTATGTCTTAGTATGTTGTTGGTTGTGTTTGAGCTCTCATTCTTGTAAATGTTGGCGACTCATTTTAGTTTGCTAGGACGAGGGGCAGAGAATTTCGCGATATGGACACTAGAAGTGCTGTAAGGAGCTTGTGGGATTGATTCTCTAAAAGAGGCTGGTTTTTTTTTGTATATATACCTAGCGATACTTGATGACTCGTCGTGTATATAGATGTCATACATACCCCGTCTCTGTAACTACATAAACGAGTAAAATATGTAAAAAGCTTCAAGGGTATTCTTGCCATAAGCCGCAGGGAGAGAAAGAAATATACAGCCTCTTGACTCTCGTATATATAGCAGGATACTTAAACCTTACAATAACAGGAACGCTAATTCTCCAGCAAAGTCATTGAGATTTAATGAGCATAGTGGTGACGCTGTGTCTCCCTTCTGTATAGATTGAAAGACACAATGTAGCAACCAAGGAAGGAATCTCAGGCGCACCGAGTGACGCTTTGCAAAGAGATAATTTTATTGTCAAGAAAGCTCCTGCCGTCGAAATTATTTATCGAACTTCGAAGCTCATGACTAACAATCACTAATCTCCGCTCAACTCTCCTGTCATTGTTTTTCGAAAAAGGAATCTCTAACATAGAGAATTGCATCTCCAGCAGTATAGAGCGTCTATTATCTAGTCTCTAATTCTTAAGCACCTTGTCCTTACTCTATAGGAGAGCAAGTAGAGCGTCCTGGAAAGAGTGGATTGAATGCTAAATTTGAGTTGCCTGAATGAATGTTCAGAATAACATGAAAGATCTTGAAATTCGACAGGACGTGACTTTCTCTCATGAGCCTGGAGTCCTATTCGAAATACTCTAATTGTAACACTATCTGCGGCCGCTTCTTCACCCCAAGAAAACAAGACTCCAGGCCCTCTCTGGAGCTATCCAAATACACCTGACAATAACAAAAGCCCAGCATATAAAATAGTGTGAATATAACTGTGCACAACATCTCACTACTCCAGCATACATGTCGCCATGGTGGAAAAAGCCAAAGTCCATCCTCTAAATTCGGTATAGTTCATTTTAGCATCACCGCGCGATACAAAGGCTTCTCGGGTAGTATCGTCATTGACATCAAAACTTGGACTTATCCTTGCAAAGAACACACCCCTAAAAGAACTCTGCGTCAAATAGCGATACAGTAGAACTAGTTATCTCAGGCGACTATTTTTTGTCGATCATCCTCATGTTGTCAAGAACCTATATTCCTTTGAGAAAACCCCTCCCTCTCATGTTTGTGATTAAAGAGAATAATCTAAACCTGAACGAGTGAACCCGTCTATGAATAAAGCCTTGATGCTTCCTCAACGTGGACGCCTCTGAAAACTCTCCCCCACTTCGACATTGCGCAGACTAGAACCCCTACTTTCTTGGCCTCATACTCCTACCGCTACCATGGCGACTTAATGCTGCTCGTGACAGACGATGCAAATTGTGGTTCTGCTATGGAGGACGGTGAGTAAGGTATCTAATGGAAATTGACTTTGGTGTCTCATTTCCTAGTACGGATTACAAGCAATCAGTTCTTCCATGATCATGACTACACTAACAAGAAACAATAAGAGGAAAACATGGCGCATACGTGTCATCTTGTTATACACACTCTTCTACGAGTGAAGCGGAGTATTAGTTACAAAGAAGGTTAGATGCTTGTGTATCACGCATCCCATCCCAATCAGTCAGTCAGCCGTTAACACCCTGTCATCTGTCTACTACACACCTTGGCCGTCGAGAACATAGCCACGGTACCGACCCTACTCAGTGCAATTGCTGTCCCTGCAATCTCTACAAAACAACCCTCATTCCCATCCATCAATTCGATGCTTTTTTAGCGAGCTTGAGGACCTGCGAATCCACCCATCCCTGACAGCCTGTTTGCGAGCTGTGGGTATTTCTCTTGGACTTCTAGTTGTGTTCGTGTGGCTTCGGCGTAAGAAAGGGCGTTAACAATCTCCCCCTCGGTGCGGGAAAGTTCGGCGGCACGCTCGAAATATGTTAGCGCCTCAGTAACCTTGCCCTGTTGCAGCAATAATTGAGCCATAGTTGCAACGGCAATGTCGCATTCAGGATCGACTGTTCCTTGTTAGTTACCAATGCCAATTTAATGTCCACTTCTGAGAACTTACTAATTAGCGCCTTTTGGCAGAGCTTCTCTGCCTCGGCGAAATCTTGCTTCCATTGGAATAGCGCCAAAGCCTTGTTGATAAGAGGAAGAACATTCATTCCCAAAGGTTTTGTTTGTTTCTCCATTTCCACAGCTGTGTCAAACTTCTCAATTGCCTCCTGGTACTTTTGCTGGTCTAACAATAATTCACCATAGTAGTTGTAGACATCTGGGACTTGGGAGAAGTTCTTGATACAGCGTCTGAACGTTGCCATTGACGATGCAATAGATCCCATCTTGTATTGTGTAACACCAAGCTGGATGTGAGAGAAGATGAAGTCACTATCAAGATCAATGGACTTTTGGTAATCTTGGCCAGCTTCACCGAATTCGCCGAGGATGAAATGGAGTTGCGCGCGATGGTAGTAGATATCTGGGTCATCATCGTTGTATTCCATTGCCTTTTCGAAGTCCTCAGCCGCTTCGTCCTTTTTGCCTGTTATCGCGTAAGTATGCTTTCTCTGAAATAGCTATCATTTTCACCCACCTAGTTCCAGATGCATGCTTGCGCGTTTGATGTAGCTTTGTGTTAGAGATGGTTGAAGCTCGACACTCTTTGTCAAATCCGCCAATGCATCAAGGTTCTCACCACGAAGATACTTGAACGTTCCGCGCATGTTGTAGGCGAATGCCTCATGTTCGCCAAGTTCGTTCAGCTCCAAGGCCTTATCGAAGGCGGTTGCAGCCTCCTCGTAGCCATCTGCAGTCTTCTTGGCTACTGCTCGCAACCCCACTTGTAATTGACCCTTTCCAGTATCATCAGACAGTTCGACGCTCTCTTCTAGACCTGCTGGCGGAGGACGAGCGCGGAAACTTTGTAGATAGTTTGTGACGAATGATGCGCTTGGAAGCTTCTTGTCCTTAGTCTCAAGAATTGCTTTTCCCTTAGCCTCAGCCACTTTCTTCAAAAGTCTCTCTACCGATTGGGCGCTGGATTCATTTCGGAAGCCATCGATGATGCAGCTTGCGGTGGAATCGAGGAGAGCTTCGCTGTATTTCTCGAGGTGTTCGTACGCAGTCGACCGTCTGTTCAAAGCTTTAACGTATTCGCTGTCCAAGTTGATTGCTGCGGTTGTATCCTCTATGACCTTCTCCCATTCAGACTTCGCATTGTAGCAGGCAGCTCGGTTTGAGTAAAAGATTGGGTCGGGCTTGCAGAGGATGGCCTTCCCATACAATTCAATGGCTCTATCGTAGTCCTTAGCTCCGTACGCGTGATTGCCCGCCGCTTTCAGTTTCGCAGCGTAGTCTTTTCGCTCTTGTTCCGAAAGACTCCCGACCGTTGTCTCGTCCACCTCAGGGAGCTCGTCCGCTACTTCGACGGTCGGGGCTTTCGGCTTAGGCTCTGTAGTTCCCTTTTCTAGATCGGTGGGCTTCTTTTCTTCCTCCTTTTTCCTCCTCTTTTCTTTCTTGCTTGCCTTCTTTGGTGTGTCCCGGGCTGGGGTGGATGTCTAAAAGAATTTGATCAGCAGCAAGATCGGACGATTATCCTTGAGGGAGCTCCAAGTTCATACCGAATCATTGAGATAGTATACAACTCCGGCGCCAGTGACCACAATTGCTACGCCTGCGATTGTGTATACTACGGCTTTGTTTTCTGAGGCCCAGGTCGAAATTCGGTCCCAGACTGACGAAGGGGGTGTTGATGACGCGAAATCTGGGGGGCTGCTCCCAGCCGGGATTGGAATGGGAGTAGTCATAGAGAAGGGAGTGTACTATTAGGAGAACTTAGGTGCGAAAAAAAAGAATGAAACAAAGGTCAGGTCGATGGGCGAAAGAGTAAGCTCGATGATGGCGATGATAGAGCTTCCCAGAAAAAGATTCGCGATACGGGCTGCTTCGGCAACTACTTGACTCTGATTGGCCCGTACTCAACGCTAGTAGGCGTTGAACCAATTGTGCCACCAGCTAGACTAACTACATTTACTTACACCTAATTCAAACTGATTAGAACCTATTCACGCTGACTTCTTTGTATTTGCACATTTCCATCTCATCAATGTCCAGGTTGCCCGAATGAATGTATGGTCACGTGCAGCTTCACGTCATGCAAAGCCAAGACTGATCATCCTTTCACTGCATGAAAATCCTTCCAGAAAAACGAAAGCCGTTTCTGCACACGCCGAGTACAGATCACGTCTCAACAAGGACCACTAGAATAGCACTGTTGTTTGAAATCTCGATCCCTCCCATCTGTGTTAGTATGTACCTTTCATTGGTCTTATCAATTGTCTCGGTAATCACCTTTGGCAAGTCAACACTAGGGCGTGTCCGATAACACTTCAAGATACGTATAAATGTAAGTGGGAGGGCATTATAAAAGTGTTGACTTTTAGTGATATATTCTTTCTGTTTCATAAGTCATTGTTTCTCATTCAAAATCTTCAGTCAGCCGTTGTTATACCTCCACATTCCTAGACCTCGCTGAGATAACCCCGTTTTCAAAGCTAAAGTTCTCGCAGGTCAGTCTTTAGTTGAGCACAGCATTAAAGTCATTACTAAATATATGTATATGATCTGACACACTTCAAGACGTCCCTCCACCAAACCACCACCATGACAGACTCAGATTTCGAGCTCTTCTCCTCCCTCCGCTACGACCCCATCCTCACCTCTCAACCACTCAACCTCGAGTTTTGGGACCCTCCCGCAACCTCCCCCTCCCCTTTCTACATGGCCCGCTACCACCAAGACCGCATGCTCCAAGCCGCGAAGCACTTCAATTGGACACCCGCCATAACCACCATCACCGGCCCTCAAGGCTTGACGTACCTCCTCAGGAAGCTCAACGAAGCAATCGACCTCTCCTCCCCAACACCCCTTCGAATCCGTACCCTACTTTCTAAAGAAGGAGTTTTGAGGATTGAACTTTACCCAACAGGTCCCACGAAACTAGTAAACCTCTTTCCAACACGCCTCCCACCACCATCATCAGTCCGAGAAGCTCTCCCAGAAGTCTCCTCCCAAACAGGCGGTGCTCTAACCTCAAATGATGTCCACGGCGACCCTCCCCTAACGAACCCCTACCTCGTGACTCCAGACACCCAACCAACAACGCCCTCCTCCTACTCCTCCTACAAGACGACCTCTCGCGCCATCTACGATGATGCCCGCCTAAGAATCGGTATTCAAGGTCGTACTGAACGTCGGGAAGTCCTTCTCTATAGTGATAAAAACGAGGGTGCGATTATGGAAGGAAGTCTAACCTCCCCCTACTTCTGGAGAAATGGGTACGTCCTTTTCCCCACTCGCTTTCCCTCCCCATTTGAAGCCCACCACTATCACGGGACCAAAGTAAATTCCTAGATACAACATGGCACTGGCTCCCAGAAAACTCAAGTCAGATCCTCTTGTGAAAAAGGATGTACTAACTTATCAAACAGGAAATGGACGACCCCACCCGTAGCAAACGGTGGCCAGATTGGCACCACAAGACGGTGGGCGATTGAGAAGGGAGTCGCGGTTGAAGGCATGGTGAGGGTAGGGGAGTTGGTGGATGGCGAGGAGTGTTGGATCAGTAACGGGGTCATGGGATTTCAGTGGGGCAGGGTGAAGTTATCTTGATGATGAGTACAGTTGGAGTGGCCGAGAAGTTCAGATCCATCAATTACGAAAAGAGGGTTAATTTCAATCGAAGGACGTCGGTCTTTATTACCCGGTCATTTCGGGGGGGTTTGATTTAGAGCCTAGTTCGCATGTCAAAATATGAGAAAGCGTGCTGCAAATCAAATGGAAAACATATTTTATGAACAATACGAACAACCGATGAGATGTGATACAGAAATCGCTACTCAAAATTGGCTGGACAATGTCAGGATCTGATTAAATTCTATTTGACACCAAACTTTAAGAAAATCGATCCGGCCCAAGTAAAAGGACTGGGAAAATATCCTCTCGGCTATGTCTCTACATATTTCCTCGTTTGAGGAGGGAGATACTTGCTAGTATTTAATATGCGAGTATTTGCGCTCCTTGGTTATCTTACAGCAGATTTCATGTATATGTTTTCCCATTGTCCTCACTTCAAGTCAAACCTTGGCATAGCACATAAACTTTATGTTCATTATCTTTCTGTCTTTAAAAGTCATATATCATTTAAAACATTGCTTTGCCCATCTTTATTCCCATGTTCAAGGCCTGAACATTTCTCCTTGATGGTGGTGCTGTCCCATTTCCAACAGTACCATTAGGTTGTATGACATTTGGCTGTGTAGTAAATGGAACAGTGCTGGATAGAGACTCGATTCTTCCGAGCAAGTACTCAAGATGTCTGTATGCAGCGGTTGGTGCATATTGAGGGACCACTGGACATTCCTGTCAGCAGAGTGTCAAAATAATATTATCGTAGAGAATGACTTACTGTGACCAGAAAGATCAATGCTGACCCAAGTCAATCCGCGCTCAGTGTGAGTTGTACCAAGGACACCCGAAGCAGCAAGTGTCGAACTGGACAGTTCCTGATGATAGGGAACGTAGAATGGATCAGAAGGCCTGCTCGAGAATCCTTGCGCGCCGTTCCAGGTCATATTCTGGATTGTAAGAAGAGTTCCATTAGGAACGAGGATGAAGTCCAATGCCCCGTGGCCAATAATGGTACGCTTACTGCGCTCAATGACACTTGGGATGACACTGTAGCTAGTAGGCTCACTAGTGTCAGTTCCATTTAAGAAAACATCACCAGCAGAGCATTCAGCCCATGGCTGAATTGGTGCATTGATGGCCTTCTGGACTTCTGTTCGGTTGAAGTAGATGCTGGCGCCCTTAGGTAGATATTCGAAGGATCCTGGGAAGCCAAGGACATCCCAAAGGACGGGGCATGTAGTGGCGACTTGGTAAACATCCCAGCATGGATTTATCCACATGATTTCGTTGACGATGAGGTCCCAGATATCGCAGTCGTCCGTCGTCTTGTTCTGATCGTCGGTGCCGGGAAGCTTGACGGGAAGTGGTCCTGGTGGGGGGAATGTGAAATATTTCTCGTTGTAGGCAGTATATCCGCATGAATCGGTCATGTTCTTAAGCGTTGCTTTGCTGTAGATAAAATCTTTTAGTACATTTCTTGGAAAGGGTGTGAGACGAATGTATTGGCGCGTTGAGAAACTCACAAGGTATCATTGAAAGGGTGAAGTCCCGACCAGTATTGCACGAAATCATATGCTGGGACTTGGCGTTGGATGGGATCGCTGTTTACCGAAGGGTCATAGACCATAGTGCCTTCAACATTGTGATACTGTAGTTATGAGCGGGTGTGCCAATCAACCCTCGTGGCAAACTTACAACTGTATCATTTGTATCGAGCATAGCTTTCGCGATATGCGGCACATAGTTTCCTGCATAAGACTCCCCAGTGATGTATACTTTGCGATTCTGTAGCGCAAAAGTATCGACAAACTGCTTCCAAAAGCCTAAGAATTGTGCAGCGACATCTTCTTCGCTAGTTGCAGTCACTGTTCCCTGAGAGAACCCAGTTCCGACGGGCTGTTCAACCCATACGACGTTTGTCAAATTGACCCAGGTGTAAGGATTTGGTACGGGTTTATACGTTCCTAATCAATTGTCAGTTGATTGTTGAATTCTACTCAAAAACGCTGGTACGTACCGTACTGCCAGATGAAAGGACCATTCTCTTGTAGAAGTCCCTCAAGTGAGGAGCATCCGGGCTGTAATTTACAAGTTAGCAAAAGTGTAAATAATGTCGACATGACAGTATTGTGTGGGTCATGAAAAGGGGATTGAATGACTTACTCCACCATTCAGCCAGATGAGAATCTCATCAGAAGCCGCTACATTCTCAGACGGGAAGAACCAAAAGTACAATTGACTTGACTCATTAGCCTTCGAAGAAATTGGCATCAAACCAGCATAACTCTCTCCAATATCGAAGTCCACATCCGGTATACCGGTCCCGTTTACAGAATATTCTGAAGCAAATTAGTAACAAGTCCCAACCTCGGGCGAAGCTACTTACTTGATGTCGAATTGGTGAGGTACTGGGAAGTATCTCGACGATCGAAAGCCGACTTTGGCAAAGGTTGTCTACTCGCGTGCGGACGACTTTTGTCTTCCAATCCAGCGTGATTCCAGCTTCTGCCAGAATGTTGAGCTGCAGATACTATGCCAGCTGTAGCTGCAAGAGCAGATACATAAGTTGAGAAATACATTATGAGCTCCCTTTTAATCGTTCAATGGCAAGACCGAATTGACGAAGACTCAAGAAGTAATACTCAAATCCTAGGTTTTCCAAGCAAAGGGATGACCGTAAGGGGATAACAATTGAGGGGGACATGACAGCTCTTTATTCTCTCATAGCAAGGGAATCGAAAAACAGCTCGACCCATGAGCTCTATGACGACTAGGTGACCAGCACCATGCACCTTCCCCCTTGAGCTAGTACAACAGCATGTTGCCGCAGCACCACAGCCAATCTTCGGGTGCGCCGTTGGAGGGGTTGAGAAAGCTAATTGCTTGACATGCTTAAGCTCTCGCCAAGGCATGCTTGTTTTTTTCAATTGGGGGACCTTGCGGGCCTGCATTTTGTTATCTGCGGAGTATCGGATGGAGGTCGTGGATCGGAGATGTTGACTTTGACGTGATCATCACTGGTCGATCGGCTGTCATGGCGATGATATCTTGGAACTTAGTTGTGTTTAAGAAAGTAGGGCTTATGTTTTCAAGCTGTGGAGTGAGGATTTGTTACTGGTGGTTCAAGTGCTGCTTATCGTCCGTTATGAAGCTCATACTCGAGTGAGTGGCTTGGTGGCGATACCTCCTGAGAAATGAGGTACTATGAGTAAGTGGCAAATCAGATCCCTTGGAAGTCAAATATATCGAAAGAAATTAACTCGAGATGAGGTCGCGATAAGCTCTTTTTCCGGCAAGGTGTCCATGAGTTGTGCCCAGGTACTGTACCGGTACAAGCAAAATGCCGAGGCCCCATACCTTGGTAATTCCATGTTGTCAATGCTGTCATCCGATGTTTGACTTTACCACGGCATCGGGTCAGTCTGGTCGTTCCTATTTCAAGTACCAAAACTCGTGTCGAAGTGTGGAAGGTGGTAATTGTTTCAACAACTTTGAACAAGTCGAGAAGCTGTGGAAGCATGATCGTCCGAATGTCTCGGCAGCGATCGTGGCTTGCGCCACTTCCGGGAGAGTTCGACGGGCCACCAGTGTTTGCAGATGGTGAAAAGCGTCAACCTTTATATAGTAGAAGAATGTCTCTTTTTCTATCAAAATAGAATACCAGTCTTATTATCAAACCTCTTCTCAATTAAAACCTCTTTAATAGCATCCCAGTCTCTACACTGATGTGTAGCATTGGCACCATTAAATCCATATTTCCCCTCACTTCCGTTAGCATTGTATTCAATATCTGCATGATCGAGAGTTGTGTCTCCGGCACAAAGTATTGCTTGCCGTACTTCAAACTTTCTGTTAGCACTCTGAAGTTCTGATTCAAGATACAGGGTCACTCACTGTAGTCAAGACAATGGTATTCATGTCCGGCGCCAGCAAATCTTGACTTATCATGCTTCTCGTACTTGATTATGACATGTCTCAAGACCGCCTGTTTGACGTTCATTATGGTGCTCTGCTTCTGTATGTTGGGTAACTTACTAGGCAATGCAGTTGATGGGTCATGGATACGGAATACAGCTCAGCTTCGTCGGTATCATTCTCAATCCTCTTACTCCTGGGCATAGCATATATTCTTGGATGCGGTACCCGCACGAAACCTGATCCAACTTGCGGTTTGTTAGTTCGCTTCTCGATGAGTCGGCGTGCAGCGAGACTCACGCGGCATCATCTCATCCCAGATTTGATCGCCTTTCTCATCAGTGGCTTCATAACCACTCGGAAATTGAAATTTGACATTATGTTTTCGAACTGTTATTCGTCAGAAACCAGATCATAAAAGTTTTCTACCGCAATCGATTCTCCCTTCATTTTTGAAGAGAAGCTCTCTCCTGGTCTCCGACACTTACTGTCGCCAATAAATGCTTGTGGATCAATCAACCCATCACCTCTCTCTTCTCCGTCATTGTCATGTCGGTGACTCCACACTTGCCCAACATTCAAACCAGTAACGAAGCTGATCAGCGCCAGAGCAAGCAGACAGAGGCAGATGCAAAAATTGGTTGGACTTGTGGAGAAAAAGCCCCTAGTTCGTTGTTTCGTTTTTGTGCCGATTTGATTCTCATCACCAGGCACAGAGTCGTAGTGGGTTCCTGTCATTTTGATTGCCTTATGATGGACGCAATCTGAGTGCTCCTAAATGCTTTGACCATTTTCAAAGGTGTTTTTTAGCTTGAAGGTATCCTTTTATTTATCCATGGCGGCTGAACGATCGACACTTTCACGATGAATGAATCACGTGGATGACCAGAATCCAGCTTGCGAGTCAAACACCTGGAGGGGAATTGCTTTCATTTTGATTTCTTAGACTTAGAAGGCTTACTCACTTCCTCTTCCTCGGCAAGCAGTGCTTGCATCTCCTGGTCGCCTAACCAAGTCTTCACACTGTCAATAACTTTGTCCAACTCGAAGCCTCCTTCCATTACATCATCCAAGTTATGAACACTCAGGCCACTTCGATGATCAGTGACTCTTTGCTGACCATAATTATACGTCCGGACTTTATTCTCCCGTCCCATCTTCGCAATTCCGAGGACTCCGCGACGAAGTTTGATCACCTCTTCTTCTCGGGCATCTCGCCTCGCCTGTGCAAGCTTCGATCTCAGGAGTTGCCATGCTTTGGCTCGATTCTGATGCTGCGATCGTGAATCTTGCATATTGACAACCGTATTCGTTGGAATATGCGTCAAACGAATGGCCGAATCAGTGGTGTTGACATGTTGACCCCCAGCTCCCCTGGAGCGCATCACATCAGTCCTAACATCCGCGGGACTGACATAGTAGTCGCTGTTCGGATCGTTGAGGTCTGCCTGTCCAATATCCTGTCCGTCGCTCTCATTCACTGGCAAGCTAGGCAAGACCAGAACACTCACAGCACTTGTATGTGTTCGTCCTTTACTCTCGGTTGCTGGCACACGCTGCACTCGATGTACTCCTGCTTCACTCCTTAATTCTCCATATGCACCACTGGCCTCAACTTCCAGAATGGCTTCAGCCAATGGAGGTTCTCCCGTATCACCACTGTCGCCATCCGCCACATCATATTTCATCATCGACACACGGTACCCTCGCCGGGTACAGAATGCCCTGTACATCCTTAGCAGATCACTCGCAAACAATGCCGCCTCTCCGCCTCCAGCGCCTGGTCTGATCTCCATCAGACAGGGCATGTCTTCGAAAGGATGTTTCGGAGTAAGAGAAGTGGCCAAGTTTTGGGACAACGTCTCTATTTGCGTTCGCGTGGAAACCAGATCGTCCGCGGCGAGCTCTCGAAGCTCCTCGTCTGAAGTAGGATCTGTTATAAGAGCTTGTAGCTCCAACAGCGCGGATTGGTTCTCTTCCCATTCTTTCAACGCAGTCGTGACCCTTTTCAGTTCGCCAATTCGCTTCGAGGTCTTCGCATCGAATGTCTCGGCCGTTTCCTCGACGAGTCGATCATGCTCGACTGCCATGTTGCGCGCTCGGGCGAGCAGTGCTGGTGAAAAGGACTCATGGTTGACTATTTGTGTTAGTGACAGTCCGTTGATTCTACTTAATGCAGCTTACCTGTGCTTGCGAAGCGAATCAATCGCGGTCTACCTGGTCTCAAATATGTGTTTATACATCGTCTGCAGATCCAGGGAGCTCCAGACATCCTCTATTCGTACTTTGTCAAACTGCTTCGACATCAGGAGTTTTTTGGCGTAGGCACACGCGATGGCCCTGTCAGTCTTACTCACCGCTCTCTGTGGGAGGCTAGAGCAATACGATTCTGCCCCCTCCGCCGCTTCTTGCCGCGGCCAATCTAGTCGTTTTTGGCTCGGTCCGGACGGATCGTGTCTCTATTTTATTGCTGAATGCTATCTATCAATGTGGATTTTAATAGATTCAAATAAAGGTGTGACTCTAGTTTAAAATGGCTGAAATTTAGTTAATGTACTCATAACCCCACGTCGATCTTCGTGACAAACGGATAACCCCTCCAATTGCCCAGTCCGTCCATACAACCCTCCAAAGTTTTTATATTTCCTTTGTGTGTGCTACACAACACTTCAATTCTTATCCTGCTGTCCTTATCTTGAGTAGTGTGAAAATACCAGTGGCCTTCAAGTGCTAAATCCCCATTTTGTTCTGTCTAATGCTCAGTCGTCACTAACCACTGTGTCTAGTAGTTCCCATATTCATTTTGCTATCATCATGCCCTTGAACTTGAAGTCTGTGTTCCCGGCAGAGGACCCGGAATTCCAGTCCTTTCCCAGTAGGAGAAGTGTCGTACACAGTACGCAGGGAATGATTGCTTGCACACAACCTTTAGCAGCAAGATGTGGACTAAAAGTACTAGATGCTGGAGGAAATGCTGCTGTAAGTTTCTTGTATCCTAAATTCGCCATTCACAGACTGACGAGAGTATAGGATGCAGCAGTTGCTGTTGGTATGTCATCCTCATCACGGGATGTCCATTGCTCACACGTGAACAGCTGCTGGGTTGAATCTCACAGAACCTACCTCCACTGGGATTGGTGGTGATATGTTCTGCTTGTTTTATAATGCTAAAACAAAAAAAATTGAAGCCATGAATGGTTCTGGACGATCTGGTATGAAATGCACTTTAGAGAATATCAGAAAGGATCTTGGTTTGAAGGATGGCGATGAAGGAAATCTCTCTCTTCGAAGCGTTCATGCTGTTACTGTGCCTGGTGCAGCAGCAGGATGGGTAGACACGGTGGAAAGGTTTGGAAGTGGAAATGTGACCATGGACCAGATCCTAGGACCAGTCATCGAATTAGCAGAAAGAGGTTTCCCAGTGTCTGAATTGTCCTCGACAATGGTAAGTTGTGTCTGAAGACTAAGGGAGAATTGCCGTCTAAAACACTTTTAGTGGAGAGTTGGTGCAAAGGAACTCAAAGAAGCGTCGCCGAATTTCTCGGAACTCCTTAAAGAAGATAGTAGTGCGCCAAGTGGGTATAGAGGCCCGAGGCCTGGTGAAATTATAAAGAACGAGGCACTTGCGAAAACATTCCAGACCCTTGCTAGAGAGGGCAAGAAGGGCTTCTATACCGGCAGAATCGCAGAAGCTATCATCAAGGTCACCAAGGATCGAGGAGGATTCCTCGAATTAGATGACTTGCAGAAACATTTAGAGGCAGGTAGTGAGCCTGTTGAACCAATTTCCTACGTTTTCAAGGGCCAAGGTTATAGCGGAACGAAGGCAAAGTTCGTTGATGGGGCATCCGGGCAGGGGAATAACGAAGATGATCATGGGGTAGAGATATGGGAGCATCCTCCAAACGGACAGGGGATTGTGGCATTAATGGCTCTTGGGATAATAGAGGCACTCGAAGAAAGCGGAAAGATACCAATGTTCCAACCAGAAGAGCACAACTCCGCTGGTTATCTTCACGCCATAATCGAAGCTCTTCGAATAGCATTCGCAGATGCAAGCTGGTGGATAGCAGATCCCGCTCACTCGAAAGTCCCCTCAGCAGAATTAATCTCCAAGGCATATCTCGCAGAGAGAGCCAAGCTCTTCGATCCAAGCAAAGCCTCGGACAAGATCTATGATCGTGGCAGTCCAGCACACAATCATAGTGACACTGTTTACTTTGCAGTGACAGACAAAGAAGGAAATGCAATTTCCTTCATCAACTCCAACTTCCATGGTTTTGGCTCTGGCATCATCCCGAAGGATTGTGGCTTCGTCCTACAAAATCGTGGAGGCAATTTTCAACTGATCCCTGGCCATCCAAACGCTATCGCCCCAGGGAAAAGACCGTACCACACCATTATCCCCGCCATGATCACCAACAAGCATGACGACAGCTTGCACTCAGTCTACGGCGTCATGGGTGGCTTCATGCAACCCCAAGGACACGTGCAAGTCCTTCTCAACATGCTCGCCTTCAAATACAACCCACAAGCAGCTCTTGATGCTCCACGGTTCTGTATTGGTGCTGAACACATGCCGGGTGATGGCAATGAGAGAAAGGTGTTCCTCGAGGAAGGTATCAGCCAGGAAACCTGTGATAAGTTGATCAAGATGGGACATAAAGCGGAGATTGTGACGGGATATGGGAGGGGAGTGTTTGGAAGAGGACAGTTGATTAGGAGTCATGTTGAGGATGGGATGATGGTTTATTCGGCAGGGAGTGATCCTAGAGGTGATGGGGCTGCGTATCCTGGATGAGAGGTTACGAGGATGATGAAAATGCTGAAATATAATATCTTAGGTCAAACATCTGCTCACACTACTTCTTAATTTCCTAGAAATTATAGGATAATCGGTTAGAATGTCTCTACATTTATGGGGAAATAAGCTTGAAATAAGCTTAAATTTCCTAGATAGGATGGTAGAATAATTTATATTCTCTTCTCTTAAATAAGATACTACTTTAGATTTGATAAATTGGGGCACAAGTGTATATAGAGGTTTGAAGCATGCTCTTAATAGTTGCATAGCAGCTAGAGATTCTGCCTATCCCGTACTCGGATTTGCAGGCTGGCACGAAGCAAAGCTGAACCATCTTTCCAAGAACCGTCAATGAAGTAAAACCAATCTCTTCATCGATAATATAATTTTGGACGACGGCGCGATTGCTCTCGTGTCCAATATTCACCCACCTATGGTCTCCAGCGCTCCCACACCAATCTTCAGAGCTACCCTGAAAAATAAGGATTCTCCCGCCTCCTCTGATATTCACTCCCTCTAAACAAACCTCTGACAAGAGTATCTACCTATTTACTCACCTATAAAATAAGTATCACATCACATGGAGGATATTAAGCATTTAATTAAAGTTTTTTAATTGCCTCATTCTCATCGCAATTATTTATCTAGATTACACCGCAGCGTGCTATGTACAAGAGGCCAAATGCCGCCCTGTTGTTTTTAGTGGTGTTACATGCTTAGCAAAGAAAATTGATCTTCCACTCCATGCAACCTGTATGCTTTGTCACGCCGGGAAATGCTGCCCAGAAGGGTGTCTGTAAAATACATTGTGTTGGAAAGAAAGGAAGTGGAATGTGCATGCGTATGTGTATGCGGAGTTTGGAATGAATGTCGGGTTTTCGACATTCGGGTATCTGTTCGTTCCAAAGTATTGATTAAGGAGATGAAATGGAAGAAAGCTTGCATGTTACCGGTGGACTCAGTCATGAAGATAGGTGCATTTAGCACCCTTCGCGCATTTCCCTTCCAGGTAGAATCTGCATGGCTTCTTCTTGCCCTTATACTCGCCGTTCTCGTCGAAAGGTGAATCGTTCTTGTTAGAGCCGTTCCATTCTTTCATTTCATAACCGCGTGATTTCGTTTTGTGATTAGAACGCTCCTTCTTAGAGGGGTTGTCTTCCCAGGTAGGCGCACTAGGTTCCCATCTTGACTGTTGTGTTTGAGGAGCATAAGCCTGCGCTTGGCCTTGAGCCTGAAGTTGAGCTTGTATCTGAGCTTGGCTGGCTTGTGCTTGAGCTGCTGCCCAGGCCGCATAATCATATTGCGATGCTGGGGCACCATTTCCACCGTTGTTGTACCCGGCTAAAAGACTTTGAACCTGCTGCGTGATATCGGGCGATGTAGCTGCTGAGACATTGGTGGGAGGCTGTGGTGGTTGATAGGCTTGATGCATTGGAGCTTGGTTCTGCATTTGCGGCATTGGTGCTTGCGGTTGTTGTAGATAAGCTGGCTCACTTTGTGCTGGTTGTGGGGGAGGTGCCTCTGGTCTTGGCCTGAAAGCATTGTCTCTGTTGTAACCATCCCACCATTCTGTTCTTTGACTTTGGTTCGTCATCCAGTCTGGGGGTTCCGTGGGAGGATAAGGCTTGTCCTTAAGGGACTCAACGATCCGAACCAGCTTTTGATACGCGACCATATCCATGACAGGTGGTTGCGGTTGAGCTTGTAGATGTTGTGCAGACAGTTTATTTTGGGCATGTGAGTTCAGCGCATCCGCAATCTCATGTGCGCGTCTGCCTTGCGATCTCTGCTGCTCGAAACGGCGGACGAATACTTGAGAGGCATAATCAGGACCATGCTGTGCGATCTCATGGATTCTTTGCGCATGCCATGATTCGACTGGTTCTTTTAACGATGGTACTTCTCGGGGTTCTGCAGAACCATCGACCTGTTCAATGGCTGCAGGAGGAGGTTCTTTCGGTGAGGGAGGCATTTCGTTGATATCTGTGTAGATAGCCATGATCTCAACAGCCTCCCGTCGTTCTTGCACCTGCTGTTCTGGTGTTATAAATGCCTGGTCCCCCCCACGAGTAGTGTATTTGGCCCCAAAACGGGTACTTTTCGGTATGTCCGAGAAGTCGATTTCAATGAGCTCGCAATAGGTTCGTTCCTCGATCTCACCCATTTGAGTTTCTTCATCCTCGTCTGTCGTCTCTGTCACTCCATGCTTGAGTGCCGAGCCTTCTTGACCAGTATGCACGTCTCTTAGCTCTGGATTGCCACGACCTTCGTCTTCGGCCTGTTCGTGTGTGAAGAGTCGAACCTCCTCAAGCTCAGGGCCGTCTTTAAATTTGACTCTGAGGTGCCGTCTGCTCTCCTTTCTCTCGCGGCGTGCCTTTTCCTCAGGGCTCTCCGCAGGTCGAGCTGGAGCCTCGGGGGCCTTGGGAGGCTCGGGTGGTTTGGCAATACTCGCAAGAAGCGCACCAAGTTTTGATGCAGCCTGTGGTGGAGATACATCTCTTTTCTTCACAGCTGGCTTGGCAATTGGTTTGGACACAATTCCGAGTAAGTTCGTTCGCTTGGCAATGGGCTTGCTGGCTGGAGTGCCTGAAGCATCGGATGCGAACTTCTTGCTCGGCTTTCCATTTGTGCCATCACCTTCATGCGGTCGTTTAGCTGGATTAATAGAAGTGGTTTTATTCGCGTCTGTCATTCGTAGCTTGGCCTGTATGACCTTTTCGACGGTTTTCTTCTGTTCTTCCACTTTCGCAGCGTCTTTGACTACCTTGCCCGATTTCTCTTTCGCATTTGTCGTGTTCGCAAGAATAGTCGCGATATCCTTATTAATATCTGGGTCCGCTCGCTTGACCCAACGCTTCTGCAGACCCTCAAATTTGAGCTTCTTCAAGAGATCATCGGTCATTGTTTGGAATTTGGCAAGAAGATTAAATACGGCCCTCGGAAGAGGTCCAAGTAGATCATCTGCCCTATAGCAATCGATCAATGTGGTTGTTAATGCGTTCACAAGTCTCTGGTGTCCGCCTAAATTCTCTACGATACCTCCGTAGCCCTTAGTGTTAGCGGCATCGATAGCCTGAAATAAAGCATTATTAAGAACATTACGTGCAGCAACCAAGCTTGTGTCAGAAGGATTAGCTGCAATCTCGTCTTTTTTCGCCTTAATTTTGGTCCGCAGTCCAATCACATAGTTGCCATACTCCTCAATGGCCGTTTTAACAACATCAGCACTCGGACTAGAGTTTGGATCTTTCCAGATGAGGCCGATAACATCCCATCGGGTGGCTTCAGGAAACGTACTGGGCCGCACAAGTCCACGAATCTGCCAGTATATTAGCGTCCATCGCAGAATTTTGGCGCTCTAAAGATCGAGACGTGTAAATCTCCAAGGAGCGAGGAACCCGATCTAATGAGAATGATTGCAATCGCGAATCTCTGATGAAACTTACCTCGCTGATGTCAATTAAAGGCATATCGTCCTCATACTCCGACTCTTCTTCCGAACTAGACTCCTCCTCTGAAGAACTTGATTCAGTAGCTGTGGATGGCGCCTGCGTCGCACTTATAGTTCCATCTTCGCGAAGAGTATTAACTTTTTCGATGAGTGGCTTGGATAACTGGCTGGTACCCTTCCATTTACTCAAAATCTTGGGTTGCTTCGACGGCCGTTCTTTCTTGGACACGCGCGCTGTTGCCGTTGGATCTAAGCGACGCGGTTAGCAAAATTCAACACGAGCACTCAAATTGTACTTACGCGAGCCACTCAATCCCGGAACCAATTCTTTACCACTCTTCGACTTACGTGGATGGTATTTAGGGAGCGTATCTAGCTCGATGACGAATGTTAGCAAATCGATTACTGCTGCAAAAGATCGAGAACCTGGTGTAGGTGATCTATCAAAGAAAGGAGATACCGACTTTTGAGGGACAGGCTGACTTGTATTGGGGTAGGCTCAAACGCGATGAAAGGAGCAAAATCGGGTTGTTGATTTGGTGCTTTTTTCTTCGCATCAAGCAGATCTTGACGTGTGATCCGAAGACTGTTCACAGGTTGGACTTGGTCGTGTAGTTCTGGTGGGGCACGATATGGATTTGGCAGGTTCGCATGGCTTGATGGGGATGCAGAGTTGAGCTGTCTCCCCACTTGGCTGAGATGAGCATTGAAACTGTTCAAATTGCTATCAGCGTTGATGCCAGACGTCACTTCATTGTTTCGCCTTTCTGCAGGTAGAGCTGAATAGTGGAGGGGATTGCCGATGTTACGTTGGTTGGTTCCGTTGTCGAGGTTATTGAAGTATATAGCAGATGCATCTCCAGGGCGCTGTTGATTGAAAGTGTTACCAGCTGGAATGGAGGTTTGTTGATATGCAACAGGTTGGCCACGACTCATAGGCTGGTTAGAAGCTCCCATACCGTACTGCAGATATTGTGGTTGTACAGTTGAGGTTGTTGGCATAGAAAATGTAGCTTCCTGCCCTGGATGATATGAAGATGACGTTTGCAAGGCAGGATCGATGGGCCCCGAGGAGGTGGTCCCAAACACATCTGCAGATCTGCCATGCTGCTGAAATTGAGAACCATATGGCGAGTTGCCGTAGGACAGAGTCTGGTAGCTGGGATGCTGCTGCTGCTGCTGTTGTGGCTGTTGCTGTGGCTGCTGATGGGATATATCGAAATGCCCATAAGAGGGTTGCTGTTGAGGTTGTTGGGTGGTGTATCGGGCATAAAGATCCTGAGGTTGGGCTTGTTGCTGGGAGTATATAAACTGGTCGCCGGCACCAGGCCAAACCCCATTATTCATCAGATCATCGAAGCTATGATCCCCTTGGATATAACTCCCATTGTTGCCGTCCATTGTGGTTGGAACCCGGAAGGCAAGCAAATAGTATTAATCACGTGATATGCTATTAGGGAACAATCGAGTGAGGATTAGGTTGGCGAGGGGTCGCTTATTCGAGGGGTGATGAATGGGTGCGGCTGAAGTAAAAGATAGTGGAGATTTATTGCGAAAAGTGGTTCTGTTTGCCGTGATTGGATTGCTAAACGAGAAATATGTATCAGCCTTCAAGGAACTTTCAATGCCTGGACCCTCGAGCTCTCTCCAGCTGCAACCCCAACTCGGCGTCAAGGAACAGCAACAGCACCAAGAACAAGGGAAATATGTCGGAATTTCCCAATTGCGCACGAAAGAAAAAGAGGCCACACGACTCCAGTTACACCTTTGTCGTTCTTTGCCTTGCTGGTCAGCGAATACACTGATAGATGCAGATGCAAGTGTCGATCTCCAAAAATGCAGTGCAGACACTGAACCTCGCACAACAACCTGGATGCCCCGAATTCCGAATGCCGCAAAGGCTGCAGCAATGCCTCCCCACCGGAGTCGGAGTGCCAGTGCCAGCCAAAGGAGATTCACCACAGTACAGGCGCCAAAACCGGGTAAGGTAAAGGGTAGAGGTGTAAAAGTACAAGCAAAGGCACCTGGATACTTGTTTGGAGGTACTTTGTACCCGTACTGGCCCAGATGCCCGCTCGCGACACAACCACAGACAATGCGCTCGCCACTGATCAGATCAGCTTCGCACGAGCAGTACAGACAGCTTTATCGCGCGTCTGCACAGTGCTGCTGTAGAGTGAATTTCCCTTTCGCGCGCTGTAGAGAAGCGCAGGCTTATGTCTAGGCAAAGTGGGAATGTTCTAGGCGCATAACCCAGCACTTTTTGATATTCTGAAGGCGAATGCTGATGGTGGTGATGTTCCCCTTTCACCTTTAGGGTGGGCGGGCGAAGCAATAATGAAGTGTTAAGGTGTCACCGTACCCTTTTTAAAGGCAAGCTCTCCACGAGCCTCCACAATCCCTTAGAGTCCGATCACTTTGTTCAGTTCATTTGTACGATTATTGATATCTGTTAAGAGTCGGGGCCATGACAGCCAGAGAAGGGGAATCTTGAAGTTGGGTAGGAAGATGGATGATGTGTCGTTGAAAGAAGAAGAAAGGAAGACTCTGGTCGGCGGGAAAACAGCCAGCGAAGGGTGGAGACCGTTTGGCACTAAGCCACTTTCGGCTCCAGCGCCTCTCACGAACTCGTGCGCTGTTGACTGGCGGGAACAAAGGTGAACATTGTGAATCTGATATTGGCACTCACAACTTGCCACAAATCTGTCCAGAACGACTTTGCACTTTCGCATAACATAAAGAGACGTCCAATTACTCTCCCAATTATATGTCACCATAAATCCATCTGGCTGATTTGCAGCCTGCACCGCCGTCACCATGGCTTCGAGCCACACTTCCCTTCGGGATCGCCAAATAAGTAAGAGCTCTACAGCTTTCGACACCTTAGCAAGCTAACACTCCTGGGCAGGATCAATTGAGCGTATGCTGAATCTGAATCACGAATCGGAAGAAACCGAGTCAGACCACGAACACAATACAAACGGAATCGCAGTGCCTTCTGCCCCGCTACTCAATTCTGATGGAGATCCAATCTGGAAAGTTTTGGTCTTTGATGATCTGGGAAGAGATGTTATAAGCAGTGTACTACGGGTCAACGATCTGCGCACATGGGGGGTGACTATGCACATGTGAGTTTGCATGGCAGAAAGTTGGTATCCTAATTGTCGCAAGACATGCTGATCGAGTTAGGCACATAGCATCTGCTCGCCATGCTATACCTGATGTTCCAGTCCTATACCTCGTCGAGCCTACCCCTTCGAACCTACAGTCAATCACAACTGATCTTTCTCGGGGCCTCTACTCACCAGCTTACATTAATTTCCTCTCCTCAATACCTAGACCACTCTTAGAAGAATTCGCCAGGCAAACAGCAGAGGCGGGAACTTCAGAAAGCATATCGCAATTCTACGACCAATATCTAAACTTCATTGTTGGAGAGCCTGACTTGTTTAGTCTGGGCTTAAGGAATGAAAATGCATATTCGGTGTTGAATAGCGGGAAAACCACAGATGAACAATTGGACTCCTTAGTGGATCGTATCGTGAGCGGACTGTTCAGTGTAATGGCTACAATGGGTAATTGCATTAAAACATTTCCTCTGGTGCAAGAGCTAATTTAAGCAGCTGTCATGCCCATAATACGTTGCCCGAAAGGTGGTGCGGCAGAGATGATTGCTGCGAAACTCGATCGAAAATTGCGAGATCACATTTTGAATTCGAAGGACAACCTATTTTCGGCACCTACAAGTCGATCGTCAAGCACACCCTCATCGCGGCCCGTACTTATACTCCTCGATCGAAACGTGGACTTAATACCGATGCTATCACATTCTTGGACATACCAGTCGCTTGTTCATGATGTCCTGAATATGAAGCTCAATCGCATCACTGTAGAGAATCCTGTCGACGAAGAGAACCCAGCAAAGGGCAAGTCGAAAAAGGCGTACGATCTCACATCAAATGATTTCTTTTGGACCAAGAATGCCAGTGTACCTTTCCCTCAAGTTGCGGAAGACATTGATGCAGAGTTGTCTCGATACAAGGAGGATGCGAATGAAATAACAAAGAAGACTGGAGCTTCGTCAATAGAGGATCTCCAGAACGACACCAGTGCTTCTGCACAACATTTGAAAGCAGCTATCACCCTTCTTCCAGAGTTGCGAGAACGAAAAGCGGTTCTTGACATGCACATGAACATCCTAGCTGGGTTATTGACAGGCATCAAGAATCGTCAACTAGACAGCTACTTCCAGATGGAGGAAAACATTATGAAGCAAACCAAGGCGCAGATTCTTGAAGTCGTTAACGATGTGACCAAAGGAAAAGAACCGATGGACAAACTAAGACTATACATCATTTGGTATTTGAGTACTGAGCAATTGCCATCAAGAACGGAACTGGAATCTCTTGAACAAAGCTTAAAGGAGGCCGGAGTTGACACTAGCTGTCTCGCATACATCAAGCAGTCAGTACCTTTCCCTTCCGAGCACTTATCATGCCTACTAACCGATATTAGGGTCCGCCAACTCACGAAATCCACCATGATGGCGACCTCGGCAGCGCAAACCACCCAACAACCCTCCGCCTCTAATCAACTCTTCTCCCAATTCAGCGGCATCTCTTCCCGCCTCACCTCCTCCCTCAAAGAATCTGGGGTTGGGGCCAACTTCGATAACCTAATCTCAGGGGTCAAGAACTTCCTACCCGCGAATCGTGATCTCACAGTCACAAAAATTACTGAATCTATCATGGATCCCGCAGGCGCGAGTAGCAGCGCTATCGCCAAGACAGAAGATTACCTATACTTCGACCCACGGAGTGCCAATGCACGGGGCACTATGCCACCTCCAAGTGTAGCGAGGAAAGGTGACCAGATGCCTGGTGGAATGGGCAACCATGGCCCTGGAACCGGCGCAACTTTCGGTCAGAGAAGACAAGGTTTCAGTGAAGCTATTGTCTTCACCGTTGGCGGTGGCAGTATGGACGAGTATGGCAATCTACAAGAATGGGCGAAGCGGACGGGAGCGGGAGGCAGCGGAGCTGAGAAGGGGGCAGGAAAGAGGAGGGTCGTTTATGGAAGTACAGAACTTATTAATGCTGAAGACTTTTTGAGGTCGGAGCTGGGGAAATTGGGAGAGGAGCTCGCGTAGAAGGGGAGCCTTAGATAGAGAAAGGGTAGTGAATGGAAAATGAAATAGAGGGTTGATCATGTGTGATCGATACTAAAGCACCCTGAAACCATGCAATGCGGTCTGGTGAAGCAATCTGAAATAAAGTTCTACCAGGTCTGTACACTCAGCCGATTCAACTAGAGAATCTTCACCCCACACCGAAAACCATTACCCATTCTCAGCTTCCCCTTTGTGGCTGTGTAAAAACTCTCCCTATTCATTCTCTTCATTTTGCCCACTTCTCCCGTATCCTCTCTGCAGCTTCTCAAAAGTTCAAGAAAGCATATGCATACGCGTACACATGGCAAGGCAGAAAGAGTATCAGGCTGTGCAAAGAATTGCATGCACAACATGAAGTGGATTACTTCCCCGCCGCTAGTGAAGGACATTGCTGCTTTATCATATTTTCACCCTGCTGAATAAGTGTTTGCGGGTGTACAGAAGAAATTTCTGTGAGTCCACAGCAACCTTGGATGTTAGTCTTGGCAGGATGCGTGTTACACGACCAGTTAGTTGAATAAGAAGATCACATGCAAAGTAACATATCAATGTTAAGTTAAGGATTTAGTGTACAGTGATGATTCCATTCATGTAATAGAACTGGGGTATATTGTTCATCTTGCTCTGCCACCATAGTCCTTTATCCCCTGCTGCTGCTTCAAGCAAGCAAGCGCCGTTATCACCCCTCGACTAAATACAAAAGACCTCGCCGCAACCACCGACGAGGAGATGTCCTATCCTACCACGGGTGTTGAGAGCGTATCTGATACGCTCTGAAACATTCAGACCTAAAAGCAGGAGAACGAAGCTTCTCCTCGAAATCCAACACCAAAACCATGAAAAAAGATGACCTTCCCAATATTGGGCGATTATGGAGTAAACGTACAAAACAATGAAAGAAACAACACTATCATGGAAATTAGAAGCTGCAAACGCCCATGTACCTATCGTATGTACAGTGCGATCCCTCGAAAGTGGCGAAAATATACAGATCTGCGAAAATGTCGGATGAGTGTTCTTCAGACACCTCGGAACATCCGCACGACCAGGAACCACATCGCCCCAACGAACTTGAATAACGAGAGAGCTGCCACGGACCATAGCACAACGGCTAGGTAGATGCCGCTCGTCTTTGTATCTGCGTCCTCTTGTGCAGTTGTCTCTGTAGAGCCAAGTCGAGAGAGGCCACCGGTGTTTAGAACCACGGCTGCCAGACTGAAATTACAGATAAGCCAGAAGATAACAACGCGAGAACGGAAACCCTTGTAGTAATCTTCTTGGACCTCCGAGGCACTTCTCTCTCTGACTTCTGGTGGAGCTTTGATGGCAATCTTGGCCATCTCCGCTTCGTACTGGGCATTTAGATCACCATCGTCGGTAGGAATGTTGACGTCAACCTTTCCACCTGGTTTGAGTGTCGCAGAGGGAAGCTTTTCGGCTTTGTCGTCTCCTTTCGTACCCCACGTGATATCGTGAGTGTTACAGAATGCATAGACGTTGAGAATGTTGATGTAGGTTGGAGTCAATAGGAGATATTGGATGAAAGAGGTAAACATGTGCCATGGATCGAAGAACAGGAACGATACTACGAACCATAGTAGATATGTCGACGCGAGAGAGATGATAAGGGTGTAGAATGTTTTGTTTTTGAAGATGTCACTGACGACAAATTGGCCATCTGCTGTCTCCTTTTGGATAGATTTGACTGTAATGAAGATCGAAGCAAACATCAAATACCTAAACACATTAGCCCTATAAAGTAAACAAATCGGATCATTGACTTACATCATGATGATTGCCCAGAAATACACCATGGCCATGTATGCTCTGTTAGATCCCTGAGGTCGATTTCCCAGAGCCAGTACAAAACAGGTAAGTAGTGTAAAAAGGTACAGCCATTCAAATACGACTCCAAGAACAACCCCGACTGTGTCCAGAGAGTCTTTGGCACCAAGTGAGGTCGTCAAGATGTGGAAAACCAAGAAGAAATTGCCCAATTGAAACCATGCGAAGATCATGTTGATAGTCTGAAACAAGAATTCCAGCAAGAACATTAGCTTCCGCATAAAGCTGTGGTCGCTGCGGAAAATTTGGTAGAAGTGAGCCAAGGCATAGACAGCAGCGAAGAAACTACCGTTCAACCATCTTCGACGTTGCAAGATCAATTCTGCCATTTGGTCGGGAACATCTGTTTCACCGGTGGCTGACTTGACATATTGAAGAATCCAGTGGCAATTGCGCTTTGCCACTAATTCGAAACAAAGGATACGATCTTCGGCCAAATACATGTTAGCAGTGAAAATACCCGCGTTCGCGCCGTGCATCTTCTCTCCTGCAAAGTACTTCTCCAAAGGACCGTTTCCAGCTTTATCGTTCTGGAGGGCTACATAGCGATATGCCGAGAAGGCACCAGGCAAGACGGAGATGAACCCAAATGCAGATTCTAAAGGCTTGTCGAGGATGTTACTCATTTTGTACTCGAAATTTTGGGTCGCAACCAAAGGATTGATGAGATACCTTCCTCCAGGTCCCAACATGGCTTTGATCTCACCACAAGCTCCAGCACACATAGGTTCCAAGTCGAAGGCTTTCCATAATTGATAAATAGAATCCTTTCCAGGTTTGGTTCCTGCGTCAATGAGTACGCAGATATTTGGATCTAACACCCGTCCGAACGCTTGAAAGAACCATCTGTGTGAGTTGATCTTTTTCTGGTTCTTCTCCTTTAAGCAAAAGAGCATCTGAACTGGTTGTTGTTTGGGCCGCAGCTCAACCACATCTTTCTTGACGGATATCGAAACTTGGGTTGTGTATTCGTAGAGATGGGCTGTGACATCTTTGCCGTTGACCTGCTGCTTTGCAATACCATCTTGATAGACACCCATTCCAGCCAAGACAGCTCTTGTTCTTGGGTTGATCTTAGCACGACCGTCGCTTACAACACAGACGACGATCTTCTTCCAGGCATCCTTCCCCCCCCAAGTTTTGCTATCCTTGCGGGAGCACATATATTCGATATTCTTGAAGACTCCGCTCATTGTCCGCGCAAACAATACATCGTCCTCATTATACATGGTCACTACAATAAAAAGCTCAGTGTGTCGTGGTTTGGCGAAAAGCCGCTGCCGCAAGGTGAATCGCTCCTCGAAAAACTCGCTCGGGTCGCAGGTAGCTGCCGAGTATCGCATATGCGTAAACTCGTCTCGTTCGGGTGGTGGAGCATGATGGACTTGATTGAGGAGTTTTGGCGGAATCGGACAATCAAGGACAAGATTGCCATTGAATAATTGAACCTCCTTCACAGTCTTCGTTCTCCGTAGGCCAGGTCCCGGTAATGGCGCTGGAGTTGGCGCACCCACAGTGCTTCCATCAAAGGCAGCCGTTCCATCATAATCCTTATATTCGTGTTCCATCGAATGTGGGTCTGGTCCATAATTTGTATCTGACTGAAGAATAGGTCGATGGTCATCATCCTGATCGTAATATCCTGGCTCATTCTGCCCCGCGTATGGCCCAAGAGGATGCTCCTCATGCGGAGATGGTTGATACGGTGTTTGGTAATACGCATCGTGATGTTGCTGGGGATTTATTGCGTAGTCCTGTCGATAGTTACGGTTAGGATCGAGAGGATTGTGTTGTTCGAACTCTTCATTGTGCCCATAAGAATTGTTGATATTCTCCACCGAATACTGTCCGCCAAATACTGTCAGTCTACGTGCCATGAGCATGATCGTGTTCCTCTTACCGTGGGTTGTGCCTGCAACCGGTCACTAGGTGTATGTCTTCCGGGTCCCATAGGAATCTCTAAATTGTGCCCACCTGGAGCAGGAGAACCAGCAGGTCTACCATAAGGCGTAGGATCTTCTAATTGATAGCCATGCATTCGTGGGTCGCCAGGCGACGGCGTTCGACCTGGTCGGTTCTGCATATTAAAATATTCGTCTTGACGGCCTTGGCCGGGATGGTCTGGCGTTGACGAGATGTTAGAATGAGGCCGTAGACGTTTGACAAGATGTCAATGCTGAGCAAGAGCAAACGCAAAAGTAGAACTGTGAAATTCTGATCCTGTATTTGTAGGAGGCGATAAAATATATCCGCAACCTTTCTCAGTAGCTCTTTGCGCTGTGTCTCTCAAGTCCCCTTGGGTGTGATTGGGGAAAGAAAGATCAAATGGAATGGCATTTAGAGTAAAACATTCACGTATGTGGGTTTGACAATGAATTACAGTATGGAGTATGCATTTACGAAATTGAGGGGCTTACCTAGACGATTATATGACATGGTTTGAGGATTCCCAAAGGGGCGTGGGGTCGTATGGGTGACTTAGATGGAGCAGCTGCTTCCTGATCCCTCGTGGAGCGCCAGAGCAGCAGGAATGCGCTCGCCGCAGTCAAGGTGATTCGTGTATAGGAAGCGCGGGCCTCTTTGCGTCTCGTCTCGATGCTGCTTTCGGGACGGAAGATGGGATTACTTTGAGGTTGAAGTTTGAGTTCGGGTATTGCGAGGAGAGCTGCGCCGAATGAGAGAGCGCAGGTGCGAAAGGAGCAAAATTTGGAAAGTTCGTGATGGTCGTCGACAAGGCAGCGTCGTGTTTCAAGAAATGGTCAACAGGGGCCGTTCCCACAGCAGCGATTTGACTGCCAGATTGCCAAGACCAGACTACGTTTCACTCCAGAAGATCACACTAACGACAAGCGGGTTATTGATGGTGCAGATGACGTGTGGCAGCCGCGCGAGGATGGGATGCCAATAATAATTTTGTATAGAATTCGAGGAGACCGATTTTGTTGTCAGGGTGAAGAATTCAAATAATATGTACTTAGGAGATAGAAACAATTTTTCATTGAAAAATAAGAAAAGCCGTTGAGAAACCTGCTGCAACCCCTCCAAGACAAAGAAAACCCGGTGATCATGAAGCCATACGATACGCCACACGCGTTGACAAGCCTCCAAGCTTGCTTGCTTGCCTTCCGTTCCGAACGGCAATCCTCGACTCATGCTCAAAATAGAAACATCGTCAACTGCAAGAAAGCATGAAATAAGCACGGCCAACGCCTTCACCGCCATCATGGATCTGAATAACGAATCATCTCTTCGTATGGTGTTGTGCTCCCGCCACTAGCCACCGTGTAATCGACGTAGGCCATGAGGCTGTGTTGAGGAAGCTTGGTGACCTACTCAAGGGTTTATTTTTCAAGTCGCCTCTCGACGACCATGAGCACTTCATACAATACGAAATTCTTACATCATCATATTCGAACCACTAGTTATTGCGACTTTCTGTAAGGCATCCGGGTCGACAATTTTCGATTTATCTCCACGATTCAGAACTTTGGAAGGATTTACCCCGGAAAATCTAAGACATCTGGTGGTGCTCCCATGCCATCTGAGACTTCGTCTCCTCCGAGACATCGGCTATCAGGTTGAATAGCCTCTACTACGATTCCGCTGTCATAAAACAGACCTTTTTAAAGCATTGCCAAGCTCCCTTATCTTTGCAGTCAGGTACTGTATGTAGACCTCCTCAAAGCTACACATCTGGAAAAGTTGCTTCTAAGAAGTTTTTCGAGAATCGCGTACATTGCTCATATGCGATTTCAAATCCATCACGAGCCCCATAATAGGGATCATCGACTTCTTCAGCTCTCTTCTTTCCTGCAAACTCTCCAAAAAGCATGACTTTTGCGTTCCCTCCAGATCGTTGGTGAAGTCTCTGTAGGTTGTGGAGGTTGTCTCGATCCTGTGAATATTTAGTGTTAGGTCTCAAATGGTGGAACATTAACGAATCAATCAACAAGATGCTTCGATACTGGGGCAGCCCCCTTTGGCAAGAATTAAAGGATCTCACTTCTCAAAATTTGGCCACTTACCATCGCAAAGATATAGTCAAAGTTCTTAAAGTCTGAGGTATGGATCTAGAACTCGTTTAACACGTGATTATGTCATTCCAGAGCAAAACTCACCTTTCGAGCAGCGTGCTCATAGTCGGTTATTCCGTTATCTTCCAATGTGGACATTGTTCGGCTATCTGGGCTAGATCCAGTATGATATGCCCCAGTTCCACAAGAGTCAACTTTGGAGATGAGAGACTGATAAGGAGGCTTTGACACAATCGACTTGAAGATACCCTCTGCCATGGTCGATCGACAGATGTTGCCTAGACAGACGAAGAGGACTGATATTTGGTCGGTAGACATGGTTTCGTTTGTCTTAAAACTTTAGCTGTGAAAGCGTTTACGAATAGCTGTGGAAAATTGTGGTTGACCAACCGTAGGAACTCTGCTGGATTGGTTGAAGGTCAAAAACATACGGCGACCTACGAAAGCATAACATGCAGGAACCGCCCGCCGTAGTTCTATCACAATCTTGCTTATTTCCTTCCTCTTCCTTCTCTTTACTACATCATCAGATGGCACGTTGACTTCATTATCGCGGCCATCACTCAAGAAGAAATTCTTTCCTGCCTCACACGCAATAAGCTCGCAAACATCGATCCTATTTTCTTCTCAATATCCCTCACCGCCTCGAGGTCCCTGTCGGAGGCTCTCCTCAGCTTCCCCTTGTTTGCCAAACTGGGTTGATACCCTACACGAAGTCATACAACATGTTGGAAGCTACCAGCAGAGCATCGCTCTTTAGCCTACGACCCCGCGTTGGACTCTAGATGTTCTGTACCGAGAACATGCAGAGTTGAACTCTCGGAGTCAACCCACCTTCCGCTTTGGTCGCTGGTGCTTGCTATTCTCCTTCCTCACAAGCAATCTATGCTGTGCCAAGCCCAGTATAAACTTCTTCAATCGCATCCCTATTTAGCTGATCTGCATTTCTTATTTTCCAACCCGTCTTTCGTACCTCTCTTATTCACCTGTATGGGCTGATCACAAAGTATACATGCTTGCATGCAGCCTGAAAGCACCTGTAATGCGGCCAAGGCGGTTTCTTTGGGATCATCAGCATTTGTACCTGCCATGATCGCACCAGAGCTATGTGAGGGGCACAGGTACCATGTTAGGCAAACACAGGTGAAATGTATTTGAGCTGGGTAGTTCCCTTCTTTTCTTTGGTTGTTTGCCTCTAATCCTATCGTTGAGTCAATTGTTCTCTAGAATCGGGAGAGTGATTTTCTTCAGTTCATCAGAGTTTATGGTTATCGTCAGCCAGTTTATCAGCAGTACCTCGAGAAATTACCTTCAAAATGCATATACTCTCTACCTGGGCAATCACAACCTTTGTGGCTGGCATTTTGGCAGCCCCAAATCCTGTGTCCCACAGCTCTGCGGCCACGTCTCCCCTCAAGATATTCGAGGCTCTTCGTGAGGTTCCTCAGGGATGGGCATATGCCGACAAACCAGACCCTAGTTCTCGAATCTTACTACGAATCGCCCTCGAGGAACCAGACCATGACTTCTTTGAAAAAACCTTATTTGCAGTCTCTGATCCAGACCATTCAAGGTATGGACAGCATTTGAAGCGCCATGAAGTGAAGGCTCTAATCAAACCCCGGGACGAATCTACTCAATCGGTACTTGATTGGCTGAAGAACTCTGGAGTCCCCGCTGCAGACATTGAGAACAATGGTGAATGGATCAATTTCCGTGTCTCTGTCGATAAGGCCGAGGAAATGTTAGATACTACCTTTGGCTACTTTATCCAGGATGCGGACAAAAGCCACACCAAGAAAATAAGGACTCTGAAATACTCGGTACCTCTGAGTGTAGCACCACACATTACCATGATCCAACCTACAACTCGCTTCGGACAGATGATGCCCGAGCGCAACAATGTCTTCATTGTTGGACCTGACGACCATGCTGATGTCATTAATGCAGCCGCTGTTCCTAATCTGGCCGTCGATCCTTCTTGCGACTACAAGATCACCCCAGCATGCCTCCGAGCAATGTATAATGTTGGGGATTATAGAGCCGATTCGCGCGCTGGTTCTCTCTTCGGTGTCAGTGGATATTTGGAGCAATACGCCAAGTATGATGAGCTCAAGGAGTTTTTGAAAACATATGCTCCATATGCTAGTCGACAATCATTTGACTATGTCAAAGTGAATGGTGGTAAGGACACGCAAAACGATCAAACGATCAGCGACGTGGAGGCGAATCTAGACATGCAGTACGCAGCATCATTGGGGTTTAAGGAGAAGATCAATTACTACAGTGTTGGTGGCCGAGGACCGTTGGTACCAGATCTTGATCAACCAAATTTGGAGGACAACCAGAATGAGCCCTACCTGGAGTTCTTGACCTACTTGACAGGCCTTGATGACGAGAAATTACCTCAAACACTCACCACATCTTACGGCGAGGATGAGCAAAGTGTCCCAGAATCATATTCCAAGAAGGTCTGCAAAATGTTTGGTGAGCTAGGCATGAGAGGTGTTTCTGTTCTTTTCTCCAGTGGTGATACTGGTGTGGGAAGTGCTTGCCAAACAAATGATGGAAAGAACACAACCCGCTTCCTACCAATCTTCCCTGCTGCCTGTCCTTATCTCACTTCGGTAAGTGATCCTTCGTCTCCTGGTTCCAGTCTCTCTATCATAGCTAACGCAACCCTTAGGTCGGTGGCACTTTTCACTACCCTGAACGCGCCGTTCCATTCTCTTCTGGTGGATTCAGTGACCGCTTCCCCCGCCCCTCCTACCAAGACGCAGCTGTAAAAGACTACCTCAAGATCCTCGGACCAACCCAATGGAAAGGTCTCTACAACCCCCAAGGCCGCGGCTTCCCCGACATCGCCGCAGCCGGCTATAACTACTCCGTCGTCGAAAAGAACGCTACCGGAGGCTTCGTAACCATCATGGTCGGCGGCACCAGTGCCTCCGCACCCACGTGGGCCGCCCTCGTCGCTCTCCTCAACAACGCTCGTCTTCAAATCAACCAAAAGCCACTGGGATTCTTGAATCCATTTTTATATAGTAAGGGTTTGAAGGGACTTAATGATATTACTACCGGTGGGAGTAGGGGTTGTACTGGGAGGGATATTTATAGTGGACTGCCGAGTCCATTTGTCCCGTTTGCGAGCTGGAATGCGACAACTGGATGGGATCCGGTGACGGGGTTGGGGACGCCGAATTTTGGGAAATTGTTGGAGTTGACGACGCCGAAGAATAGGCTGCCGAGGATTTCGGGATGTGGGCAGTCCGACTTTTGCTGAATCTGAAGAGCTGTCGCATGGAGGTTGGAGGGGCGGAAGTAAGGCAGTAGAGGGGGTGGGATAAAATGGCGGATAGAAGTATAGTAGACAAATTTTATTGTTCAACAAAAATCTTCTCTTCTATTGTTGTGTGAGAGAAGTCACTGATGGGATAGTCCCCTCTAAAGCAAGGAGAAAGAGAGACTAGAAATGAAATCTAGTGAAAAAAAAATAGTTGTCGTTGTGGAGGAGAGGAGATATATGTAAGAGGTTAGCTCCCAATTCTGCGTACACGACTCTTTGGTTATCCGAGATATTATTGGATATTTCGCTAAATTGTCAAAGTTTCTAGGTAAAGGACCTTGAACATCCTAAATTAGATGAGGGAATGACTTGGGTTCGCTTTTTCTGAACAAGACCTTATGTTAAGCTCTGGACTAGTTTTGAAGTGTATTCATCACGCTCTTAAATCAAGGGCAATCTTTAATTTTACGGAGAAATCTAAAGAATAGGTCCTTGAAATTGTAGTCTAACGCTAAGCAAGCGAAGATAGAGGCCAAAACAATCAAATAAAGGTAGGACATAAGAGTCTCACCTCTCTGAGAGAAGGATGGGGGGTTGTGCTTGCATTGTTGAAGCTTGTAAGAGTATTCGAATTTTGGACTATGATTTTTGAGAGGATGAGTAGGCTGGATTTGGAGTTTGAGGTGGAACTGCTGAATAGTTGTTGTAAGCTGGTATTTTAGGCCGAACTTTGAGTCTGGGTTCGAAAGTGTTATTAGAATAGAAAATTTGAAAAGGGGCTTTGAGTTCGAGTTTCTGAGGCATATATGGAGAGTTGGATAGAATATTTATCTTCTTATACAAGAATCCCTTCTCCTGCTAATGTAATGGCCCAGCAGTATCTCTCACAATATCTTACATGAGCAACTACACGATATACCTCAACGTACCGCAAATCCTCACAGAAACCCACAGCCTGCACACCTGACGTGGTAATGAGTGAGGATCTCTGTGTGGAAAGCATCTCACCTTGACTCATTACCCCGATAACGATCTCTGTCCCGGAGGGAAATAATCTAAGAGGGTTTGTGTGGGAGTGGGCGGGATTCTGGAATTAATAGAAATAGTTTTGCCCTTTTCTCCTCGAGGAATTCCTCGGGGTGTGGAGTGTGGAGTCCTATAGCTCTTAATTAACTATCTGGTCATTACGTCTTTGCTAAATTCAATGCCTCAAGCGAGTGCTATATTGATTCTGAAGATTATAGTACTTCCTCCCATGGCCACTTCTCACCTTGCTCGGGATACTTAACATCATCCCTCACACCCCAAGGATCTCTCCTCTCCCTCTTCCCCCTCAGAGCCTCCCCCTCACCAAATGGATCTTTCTCCCAGCACTCATACCCATACCTCCTTTCCCCCCTCCTAACCTCCTCACTCCTCTCTCTGTAATACTCCTTGCTCTCCTCAATCATATACCCAGGATCTATACCTACATACCTTTCCCTCTCGCTCGGCCACCTTAACGCAGGGATATGGAGGTCCATGAATCGCGCTTCTTTGAAGGCATGCGACACAATCGTCAACATCTCTGGCCAATTTCCAGTTTTCTCTTTAAACAAATTTATCGAGAATAGCATATTCTGAAAACTGTCTAGTGCCTTTTCTTCGAGTATAATCCAGTCTTTCTCACCCTTCCCGCCCTTAGGTAGTAGACCCCAGAATTCATTCTCAACGCAAAGTTCAAGATAGCCCCTCGCCTCGCTCCTCTTAGTTTCCGGCCTTGTCGGCGCACCGGAGAAGACCAAAAGGCTGGAAGGGGAAGAAGCGAGGAGAGAGAGAGACTTCTTGATGTGTTGGGTGAAGGTTGGGGTTTCGCCAGATTGGAAGGGGGCGAGGAGCCATTCTGATTCCGAGAGGCCACGGGTTGGACCGCTGGTGTAGACGGCGTGGCAGCAGACTAAGATAAGATTTGTTGGCTTGGGGGGCGAGGAAAAGAGAGGGGTGGGAGTGGTCATTTTGAAAAGGATTTGGCGGGGAAATAAAGGGGACGAGGTGATGTATGGTGAGTTGTATACTTGAGGTTGTTATTGTGACAAGGATAGGATAGGATTGACTTGATGTGCTTCACCTTTGGCGGGTCGGATTGTGCCGAAAGCGGAGGAGAGTAGTCCAATCAGATTTGAGAATGAGTTGATGTGTTGGACTTGTGTGAACTGTAAAGTTGTGAATCATGGGCATATGAATCGAAGACATCTCCACTAGGCTGCTATGAGGGCTCACAAAGAACCCGTTCCAGTCTTGACACAAATCTATCTTCCTGGAAATATGGCAGTATTGATTGTAGTACGGACGAGCACCATGGTTTCTGTGACCACTACGTAGACCTCTGATGAATATAGAGCATCGTGGCTTAATTTTGCTGAATTTGCTTGTTCAGGTGATTCCTAGCGACCCGCTTGCGAACTTCAATTTGTCACTATTTAGAAATGACCCGCTCGATGGGCAAAATCGCTTAAATCTTTGAAGTCCGCGATTTGTTCTCCAATTGAGAACAGACAAACCTAACAGTGTCTTTCTGCATACCCTCACTATACATGTGGCCAACACCAGCATATACATTGTCCTCAAGGTACACACCACCCTCTTCCCACCAACCCCCTTTTCTTGTGGCGCCTTTTAGAAATGTCAAGAGAGGCTCCGAGCAGCGATACGGAACGAGCTTGTCGTCACCGCCAGAACATACTAGAATTGACTTTCCTGCTAAACTGGAGGATAAAACCGAGCGGACCTTAGGTGAGGTACTGCCCTGGTAAGGGATGAGTGAGTCGGGAATGGCGGAGGGAACAGGATGAGTTCCAAAAAGTAGACCTTTGGGGTCATATTTTTGACATGATGAAATTAAAGCGTTAGGAAAGTCTTTGCTGCCGAGAAATGAGGAACCGCTTGAGCTAGTGTAGCTGGGTAGCCTGGATAGGCGAGCTCGATCGGTCATCATATCTAGCTGATGTCAATGCAGGGTTCAAAACTCGAAACCATATATGCGGAATTTTGATGAATTCCAGTTTAAGTGTAGAGAAATCATGTTTCAAAGTATGGTAAGATCTGCCTAGAAGGATACGGAGGTTTCAAGGAGCAATGTAGAGGAGTTTGACGAGAACAGCGGTAACTGGTGTGGAAAGCTGCGACGTGACGAGAAAGGACCTACTCATGTAATCCGGGCAACCAATAACGACAATTCCGGCAGTAACCCTTGCATCACTGAAGAGTACCTGCCATGCGGAGTGTCCGCCGAGTGATATTCCCATGACTATGTGCTGATCAATTGATGGTTGATCCAAGTCATGAAATACATAAGATCCGAGATGGTCAATCAGGAGACTTGTATCAAGAGCAGTTCCATGGAATATACTACCACTTGGTCAGAATAATCAAATCCATATATATAAAAGGCAAAGGAAATTCACCTAAACATATCTTGAGCATGAGTCGGATTCCCCTGTCTCCAAGCTTGATTCGCAAGATCATTAACTTCTCTCGTTCCATGATTTCTCTGGTCGAAAGCCACAGCTATGAGACCGACTTTGCTTTCAGTCGGGGATCGACTGTTCCATGCTGTGATGCATGCCGTTGCGACGTTTGCCATAGTTTCCTTTTTCTGGAGCCGAGGATGCAAGAGCCACAGACATGATACCGACTGGGACTTTGAAGATAGCTCCTTTAGACCATAGACATCTGTGAGAATTCCTGCTATATGGAATGTTGTTACCGAAATATTTGAGGACGATTGAGAATCCCCAAGAGGATTCGGGGTTGCCATCTCGAAGGGAGAGCTAGGTTTTGGGGTATTGGCTTGATGTATGACGAAAGGGAAACTTATAATGTTTTTGATGAGGCTCGATTCTATGATAGGCGACAATCAACCATTCTCTCCGAGGGAAAGCGCTTTTTATGATATAGGTTCAAGATTTATTTCATTTTTGTTGTAATAATGTTCGGGTATGAAGTCGGTTGTCAGATGGAACTAGTCAGGAAGATCGACAACTGGCCAGGGTGGTACAGGCTTAGAGCGGCAATGTCTAGTGTGACATTTTAGTAGAGCAACGACACTAGCATGTTTGTACAGAAACATGCGAAAGTTATCAAGAAATGATACTATAATGTTCAGTATTGATTCTGTGTAAAATTAAGTATGTGTATTCAAGGGAAATACTACCAAGTAATGAAAATGGTCTCCTCAAATCGCAACGTCATCTGATGTGCTCCTTACAGGGCTCGCGATCACAAGTTAAGGAACGACGGGAAATTAATGTCGACCTGAACATACGAAACCTAGCCACTAAATGATCGAGGAAATACATTAAGCTTCTCACCATCTGCGGTGCGAAGAATCTCGATCTTGCTTCAGCTCCAATTCTTCCCTGAACAACATCAATTAGCAAATTCCGGAACGTCGCAGCGTTCAGTATTCGGTCAGCCTCAAGGAACACTTGAACAACCATACCAACGACATTCAATCTGCCAGTGCACCAGGGAGAAGCTCACATTGATTTGTCCCTAGCGCCATGAGCCTTCTCTTCGAGCCGTAGAAATACAGAAATTGGTCCTTGAAGACCACAGTCATTTTTGGGTGGGAAAGGGTCGTAAAGGGTCCGACGTTGCTCAAGAAAGACAAATAACACGAGGATGGCACAACGAAATGGAGAGATTTCGCCGATGACGAGGAGCCCACGTTCCGAATCACCTGTCAATCATACACATGCCAACGGATCAGCGGCCGTACGACAGTCAGGACTGCGAGTTGTAGTTAGCCCAAATGACGCCTCGGATGGTGTTGATGCACCACATCCTCCCAATGTTACGAATGGCAGCGCGACCAAATCTCCTATCGAAGCCGCAGACTATTTGAATGGAGGAATACCTCACGAGGATACGCGACCGCTTCCCCCTCCTGCTATAAAGACATCTGCACTCAAGACGAACTCAGCGCCAAGTGACATTGGTTCCGGTCTTGCGGGCTCATCGACTCCTCCAGGACGAAGAAGTGTACAATTTGCAAGGGCGGATCCTGGCATTGAAGGCTCTGGGCATGGCAGACATGATTCTTGGGCTGGGGTTATGGAAGATGGCGACACACCAGGGAGAGATAAACGTGGGCAATCTTTGATGTCGAAATTGAAAGCCCTGGCTTCAAATGGAGGATTGCAGACACATAATAGAAGCCAAAGTGGTACCGCTAATTCTGTTGGTGAGGAGACGCCATCTGGTTCAGCTCCCCTCTCTCCAGTCCTCGATCGACCATACCGATTTCCGAATACCCTGCAGGAAGAAGGAAGTGACGCGGATGCGGAAGAGACAGCGGACGAAGACGCCATAGCAGGTGCAACGAAAACGAAGCGGAAACGACGCATTCGAAGACCACAAGCAAGCCAAAGTCTTAGTCAAACCGCACCAAATACTCCAAGAGCTCGAGCAATGGCGCAATCAGACTCTCCCAGTGGGACTGGCCGGCCATTTCCTTTATTCACTCGACGAGCAACAGATGGCTCATTGGACCAACGTGGCCATGTTTCGGAAGGGGAAGGACGTGATCGACTGGGTGGAAATGCTTGGAGACGCGGAAGTTCTTGGATGCGTGGCAGTCAATCTGGAATACACACAGGGGATGGGGAAGGAGGCCATGTCAGAAGACCTAGCAATTTTCGACGTGCTATCACTGGACTCGGAGGTCAAAGTGATGGAGACGGCAACGCTCCCAAACGTCCATTCCTCGGTGCGGAACGTGCAACTACATTTGGCGCTCAAAGATGGCGTATGATCAAACATGGGCTTAGGCTTCTAGGCGGCAAGAAAGAAGAGCACAAAGTCGATTATCTCAAGTCTGCTGAACTTATGGCCGAGCTGCGTGCTGGTGCTCCAGCAGCACTCATGCTGGCAAGTATGATCCAGAGGGATGAAAATGGCAACAAAAGGATACCTGTTCTGCTCGAGCAATTGAAACTCGAAGTCACAGACAGTAAACCGAGCGTTGAGGAACAAAATGAGACTGAACGTCACCTTGTCTTCAGGATCGAGCTCGAATATGGCAGTGGTCTGAATAGGATGAAATGGGTCGTTCATCGATCACTCCGTGACTTTGCCAACTTACACTTGAAATATAAGCTCCAGGGAAGCAGTGACAAGCTGTTACGAAGCGATGTAGACTCAAGACCCAAACAGCCTCGTTTTCCGAGATCAGCATTCCCCTACTTTAGGGGTGTACGTGGGCTTGGTGAAAGCTCTGAAGATGAAGCTGAACAAATTCGGGTAGATGAGACTGTGGGGGAGGCAACACATAGTGAGACTGAAAGAAGGACGAAAAAGAAGAGACGTCCTTCGCTTAGTGGGAAAAAGAAGTCCAGTATGTTTATGGGCTCTACGAACGATCAGACAGGAGCTCTGGCTGCCACAGGCCATGTCAATGCCCAGACGAGGCAATACAATGAAAGACAGCGAAAACGACTAGAGCAATACCTCCAAGAAATGATACGTTGGCTCATTTTCAGAGCTGATAGCAATCGCCTCTGCAAGTTCTTAGAACTCTCCGCGATGGGGATCCGTTTGGCTGCGGAAGGCAGTTACCACGGAAAAGAAGGGTATCTCGTTATACAGTCATCTAAGGGCATTGATTTTCGAAAACTGATTACGCCTAAGAATGTGTTTGTACGCCATTCACCGAAATGGTTCTTGGTTCGTCATAGCTACCTTGTTTGTGTTGATTCTCCAGAGAACATGCATATATACGATGTCTACTTGGTAGATTCTGTATTTGAAATACAAAAGAAGCGCCGGAAATTCAAGGAGCTCGTTGGGAAAGAATTGATAGAAAAGGCCGGAGCATCTGCGAAGCACCCACAGCATCATACCCTCAAGTTGCAAAATTCGGAGAGAAGAATCAAATTATTGGCTCGAAATGAACGGCAGTTAAGACAATTTGAGGATTCCCTGACTTTCATGCTAGAGAATACTTACTGGTCAAAACCAAATCGATTCGGAAGCTTTGCACCGGTACGAACTGGTGTGTACGCTCAATGGCTTGTTGATGGTCGAGACTACATGTGGAATGTTTCCCGGGCTATCAATATGGCTAGAGACGTCATCTATATCCACGATTGGTGGCTTAGTCCGCAATTGTACATGCGAAGACCGGCTGCAATCAGTCAAAAATGGCGCCTGGATAGACTGCTTCAGAGAAAGGCTCGAGAGGGCGTTAAGATCTTCATCATCATTTACCGAAATGTTGAGGCAGCGATCCCTATCGATTCACAGTTTACCAAGTTCTCCATGCTTGATTTGCACCCAAATGTCTTTGTGCAAAGATCACCCAACCAATACAAGAAGAATCAATTCTTCTTTGCACATCATGAGAAATTGTGTATTGTCGATCATACAGTTGCTTTCGTTGGCGGAATCGATTTGTGTTTTGGCCGTTGGGATACCCCACAACATTCCGTAGTTGACGACAAACCAACAGGATTTGAACAATCTGATCTGCCCAAAGATGCCGACCACTGTCAATCCTGGCCAGGAAAGGACTATTCGAACCCTCGAGTTCAAGACTTTTACCAGCTCAACGAGCCTTATGCCGAGATGTACGACCGCTCGAAGGTTCCCAGAATGCCGTGGCACGATATTTCAATGCAGGTCGTAGGCCAGCCGGCGCGGGATTTGACCAGGCACTTTGTACAGAGGTGGAATTATGTCCTTCGAGGCCGAAAACCAACGAGGCCAACGCCTTTTTTGCTTCCTCCGCCAGACTATAACGCTGCAGACCTCGAAGCTCTTGGCCTGAGTGGTACGTGTGAAGTTCAAATTCTACGGTCTGCATCAGAATGGTCCCTAGGAATTACGGAGACTGAACACAGCATCATGAATGCGTATTGCAAGATGATAGAGGAATCTGAACATTTCGTGTATATGGAGAATCAGTTCTTCATCACCAGTTGTGAAACGATGGGTGTCAAGATCGTCAATAAGATAGGCGACGCTATCGTTGAACGTGCCATTAGGGCATTCCGAAACGGAGAAAGTTGGAGATGTGTCATCCTCATTCCTCTGATGCCGGGTTTTCAAAATACTGTGGACGAACCTGAGGGTACTAGTGTTCGGTTGATCATGCAATGTCAGTTCCGGAGCATAAGCCGTGGTGATGATTCGATTTTTGGTCGGCTGAGAAGCGCCGGACTTGAACCAGAAGAATTCGTTTCGTTTTTTAGCTTGAGAAGTTGGGGCAAGATAGGACCTAAAAAGACACTGGTCACAGAACAACTTTACATCCATGCCAAGGTCATAATCGTCGACGATCGAATCGCGTTGATAGGTTCAGCTAACATCAACGAGAGATCTATGTTGGGCAACCGAGACTCAGAAACTGCTGCTGTGGTTCGGGACACTGATATGATCTGGTCATACATGGATGGTGAACCCTATCTCGTAGGACGCTTTGCTCATACTCTGCGCATGCGTCTCATGAGGGAGCATCTTGGACTTGACGTCGATGAGATCATGGAAGAAGATCGACGAGCCGAGCTGGACAAAGAAGAAGCGGAGTTCACAGCAAACATGGATGGCATATACGCAGAGCATGATGAGAATGAAAATGAACAGGGTAACTTCGGTAAAACTCGCCCACGATCTGAATACGCTCAACTCGCTGTCAGCTCTCAGAATTTGAAGAGTTTTAACCATGATGTTGATTGGGAGGAGGAGGACAACCCCAACATACAACCCTTTGAATTCAAGGCCATAACTAGCGACAAGAGGGTTACTGGGAACAAAGACCACGCTGCTGAGGTCGCTGGTGAGGGCGAGGACCGGATGATTGCAGCTGAGAGATCAGGATTCGTTCGAGGACGAGATTCCGTCATAGTGGAAGGTGGTCGAGAAGTTTTAACATCAGACATTGCTTCCGAAGGTAAAGGAACTTTGAACCATCCAAAGAAACCTCACGTGCGGCGCTCGCCCTCTCAAAACCAAGAGAACGGACATGATAGCAGTCATGATATCTTACCTCCGATCCCGCGTTTGCCTAGGAGGACCACTGAACAGCTGGGTCTTCCTCAATTGTCGCAGCTCCCTGCTCTACCAGCCACAGATGATACAGATATTGGCGGTCCACCAGTACACCTAGACGCATTTGGGAATCCTTACCCTCGACCATTCAATCCCGACACCGACGATATTAAGCAACCTCGAGTTGATAAGGACTGCATGCGAGATCCCCTCAACGACTCATTTTATACAGACACATGGAACACAATTGCAGTCAACAACACAGAGATCTTCAGAAGAGTCTTCAGGTGTAATCCTGACAATAAAGTGATTGACTGGGAGACATACAAGCAGTATGTTGCTTATGCCGAACGATTCGCGCAATTCCAAAGTGGCGCTAAAAGTACTGAGCGTGAAGAGCAAGAAGCTCCCGGCAAAAGTGGACCTCCTGGATCGTCGATACCAAGCACCAATATCATTGGGCAAGGCGTTAATAATCTTACAGAAAAGATCAAGTCTCATGCCGAAGGTCATCATCCTCTTGGTACCGTAGCTGAATGGGCAGGAAATGCTGAAAAGGCGGCACAAAGACAACGTACAGGTACTAACACCTCACGTGGGACGAATACTTCGGCAAACACCAATACATCTCGAGGCGTGACACTCGATGGGCAGCTTGACGGGATCGATGAGAAGGAGGCAATTCGAAGAAGATCGGATGAAGCACCGTCGCCTGTCCAACCAACTGGTGACGAGAGTTTCCCCTCGTTCGAATCTACCCTGAGTCCTCCAGCTGAGCCTGAGCCAAAAAGATCTGGATCTACTCATAGAAAGACTACATTTTCCGATACGCTTCACCCAGAAAGGACAGGCACCAACCTTACTTCAGGGGGAGCACCAACTGCTCATGGGTCAGTGAAGAAGCGCCGGCGAGGCACAACCAAAAGTAGTCGCAAAGGGTTTTCTGCTAGCGACCCTATTCTGCCAATAGCTGAATGCGAAACACTTTTGAACATGGTCCAGGGACATCTTGTCCAATTTCCTCACGAGTGGCTTAAGGAAGAGGAGAAGAATTCCAATTGGCTTTACCAAGTCGATCAGGTTGCACCTTTGCAAATCTAGTAAGTCAAACATATTCTAGCAAACCTAGCGACGTTATCAGGGACTAACAACAAACGTAGTAATTAAAAAAGTGGCGGCGAATTCGACATTTTGTATACTTATTGTTTAGTGAATGAGATATTGGGGAAAGGTTGCTGGGGTATTGCACACCAAAATTGGGTTTCGGCGTTCGTTTGACTCACAAATCTACATCAGCATAGCACAGCGAAGCGTCATCAGCGGGTTTTCTTGGGTCAAATTGTATTAAAACATAAGCTTCTATTTATTGTTACAAAATATTATACTCTTTCGCTTACCCAAATGGCACCTCTACATCCAGCTCGTATGGCACCTGTAAGCAATTCATGTGGTACGGCTTTCTGGGCATCATTTTCAACAGCGTGATCTAGATGCTCGAGTTCTTCGTCTCGGATTCGTCTTATGTCCTCGATTAACACTTTGAGATCTTCACCTACTTCTTCGCCACGCTCTTCCATGCCTTTTACCATCTCCAGCAGAACTCCTACTTGTTGGTTGTAATGGGTTCCAATCTCCGTCTCGACCGCCTCTGTACACGCCATTGCTGCTTCCCTACCCATTATCGCGGTTCCCCATCCCAATGCGCTGGCGGCAAAAGTCCAAATGGGGTACATTGCTGTTGGGCGGATGCGGTGCTTGGCTATAAGGGAGTTGAAAGTCGTGAGGTGTCCGGCTTCTTGATCATACATATGTTTCATGAGGGGTCGCAGGTGGGGATGTGAGGCGACAATGGGTGGTGTTTGAGCTGTGTAGATGAGTGTTGCCGCAAGCTCACCGGCTTGGTTTACTCGAAGCTGTGAGGGAGGTCAGTTAAGGCTATTGTATAGGTCTTCAGGACGGGAAACATACTGCGCTAGTGAGGAAGTCGCATTGAGCTTGTGTTAAGGGTTTTGATCGAGGCGCTGCATTCGAAACCGCTTCATGACTGCCTCTAGGTGCCGCATGAGGTCGCGATTGCTCCGAAGAAGAAAGACATCGAGGGGACCCTGAGAATTGTCGTATCGAACAATTGAATCGGACTGTCTTGAAACAACTTGGTGCAAGGAAATCATAAAGAAATAGTTGTGTTGCTAGATTGACTGGCTTTCTACAACAGGGTCGTGCCATTGCTGAAAGGGTTTGGGTCGTAGAAGCAGAAAAGGTGACTGTGGAAGAAGGGAAGTCTTCATTCACTTAAATCACCATTGACATGCAGTGCTCATGACGCGATAGAGTTGCAGGGAGACATCGGAGCTTATAACTTCCGATGTCACGCTAGTATTTACCACTAGCTGGATAAGGACTAATACTTTGGCCGTTCTCCTTTCACGTCCTCTCAAAGTTGAATAGATCATCCAGATTTCCCACAATCCTTCCACCTTATTCAATTCTCGGATTTCGACAAGTGTTATCTTCGAAGCCAATCTTCGCATATCACAGAGATCTACCACCAAATCTTTTGAACCGATTGCCTGCGCCAATACTCGCAGGATTTGAGGTGCCCCTCGAATTGAGGAACAGCAAACAATATACAACTCGTCATATTCTGCAATTTTCTCGCACTTTCTCTCAATCACACAAAGCTACTATGGCGGATATAGATGATGAGCTCCTCGCGCTCGCGGGCGACGCTTCCTCCGATGAAGAAGAAGCACCAAAGGACATTAGCAGAGAGAGTTCAGCATCACCCGATCGCCGCGCAACAGGCAAGGCAGGAGCGAAGAAAGCCACTGGTCGGAAAACCAAGCGGCGCGATGATTCAGAGGAGGAGGGCGAAGCGTGAGTACTACCTGCCTCAATATAGCTCAACATCTTCAACAAACTCAACTGATCCTGAACAGTTCTTCTGGGGCATCTTCACCGAACTCTTTGCGCTCAGCGCCAATGGAGGAGTCTGATTCCGATTCCGATGCGGACGCGGATATTTACGATGATGGCGAGAGATACCCCCTCGAGGGCAAATTCATCGATGCTGCCGATAAAGCTGAGATCATGGCTATGCCTGAAATTAAGCGCGAAGAATTACTTGCTGAACGTGCTGCACAAGCGGAGAAAAACCAGCAAAATCGGGCCCTGCGCATGCTATTGAAGAGTCGTGGTGCTGCTGAGAAGAAGGCCGAGAAGAAGCGAAAGGCCAGTGCTGCGGACTTGGATGGCGATCAGCGAAAGACATCACGGCAACGAACAAAGTTGGGTGGTGGAAAAGTGGGAGAAGCCAGATCCGGAATTGACAATCTTAGACGAGCAAGAGCTGAGAAAGCTGATCTCCAACGTCGTCGTGATGAGGGTAAAGAGCAACATGGAGGTTATCGCAGAAACACCCAGGACAACTATTCCGATCAGGATGCCGATGGTGACAGTGAGGTCGAGTGGGATGACGGCAAGCTGAAGAGCAAAAGATCTCCTTTGCCTGATCTCAAGGATACTGAGCCAGCTACTCTGCAAGACATTGAACGAGTTCGAGTGGGTCGAACCCGGTTCGGGATGGTCTGCTTCTATCCTGGCTTTAATGAGGCCATTGGCGGATGTTTTGCTCGTATTAGCATTGGTGTAGACAAAGAAACTGGCCAGAACATCTATCGGATGGCTTACATAAAGGGTATGTTTCGATTTTTTTACTATAGAGAGTTTAGCTGACAACCTCCTAGGATTCACTGAAGACAGGCCTTATGCTATAGAGACGCCGAACGGAAAGCGTGTACAAACTACTCAGTACGCTAAAGCCGCTCATGGCAAATCTGAGAGATCATGGCCATTCATTACATGCTCTGATTCTCCTTTTACCGAGGCTGAATGGAACCGGTACCAGCAAACATGCCGTGTTGAAGGGGTTGTTCTTCCCACTAAAGGACGCCTTATGCAGAAGATAGATGATATCAATGCTTTGGTCAACCGCTCATGGACGGAAGAAGAGCTTCAGACGAAATTGTTAATGTCAGGAGCCCTAGTCAACAGATTCGTTCCACTGGAGCGTAAGAGATTAGGAAATCTTGTCAAAGAGTACGAGGCCAGTGGTGATCTGGATAATATGGAAAAGGCTCAAGCGGAACTCGATGGCCTCGATGGACCAAAGTTGGCTTACAATACAACCATGACATCTTCCCCGAAAAAACCCCTAGCTGGTCCTATTTCTCAGCAGGATCGATTGGCAATTCTGAATCGGCAGCACAAGCGAGAAAATGTGGAGAAGGTTCGTCAAGCTCAGATTGCTGAGAGACGAAAGGTCAAGCAAGAACAGAAGGCCGCAGCTCGAGGTGAAATCGTTGCGGAAGACACATCTCGACGTCTAAAGACCAGAGCAAAGTTCAAGCACGATGTTGCTGATGCTTATGTCAAGAAGACAGACAGTGATGCAAGCGGTGCAAACACTCCCGCAACTGGAACACCAAAATTAGAAGCGAAGAAGCCCTCCACACCACTGCCCCTGATTGCTAAGTTACAAGCTGAGAACAGTGGTAAGAAGGGGTTCGCGACTCTCAGCAGGCCTTTGATGGATGACGATATAATTGGATCTATTGATCTTGGTATTGATATTGATCTTTAAATGAGACGGTCAGACCACAAATATAAAGTGGATGGGGGTGGAGTACGATAGATCAGACATCAGAATTGGCTGTTGGCGGGTGTTCGCTCATCGCTTGACGAACGGGAGTTACGTGAGAAATGGGTTCAGATTCCACATTAGATTTTGGGAAAATTGTATCATAAAATTACATAAATGCATTCTCACACTTCATTACCCGTGGATCTACTGCTTGATATGTCTGTACTGTATGATACAACGCGAGAGTAGTCAGAACGGGCTTTCGAGACAGACGAGTAAAACTATCGAGAACTCTGAAGAACCGAAGAAAACATATCACAAGACTCTTGTTGACCATTTTTGGAATTCGTGCTTCAAGGTACTTCACTCAAGAGGATGGACCACGTGACTGTCTCGTTCCATCATTCATAATGTCTGTATGCTGAGGGGTAGGCTGCACTTACCTTCGACTAGTGCGCTTATGATCATAGCTTTCTTACTTGGCTTGGGCTGGCTTTGGGCTGGCTTTGGGCTTCGCAGGATGTATTTCTCAAAAAGAAACTTTCCGGTGCTCTGGCTAAATTCTATTTGGAACCCAAAAATAATCTCAACATAACTTAATTCGAACACATCGAAGCCACAAACTCTCTTATGTTGACCAGATATGGCACTCTCACTCGAGAGTCTCAAGTATATGATATGAGATGAGTCCACCTCAGCTGCATGAACGGAAAAATCCCACAAGCTTCCGCATTGTGTTCCCGAAAGATGAGTTGACATTTGACGGTGAGACACAAATAGAAAATAACAGCTTAACTGATGCAAGAGGAAGAGAACTCACATGAGATGAGAATAGATTGAATGGCATCTCTTCACACCAACAAAGCCGTCCAGATGTGGCTGCCCGATGCTGGTGTCCGAAGCAAGTCGGGATCCACGTGACTCTCTGGCCTAAGGTTTCACTAAAACATCGGATGAAGAAGATCTCAGGAGTAACTATACCTCTTATGTATTACAACGAACGTTTACGGACACACAGACACTGCAAGATGTTTGATGGCCATTTGGTTGCTCCTTGATCTGCCTCATGGTTTGCTCGACCGCATCTCTCTCACATCTGAGAGCCGCCAGCAGTGACCAGCTCCTCTTTTTCTTCACCTTCTTCCACCACTCAGTCCTCTTGCTTCCCTTGACTCAGCTCTGCCAACACCACGCTTCCCTACTTGGGTTGTTGCTCAAGCGTCCCGAGCACCGCCTCTTGCGTATCGTCTTGTCCGTGCTGGTGTTTGTCCTTTGAGCTTCCCATGGACGATCGTTCATGCGAAGTACACTCTCTAGCCAGGGGAGGGCTTGGACGAGCCTTTTTAGGCGTGATATGGCAGAAGGCATGAACACCGCTGCATCGCTGCGCCTTCTCGAACTCGTCACAGAAAGCGATGAGAGATCGGCTGAAACGTTGAGGCGGCTGTTCCAAGCATCGGATCGGAGCTTATTCTGTATAGTAGATTTTCGAGATGTTGGCGCAGGGCACGGTAAGAGGCTCGTAAAGAGAGGTGGGGAGAGAGAACTTGGAAAGGGGAGAGATCTGGGACTGGGACCAGGCAGTGCAGCATCCCAGCGCCAGACAACAGTCGGGCAGAACTTGAAACACGGAGTTTCTGGGTGGGAACCCAATCGCAGCATCGGATGACATTTGGCTTTTTTGTTTTCAGATTTGGGGGTGTGGAGGTCACTCTCGACTTCGAGATGTGTCGCAATGGTGATCGTACCACCTAGCTGAAGACGGGGTGAAGGGTGAAGGGTGAAGGGTAAAGGGTGAAGGGTGACGTGTGAAGGTTGAAGTGAGATAAGCAGAACATGAGGCTATTGACGCTTCCACACAGCAACTCGCTTTAATTCACACAAAGGTATCACTAGTATACCAATTACCACATAGGTATGTTTGTTGCTATTTCAGAGGAGACTTCTCCGCTTACCGGCTTGAACAATCGACGCAAACACACTGACGCTACTGTATACTCACTGACGGCACCACCAAGATCTCACATCGCAGGTACCGTACTGTACCGAGTAACAGAACCATAAATGGACACTGGCTATACAGTAGACACGGATCATCACATCCCAGCCAGATGAACAATCCCGTTACACACTCATCCTTACCAGAGGCTGTACCAAACTCGGTTGGCTCACTAAGGTTATGGTTCATCAATCATCATGCATCTGGGCATCCTACGGCTCCAGCATTGCCATGAAGTATTTCTGTAGATGACTGTTTACGCGTACAGCTCGACTTCAGCATGGCCAACACGCCTGCAGCTGCTCGACACGGCGTCTGTCCTTCCGGTTCATCGGTGCAAGGTGATAAAAATCCTCCGATGCGAATCCTCACCGTCGCCGAATCGAATGCAAAGATGAGTTGGCAGCTGAGGTTGTGTGAGCATAGCCTGCCAGACGCCTATGGCATGTTGTTTAGTCTGTACTGAGTACTGTCCTCCGTATCTATGCCATGAGACCAACAAGGAAACCTGGGAGTGAGGTAATCCGGAAGTATTTCTCGCTTTCCTGATCCTGTCGAGTGTCAACGGCGAATGTCGTACAGCAGCGTCAGATGGCGAGCCAACAGCCTCATGCGCCTCCCAAAAACACAGGTCGTCGTTCCCACGAGGCTACTGTTTGTGTCAGCCGCCCGACCTCCCTCTTGAAGTGTGGTGACAGACCAGCGTGGCCGTGTTCTATTCCAAGAAGCACCCATTACTGATGCTGTCCGGCTCCGTACGCCTCTTCATTGCCTTTCCTGTTCCCAACAACCATCCCACCCACAATCCAACATCCTCACATCCCATCCAACAACTCCCACGAGTCCTGCACTGAGTGGTCAGCTAGCCGCACAGCAGCCAAGTACCGAGCGTTTGCTGCACCGGTCCGTGGGTCGACGGTGGGTCGACGGTCAGATGCGGTTTCTCATGTCACAAGAATCCAGATGTATCTGAGTATCTCTCAAAGGCCCCCTCGTCTTGAGACCAAACACTTCCTGGACGAGCATCAAAGTGGGCGGCTTCGGAAAGTTTTCATCTACTCAGCCTATTATCTTCCCTGCTCTATCCGTTCCTCGCATCGATTGCCTTTCCAGCATGGTGGAGTATCAGGGTCGACGCCTGGTATCATTTGTGATTCACAATAACTTAGTTCCCGGAAGGCGATCGTGTGGGACCTCTGAGGGTAAGGTTCAGTTCAGACGAGAAAATAGCATTTTGATCCTCCCATGGATGCTCACTACCCGCCGCTTGCTGAGCCCACTTAGCTACTTCAGCATGGGTTTTGGCGAAATACGGCCCTGCTGGTTCGTCGAGGGCTTCATCAAGCATCCTGGCCCTACTATCGACAAGGCTTCGGACACGGGTTGGATGGTCCACTTCAACCACTTGCTTTGAACCCTGCCTCGAACAGTGTGGGGAATATCAACATCAAACACTGGTCGAGTCCATGTTCCTAGCATGATCAATGCACTATGCATCTCATACAATCAATTGCCTGCCACGGGAGAGTGGCCTCCTCTAGGTCGAGCTTCACCAACCGAGTAGGCCCGTAGTCTTCGTCCTCATGCTTCTGGCATCTGTGGTGTTCATGTCGCTCGCCGCCCGTTTTCTTCACTGCGATCTTTCTATTCCCTTAGCCGCCTGTCCAAACGTGGCAATTCTCTTATGCACATCCCAAACTAGCAACAACAGCCTTGCTTCGCCCAAGAAGTCTGCGTAGATCTGGTCCTGGTCTTCATCCTATCTTTCCGTTCTCTTGCCGAGTTTTCACCATATATGGTCTTGGAGCAGGCTCTTGTTCGTCATTCGTCGACTGATATTAATAAGGTCCTGTGCTGGATCCCCCCACCAAAAATCTAAAGCAGAGGTTCATGATAAATTGCGTAACCAATCTAGCTGAAGTCTGCTGAAGTCCCTTCGTCCAATAACAATCTTTCCGCCTGATATATCCAGGCAACACAACGACCGCAGTCAATGCTTCAAAGCCTCATTGTTTCGAAGACAAGTAGAGAAGCATTCCCAAAAGGTGACTTCGGCCTTTGGTGGATCCGTTTGTGGCCTAAAGGAGTCGGATGTTTAAGACGATCTTTTGCGATCCCACTAGCTTCACCAGACTGTTTCGACCGTTTCCGATGAGGTCAAAGCATCGTCAGACCTCTATCCCACCATCACTTCTCTGAGGTCTTCTCGCAAATCGGTTGGAGACTTGATTCACTGGTCCTGTCAATTGTCAAAGCTAAACCACGGAAGTTTATCTGAACCGAGAACCTCTTAGCCTCTTCAATTGGCACTCCGGACAGATGACAGATCCGAAACAATACCTTTCGATCATATAGATTAGGCCAGTATATCCTCGACTTTTTTTCCTTTCGGGACCGGATGATCAGTGCTGGGTTCTGAAAAGTCATATCTAATTCGGACGACCCTATCTATCACTATCAGTTCTGAAGCAGGATACTTTGGACAACACGCACGAGATACGATATCCATTGAGTGGATCTATGAGAGTGGAACCTGTTGACATCGACAAACTCTGGGAGGAAAGAACATCGTTGGAGGAACATCACCATGGACGTCACGTCGATGTTGAATGCTGGCTCTCTCGCCATTGAGCAGAAGAAGTTGGAAGGAGCAAGGACGCAAGGAAGAAGTCGAACACCATGGGATGCTGGAGGATACTCATTGCCGATAACATCGAGGCCGCCAACGTCACCGCCTGGTCAACAACCACAGAGGATGCAGTACGATGATAATCAAGTAGAATCACCAACTTCGCCCAGGCACAGACTATCGGATAGTCGAAGCAGTCTGTCGTCCTTCACATCCTCATTGCAATCAGCGACGCATTCGAGGTTCTCTTCTATGTCCACAGTCAGTGGATCTCATTCCTTGAACGGTATCGCCGCCGAGGTTTTATCGCCCAAGTCGGCAGGTTTAGGTTTGGCGAGTCCTTCAAGCGGAAATCCAACAGATCAACTAAGCAGCGAGCCACGGACGATAAATCCGACAGCCACAAGTGAAAGTCTTGACGCGTTAGCAACCATTGCTGAGAATCGACTCTCGCCGCAACAGGAAACTGACGAGAAACCAGACCATGAGAAGATGGCATCAACAAACATCCCGAGGCCATCATCGCCAAGCGATGCGATCTTGATCAAACGAAGTTCAGTACCGGCCTTGCGAGTCGATACCGGCAACCACGATATTGCGAAATTTGAGTTCCAACAGCAGCAGTGAGTAGAACCCCCCCCCCCCAGCCTCTACCCTCCATCAACACTTACCCACTATCCGTCATAATTTCGTCAATATTTTGTCGTCTTTCCTTGTACTTGCCTGCTTGTGTTGCGCTGTGAAAGCACAATCAGATCTTATGAGAGTGACCTCCAGTGGAGAGTCTTCCAAAATTATGGATTTTGTTAATAAAGAGTTTTTCGATGCGAGTCAAAATTCGGCTCCATTTCTCTCGGCGCCACCAACCGAGCGACCTCAAAGCAACCAGTAGTTGAAGTCAATTTGGTATGAGGAAAAGTCATCGACCAACAGATGCATATATTGCAGAAGGAATGAGGCATAAAGCCTGGGATTTAGCGAAATGAGTCGAGTCATGGTCGCTTGCAAGGAGACTTCGAGCCCGGTACATGATACGAGTCTTTCTGCAGAGGTCTACCAGAACATACTGCCAAATTCTCCAGCTGAATACTGTTGCTGTTTGTGGGGACTTAGAGTCTCTGTTTGTGCGGTTGAGAAGAGTATGACGAGCAGTATTAAGTATATGAACACAAGTGGGCTAAGACGTCAAAGCGGCATTCTCGATATGTCTCTTTGGTGGTTTAGCTTGCGACTGGACGTCGGAATACTGCCAAGTGCTATTTTAAAACCGTGCAAGTTCTGTCAACTCTCATCTACGACTGTTTTTTTGTTTTTCTTCCAAATACAGCTGCTAGCTGCATGTGTAAAGAACAGTTCATAACCTATTGCAATACAGGTTCGATGACATGTGTGATGTTTTCTGCAAGCCTAGTGCTAGATTTTGTTAATTTGTTTTGGAGATCCTGAAGTGGCAATTTTGTACGGATGGAGAATCTTGGCCACATCACACAAGAAGGCTTCAAAGGTCATAACTTCTCAAATTGGCAATTCATATACTTCACAATTCTTGTGTCGATTTGTGTACTGTTGTCGAGTTGAGGTCAGTCAAGTTGGCAATTGCTTGGCGTTTAAGCGAATTCTGGTGTAACAACTAGAATACTTGTCGTCAGCAGTCATCAGATCCATGTCTGTTGATGTATTTTGAGTTTGCTGTAATACTGTGGATGCAAAGTACAACACTCGTATCAAATTATCATATTGCTTGAAACATTTCACTTCTCTCCACTATGAGATGGGATTTGATTCGTTCCATTCAAAGATAGTCCTGATGGCACAGAGGATTTTGTGATTGGGTATTTGTGTGACTATTACTGACTTCTGCCGTGACTCTTTCATCCTGTCTTTCCAGCAACGACAGGCTTGGTGAATTACAGACTAAGCGACAGCGCTAGTCTGGTGCACATTCACCAATGTTGAGGGAAGAATCAAGGCTAGGCCTCGGTATATCTTCGTTCCGCAGCCTTGAGTCTTTCCGATGGCTTAACTCTTGCTGTTCGTCTCATCCCTACACATAACCAACTCCACCAATCACCACTACAACATCAAGGCGTTGATATATTGACTTGTACATCCTATTAAATACTACTGAGTCAGTTGTTTGACCTATGTCAACATTTCCTGTTTCATTTTTTGGGCATCGCAAACACATTCGAATGTGAACTCATGCTCACCTGGGACCATCGCAACCTACAGTTGTGTAAAAAAACAAGGATCTCATGTGAACTTTGTTAGCAGCTTCGGACTTGCGTTTGGATTTTCTACTGGAGCACTGCGATATTAATACAGCTTTCTTTCACTTTCTCATCACTTCACTGTATACTATTCGAGATGAGCATTCTTGTTAACAAAACCCTACAGGAACTTTCAATATCTTAGCGCCCCCACCGATCACACCTACCAATCACTGTTGCATTCAAGGCCTCACAAACGAAGCGCTAGTGCTCCGGATTTCCAGTCAATCATGGGCGACTCTCCCCCTAATGGTGCCAAGCACTTTGCCGAACCAACTCCCCCAACGTCCAACCATCCAGAAAATATCTCGCCTAAAAGCCCACCTCATTATCCGGCACAACCTGATACTCCACAAACGGCCCTAGATGCAGTCCATGAGATCGATGGTCTTGGGGAGGCCGAACTGGAACCCAAGGTTTGCATGTACATCAAGAACTGTGACACCGAGTCACAGTTGAGAAAGGCAATCTCCCACATCTTTGGTCGAAACAAGATGTGCACACGTCTCATTCCCGATCAAGTGTGGGTTCACTATTGCCGGAAGCATTATCAGCGATCGCGATATCGCAACCCCAAGGAGTATGCGAAGTTGCAATGCGACCTCGTACAGATGCAGATCAGGAGAATACATGACTGGTCGAAAAGAAATCACGACAAGAACATGCCTGGATACGTCGCCAATTGGACTCTCTCAGTTCGGAAACGTGAGCAACAGCGTCTGGATAGCCTGGGTCTCAAACGAAAGCGTAGCGCAAGCACTGCTGGTTTCGAGAATGATGACAGTGATCAAGATGCGACAGATGAGAACAGGGCACTACACTCTGTCCCCGCCACCGCAGTCCCCAGCTGGCTCTTGGATAAAACTGGAAAGGGTTATGATACTCGTACTGTTCTAGAACTCTTCGGTCGTCTGCACGGAGAAATTCTTAGTGATGCTCTTCCCTGCTTCCCCGATATTGAGATCCTTCCAAACATCATTGTCAACGAGTCAGAGGATGTGAAAGAGCCAAAGGGTTATGCCAAGAGAGCACATGCTGCTTCTGTTCACAAGCGGTCTCAGTCTCTTGGTGTTGTGGTCAAGAATGATTACTACGCGGCAGCTCGACGACAAAGTCAACCTGCGATCTGGGGTGCCGATATTACCAAACGTCGTCGCCAGAATGAATTCGAAGAGATCGTCAATACTGTTGGTAATGGCTTCAAAACAATGCGGCTTCCTCACCGACCTGTGTTCGCTAACATTGCCGAACATCAGTCCAGTGAAGACGGATATGCAGTGAACTCGCAAGGTTACCAAGGTCCTTTGGCTGCCCCAACCCCTCAACGCTATGGTGCACAGTCTATGGCTGCTCATCTAGAAAATGAGCATGCTTCAGGGGGTCGTCGTCCAATGCATCAGAGATCCCAATCTCATGATGTGAACTCCTTCATTCGTGGACGCTCGACCTACTCGGCATCTCCTTCTTATCCTCCAGCCGTTTCCTCCAGTCACACACCTGGTGCCTTGAGAGTCGCTAGTACGTATGAGTCGCCAACAAGCTATATGCCACAAAACATGTACGGACGTCAAACCATTCCATTCCAGTATGGCCATAGCCGTCACCAAAGTTCGCCATTAGCTCAACCCGTTGGCTTCCATGATGGTCGTACATTATACCAGGCCCAAGCTCATATGCACACACCACAGTCAGCCGGAGGCTACAGTATCGAGAGTGCACGAGGAGGCTACTTAATAGGCAGTCCAATGTACAGCAGTACTCCAGCTCGCAACGGCTACACAGACCGTCGCTAGACGCCATCTGACTCAACAACTACACCCACAAGCCGTCTCTTTCCCTCATAGGTACTCGGCTGGATCTTCACTTCGATCTGTGTCTTAACATCAACTCTTGCGGCAGCTCCATGCAGCCAACTTACAAAGCAAATCAGACATGCACTTGCATTTTCCTTTAATCCACCGGTATCGGCCATTACGGTTGTTTACCATCACATTTTTCTTTTGTACCACGCATGCCTTTTACGACCTGAGATACCCAACTTTGATTACACTCCTTTTCTGCCGGATTTTACATAAGTCCAAGACCTACATCAATTCTCACCAAGTCGAGCCTCGACCTCACCTAGATGCCTTGGCCTTTTTGCTTTCTTCACTTCACCTTTCGCGCTGATGGATGAGATCTGGGGGTTCTTAATGCGGGGCATTAGGGATTCTTCTTTTCTGGGGGAAGGGGTTTGCATAGCGGGCGTTTGGGAGAGGATTGGGCAAGTTCAGACACAGACTGAAGGGGTGAAACTTTTCTTTAAAAGACAGAGAGAGACAGAGAGTTCTTGCACATAGCATAATTAGGGAGGGGTGAGATAGAGAAAAATGCGATGAATTATTTAATTTTTCTTGATGGGGTCAAATGTGATTCTGTATTTTGGCAAAGGGGAGTCTTAGTGTGAAGGTGACGTGTAAGACTTGGGGAAATGCGGCTTGAAGGTGGTAATCAGTAATTAATTAATACTACAAGTATCACATCAGGTATTGCTCTGGGACAGACATCGTTGTAGACACCGATCTTGTCAGAAGAGGATTACTGCCTTTTCAAGTCTATTCGTGCACAATTTAGTTCTGATCAGAACTGGTGCGTATCGCTTTAGCATAGCATTGAAGGAATTTGAGAGAAGGCGGGATAAGGGGAATCTAGGATATTATTTTAAGAAATAACTTTGTCGATCATCCGATGTGCGTTAGGGAAATTTTGTTTCATGCCCTTGTGTATTATATTAGAGATATATGAAATGAGATAGGAGAAGGACTTGTTTAGACTTATCAGGGTAGTGGAGAGGAGGATATTGTCAATCTGTTGAGCTTGGATTAAGGAGGTTCGAATAAGGACCAAATGAGCGGGCTGTTGCTTTTTCGAAATGGGTTTCGACGAAGAAATTCTTTGTTCTGTGCCTTTAACTAACTAAATTTGAAATCTGAATGAGTGCAAGCGCTGGTCAGCCGTCGACTAGCTTCTAGTTCTGATACCTACGCTTTAGGTATAATATCGACGAAAGATTACAATGATCTTAATTAATATCCCACTATCTACATAACTAATTTTTCGACAACTCCTACACGTTTCTGCCTCCCATTTATGTGCACCGTTTCTCTAATCCTTCTTCTCGGCACCATCCGCCGGCGTCACAAACTCCGTAATAGGGGGTGTCCCAGGCGCAGAAATAGCTAACTCGGCCCTCCTCTTATTCAACTCATCAAGCATGCCCCAATCACCAATCTGCTCATCAAAGAACTGATCCAAGTCAAGACCATTGACCTCAGCTTCCTCACTGACTCTGAGATGCATGCCAGGGATGAACTTCAAAATGAAGAGGAGCGCGCAGGAGACGACAAATGAGTAGGAGGATATGGCTGTGATTTCGGCGAATTGCCTGCCTACTTGGATTCCGACACCGTCGATTGCTCCGGAGGCTATTGTTGCGCCGTCGAGCGCGGAGACTGGGTTTGCGTTAGTATTTAGAAGGAGAGAGAGAGGGAAATGGGGTAATAGTCTCACTTTTGGAAGTAGCGAAAAGACCAGTGAGGAAACTTCCAACCATTCCACCAACACCGTGGAGCTTGAAGACATCCATACCCTCATCGATGTGAAGCCAATCATTGAGATTTTGCAAAGACGCACACACAACGGCAGTAATGAAGCCTATAACACACGCAAGCCAAGGCTCAACGTAACCAGCAGCTGGAGTAATTCCAACAAGCCCGGCAATTGCGCCTTCGCAAGCACCAACCACAGAAAACTTACGGCCGTGTTTGAAGTAGTCGACAAGACACCATCCAATAACACCTGTCGATGCAGCGGCGTTGGTATTAAATGCAGCGACCATGGCACGAACGGAGGCATTTAAAGTACTGCCACCGTTGAAGCCGAACCATCCGAACCAGATCAAAATGGTACCGAGGAAGACCAGAGTGGTGTTGTGAGGTTTGCCGTGACTTGCGTCACCGGCGTGCTTGCGTTTTCCGAGAACGAAGGCATAAGCGAGACCTGCCCAACCAGAAGCAATGTGAACAGGCCCACCTCCGGCGAAGTCGAGCGAGGGAAGCTATCAATAGTTAGTAGGAATTAAGCCGTGGAAACGAAGTACAAACATTGTAGAGCCATCCATTGGCATTCCAAGTCCAGCATGCGATTGGGCAGTAAACTATAGTCGCCCAGAAGAACCCAAACACAAGACTGGGAACAATTCTGCCTCTTTCGAAAGATCCACCAACAACAATCATAACTGTGCAAGCACTAAGAACATATAATTAGTCGTGTCGCAAGGATTGAAAGTCTGATGGCCTACCAAAAGAGCAATTGGTAAAGACAGAACACAATCTCTGGAAGGTAAGGAGAACCTGGAGATGGCGCAGCCATAACATTCTTCATTCCAAAGTTTGCCATGTCTCCAATGAAAGGCCCAGCAGTCCTAGAGTAGGCGAGAGAGTAACCCCAGAACATCCACTGAATGGTCGTCACTGCGGCCACCATAAGACTTTGGAAAAGCATGGCTAGCGCAGACTTTCGACGAGCAAGTCCTCCATATAGAAGTCCAATTCCAGGGATAATCAACCATACAATGAAGCCGCAAAAGACGATGTACGTGTAGTGGAATTCGAGTCCTGCATACGGTGCATTGACGTCCATAGTAGTGGGATCTCCACCGCTGGGAATCGTCTCATTGAATTCCGGCTGGTATATATTAGAGGTGTTTAGAAATAGTAGTCTTTTGGAATGGGATTGCTCACAGTTGTGCTCATCTTGACTATGCTCCCAGGCAAGTATCTTACAGCTTAACTCTCAAAGCAGCTCCAAAAGCTGCGGACGCCGGACGAACCACGCCTTTAAGTCTTCCCATCGCCCGCTCCCCCACTTGTAGAAATCCATAAATAAATGACATCCTACCCCAGCTTTCATCCCCGTCCGCCACGCGGAAGAGCAAACCAATAGCCATTCTTACCTCCTTATCTTCTTACTCGCTAGCCATACTGAATTCGTCTCATTTTGACTTGGCGACGTTGAAACTTGACAGGAAACAAAATTGTCATGGAAATAATCGATATTCTTGGCCAGCATGTTTGGGTGGTCGTTGGTCGAGTTCATATCAGAGGGTGATAAGGGGCTTGGCGAGGATAGGGATCTTTTGACTGCTTCAGGCATATCTCCGAACAGGAATGGGAGGATAGATAAAGGTACCTGTTTCCAAAGCCATGGTACGGCTGTGCACCCGAGATTAGGGGCTACCTGCATATGAACCCTCTAAAGCAGATTTTTTCTGTGATTTTGGAGGTAAGGGAACAGGGTTTTACCAATTGTCACGTGTTTATAGAAGGGGAGAATATCACCTGATCGACTCTCAGCGACAACTTTCCATCAAAGTGCAATCAACTGCTTCTTCTTTCCTTACCTTCTAACACTGCTTACAACTCTTAGATAACGACTGGATCCGAAAGGCTTTGTCGATATGGAAAGAGCTCGGAGATACCAGATTAGACCTTTCCACGATCCGAGCTACCTAATATTCATAGCTGATACGTTGACAACACAGCCTATAGGTCTTCCGGAAGGGTGTCTGAATACCATGGCAATGCTTCATTGTAACCCTCTTGCTCTCTGTTTGACGATGGTCCAGGGTTTAGTCTGGAAGGTTCACAAATGGGCTCCACATTGATATGTTTTTTCTTTCTTTCCCACCACTCGCCCCCTCACCGCATAGTCATTGTCGTAAATGGGGGGGTTAAGATACGAGTCAGATTCGAACCGTTGTTAGGAAGGAGCGATCGCACTTCCGATTTGAGCCTGCGTAAGCAAAGAAGCCGTGCCTCTTTACCCTCGTATAGAAAGACATCAGAATTCCATCACGCTCGTCAGCGGTGTGTTACACGAACAATCGTGCCGCCAGCATCCACGAAAGCCATACAAGCCACGAGGCAACTCTGCCGACTTACAACCAATGAGGTGGGATAGGGGCAAGTGTAACCAATATTTCTTACCTCGTGGTGTGAGTCCACCGGCTTCATAGGGAATGGACGGCGACTCATAATTTATATCTAGAGAACGGGATCGATATCGTCGTCTGATCTTGTTCGCCTTCGTCAAAGTTGGCGATATCTGATAATCTGAAAAGGAAAAAGTAGATAGGTTTTCACGTTTGAAGTAAAACCCTGGAGCCACTTAAATGAAAGCCAAAGCCAAAGTGCCTGCGGAATGTTGATATAAGCTGATCTATTAGTATGCTTTGATTTTTCTGTTACGTTGTACAACGTTACTTCTAGCTTCGGATGAACTCCTTTCAGCCCTTCATTTGCTCCGCGTTGGAGAGGAAGTAATAAAGCAAAGTCAGATCAGCGTCAAGTGTCGTAGTACTTAGTGTTTCCAAGTGATCGGATCTTCGATGCTAGCTTTCAATTTGACCGCCTTCCGAGATGAACAACTTATTCTCTAGCCGAGCAAATCTAGCATTCCGTGATTTGTGGAAGTCTTTTACCTACGGGTTGACGTGTGATTAGTTGAGGCGTATACAAAACGGCTACACTGGCTCAATTTATTGATGTAAAGTCAAGTCTTTTATATCACTGGCTCACAACACATCCCCTCGCGAGAAGCGAGGCAGGGAGCGGCACAATACGCATGGGCTTCTGTTAGCCATCAAAAGAAATGCTCACTACGGATGCCTTATAAGTCTAGTGCCTCGTTATTCACGCATCGCAAATTTTCTCAGGTCAACCTCGCAAAGAAGTTCTTTCGCTACTTTTATAATCTCTAATTGAGTCTGTTTCCGTCAACCCTTCACAGAGTATTTTTGCAAACTCAACATGCCCTTTGAAATACCCCTTTTTATCTTCGTTCTTCTTCTTGCAGGTATCGCCATTGCATCTCCTGTGGCAGATTCTGCGCCAAGATGTCGTGAACTCAGCTTCCGTATCTCAGCCAGAGGCTTGAATTTGGACCTGTCAAACTACACTTTGGACAACCTCCTTAACAATCCACTTTCGTCTGTCTTCTCAGATCCTACAGCCCTCAACTTCCAATATCCTGTCAATGGAACTTTTGGTATTGCAGCACGGTATTGTGAGCCTCGACAGCAAGGCCATGGTCATGAAAAGCACCCTCATAGCAATACTCTTCAGTTTCTAGTTCATGGCGCCACCTACACCCGAGACTGTAAGTCAACCCAGCCAACTTTAAAAACAAACCAAAACTAACATTTCTGTGGACTGGTCAGGACTTGTTCCTCCAGGAGATCCCAGAGGCGCCAACAATAGCTGGGTAAATCACGCTTCCGAGAAAGGCTACCCAACTCTTGCCATCGACCGTCTTGGAAATGGGAAATCGTCCCGTCCGGATCCTCAGTTGATTCTTCAAGCGTCCTTTCAGGCTGAGATTATTCATCAAATAATTCAACAAGTCCGTTCGGCTGCTTCACCTTTACAACGTTCTTTCAGTAAAGTCGCCTATATTGGTCATAGTTAGTATTAACCCTTGCCTGCCTACAATTTTTTAAGTTGTGCATAGTTGTATACCATGGCCAATTGGAGACTTAGGGTTGTTTTTTCTACATAGCCAATCTAACTCCAAACCAGGCTACGGCTCCATAATCGGCGATCTCCTCACCTCCCGCTATCCCACCTCCATAGACGCCCTGATCCTCACCGGTTACAGCAGCACTTACAACCTCGCCCTGATGTCTTCTCCCCTCTCAACCTTCGCGGCACCCTCTCGCTCCCTCCTCCCCCGCTTCTCCTCCCTCCCTCCTGGCTACCTCTCCTGGCTCAACTCGCCCATCATCCGCGCCATTTTCTACTCCCCCCAAACCCCACTCCCCTACGATTCTGCACTCTTCGACTTTGATGTCGATACCCGTGGCACATTCTCCATCGGTGAGGTCACTACGGCGCTCTTCGGTATTGTGCCTGCCCCGCAGTTCATGGGAGAGGTGCTGGTGGTGACGGGGAAGTATGATGCTATTTTCTGTACGCCGGCGAAGGGAAGTCAACTCAGTGATTGTGGGAATGCAACGAGTGGACCGGTGGCGGAGACGAAAGGGTTGTTTCCTGCTGCGAAGAGTTTTGAGGCGGTTGTTTTGGAGGATGCGGGACATTGCTGGCAGAACCACTATGCTGCACGGAAGGGATTTGAGGTTGTGCATGAGTGGCTTGATCGGGTTGGGTATTAGGCATCATACATTGGTCTTTGGGGGATTTTTGATATTAGTCTTTTGGAAACCAGTGGAAAAATCAGGGCAACGAAGTGGCAGCTAGTTTTAAGGCAAATTGTAAATATCTCAAAGTCCCGTACTATCATCCATCCCAAGGGTATTTCAAAACATTTACAGTAATAATTCTGGATCAGCTCGATCACTTTCTAAAAACATAGCGGCTTCTCTTGTCAATTTCTAAACTGAAGCGAGGCAACCAAATGTTCCTCATTCCCCTCGCTTAACCCCTACCTGTTCCATCCCAACGCCAACGCCCCAAAATCCACCCCACTCAGCATACCCTCTCAAAAGCAGCAAAAATATAGAAACTACTTTCAAGCATCCTTAAATCTAGAACCCCCAGACGTGATTATATATCGTACCTACCGCTGACATTAAGACAGAACACTAGGTCCTGCAATACCAATCACAATAGGTATTGAGGCTGTGGGTTTCAGAAAGACAGACTGCTTGATTCTATTTATATATTGGGTAGGGAGAAGGGCAGACATTTTGTCTTTTAGCGAAGGAAGGTATAGGGGATGGTAGGCGATAGGCGACCTGGTGTTTGAAGGCGGTAGGAGAAGGGAGAATTGTGGTAGTAAGAGGTTAGATTAAGGATTTGTGAACTGGGTTCAGGTGATGGGTCGATAAACATAAGGTATCATCTATGCTCTAACTCTAAAGGGCTGAAAATTGAGTGCCATTTTGGCTGCTGAGCGCCGCTCTGTGACTGACTGGATATATAACCAACTCCATATATGATTTCTCACCAACAAGAAAGTAATGCTTGTGAAACTCGTTCGTCAAAACTCGAAGTTTCCTTCTAAATCTAATAAAAGTATACCAAATATTTCAACGTAAAATCTTAGACAACAACCACTTTTCCTTCCAGAGAAGCCTGCTCTTTTCCTCTCAGCTCCTGAGGTATTTTCTGGCCGTTAATTTGCGGGAAGAATATTCCGGGATGAAATATTGTTAGAGCGACTGCGGCGATGAAGATCATTCTGTTGGTAAGCGAGTCAGTTGGGAATCCTAGATATTGTCGTGAAGGATTACTCACGCTCCGTCCAAGATTAGGAAGGTAGGTTCATCCCTCATAAGCGCTCCTCCCCAACCTTGTGCCAACTCCGGAATACTGCCCATAAAAATCAGTTTCAATGCCCCTCTCACTTAGCAGAGTAGACATGTAATTGAAACATACCGATAACAGCACCTAATCAAAATCGTAAAAAACGCCAATGTACACGACCCCGCAAACCACTTAAACCTCCCCAACATCTTCCCATCCATCTCCCTATACGCTACAAGCTGCTCCCGATGTCTATAACTTCTCCACCCATACTCTGCTGTCACAACCCCACACGCAACCAACTGTATCACCTGTAATATAATCCCCGCCAGCATCATATTGTTCCCAATAGTCACCGTGTCCTCCCCACTCGCAAGTCCCCCTCCCGCCGCCTGGACCAAGATTGAAATGACATCCGCGCCAATGAATACCCACGTATACCACCTTGCGGGAATCCGCGAGAATTCAGAACCGAATGTCAACACCACGTGTTTGAGCACGAGGTCGATACTGCCAGAGATGAGTGAAGGGCCTAGGATGAGACAGGTGATCTGCATGCGGAATGGGGTATCGGCCCAGGGGTTGGAGCGCATCATGATGCGGCCTATGTAGCCGATGAGTTCGAGGGCGCAACCCGTGAAGAGGGCACCGAGCCAGAACCATGTTTTGTGGCGGATTCCCAGGTAGGTTTGCGCGATGAGGCAGATGGAGAAGGAGGCTAGGAAGAAGGCGTTGCCACCGAGGTTGGGGATGTAGCCGTAGATTGTTGCTTCTGCAGGACAGGAGGGTGAGAGGGAGTTGCAAGACTGGAGGGACATTTTGCGAGGGGACTAGGGTTTCTCGCTTGTCGAGGGGAAGATGAGAAAAGTGAAGGAGTGCGAAAGGTAAAGAAATCAAGGGATGGCTAAGAAATAAATATAATATATACTATATTTCACTGTAGCCAGATCAATCTTCTAGAAGACTTCTTCGCGGTGAACATACGCACCTTTGATATCGTATCTTGCAAAACATTTCGGTTGTGAAAGAAATGTCACTCGGCAGAGTCATAGTCGATACTATTTCACTCGGCACGTCTTGGCTGCCGTATTTAGACGGCGTGCTTGAGCTCAACTAATAGTAGCATTGCTACTAGCCAATGAAAACACTCGCAGTACGACGAATATGCGATGAGAGAAAGAGGAAAGAGGGACGTCATTAGTAGCCAATTGAAGCTACTGCAATGCGAGATACATACGGATAAAGGAAGAAAGTTGACACACTTAGTAGGAAAATGAGGCTGAATTCCTAGAGCCGCTGGGCAGGCTTAAATGGTGAGCTAGTCGTGTTCGCTATGGTAGTGGTGACAATATCGGCAAGGGAATGTCCCGATACTACTTCTACCTCAGTGTCGTTCGTCCAAGGGCAATTCATTGATGCTTCGTAAAACTGCCAGTAGCTGCTTGAATTCAAGGAGGTGGACTATTCATGGGTGGTTCTAATGATGCTCGTTATGTCCCTATTTTGAGTGGAAGATCGCTAAATATTCGCAAGGAAGACTCAGGGGCTGGGTTCAGTCACAGCTCATTGCATCATGACATCTCTCAATTGAAGTCAACCAATTAGAATTAGATCTGCGATTTTCTTACAATATTGCCTTCTTCCTATGTACTGTCAGAGACAATCCGTGTAAATAGGAGGGAAGATTTATAGCAACATGACAAACACTATTCACACAAATAAATGTTCCTTTCTCGCTTTTTCAGCACATTGGAAATAACAGACGCCTGCTCGCCTCAAAATCTTCCATCTCGCCCCACCTTCGATATCCTGACCAATTAAACTTCCAGAAGTAAGCTTTTTCTAACCATCCAGTTTCCATAACGATGGGGTTGTTTGCCTCGCCTGAGCGGTCAATCCCTTCCAACCAGTAAAAACAGAAGACGTACATCCTCACCTGATACTGATCTTCCATATCGTTGTTGTACAAATCCTTAGCTGAGCCGTCAATCCTTCTTCACCCAATAAGAAAATAAGATGTAGCTTCCAACCTAAAACTCAGTTTCAAACTTAATCCTATTGTAAGCCTTAGCTGAGCCGCCGAGCAGTCCACAATAATAATAAAAAGATGTCAGAAGTACGAGCCTCGCGGGTCTCTCGATCGGCCTTAGGTACTTCTAAGACAGGCGCGGATTTACTATAGCAACCATGCCTCTGTACAAGTGATTTCCATCGATATAACCCGAGAGACTATCTCAAAGCTAAGCACTTCAGTAGTCAAGATGAAGGACCGGGATACTTGATTTGATGCCTATAAACAAACAATATCCATTTACGTCAACAACTGATGGGAATAGGCTGTGAAGATTTGACAATGGTACACTTACATCACTCGTAACCAATTTCTCCTTATTCGTTGGGAGACTGTACTGTGAAGGGCGAATCATTAGATGAAGGCATTTCCAGCAAAAACAAACTCAAAGCCCATATAACAGGAAGGAGCGCTTGTCATGAGCCTTAATATTCAATAAAAACACCGATATCCCATCTGTCTGTCTTGATGCAACGGTCTATATACACAAAGCATCTATGCTGTATGAACGTAGTGTAGTTATGCCGCACCATGCACGCAGGCAAAGGGAAAATCATCGCTGAATAATGAAGTCGCCGTAAAAATTCCATCCAAAAGAGAGATGTATCACTCATTCCACTTGCCAAATTTACTGGAATTTCAGAACATGGCCCAGCCATCGACCTTCGTTTTGTCATGACTTCATCCTGACCTAACTCAACTCGTCTTTTATTGGGCAGAATCTTGGCAGGCGATGAATTGCGAGGCGAGTTGATCTACAACTTCGTCTTCAACAAACTCTTCATCCTTCTCTCGACCGCATTCAAGTACTCAGTCGTTGTAACGTAGTCCTCACGTCCAGTCTTTCCACAAGCCAATGCCAAATCCTTGGTCATGATACCATCGATATCAACGGTGTCGATACACGCCTTCTCGAGGCTCTCTGCAAATGCAACAACATCTGGCGTACCATCTAAGTTACCTCTTTGGATGAGACCACGAGTCCATGCGAAGATGGAGGCGATGGGGTTGGTGGAGGTTTCGTTTCCTTTCTGGTGTTCGCGGTAATGGCGAGTCACGGTTCCGTGGGCGGCTTCTGATTCGAAAGTCTTTCCGTCAGGGGTGATGAGGACGGAGGTCATGAGACCAAGAGAGCCGAATCCTTGGGCGACAATATCAGACTGAACATCACCATCGTAGTCTATCTTACATTAGCATTGTTCTGATATGGATGTGGAATATGTGCATACTCTTCAAGGCCATAATGTAACCTCCTGAGCTCTTCATCATCTGCGCAACCATATCATCAATGAGACGATGCTCATACCAGATCTTCTTAGCCTCGAACTCCTTCTCGTAGTTCTTCTCGTAGACAGCCTGGAAGATATCCTTAAACCTTCCATCGTACTTCTTCAAAATCGTGTTCTTGGTGCTCATATATAGCGGCAGACTCTTGTTCAGCGCAAGCTTGAAACTAGCATGTGCAAAGCCCTCAATGCTCTCATCGGTATTGTATTGTGTCTGCGCGACTCCTCCTCCATTCTTGAATTGGTAGACCTCAATCTCCTCTGGCTTTCCACCCTCTGGCGTGAAGACCATTGAGAGTTTGCCATTTCCTTTGACCACTAGATCCTTTGCTCTATATTGATCGCCAAATGCGTGACGGCCGATAATGATGGGTTTCTTCCAGCCTGGCACGAGACGAGGAATTCGTGGGATAACGATGGGTTCTCTGAAGACGGTCCCTCCTAATGCGTTTCTGATCGTGCCGTTGGGAGATAACCACACTGGGACAAGTTGTTAGCCATGGTACCCCGCATAAGCCTCCCCCTCATTTTAGACTCCTGCCAAAGTCAAGAATAGGACCAACATACTCTGCTTTAAGTTGAACTCCTTAACTCTAGCCTCATCCGGTGTAATCGTTGCACACTTCACACCAACGCTGTACTTCTTAATAGCCTCCGCGCTATCAATCGTAACCTGATCATTCGTCTGGTCCCTATACTCCAGTCCCAAATCATAGTACTTCAGGTCAATATCCAAGTATGGATGAATGAACTTGTCCTTAATATCCTTCCAGATAATCCTCGTCATCTCATCACCATCCAACTCCACCACCGGATTCTTGACCTTGATCTTCTTGAAGCTCGCCATATTGCGCTGCTGGTGCTGGAATACTGAGCCGAAGCTGGCCGCTGGTCTGAAGAGAGTGTTGGAGGAAGGAGCGCGGAAGGTGGTGCGGAGGGTGCGCGATGCTGAGGCGGAGAAGCGTGTGGTGTTCATGGCGAAACGATAATTTTTAGGATTGCAGTAGACGCAATCCAGGTAGCCTCGGGTGGTGTGGTTGTGGAATAATCGTAGTCGGCCAAGTTGTGGAAGTTGTTATCCGCTGAGCAGGCGGCCGAGGTACTAAAAGGATACCGTAACGTGGGGAAACAGGAGCCTGAACGCAGCACACGCTTTAGCCGCGAGTTGATATTATTCGGGCTAAGTGAGGGCGAAGGGCTCGTGTATGTTGTTTAAAGATAAAATAATCAATTGTAATATGTATGTATTAACCTTCTTGCAAAGCTAGTTTCACTAGAAAATAAAAAGCTTGCCATGCGCAAGGCTTTTGTAGCTACATGGGCAGCTGTCCGATACCGGGAATTTTAATGGGCCCCATTGACAAAACGGTGCAGTTGATACAAAGCCCCTCCCGTGTGCCGACCTATAGAGACGGCTCTTAACGCCGATATTGTAGTTGTGACACAAGGCTAGCATTTACATCACGGCGGTCTTGAGATCATGAGAAAATATCACATTCAAGGGCTAAGTCATTAAAAATCTTTGTGCATTTTGATTTACGCCAACCCAATTGAGGAGACTCTTCTTGTGCCGTTACCAAGTTGACTCCATGTTTGTCTAGCCCTGAATATTGCCCGTCAAACTCCTCCTCAGACCTTGGTATCTGTTTACCCATTGCCCTGACCACACCCAAAGACTCCAAACCAATGTTTGCAAAACAACAAGAGAAGAGGAAGTGAGAAAGGACGATCGGTCTATGAAGCAATGTAATCGAGAGAAGCGGAAGAGAGTACCCGCTAAATGAAAAAGTTGAAAATACACTCCCGTCCACGTCGCCATGAATGACTTTTTATGAAAATGGAAGGTGATAAAGGAAGATGACGGTGACATTCAATTGCGATCATTGAACCTGAGATACTGGTGAAAGAGGAAGGAAGAAGATCAAAGCGGATAGAAAACGCAACGGCTGCTCGGAACTGTCTCTGCAAACAAACACTTCTCCGCCACTTTCCGCCATTGCGAGCGAGAGCCCTGCACTGCTGACTGCGATGGATTCACACTTTGACTGAAGAGGATCATCAGCTGATGATGAGAAAGAAGTGTCGTGGTATGTCGTCTGTATCACATCTGTGAGAAACTCCCGTAGCTCAGTATTGGTTTGATTCCCAAGTCTGTTCGCTGAAGTCCGACGAGGTCAACAAACTAGGGCAATAACAATCAGATCGTTGGCCCGCTGAAGGGCCATCGAGAAAGCCATAGCCACCACAAGTTAGGCAAGAAGGATACGAGGATGTGTGTATTGAATGTTGATCCTCTCTGTACTCGCCTACAGAGCGAGATAGAGAAGATGCCTGCATGTCAGCATTAACTTGGGCATAGTTGTCGTCGAGAGGGGATTGTGCTGGACTGTTTACTAGCTGAGTGTTTGCCAGCTCGATACGACCTTCAATTCTGCTCTCCTCACAATGCTTAGTGCAACGTGGGCAACACCACTCATTCTTATCAAGCCACACCCGATCCAAGCATTTAGAGCATCTCCACCATCTTGGATCATTGACTCGTTCACTCTTCCACTGCTGTTGCTTGACTGCCCATTCGGCCTTATTTGTGGCCTTGGACTTCTCGCATTTGTAAGCTCCAAGATCCTCTTTGTGATAATCGCGGTAATGATCTCGAGCATGATCACGGCGTGTGAAGGGCTCGCCGTGCCGATTGCAACGTGGGTGGTCGCACAAGAAGGTCTGGTAACCCATGGCTTTGTGAACCACCTTATAGTGACGGTCGAGGTCAGCAGGCCGACGGAAGGATTTTCGAGCATCATCCTTCCAACAGGAATGACCAGGATACCGACAGGGGTGTGGGTTCTGAACTGGTTCACTAACACCAATTAGCTTAGAATATATCCACCGAAGGTAGATCTGCTTACTTCACTTTGTCAAGATAGACAGCCATTGGGAAAGAGGGGTTGCTAGAAGCAGAAGACACATATTCATTGCGCAGTTGTAGGTATGGCTCCTTTAAGTTCTCGACGTTCAATTCATAGTATTTCGAAGGTTCGACGGTCTCATCCCATCCAAGAGACGATGGCGTCGGCAAAATATTCTGATTTGATTGCAGGAGATAAGGTCCATGGGTACTTTCGTGATGCTCCGAGTGCCCAGTGGTATAAAAGTCGTCAAAATCGTCCATTGCCTCACAGTTGTCAAGGGCGAGTTTCGAGGGATCCACAGAGTTGCCTTCAAAGAAGTTGCTTGTTTCTGTAATGGGCGAATCGTAGAAGCTTGTATGCGAGGAAGTTGCTGATATGTTTGAAAAATTTGACCGATTTGACTGCACGCTATTGTACGAGTCGTTAGAATAGGTTTGTCGCATCGGCTCAGCCTGTGGTGCCATTTTTGAGGTCGGCTGCCAGGCCACATTCTGGGGAATATCCAAATACTGGTAGTCTCCTGGGGCCATTTTGAAGGTTCTGTTGGTCCCTTTTGAAGGAAATTAGTAGAACTCCTCAAAGTCGCCTCAGAAAGACACCTCGTCCCAGCTGCCCAATAAACTTCTAAAATTCTCTGCTCACCTTTTATGAGTCTATATAATGCTACAATTAACTGTTTAATTAAACAAGAAAAGTATTTAAAGGAATGCGTGGAGAATATAAGCCACAATGAAGACAGCACGATGAAGGAAGAACTGTAACAAGAGGAATTGTGGTCAACTATAATAGTCCGAATGAACATTGACAACAGCACCATTGAGGCTGACGCTACATAAATAAGCAGTCACTCGCCCTTCTACTCTTGACCCACATGAAGAAGAAGCTTATACGTCTGATATCGTAGCAAGGTTGTGCCCGAGGCTCCTGTAAATCTGCGAGTGGTCTTGACAGCGGAAGCGTGTCTCGAGACCCGGCTACGACGCCTTACTATCAATACGCTGAGGGGACTTCTCTTCAAGCCTCGTCCGCATCTTGATGTCTAGATCACAAGCAAATGACTTTGTCCTGTTTGGGCCACCGAGGGTAAATTTAGATTGGACAAGGATATTCTAGAGATTCTAGACGTGTGTATAGGGGAAATCGGGAGGGTTTGGGTCGAATTGAGTGATTTGAAGGTGCCCGCCTAGACTAGAGCCTTGTCTCTTGCAGGTCAAAAACAGATATCCAGAAAAATAATGAGGCGAGCTAATGAACCCCGCGAGCCGCGTGTAGGGGTTTAGCTGCAGGTCGTTTTGGCAGATCGCAAGGTTGTCTTCCCTAGTTGTTGATGTGTTGGAATTTCATCAAAATCGAACTGGTCCAACCACGGGGGAGATGTAGCAGCCACATCGACTTCGCACCTGTCAGCCACTATCCATTACTCCGTAAATGCGAACCACTCCAGTATTTGAAGAGCAAATAGGACAGTAATTGGGTCCTCTTGTTGGCATGAAGCCGGTTGACGTGCATCGGAAGGCGACTCGGGCGTGGCATGGTCTTTATGGGCGCAATGCTTCCCATGCCCAAAGGCGACATGAGTTCGCGACCTTTTCGAAATTCCCAAGGTGAGTTGAAGGGTACCACAAAGAACTGTGGAAGACATTTGCGAACGGGCAACTGTTAGGCACCAAGCAGCCGGTCGCATCCAATGGTCGGTCAGCCTCACTTTGTTGGCCTCGTCGTGCTTAGTTGCACTTTTTTTCCTTTTCCAGCTTTGGCTGCTGGGCGAGGCTCGCCGGGAACCCACAGAAGAATTATGTTGCAAGCAATTGGAAGGCAATTGCCAACACAATCGGCGCGTACTTTTTGTGTGACTTTGCTCATGGAGAGCTCGATGGTCGGCAGAGACAAATGCATGAGAAGATGGTTGTGGCTTAAGGTAGCTGGGCGTGGGGGTTCGAAGGCTGCTCGATTCCATGTGCGCGATGCGTGTTTGTTGTTGAAGACATTTCATGCAAAATTATCAGCTTCATCGTCTTCAGATTCGGAGGAAAAAAGGAAAAGACATTTCTCTGGTATTGCTTTTCTGAATGAAAGTGCAGGTCGCTGGGTAGAAGTACATTGGTGCATTGAAGTAGGGATGAAAAAGACGGGTACGTTGTCCAATGAGAATTCTCTGAAATGATTGTCCATGACGGCCCATGGCTGCCCATAATTGGTCAATGCTTCGTATTTTCGCTCGTTGCCGCAAAAGCAAGTTTGGGCACTCATTGGAAGCAGACGAGATCGACATCTTGTTCAAATACAAGGCAGAAAAGGAGGTTTGCAGGAAGACAAGATCTTGTCGTGTGTAGGGATAAATAAAGAGGGTGCTGGGTTGAGATTATCTTATATATCTTTTGCCTTGTAAACCCCCAACACAAGCCGACCTCATAGGCGGCCATGCAGGGCTCAATATGCGTGACTACCCGACGGTTGCAACCCAACCACGACGACATCGGATGCTTCGACCTACCTAGAGACCATATTTCCGCTGCAATGATCATGCCCTTTCTTCTAGGGCTTCGGTATGAGTGACTGACTGGTCAGAAAGGTCTCCGTCGCATAGTGCAGCAAGCCAGCAAACAAACACCCTTAGAGACCGAACTCGATATTCAAGCTTTGTTTGGACCACGAGCAAGAGTTCGAAGTTTGCTGAAAAGCGCCTTGAACACCATCAGAAACCTGTGTCTTGGGTTATCCAAAGGAGATGTTAGTTTCCGAAAGCTAAGTGAAGGAAAGGCTGCACTTGGGCTGATAATTGTTACTTTCACTCGAATGGCCACCTTTGATTGCATGGAAATATACTCGGACAATCTCATCTTCAGCAGATGAGCAGTGGACTTCATTGCTAATTATGATGAGCTAGTGTCATTATCCCAGCTAGACATTAGTCAGAGCTTCCCGTGCGCCAACCTGTTCCTACTGGATTCCATCGACGCCTAGACATACAACTCATACATCGTCTTCCAGAAATTTATAAGCGAACTTGAAATCGGCCTTTCGTCGATTCATCCTAAGACAGAGTTAGTGAAAAGTGGAAAGGAATCACAGCAGTCTACGACCTGGTCATAGAAGTTGGAATGAGAAGGTGAGACGAACCATGTACTCTCATAATCGAAGAAACGATACGTCCCCTGTTCGAACTCTTCGGTGATCGTCTTTGGCTCCTCGTGCCTCTGAAACCACGTCTGATACTGTTTGTGGAACCGCCAGCTCTGGTCCTTGAGCGCCTTAGCTGCTAGATACTGCTGATATGTCCCTTGCTTATAGTAGAAGACATAAAAGAGCGTATCGGGGTCTATGCGCGAATAGAGGCGGTGATCATCGAAAACGGGATCTAGCTCTTGGGGGTAATAAGACGGTGTGTGACATCGGATATCCGGCTTGTAGTTCCGAGGCGTTCCAACGTCAAGCATATCTGGCGAGGTAGTAAATGAAGCAGCAAGCATCCTCTGTGAAGCCTGAGTGGGTGCGGCTTTCACGTTCTGGTGCGTAGCTTCGAATGCCTGTAGAAGATCCTGGAGGCCGGCTGGTAGGTGGTATATTGACTCATCTGGGTCTTCTGGAGGGGAAGCAGACTTGATACCATTGGTGATGCCATTTGACTTAACAGAAGCAGCTTCCAAAAGTTAGCATTCAATGACGGAGGTAATAGAGAAAACGATATACCTTTTGAGCTCTCCGCTAGAGCAGGTTGATTTGAGGAAACTCGAGAAGTCCGTGGCTTCACTGTCTCGGTCTTGTCGGCTAGAACAGGAGGTGAGGCAGTGCTCGAGAGCCTAGGTTCTTCTCCCCATGATGGGGATTTTGCCTTGGAGGACGAAGCAGTGTCCGATATCGACGCTGCTGCTGGCACGACTGACTTTGAAGAGCTACTGTGAGATGGAGCAGCGGGTTGCACATGGACAGCAGCTGGGGAGGTCGTAGAACTCGCCACTCGTCCATTACTCGATGGTAACGGTGGATGACTCGAAGATGTGCTAAGTGCGGGTAAAGCGTCTGGCGGAGGTGGTAATGGAGCGATGCCTAAGTTGTTCTTATCACTCGCCGCGGCTGCCGCCGCCGCGGAAGCATACTTAAGAGTCTCCCCTGGAGCTCGTGTAGGTGGAGGCGCTGGCTTCATCTGACTTGTACCACTGCTTATATTCGTGTTGTGTAAAGTCGCTAACGTCGGCAGAGGGCTCTTCATTTGTGTCGATGGTCTTCTTGCTGCCGCAGGACCCTCAGATACAGCAGAAGCTTTTGTTTTCCCAGGTAAACTACTTGGCCTAGGTTCTTCTGGTACTTCTTCCTGTATCGATTGAGTATCTTGTGAAGAGACCCGGTCGTTGTCGTTGTTCATCCCGTAAATGTCCTCCTCCTCCTGAAGGTTAAGGTCATCGTACATTTCTTCGTCCTCCATAAAGTCATCCCCCATGCTATCGGTAACATAATATCGGATGGATTCTTCCAAATCGTTAACCTGCTCTGTTTCCACCCCGCCGTTCTCGAGTGATCGTTTTATGAGCTCAAGTTTCCCCTGATGCCATTTGTGCCGCTCTGTTATCCGCTCGATTTCTGCCATGCGGTCTGCCTTGGCTGTCTGGTTTTTGCCCTTCTTCATGGTTGCTTGTATCGACTCTCCCTCGGCCTCGAGAGTTTCTATCTGGCGTTCCAACTCGTCGACCATATTCCCTAGGAAATCGCAAGCTTCCATCTTGGCTCTCTCTTTGGGATCTAGTTTCGCCGCCGTCGATAAGCCTTCTTTCGAATATGCCTTCGTCTTCATAGCCTTTTCCACTGCCTTGAACTTCTCCATTTGCTGTGTCTCGTTAGCCATTACCTTCAAGAATCGAGACAACGCGTACAGTCTCAATCAACTTCCGGTTCTCTAGCAGAGGACCCTTGTCCTTGATATCGTTGCCGGCCGCCCATGTCTTAATTTGATCTCGTAACCTCTGCAGCTTCTTGATCTCTCTTTTGAGGTTATCCTCCAGCTTCTCCTTCTGCGCAGCATTTGTAGATTGTTCGATTTTATCATAGATCGACTCGAACTCTGCGACGCCTTCTGCAACCTTCTTGAAACATTTATCAAGTTCTTGCTGGAGCTTTCGTGCCGCCATCGTATTGTAGGGAGTGTCGCGGTTGGTTGTGAATTGTTGTTGGTGAATTGTCCTCGTATCCGCCGATCTATCAGTGGCTTTATGCTTTGTGAATGGTGCCCCATATGTTGAGCGCAGAAATGGACTGCGCGCCGCAAAGCTGAATGATTGTTGAATTGCAGAGTGTCGCTGAATGCTAGTCAGGCTGTTGTTTGCTGTCGCGATGTTCGGCACGGGATCTGTTCTTGAAGTGGAGCTCGCTTCAGGCAAGCCTCATGGGCTTGGCGTGCAGCTTCGAACATTCTGTGGGGAAGCTGCCAGACTTCGAATAATAACCATTCAAATGCTCAGTCTCAATATTTCTTTCTTTCACAACTGATTGCGCTTTGCGATTGTGTCTTTTAAATTGTGCCAAACTTAGCTAGACATAAAATCGATCAACGAAAGTTATACGAAAGCCTCTCTCTTCCTACCAGCTAAGATTACCTTCTTAAATCTATTGTCAAACCCCTCTGTCCTCCTTCGTTCTTTCGCACTCACTTTCATCCTATTTCGCTTCGATCATTAGGCCAACATGAAAGGTTTGATTTCACGCCTTGTTGTCTCTATTAGTAACAAGTCTGATCATATTTCAGCTATTCTTCAAAGAGTTTTGTCAGCATCTGTCACAATTGACAAGCAGCTCGTCTCGTCAATTGGCAAAGGAATCTTGGTCTTTGCAGCGGTGGCTCCTGGTGACACCGAAAAAGATGTGGCTACTTTGGCTGCTAAAGTACTGAAAATGCGTATGGTATGGGCAGTTGAGTCATTTCGGACGGCTCTTTCCTCTCTCTTATTCATTCAGCTTACTTGGTTAAATCCAACATTGCCTTTGCAAATGCGCTGTCATACCAAGATTTCCTGGATGTGATTCTTCCAACAAAGTACTTTTGAATCAAGAATGCTGACTTAAGGTGCTTTAAGTGGGACGACGAAACGGGAGATCGAGTAGGGCGGCCTATAGCTTAAAGACTAAATGTCAAAACTAACCAGATTTATAGTGGAAATATAACGTACAAGACATTGGAGGAGAAGTTCTTTGTGGTACATAACCATTTCCATCTTGGGTGGCCTTTCTGATCTTACAAATTCTAGTTTCACAATTCACACTACTTGCTTCAACCAAGAAGGGCAGTAAGCCAGATTTCCATGGTGCAATGGGTGGCGGAAAGGCCAAAGAGCTCTACCAAATGTTTGTTGAAAAGGTCAAACAAGGATATGAGTCTGAGAAGGTCAAGGATGGTGTATTCCAGGCTATGATGGTACAGAATCACTTTCTACATCTCACAATATCACCAACTAAATTCAGTGTTAGGAAGTAGCTTTGGTTAATGATGGCCCTGTAAGTACTAGTTGTAAGAACCCGCTCAGGTCAAAACTCTGGGTACACCCCTTTGATTCACCTAGTAACCATCAGGTAATCCGCTAGAATGTCTTTAAGCTTCTAGGAGAATGATCCTTATTTTCTTCTCCTAAAAAGGATAGTCAGGGTCTTTGGTCAAAGTGACTAGGTGTACCCAGGATTTTAACACACGCTCTTACTTAGACAAAATCTATGATATCTAATAAACTATAGGTTACTCTTGAAATGTCTGTTGGACCTAGTGGAGAAAAGGTCGAGGCGAAATGATAACGGCAAAGCATTGGAATGGTGGTTGTAATGGATACTTCAACAGTACAGGCGCTTGGCTGAAGTTCTGTCAATGTGAAGAAAGAAAGTCCATGGGAGAGGGGGTAGATCTTGAACCTTGACCTACCAGTAATCTCTAAGCCGTCTGGTCATCGCTAGAAAGCCACAGGGCAAGAAGTAACCTTCAGAAGGCCCAATTTTGGTTGCTCTCCAAGACCAAGAGTTTCTTCCATTCTAAATGGTTTACTGGCAGTCTACATCGAAATCCAGTAGCCAGTACAGTAAATGTCGCATAACGTGACTTTGTTACTTTTAATGTCATCCACAGGGTACTTTATTCTATGAAAAAATTCTATTGTGAATAATGTTGTTCCCAGTTGACGAACCGATGCCAAGCCTATCATTGTGAGAGCGGATAAACAAATGTCCGACATTGCCCCTCTAGAAGTTTCTCTGGTCTGCGCAAGGCTGAGCTCCATACCGCCTCGAACAAAACGGCAACCCCTCCTCCTTCTAACCCTTTCCAACACCACCAGACTAATCCCAACCACCTTCAAGATGCCTGTCTCAGCAAACCAGAAGGCCCAAATCCTGGCCAAGATGAACAGTCAAAAGCCTCGCAGCCGCGTCTTCTTCGATATCTCCATCGGCAAGAAAGCAGAAGGTCGCGTTGTCTTCGAGCTATACGACAATGTCGTCCCCAAGACCGCAGAGAACTTCCGCGCTCTCTGCACGGGCGAGAAGGGCGAGGGGAAGACGGGCAAGCCATTGCATTTCAAGGGCTCCATTTTCCATCGAGTCATTAAGCAGTTTATGATCCAGGGTGGTGATTTTACCATGGGAAATGGTACTGGTGGAGAGTCAATATATGGTGCCAAGTTCGATGATGAGAACTTCAAGTTGAAACACGACAAGCCTTTCTTGCTTTCTATGGCCAATGCCGGACCTGGTAAGTTTTTTTCTCCTGGAAAGCTCGGAGGTAGTACAGGAGAATTCTAATTGTGGCACAGGTACCAATGGCTCCCAATTCTTCGTCACCACTGTTCCAACACCTCACCTCGACGGGAAGCACGTTGTCTTCGGCGAAGTGATCAGCGGTAAATCAATTATTCGCAAAATCGAGAACCTCCCAACCCAATCCGGCGATAAACCAAACAAGGATGTAACCATCACCGACTGCGGTCAACTCACTGGCGAGGAGGCTGAGCAGGCAGACGCAAAAGGACCCGACGCAACAGGCGACCAATACGAAGACTTCCCCGAAGATGCAACCAAGGAATACACACCAACAGAAATCGTCAAGATTGTCACAGATTTGAAAGCCTATGGTAACAAAGCATTCCTCGAAATGAAGAACCTCCCAATTGCTTTGGAGAAGTACCAAAAGGGTATCCGTTACTTGAACGAAGATATGGGAACAGAGAAGCCATCACTCCAAACCAAGCTCGCCATCGAGAACCTCCGTTATTCACTAAACTCCAATGCTGCTCTCATCTCTAACAAACTCCAAGATTTTGCCGAGGGCAAACGATTTGCTACTGCCGCTCTCGAGTCATCAGAAGAACTCAGTGGCCCCGAGGAATGCAAGGTTCTCTTCCGGCGTGCAATTGCCAATCTCGGATTGAAGGACGAGGATGCAGCTTTGGAAGATTTGGAAACTGCAAATGATCTCAGTCCAGGAGATGCCGCTGTGGTTCAACAACTCAACAAGACCAAGAAGGAAATTGCTGAGCGAGCGAAGAAGGAGAAGGCTGCATATAGCAGATTCTTCCAGTAGAGAGTGAAAGCAATATTTATGACTGACGAAGCGGGTTTTGCAAAATCGAGCGATAGCGGAAAAGCAGACGAGTTTACGAATAGACGACATTTGCATCATTTCACGAACCATGCCGAAAAGGTATAATTTAAGAAGAGCAGAAAAGGCATCGGTTCGCTGCTGGGAAGCTAGTCGCACGTGCGCATTGCTTCCTCGGCCCTCTATAAGATGTTCTGCTATATCTCCTCAACTTCCAAAACGGACGCTCAACTGCAACAGTGGTATTTCGAGGTGCAGAAAAAAGGCAGAATAAAAGAAAAAATATATCAAAAAGCCCAAATAGTCCACCGTCCCTTCCCTAAGCAACACATATAAATGTAGGTGAACATGAGAAAGAAAAAATCACTCCATCCGTGTATGCTCCCAAATCAAAACCGCCCATCCATCCAGAAAATTGAGTCAAAAGCCGCCAGCCTGCCGTCTTTCTCCGCTATCTATGCAAAAACAACAGTCCTCGGCCAATAAATATGCCATTGCAAGGTCTTTCAAATCATGCCGCCCACCCCATTTGATTCTCGATTGTCTCCCATGATACTATCCACCACACTCGTTTTCCTACTTTGAGTACCACCAGGTATTGACGTCGTGCTATCTTTCGTCCCTTTCCTTCTTAATCCGCTTAGGAAATTTCTCTTGCCGCTATTTCCATTGCTGCTTTGGCCTCTGCTGGGAGGGCTGGCCTGTGATATATCTGAGGTAGGATCGACGGTCTTCTGCTTGCTCTCTCGACCAAATGTTGATTCCCAGAAAGATTGACGTTCACGCCTGTCACGGTCTTTATGTCCAATCGCATCGCTACCGGAGGAGCCAGGAGCGCGACCAGCCGAGATAGTGGTAGTAAATTCTCCCCAGAGCGGACTCTGAATATCAGGCTGAAGTTCCGTTTCGCGGTGATTCATAGCAGTAGGTGAATCCTCGAAAGTTGTCCCTTCCAAGTCATCTACGATCTCGTCCCATCGTAATGACAGCTGATCAGTGTTGTCCCCGCTTTCGGCAATTGAGCGACAGTCATCGGCTCGCGTTTGGAGGCTGACACACAGGTTGTTGAACTCTGCCAGGTCACTATTGAAGGAATTCGGAATGATATAACTTGAGGTTGCGTCCAGCCATAACTTGATGAGGGCAGCAAAATTGCGAGCATGATCAATTAGATATGGCAAAGATGGAAATCCCTCTCGCGAGGTTGGTGGAAGCCGAGCGAGAATGGTGATGGGCGTAGAGTAAGATGCTGGCAAGGAGAAATTGTTTCGTTCTGCTGAGATCGCACATATGGCATCGATGAAATCTTTCACTCCTTGGCGATTGCTTGCCAGAAACCGGTTCATAGGCTCCATCCAGGACTCCTTCTGACCGAAAGTGCTTAGATTCGCAAGTGCTTGCAAGCTCTTTGCAATGAGGGTGAGAGTCCTTTGAGCCTTAGCTCGGGGGTGATCTCGAAGGAGTCCAAACAGCTTAGGATTGAGGAGAGCTGGGCAAAGAAATCGAAGGAATATGAAACCAGAGACACTAGTGTATGCCACGGTTCGAAAGAAATCGCCATAACGATCTTCAGCAACAGCTCGTATGTATTTGAGAATCTGGCGAAGTTCACCCGGGCATCGTGATGCCGATCCAGCAATAACTTTCCAGATATCCGTTGTGAGGGATATCAGCAAAGACCAGTTCTTGCTAATGTCATCGCCGTGTCCAATTCGGGATGGGTCGACTTCGCAATCAGGATTAAGATTATTGATCTCCAGGACCTTTTCAGCTAGAACTTCTTCCAAGTACTCCTTTCCAACTCGCCTCATGTGGAAATCCATTGCTTGAGTGAAAATAGAGTTACCCCTGAAGAGAAGATTCGCCTCGCCCTGTAACGACTTTCCGATGTCTCGGACAGTCTGCTCACGCTCACTCGTAGAATGAAACGATTCATTCGATCCAATTCTCCGACTCCACCGTAGGCGACGGACTGGTGTTTCTTTGCCGATTCCATCAATTTCATCCTCAACTAGCGCCATCAACCAATCTCCGGCGTGTCCAGAAACTTGAAATATGTTCATCAAGATCTCAGATAAGTCGCGTAATTTAGAGGGAACGATCTGAGCAATTTGGTCTGTCAAGCCTGTGCTGAATCCATGTAATAGTAAGGATATTGGCTCGTAGTCTTTCGCAAGCAGTACCACAAGTTCATCATGACGGACCTTGAGAAAAACTTCCCCGACTTGCTCCTGTAAACTATTCAGTAATGGCCACCAAGCTTCATTATCCTTGCCATGTTCAAGTTTGTCCACTGGAATCTCAACCGAGCCGCACAGTATCTCGTCAGCTTGGTCAGGACCGTGAATAGTCGCCGACAGGAATCCATGATGCTGGATTGTTGTGTCGACTCTCATTACCGCAACGGAGAGACGCGGCAAATGCTGCGGTAGGTTTTGAAATTCGTAGTCCTCACGCCAGAAGGGATTCTTTGTCTCTGTTCTTGTCATAGTACGGGCGCGAACTTCACCATCAAGTACAACTTCTGCAAAGTACTCTCCAATACACGGGTCAGGTTCCGGTTTCACCGAGTTTCTTCCGGTCTGGACGGTGTCAGTCTTTGCGGTAGGTTTCCGTATCTTGGCTTCCACAATACGCAGATTGAGAGATTTCTCGATTCGGAACATGGCGCTAGCGGACTCTACTTCGGCAAATCCCGGACTGATATGATCGCTCTGTAGTGGCAGCTCCGGTCCAAAGATCTCAGGCACGGAGAAAGCATTTAGGAGGCAAAACCATACTTCATATAGCAGGCGTGATTCAAGAGCAATGTATACTGGTCGAAATATTGAGAGCTGAGTCGAGTTCGAAGTGTATCTAGGATATATTGCAATGCAGTAATCCTGGTCAAGAACTGACTTGTCTAACCTTTGGATTGCACAGCGAGACAGTTGTGACAATTGAATGACGGACAATAGGTTAATGTCATTCTCGGTGAGAAGTTTGAACTCGCCATTGTCTTGGAGAATGCAAGATACCTTTCTCCAAGCACGGGTTGGAGACTTGAGGTCTCTTGTTGATGGTCGTCTGACGATAGCTCGTGGTGACGAAGGAGCCCCCTTGTCCCAAAGCAGGCACTTAGCGACCTTTATGATATTGCCATCCCTCCCACTGCTTGAAGAAGGATTCCTGTGCATAGAATTGCGTTTCGAAGCACTTGATATTCTATCACCTGTTGACTCAGCTCGAGTAGGAGGCGCTGGGAGTGTGCCATTGCGGATCTGTTGCCAACAGAGAAGCGCGGCAAGCCATAAATCGAATTCTGACTTTACCATCGGTATCAAATGTAACTCGAGGCCCTGTGTTTTACTAGAGATCTCGAGACACCTCAAGTGCCGCTCCTGAGACACAATTGGACGAATTCGACATCCCCGAAGGTCTGATATAACAGTGAGATGAAAGGGACCTCTGTCATCTCCTTCATGCATCAGAGAACCTTTATTGTCGTCTATATAGCATATTCCTGGGTACCATGGTCCAGATTCATAAGTCTGGTATTCCACCTCTCCACGCATGCGACCACACAGAGTTTTCATTAGCGTTAATATCTTGTTAGCATCTCCGGTGGCGATCGGAAATGGTAGAGAGTCCACAGATGGAACGTCACTCATTGCTGGCGAAGCAGGTCGAGAGGTTCGTTTAACAAGACGTCGACCACTCTTGACAGAGTTGGACTTCTGAATGGTTGTAGGCATAGGTCGACTGGAAACTGATGGGAAACCTAACGAATTAGAGACATCGGGAGGGACTCGAGGTTCCACGTTGTGGAACGACGATGAGTTTGTGGAATGTACCGATCCGATGCGATGTCTGCTTTTTGATACATTTGTAGACGTTGAGCGATGACGGGTGTGTTCCTCTACCCCACTTGTTGTACGGGTTCGTGGCCTAGAATGGAAACTGACCGGTGGCCCAGTACGACTTGCGTCCAGCGAGTCTGTGGAGTAGGAGTCTTGAAATACCAGGCCTTGCCTACGATCCCGAGGTTTTTCTCCTCCGGGTATTGAACGTGGTGAGGTCTGCGTTGATGAAAGGTCCGTAGACCTCGTCGAGCTAGCACCAATCCCGAACTCATTCTCTCCAGTATCTAATTGATCGGGCGTCACCGTCCGGGTGCTTGGTCGTACTCTTTGCATTGTCTGAGATTCCGAAGATGTGCCCAGTCCACGCGCAATGGTTTCCGTGGCATTTCGCTGCCAATCTTTCAGAGTATTGTCTTTGCTATATGTACCATTATATGGCCGACCGTCCATCCCTGCTGGAAGGATGCTCATACGATGCCTTCTCATCTATGTGCCCTCATTCCATGCGATCATATAGTATCTTTTCGGTGGAAGAGGGTGGTCAAGGTGGGGTTGAGACCAGTCGGTTTGCAAAAGGTGTCGCAATGAATTCTACAATTGTTATTCGGCAACAAACTCCTGGTGTGGGCATCTGAGAGGCTATGCCGAAATGCTCGTGGTTTTGCAGATTTGGAGGTGTCGACTGACGTTTGTGAATAGTGGTGGTTGGTGATATATGTTGGCGGGTCCTGCCAGCGCAGAGAACCAAAACAGTTGCTTCAATGGTCTCTGTTGTCCTCTTCCAACTCAGCAAATCCTCCTATATTAGTTGCTGAGACCAATGCGCCTCAAGTATTCCCAATGCCAATTCCAAGTGTCGACAGCAAGTCATGGTAGCTAGGCGTGTACCATTACACCTATGTTGTTTCGGAAAGTGTTCGTTTGCTGTTATATCCAGTGGTGTATTTCCTTTTCCCCTGCAGCTAAATTTCAATGCATGTGTTGAGAAGTGTCGACGAGAAATAGTGAAGTCCAAAATTGTTGTCGACTTGGAGTTGGAGTTGACTACTGGGTTGGGCGTGTGCTTAGCTCACCAGAACCTTGTCCGAATAAGTTTTTGGGGACGACGCCCCTCGGTTAGACGAGGAAATAACGCTTTGACACGCTGGACGTGCCGTAGTTGCAAGCTCCCGTCAGCTTGTAAAGTCCAATTGCAATACTGAATCGTCCGAAGTTGCTAGGAACAGCTTGGAATTTCGATGTTAGAACTTAGAACACTTAGTTCTCTCCACAGTTAGTTGTACTAGATTCTCCAGATGTTTTAGTTAATAAGGCACAGATCCTTAGACCAACCCCTGGTAGACGGGCAAGGGCACTGAGTGAACAAACTGTTTTGGCCGAGGGATCAAGACATCTCAGAATTTCATCTGGTGATCACGAAAAAAGTAATTTATTGCCGAATATCACATTTCGGACGATTCTTCACAGTGCGGGTATTGGCCAATCTGACTGGACCCCTGCCCAAACACATCTTATCGCCGCTTCTTATACGGCCGGCATGAGGGGTAAGCGATATTTGAATACTGGTACCAAAGCCTCATCCTGTTTTGATGCTTGGGAATGGGCATGTGGCGGGAATCCTTTCCCCGGATCTGTAACGCTTCGTATCTCGTTCTTGCGAGCTGCCTAAAGAATGTAGTGGCGGAAGAGATGATCTCTCTGGAGATATGACAATTACCACTACATGGATGGAAAATGGTTTCAATTATTTCTCAGCCCTCGAAACATCGGTCCTCATTTGTCTGTCAGACTTCGAAGCATCAACCCTAATTTCTGCTCGAACCTCGAGACATTGGCCCTGAAAACAGACGCAAAAGCAGAGATACCAACCAACACCAATAGAAATCTGCCCAAGTGACACAAAGCACCGTAAACCCTATCCATTCCTGCTCCAATTCCAAGGACAACCCAATCCTGTAGCAACCTGGATATATAGCATTTCGTGAAAGTAAAACGTCCAAAAGCTTCCCCTTACCCCTACTGTGCCGCTTCATCGGAATGACCGATCAGATAGACCATCAGGGCTCACTGGGCTGAGAGGACTGAGATCACCACTCCTTGTCCTTCTTAAAGCCTGGCTCATTGTCTCTATCTGCAATTCGCCATTATTGGTAGGAGGATGTGTCGAAATTGGGCTCCCTAGGGCTTTCGCACGTGGTGACATGTCAACGCCCTGGACCGAAGCAGATTTGCTTGTGGGTGGAGAAGTGCCAAACCCTTGCGATGAGACGGGAGATCGCACGGGTGAGGGAGATCTGTTGACACCCCCAGAGGAGAGCGAACTCAACCCTGCAACATAGATAGAATCTCTGTTACCAGCGTGTTCTGCATGTTCGGACTGGACGATATCCGAGAAGGATATGAAGCTTAATCGACGTATATCTGTGTTGTCGAGAGAGCCATAGTTTGATGCGGAGTCATCCCTGTCTGGATGTGACACTAACTCATCTGCCCAGTGTCCAGATGTCGAGTCACTACCACTAACACCGGTCACAGTCACTGCAGCTGGTTGATGCGAGGAGTGCATGACAATTTCGACTGTATCTGGGTCCAAGGTATTATTAGTGATAGCTTCAGAGGAAGCATCCAAAACAGGCGGGATGTGATTCTCGGTCTGGATGTGGGACGGTATCGCCGGGGAATTTGGTGGAAGAGTGCTGCTCTCTTGTACGTCGCGTTCGAATATTTGGGATCCTGCAGGTGACACAACTCTTGGTGAAGAGGAAGACAAGTTCCTCTGCGGAGACGAAGGCGCCTGGTAATATTGACTGGACCTTTGAGGAGATGAAGTCGGTGCCGAGGCTCTCTTAGGTGTTGGTGCGGCCATTGGAGTTTGCGCATTCCCAACGAGCATCTCGGGAACCTTCTTCTTTCCCTTCTCCTTATCGTCTTCCTTCTTTTTCCCGAAACCAAATAGTCTGCGTTTCCCGGACTTTGCTCCCTCTGATGTAGAAGCCCCCTCCAATTCCACGTCACTGCTATCGGCGGATCGTGATACCGAAGTCCGCTTGGTTTCTTGAAAGCCTTCACCTAGTAAAGGTACGCGCGAGGTATTCGTAGATGGTTGATCCTGGACAGGAGTGTTTGGCTGAAGAGTACTTGCCGCTGAGGTACTCATCTTGAAAAACTCGAGCTCTGTCGATGTGTGCGGGATGTTGTTCGAAAATTGTGTAGGTCACGAAGACTTTCAGAAGTAGCGCGCAGATAAATACTATATCTGTGTCAGTTGAGCCTATATGAGGGCGTGTTAAGGTGGTCGTGACTATGCAGCTTAATCTAAAGCAAAACGAAAGCAGGTGCTTCAGAAAGTCAGAACTCACACTTTCAGCTGTTGTTTGGGTTCCTCTGTCCACTAGGAGAGAGAGAAGGGGCAGAAGCAACTATAAGCAACTATGACGCCGTGGACTATTGAACAGATAAACCACTCTCATTGACGCACCATGGGTCGAGATTCGTGGGCCGTGTTATGCAGTTCGGGTTGGTGATTGACGAAATCGTGAGCTGTCCTTGATCGCTCACTTTCAGCATTCAATGCAATGAATGGCATTGATCGTTCCTTGCTGGGTGCGGGCAGGCAAGCAGCAAGCACCTGAGCTGCAGGCAGATTTCGGCGCCGGCCTTCGCGCCTTGCCACAAGACCCGAAGAATGCCCGATGTACTAGTCCCAAAGTAGATAAGCTAGCTTCCAAAAAGTTCGCGATGACCTCGACTGGTACAGATTAAATGCTCAGTCAGACATCAACAGTGGCAATTCATAACAGCAACAATGGATTCCTGTATGCTTCGTCGACCTGCAGCCAACCTCTTATCCGGCAAAAGCCAATATCTAATCACTCTCAGTAATACATGGCAGCGCCACGAATCATCATACCGACGATCAAAGCAACGATTAAACATCCGACCAGCTCCTGAATTCGTGCCATCTAATGCACACGGGCAGCGCGATCACATCATATTCAACCCACCATCCTCAGCACCATCTGTCCTTATAACTCCTCTCAAATTTCTCCCCAAAGAAGATAAACGAAGACAGCTACTTGCTACTACAGAAGCAAACCTTCTACCAAAAGCCCACGCCACACGATTACCACCAGCTATCAACCCTAACCCGAAAGTCCCCCATCACCACCTCTTTGATACCGATATTGCAGAAATCCAGAGATTAAGGAGGGAGGAGCCGGAGAAGTGGACCGCCAACAAGCTGGCTAGGAAGTTCAATTGCTCCTCGATGTTTGTGAGCATTTGCTTGAAGCAATGCGGAGGGGACGATACGGAGTACAAGAAGCAGGCAAAGGAGAAGATGGATGCGATTAGGGCTAGATGGGGTCCAAGAAGGACAATGGCAAGAGAGGACAGAGAAAAGAGGAAGCAGATGGCTCTAAGGGACGAGTAGGTTTCCTTGTCGATTCCAGGGCAAGAAATGTGCTCTGTCAACTTGGTTAGATCGGGGCAAACCCGAAGCACAAGAGGCTGAAGGTGTTTCCATATAAGAAATGCGCATGGGAGCGGTTGTACAGGTATACTCACACAATGACCAAATTTCATTGTGATTGAAAAGCGGCATTAGCATATCCTCGGGAGGGCGTTTTGAAGAGATGTAGGAATATGTAGGAATATCAAACAACGTCTAAAGTAGTCACATGCAACCTCGATTCTAGCTGGTAGCGATACCTCACAGTCCCAAAGTGGCCGGCAAAATTAGTGGCAGATAGTAAATATAAAGCTCTCCCATACCTAGGTTTATATGATTCTTCTCTCTCATTTCATTTCAAAGACAACAATATTCCCCTGTACAGTTCCTGGACAGACTCAAGTGCAGAAGATTGTCGTCAATCTAGTTGTGCGGAGGTTCTTGTGCCTACGGCACCTGCACGGTTCTCAAATCCCTATTCTCTCAACCGACACCCCCCTACTACAAAGTTTAAACCGCATCCACACACCCATTGGCAACAAGAGTATTCACGTGCAAACCTCCCAAGAATATAATTCAGTTCGCCTGGTTTTCACAGGGGCGGCCTCCTACCATTAGAGGAGCGTCGAGTCCTTTGGCTACTCTATTCTTAGCGGGCGATAGGTTTTGGATATAGGTTGATGGTTGTGATGTGATGATGTGGTTCATCTTACGGCGAGGTACCGCACATTTCTATCTTCAGATCGAAGCCATTATGGATGGGTTGTACCAAATAGAGCACACCAACCATATACCAGCCAAAGTTGTCACGGGACAGGCTTTCGCAGGTGAGACTCGCGTGTGGTTATCTCCCCACCCGGGTTATTCTACAAAAAGGACTTGAACGTCCACAACGGAGCATTCTAGGACTTTATAAGGTAAATGAATTAGAAGAACAGTCTATGTTTTAGTCATGATATCAGGAGCATCGCGTCTATCTTCGTAATGGTATTATACTCGTTATGTAAGATTGCCTCGTTACTGAGCGCTGGCTCGATACAAGAACTCGAGGATGGTGAAAGCCCGAGGGAAAGTCAATGAGGCCTCGCTTCTCGCCTTCTCGACGAACACAATTCCCAGTGCGTCAAGACTAATCAATTGTGATCAATTATATTCTATCTGCGCTCAGAGCGTGAATACTACCATGTTCCAGTCACTCTTCCCCTTTGGGTCACAAATTTGCCCATTCGTGTTTGTTGTCGAAAGTTATCTTACTATGCTTGCTATACTTCCCTTGCTTTCCCTCTCTGTTAGTAATCGTACTTTCTTCTGAACTGGTCCAGGTTGTCCCTCCTCGGGGACATGGTCAATATCCGTTGAAATGACTGCATGATTTCTCAAGGTGGCGATAAGATGGATTCTCTTACGATAACACAATATTCACTCAAGCTCCTCGATTTTATGTAGTGGCAACATTGAATTAGAGAGTTAATCTTACATTATAGCCGTGTATAATTTTATCAGCTTCCTTGTTAAGGTAGGCTTGTTCCTGTAGTTTCTGGACATTTGTACAAATCTCTATGTCCATCGTCTTCGTCTATTACTCATTGTCTATCTTCTTTTTTGGTTCTTTTTTTCGCCTTCACAACCCTCTAACCGTAATAGCACGCTATAGTAAAGTCGCTTTAATTGCTCTTCGATATATGCCTTATTACAGGTTGCGATGAGAAACTGTTGATAGACGGTGATTTCCGTACAAGAAGGGCCATTTATATACTATTCGAAAGCCCCGACGGGGGTATCAATGGCAACTCCGTATGGCTAGAGTAAACAGGGAGATACAATATAGAGAGAGAAGCTCTGGCCGCCTAGAACGGCAGAACAAGGAACTCAAGACTTTTCTCCTGCTCTTGTGGCTCTATTTACGGTAGTCTTACGAGCCTCACGCCAACGGAAACCTTCTGATATTTTGGAGCGACAGTATAATAAGAAGGAGCAAGAATAACTTCATGGTAAAGCAGCAAAAGAGGATATATATGGTTGATAGAAAATAGTCTAACGGTAACCAGCCACTTGTATGTAGCCTTTGCTGTCGAAAAGTCTACTGCTGTCGAGAAATTATAATATTTCTCGTTGATAGTTAACTTTAATAGTTAACTTTAATGGTTAATACGTATACTGTTCCTCTGTTTACTGAATGTTTAATTTCAGGATTTACCACAAGAATTCCTCACTTCTCCTTGCTAGCTCCTCTTTCTCTTGTATATAAATAACAACTCTCAGGCAAATAACCGTTAGTACTTTAGTTAGAACTTAAACATATACTTCTGCTTAGGCTATATATATCTAGCTTTCCTCTCCTACTATCTCTTTCTACTTATTACTCTTTCATGTATTATTCACCTCCTCTATAAAACACGAAGTTCTTTAGCTTACACTAACTAACCCTAAGCCCCTAGACATGTCTAAGAAACGGACTCACAAGTGGAAGAAGAGTGGATGAAGAAATACCAGAAGCCAGTGTGCCATGAAGGGGTTCCCACTGTCCTAAATCTTGGTCAAAGTCAGAAAGTAAACACTCGAAGACATTTGACAGGAAGTACACCGGGTGTGAAAGCTAGCACCTCTTCGCCTGCTTTCGTCTGAATCCGCTTAGGTGATTTTTATTGTTAAGAAATTTATTACCGTTGAGAATCTGGCCCTGCCTAGATTTCCGGATTATAATCCACCTCTCACAGATTCCAACCTTTGAATAATTATAATGTTCTACAGAACGGGTGAGCTTAGTGAGATAGTTAAAGCATACTCGAGTTTCTCAGCCGTTATCCTCTAGATCTCTTTCTTCAACAACATCTAGGTCGATGATATCGAGTTTTTGAAGATTGCGCTGTATTTATCTGTCTGCATACCTAGGTACACGTACGTCTACAGTCTAGCAAAGGGGTTTCTTTTTACCAGAAACATGGTGCTCTAATCGTCTAGTGGTGAATAACAACATTCTTTAAAGCAGTTATTATAAATCTCTACTTTTGATGCTGATGCAAAATACCTCTATAGTTCAGAGATATTCACCTCTAATGTGCTGAACTCTCCCAGGCCATTTCTGTTCTGCTTAAAACAATGTTTAAATTCTCAGAAGACTCTATAAGCTTGAATAAAGCTTTTTCATGGGCGGAAGGAATATTATATATCTAGTCTTTCTAGACATTAGGACAGTCTACCCACAAAAGTAGCACATACGATTTATCACCTAAGTTTATGAATCTGGTAACGAGAATGCACTCATTTACCATTTGTAACACCTGCAATAAATCTGCGCTGTTTTAAAGTCCAGTCCACCAATCAGCTAACCTCTAACCGCTAACCTCGACAATCCCAAACCAGCAAATCTACAACTCCTATGCTATGCTCAACCGCTAACAGCACTTGGATAGGCCAGAGAGCTTTCATACCCTGGAATTTAATTTCGCGAATATATACCTTTCTACACCAAGAGTATAATGATCTATACTGTCGAAGTTCACTTTGCTGCCGAAAATTTACACTTATATCTCTGCAAATTCTGATAATCTTGTTTAGGTATCAAACTGCCTATCATGCTGTTATCTGCACTTATATCTAGCCATAGATATTCAGGCTTTATGCCTCTTTTATCCTTTCGGCAGAAATAGCTTATGATGGAATTCCAGCCAGACATTATTAACCACAAAGAACAACCCAGAACCAAGATCCACCATTCATGTCTCCTATTTATCTCTTCCCCATACTATTCTTTGGGTGAGGGGTAAATATCCACCTCGGTAAATCTTATCATGAAAGGCATAAAGAAACTTACCTGCGAATAAACTAGAGCTACAACCTAAAGGATGTTTTCAAAGGTCTATTCAGGCTGCCAAATTTCACATTCACATGTACTAGTACTGCGAAATCATCGACAGAGAAGAAAATAAAGAGTGTACCGTCTGTATAAAGGTACTGTGACTCTGGTATTTGCCAAAACCCTAGGGTCTTCAGAGTATTGGACAACTCTGCAAACAGAGTAATAGCGAGCGTGGTAATCCGTACAGGGCTCTTGAAAGCTTTAACACTTTATTTGGTTGTATAAAGCCCTCTAGAAAATGGCAATACACTAACTCATCTAGGGCGTTAATGAACGCGTTAACTGCGTCAAACTGGTATATGTCCCAGTCAAAATGAGTGATGATGGCCATCATGGCTCTGAAACCTTTGACGCTAGCTTTGCGGCGTAATTATCTTCATAAATTGGGTTACACTGCAAGTCACTACGTACGAATGACCTGACCTTGAATTTGATAAGGTAACTGTCCTTGTCGTACTTGTAATTAAATACCCATATCAGTGGTATGATACAATGGTCTTTGGCCTCTGATATTTCGACCGCCTCAAAGGTTTCTCGTTGTATAAGGATTCCGATTTCCTTATGAGCTATTACAGTGAACTCTGCTGAATATAGGTGCTGTAGCATATCTTTCCATCGACGTGGCTTCTCAGGAAGCTCTGAGCGGTGTATTCTTTGCTTATTAAAGGTTAAGGCAGCAGAAACGGCATATTCATCGATGCATTAAAGCCAGACTAAACGTCTGCTAAATGGGTCAAATAGGCCTGCTTTCGTGGTATACGTGACCGCTTACCCCTCTGGATATTTGAGTTATTTACCATTGTATTTGAGTAGTGTGGCTTGTTTGATTCAGAGGCTACTTCATAATGGTATTTTAATTTGCCCCATTTATGCGTTTCTGAGGCTAAATGCTCCCTGGGGTAGTTGTTAAAGGAAAGGCTGGGGTGTGGTCAGGTGATCTGTCTCCTCTTTGTATCCACACCGACGCCTGCTATATTCAGTATTTCATGGGCCTCTTTACTGGCTCGAGTCAATTGATCTTCTACTTAACAATGTTCTGCAAAGACTAGTGCCACGAAATGACAAAGAAACTTCAATACAATAGTATGAGAAAGGGACGTGCAACGACATTGTCTAAATTTCTGAAGTGAACGGCTATGAATTTGGCATTTTCCACCGGATCACCCTGGCAACTTAGATGTGCTTTTACAAGTCTGCCCTCTCATTCATGCTTCCCCCAATTTATTGTCGAACCCCCTAGATGATGTCGCATTTCCACTTGCTGTCGAAACTCAACAACCCTCATTCACCACTCCTAAATCTCATAATTCATCAAACAATACCACAGCCTATGCTTTCTCCAACTATGCCGACTAAAGTCTCCCTCACATATGTGTGTTCGTGCATTTGAAAGTTCGTCTCCAGATAGAAGACAAACGTATGATTTAGCGCCGTTTATGTGTGGTCTGCTTCTTAGTCTAAAGTCTTGAGATGATGTCCGTGAATACAATCTCACTATAATAATGAACTTACTACTAACAAAATGAGGGAGGCTAAGGTCCATTTTTCCATGTTTCGTTATTTAATAGAATTGTCCTTCTAACACTACATGTATTAACTATATCTTTGTAGAGCTCTAAGGATTATATTACCTTAGTGAGGATATCGAGGTGAGGGAGGGCTATAGTATCTCTTCCGGTCTTTAGTTATCTGATAAAATTGTTCTTACATGATAAAAACCAAGCATATTTATATAGAGCTACGGGGATTGTGATGTCTAGGTAGGCACGTTTTGGTGGGTGTGGAGGCAGTAGTCTCTTTTCCGTGGAACACAGCATAGCATTTTAGTATCGGCGGATTTAGTTACTCATAGGCAGAAAATATCTCTAGAATCAACGTCTCATGCTCTTCGCTCCTAAAACACAATGGTATAATGGTATGTACAACTCCCCTTGCCTTTCCCCTCGCTTAAAACAACCATCCAAGCGTAAGACGATAAATTTTCTCTCCCTTCGTCTCCGTCTTTCCCTCTCTCTTCGCCTTCTCAGCAGCTACATACTCGGCCTCCTCGGCATCAATCCTCGCCTTGCCACTGTAAAGATCCGCAGTCTCTGGTCGGACCATCTCAGTCTTCATGTAGAATTTGTAGCCGAAAATCATAGCAATGTAAAGAGGAATCCCTAGGTATGTAGTGATGAATGTGCGCCAGTCGAAAACGGGAGTTGTGCCTTTTTTAGCGGTGAGCTTGTAGCAGAAGAGAGGGAAGCCCTTAAAGAAGGCGATGAGGATAGAGAAGACGAGAGCGCCCCAGGAGCCCGCGGCGCCGAGTGGTGCGACGTAGGCGAGTGCGGAGTCAGGAATACCCTGCGCCTTGCGGGCTCGGACGAAGTAGATGTGTGAGATGAGGAGGGAGATCCAAGTGAGGAGTCCGAACATAGTGACGAGGTTGACGAAGTAACCGAAGACGGTATAGGATTCGGTGTTGACACCCAAGAATGCCAACAAGCAGAATGCGACGGAGAGACCGAGAGCTGGTACTGGGACACCACGCTTGTCGGTCCAGGTGAAAAAGTGAGGAGCTTTCTTCTCGTGGGCAAGACCGTACAGCGTTCGGGATGCGATGTACAAGTCGGAGTTTGCTGCGGAGAAGACGAAGATGAGAATAGAGGCGTTCAAAATACCGGGTAGTGCGTTGATGCCAGAAAGCTTGATGGCAACGACGAATGGGGAGGCAGCGGCGCTGTTGGAGACCTTGTTTGCGTCGAGGAGCTCGGGGGAGTTGTATGGGACGAGCATACCGAGGAGAAAGACCAAGACGACGTAGAAGAGGAGGATTCGGTAGAAGGTAAGCTTGATAGCTCTTGGAATGACTTTACGTGGGTTGGCAGCTTCTCCGACAGTGACACCGACGAGTTCGGTTCCGAGGTAGGCGAAGACGGCGGTGGTGAAAGTCGACCAGACTGCAAGGAATCGTCCAGCTGCTCCTTCTGTAGAATTGTTAGCAACGAAAGAAGGCCAAGAAATGAGAGCTGCGTATGCTTACTCAATATATACGCATGGAACGCCCCAGGATTCCCCCAATACGTAAAACCTGTAGCATCACCCTTTGGACCTCCGCCACATGCAAGGATTAAACTGAGGAGAATCAAGCCAACGATGACGATGACTTTAATACTTGAAAGGTAGAACTCAAATTCACCAAAGAATTTGATACCAAAGTAATTGATCAAGACGATGGCGACTAAGAAGACAGCAATGAAGACACCAGGGTTAACCTTCTCTCGCTTGACCCAGTACTGGATAACAAGCGAGGCGGCGGTCAAATTGTTTGGTGTAACGATGATGTACTAAATGTCACGTCAGTGACCGTCTTCACATGACAACTGGATGGTTAAATGCAGCACCATCACAATCAGGGAATTTCTGCGTGGACTTCATTTAACCATAGGAAGCAGCCACCCACCTTGAAGTAGTAATTCCAACCTAGACTGAAACCAAGCGCAGGGTCGACGAATCTCGTAGCATAACCAGTGAAACCAGAAGCCATGGGGAGCCAACATGCCATCTGTCGGACTGAGTGTCAGCAAAATGTATTACGCCGTTATCCCCGATGTCAAGCTTCGACTCCGATGCCAGTCCTCGGGATTTCTATGTTGGTAAAACTCCGTGGCTGACCGTTGCAAAGCAATGCCAGCCTTCGGAGGTCCCACATGGGATTGTACACATACCTCACCGAGAGCGGCCATAACCAAGAAGCACAAGAATCCGACGAGAGCATATCCGATAACCAAGGGCGCGGGGCCAGCTTGAGCGAGAGACTTTCCACTGTATGATAAGTCAGCTGGTGTGTATTCGAGCAAAGCCCATTTTTTGTAGACCTGTGAATTGGCCTGCGAAATTTGGTGAATGTCTGTTTACGTACGTTCCAATAATCAGACCGGTTCCAATAGCACCACCGATGGCAATCATAGTAATCTGTCTGGCTTTCAAGCCACGGTGAAGGTGATGTCCTTCATTATCATCGAGGGGATCGGCAATGTTGACGGTATCCGAACCATATTCCTCCTTGCCATAGTCTTCTGCACCTTTCGTCGGTGGTGGGGAGTCTGATGACCCATCATAGCGGTTGATGTTGGCCATGTTGATTAACTTGTTCCTCTCGAATTCCAAAAAAACAAGAGTGAATAGGAAGACCTTGAAAGAGAGGAGGGGTTGGAGGGGAAAGGGAAGGATCGCAGGTTCGGGATGCCGTCTTTATATAAATACAACGGGCAAGCTAGCAAGGCGCGAACATGGTTATCTCTTAGCTCGGTGGATAGCTGACTAGCTTGATATTGCACTTGCATACGCGGTCTAGCGGTCCCTCCGCAGACCCAACTTCACAACCTCGATGGTGCAGTTGCAGTTGCATGGGGTTCGTAATCCTTGAGCCTTGAACGACCGTGGGATCTCCATGTGGTTCAAGCACTTCACTGCAACTTTTCTCTAACCTGTTGTCTCCATGATTGTCCAGTCTCGAGGCGCGAATGTACTTCGAAGTAACACGATGGGAACAACTCAACAAGAAGCTCCTTCCTAAGTAGGCAAATACCAAGAGTGATGCCTGACGATACCTGCAAAATAGCCCTCCAAGGCTTCCAAGGGCGCTCAAGAGACGCCCAAAAGGAGCTTATTGCTTCAAGGGTCTGCTTGTTTGTGCTTCTCTTTCCTCCTCTCGTCCCCTCCCTCGGGCCACACACATGCCTTTACTAGCTTAAACAGGGATTAAGTCTTGGCTCCTGATAGCCACCAGGAAAGCCCGCCTGCAAGACCTGCCACCCGCCACGCTGATCTCGTGCTCCCCGCTTCGTGAGCTTGGCGCCAAGAATCCGCCGAGCACTTCCTTATCACCAACTTGTCAATTGACCATTTACAAACGCCGCTGCCTTTCATCCTTCGATTCCCTCTCTCGCTTGTCCATCGCTAAAAGGTTAAGTTTCTATACTAAAATCTCTTATCCACAGTCTTATCCCATCGTAGCGACGGAGTATAAGGCCACCCCAAGCCACTAGAAGCCCGAGCGAAGAGATATCGAATCTTGACCACGAGTCTACGAGTCGGACAACATTGCTTCATCTCGTACAAGGTTTTCATGGCACATCCTTCTCTTCGGCCAAGCTTAGCCACACTTGCTTCGGTCTAGGAAAGCTCTCTTGCGCTCTTTCTCTAGATCCTCTAGTCCTTTTGTTGTATAGACCTTAAAAAACATATACCAAACCCTACACTAATACTGTAAGCCGAGGGCATGCGACAACTCGGTGCGTATCTTTTTTCTCCATATATTCTCCACATCTCCAATCTCACCGAGAGAGAAAAACTTAACCAACGCCCACCGCCCCCGCCAAGAACGTGCCACCACCCTGATCGGAACTTGATCTCACGCAATCTAAAGTGCCTCTGTAGCCAATCTTGTTGCTCCACCTCAACTCCACCGACGCCCGTTCCGTAAAAGGGCCAGCCGTGGCGTCGAGATGTCGCAGTCAAATTTCCCGCGCTAAAACGGTCTTCAACGGTCAATGAGGTGAGATGAAAGGACATTTGAGCGGCCCACGTGACTACTGTTACAGCGAGTTTCTAGGTTCCAAGAGTTCTGGTGTAGTTATTATGTAATACCCCAGAATCTTCTCTCCAATGCATGAACCAAGAACCTTGAAGCCCCGGAATATTTCCATAATTGATATCGCTTATTGATATTTCGATGGGGTAATGATTACAGCAAAAGAGGAGATAAATTTGGAAGATCTGAAAATGAGACAAAATGACGAGCGTGATGACATTGTGGTACTTGCTAGTTTAACAGGCGTTTTGAGAGGCGTTCTCTGCCGCAGGGCTGCAAAACAAAAAAAACAAAAAAAAACAACAAAACCTCGACAGCCTTCGCCTACTACTCAGCACCGAAAAGATGCATTTCAAATTGACATACTAAGAATAGGGCAGACTTGTATGGGAAGATAGATCACTAACAAACAATAATGGATGCTATGGCGAGCTCTCGCTTACGTTTCCGTAGCCCTCTGTATCCGAACTCCGGACTATGCTTGTTGAACGTTCTCAACTTGCAGGAAGCACGTAATAGCGACCTCTTAACCAGGAACGGAAACCTAGAACATCTGAGCTGCCGCACCTTCAACTCAATAAGAGGGCAGAAATGCAAACGCCGGGATGTTTTTGTGGGGTATATTCTGGGGTAGTGCCTCTGCAAACCTAGCGATACCTAGTTTCTAGAAGGGCTTGGTACTTCCACACTAGTCCAGTACTTCTGCCCGCTGTCAGTCACACCTTTGATGAAAATTTCCCTTTAATACGTAACAGACCGCCCTGCCATCGCCTTAAACCTCTTTCTTCTCCACAACGCGACTTCCTCTATCACCCATGGCTTTGATGCGTCCCTCGATCTTCCGATATGCCCAGTCTAAGCTTGGGTACAGAAATGGCCTCATATTGAAACGATTATCGTCAATTCCATATCTGTGGAGATTAAGGAGTCAGTGCTGATGCTGTTACGAGAGAAAGTCTGGGGAATGCGGGAATGGGGGAAGCTGAGATATGCAAGATGAAAAATCTGGGGGATGGCTGAGGGGAAATGACTTCATCGACTTCCCGACTTCCTCAACGAAACCTTGGATGACAGATGGAACGAGGATATGAGAGAAACTTACGAAACAGCGTTTACGCTTGGGGTCAACGTGGTCATTCTAAAATTGAGCAAATCAGTATCAATGCTTCCAGAACGTGTTGGGGCGGGATACTTGTGTCTATTGATTCTCCTACGAGTTGATGTTAGCACCGTCTCAAAGATTCGTTTCCTTCGCAATCAAATTCACTACGCCTAGAAGAAGAATCGAGTCTTCTTGTATATCTCCTGTCGAGAGTCTTTGTCTTGCTAGACATGCAGAAGTTTTGACCACGCTCCAAATGGCCCAAGATGTTCGACCCGACGGATTGTATCGAATATCGAGAGCTTGCTGTCAATAATCCTCGTGTTAGTCTCGTCATTTTGAACGTGTGATGAGCTGCTGCTGGCGGTGTGCTGACAAAACATTTCAGGATAGGCATATCGAATACCTCATCTGCCTAAGGAATATAGCGCTTCAGATCTGTTTTGCTCCTTTAATAGGATTGATGTCTGAGTATATCATCAGCGAGCACTCAGATCAACGCTTAGGACGTCGAATATAAGCATACCTACCGAAGAACAATCATGCTAGGGGAACATTAGTCAACGACATTACATGAAGCGGCGTAGAGAGGGAAGACAAACTTTGTCGAATAACCGCTACAATCACTTTGGTTCTCGAATTCCGACTGACACAGTGTATGACTTGCCGCAAGGACTCATTGACGTTCGCAAACCGAGCTATTATACATTAGACATGTTACAGAGACCAATGAAACGGTTCCTGGAAGTCGTTCTTGAACACGCACCACACGAGCAACGATCCTGGATTTGGCTTTTCCTTGTTATTTGCAATTCTTTACGAATTGTTTCGAGCAGTTGGCTGTAGTTCTTGTCAGTATCGAACAGGTGAGAATAGTAATTAATTGACAGAGACTTGAAAGCGACCACTCGCGCCAACATGTACGCAATGACCATTTGCAGACGTGCCCATTTAATTTTAATTTGGTATGAACTAGGCATTCAGTAGAATATATTTGAATCTTCTGAAGCGCTATATTAACTGCGGACATACCTCCATACATTTGATGACTTGTAAAAAATTCCGTTATGGCCCTAAAGAGAGTGACCAAGGCATGACACACTGTATCGATGTCCATATTGATGTGGTATGAGCCAACAAGAGGTGCCAAGTCTTGTGCTAGTTAGTATCTGGACTCCTATTCTCCTTCATGCCCACGTATGTTGTGTGAAACATTCTTGTCGCAATATCTTGTGGACAGGTTGCCAATCGCTCGAGCTTGGCTCTCCGATGATTCTTAGCGAGCCTATGATCGCTTAGGGATCTTTGTCTTCAGTTTTTGCCTCCAAGACAAGTCTAGTATTTGATGGGCAATGACTGCCGTTGTATAGGAGTCAACACCGCCTGAAAGTAGTAAGAAGAACTACGGGAACTTAGCAAACGAATGTGTGCTATGCAAGTGTTAGCTAGCTTTTTAATTGATACTCTGAACGGGGAACGTACCTGGCCCAAGATTGGTTGATCTCTTGTTCAGGATATAAGTAGCGAGGTTCAATTTCAGTCAATGGCGCGATCTCCGGGTCTACATAGTACGCATCATCTGATAGAGATAGTTCTATCTTGTTTCAATCGTAGGATGGCTATTTAATTGCTTGTATATTGCAGGATTTGAGGTTTCTGTAAGTTCATGCTTCTTCAAGATCCACGGATACAGTGATCACTTACTGACCAGATCATTTTCTACAAATTTTGAGTACATATAGAGCGCATATCTCGACATCATGAAATGGGAATTGGCTAACTATCAAACATCAATATTGAGATGCCATTACTACGATGGCGCAAATGGGGATTGACTATCTTTGAACAACAGCTCTCCTATTGATGATGATCTTACAACAACCATCATAATACATTCTCTTGCCGTCACATCTTATAATCACAGACCAGAAGACCCTGTGGATAAGGTGGACTAGTAGCCAAACCTTGCTAGTTGGGGTATATGTGGATGCCACCAGATTTTGTAGTTGCACTTCTGAGAAGATCGACAAGGATCTGCAACTTTTTTTAGCTTCCCATGGCTTCATGAATTGTTGAAGAGAATGTTGACATCATCGACGCCCATATAGATTTCAGGACCGCCATGATCAGCTTAAATTTATTATCCAAATATTCTGAACTACGCTAATGAGTGCATCTCCGATTCTACAAGGATTTCAGCCGTGCGGCTTCTCAATCATTCGTGGAAGGTAAAAGTCCTCGACTATTCTTTCGCCTACAGGCTGTGAACAGTCCATTTGATACAACTACTTGACGGATTAGAGATCTTCTCAACTTTCCAAAACGCAAAGCTGTAGGGTGATTTAGCACAAAATTCCTGAAAAGGTTTGGAATGACTTACTACTATCTTGATTCATAATAGTTATTATAATGAGCAAAATACGGCTATTGTAGCAGATATAACGAACGTTGTAGATAGCACCTTTATGTCTCACAGGCATGACAGTGTCTAACAAGATATACTGGCAATCTTCATGGACTAGAATTTCACACAGGCTCTCCCATGAGTGAAGAAGTGTGCCTGACTTCTAGATTACGTCAATATCAGGACAAAAATAATGGGGAATATGCCATACAAGGAGGTGATCTAAGCAGCCATAACGTTCCAAGGTAGTCAGCATAGCTACTTGTAGTATGAGAAGGGCTTATCTGTTATTTCTAACTCAGGGTCGACTCTCAAACCAGGTAACAGAGGAGTTAGTATCTGCCAGCTAGGGAAATCTCAGCATAAAATTGAAATTATTTCGATGAATTTGTGAGGGTTTGACTAGGAGTGATAGAGTGCAGGAGACAAAGTTAGATGGGGGAGTGCAAGGCCACAGGCCTGGCTAACTTACACGGCACCTTTCTCCTTGGCGACTTTGATGGACTTGATGGTGTTCGCTAGGTTATTGCAAACTAGGTAATAGGGGAGTTAGCATTTGCTTATCTAGGAATGTCTCGGGATAGAAGTGAAGACAGTTCGCTGAATTAGTGAGGTTTCAGGATTGATTCAGGAGTGGTGGAGTACAGGATTATAGACAAGGTGGAAAGGGGGAGTGCGAGGACAAATATCCCATCAACTAACATGCCATGGCCCACTGGTTGAGCGAACTATTGTGAATGATGAAAGCCCAAGAAAGTTGTATCATGCTACCCATTCACTCAAATAATAAGGTGGCTTTTATACACAAGATTGAAAGAAACGTTATGAAATATTCAAAGGTAGCGAGATTGATATTACCACGTCGCAAATGTAGCAAGGTGACCCATGATGGTTGGCTCACGATACCGAGTATGCTGAAGATAACCTGGACACCCGGGATAATGTCAGTATTTGCGCAATTATGTCGAAACAATGGCAATAATTAGATACTCTTTCGACCTTGTCAGTTGACCACGACTGAGGATAATCGAAAGTGAGAAAGATGATGGTATTAACCCGAGTTAAAGAGGGCTAGAAGGTGACAGTGGAAAACACAATTATGATCAGTGTTTCGGCTTTAACCTCTTTTGGTTAATTCCGATGAATAGCCTTGCGTCTGCTTTTAATCTAACACTATCAAGAAGAAACGAGCCACCTTTCATCAATATCTTTCTGATAATTAGCTTCACATATTATCCCACCCAGGTGGATCAAGTGAATTACCTTATACTCTTTCTGACACTCGAGTATCTTCACCTATTTCGCTCAGAAGCATTGAAAAAATTCTTATTTTAGAGAGACAGATATGGAAGTACTACTGCTACTATGAGGGGCAGATTCTCGAAGGCTCACCCCGAAGATATCTCCGAATGAGTTGCTTGGGAGCCCCTCTTTCTGTTCTAGATACTGCACCTTCTAAAGAAAGCTGCAGCCATTTCGTCACTTGATTCAATCCCCTGGGTATGGAACGCCATTATTACCTCCTATATCGACAGATATATACAATTCGAAAATAATCATCTATGCGCTTCGCCTGGCAATTCGAAAGTCGCGTCTCCGCCACGATGTAAATTCCGCCCGTCTGCCTCACTAATGCCATAGCCTGGTGCCATTTGTACATGGGGAGGCGGCTGGAATTGGTTCATGGCCCTTCCAGTCTGTGGAACAAGATATCCTGGCGCAGGAAGCTCCGGAGGCTTTAGCTCTATATTTTGCGGCCTATCTCCATGATTCGCAACAGTCGAGAGACGTTTCAGTTCAGCACCTCTTTTCCTGTACCGCAAGAAGAAGAATGCCGCAATAGCGATGATCAACAAACCAGCAATGGTTACACCGACCCCGATTCCTATAGCGGCACCAGTTGACAGGCCCTTCTTCTTCTCAGGAGTCGAGTAGTATACCGTGCCACCAGTTGAACCTGCGTTAATGGCAGATGATGTCCCGCTTGCTCGAGGAGCGGATATGGAAGTAGGTGCGGTAACGATCGATACTCCGGCTGGAGTTATGGTCGCCGAAGCAACCGCTCCAAGAGACTGTCATATTCTCTTTAGCACCCGAGAGAAAAAGAGACTGGAGGTAGAAAAGTATGAAGCACTCACAGCTGACAATGAAGAGAAAGCTGCTGCAGCTGAGGATGAAGCGGCAGGAGCACCAGCAATGAGTGACGAGAAAAAAGCATTCTGTGTGGCGGCAGCTCCACTTGTCGCAGTAGCCAGGGCTCGTGTAAATGATGCGATGGACTATTGGGACATATTTAGTTCTTGGAGTTAGTTGTATCACGAGAAACCACTCACCTCTGAGGCTGAGGCGATAGCTGCGGCGAGAGCAGAAGATCTTGCTGGTGCCCCACTTTCGTACGGCTTTTCAATACATTAGATTCTAGTTCGCAATTAAACAAATAATAGACCCTGATGGTGGCAATTGGCTTACAGCTCTGATGGAAGATAGAATCGCTGCAAGCGACGAAGTATAATCGGGCACTAAATTCTGGGACAACACTATGCTTGCAATGCTAGCAATCCATATTATGGCCCAAAAGAGTCGAACATTATCGAGTCGCACAATCATATTTGAGCTCTTGAGCTAGTCTGTGCATTATACAGGGCGGGGTTACTTTCTCGAGGAAGGGAAGCTTTAGAAAGAGACGCTGCGGGTCGAGGTCCTACAAGTATGTCGTTGACGCTACACGGCAGAATGATCAATACGCGCCACAGTATTGAATCTGTATGCAAGGCATCTCGTTTAGGAACACCCCTCGGAACATCGCAGGAAAAGCCAAGCGATGATTGGCGAAGTCTATCAACAGAGCCCCGTTATGGAGACACAATACCGGAGCTGAAAGCTTGACCACGCCACGAACGGCAAGATAGCAGATCACAAGGTGATTTATTAATCAGAATGTTGGCTCAAAAAGAAGTGTTTCCTATTTAATTTAAAATAATGATAATATAAATTATGTAGAAATATCGGTTGAAAGTCTCCTGATTTCTCTGCAAAAGCTATGGCGGCTGGCCTTTATAGCTTGCTAGGGCTTAACTAAGCAAGTTGTGTCAGGTGACATTCCTATCTCTCAACAAATTACATACTCAATCTGTATTTGGTTCACCTCTAACAACAGTGAACTACAGGAATTCGATAGCCTCCTTTTCAGGCTAGCTGTTGTACGCACGAAAGCTCAGAAGAAGGAGACAAACTTGAATGAGGCCTCAGAAACGAGGCCCACCAGGATTTTAAAAAAGGGGAAGCACAACACTTCTCAGACGAAATGCCACTTTATCTCAAATTCCAAAGTCTAGAGGTTCCTACAGTCATGTCTTGTCCTTTAAGATCCTGATGCAATTATGACGTTTTGACCGTTGCCAAGACGTCCAAATATCCGGTTCCATAGACCTCACTCTGTCCGTCACTTCTAGTACGTCAGGGCCTCACTCGAGATATTGCGTGGTGAGATAACTTACTCACGAAGTTACAATCTCGCTTGCCAACTTCTAGTGAAAAGTAGATCATTTCAAGAACATATCGCTCATTTGACAAATTTGTTTCTGTAAGAATCTTCATACAATTTTCCTCTGCAGTCGCAGGACCGACGGACTTAAGTATTGCAAGAAACCTGTCTTCTTTCTCGGGCGCTTTTCCGTTCTGAGAAATTGGGTAAAGGCAAGGCGTAAAGAAAATCTCCGTATGGCGGTATCCTCCCTTTTTTTCTCCCGTTGGGAGAAGAAATATGTCTTTCACTTTCTGCTTCGAGGGATTTGCCTCGAAAACGCGATTATTGGGAGCAGATAAATACTCCCACCCATTTCTGTTAACTTGTTCTGAATCTAGCTCGAAGTTTCCTTTGCCATCCACGGACACAATGTCATGTTCTGCTCTAATTGGGTGAAAACGACTCTTTTCCCGGAAGGACTTCAGACTGCCAACAAACATAAGAGAATAGCTCATTCTCAGCACTGCTCCTTTGAATTCTTCAGGTAGGTAGTCTGTCACTGGGATGACAGGCGCGTCAATGACGTGCGCATGATGAAGTTGACTACATTCGCCAAAACGTTAGTAGACCAAACTGCCTCCTAAAAAATAATAACCCTTGAATTATCTACAATTACACGTCAGATATATATGACCTTGACGTGAGCCCTTTTATACTACCCCATTCTCAATCATGATATACAATAAATAGTTCTATGCATATACATATGTATAGATACGGCACATATATATCACATTATTTTATAGATAATTTTGGAACATATTTGTGACAGCGAGAACATGAACTCAGACTCCTAGCTTCAAGAGGATATCATACGAGATTGTCTCTAAATCTGAAGCGAACTTAGGAGCTGATTATTGGGCAGTAAACCAAGAGTAAATCCCCACACTCTTATTTATAGTTTAACCGCCAAAATCTACAAACGGCGGTAATTGATGCCACGTAAGTACTTTTTCACGGAGTAGACATTGACTAATTACCGAAGATTCTCTACATCAGTTCGTGCCGTTAAAGACTTTTATAGTATCTAATATCGGGGTTACCAAATTAGTATGAAACAAACTCTGTATTGCTCTTCAAATTTAGGCGTTAGTCACCAAATTTGTACGAGGAACTGGGACTTGGAAACGATCTCTCATCGAAGTGTCTACTATTGCAATATTAAATAGCGAATCCCGATGAAGTGGCCAAAAATTTGACTCGAAGGCCATTTTCCACTGGGGTTGCTTTCGGGCGACAAAAGAGAATCTTCGTCCGATTTCTTTGGAGAAGAGCCGGAGAGTTGTCTACCTTTTACTTTGAGCATATTCAGTCACTCGACGACACGGCGTTGTAAATACTGGACTAGTATGTCTGTGTTTTTCAGGACTGCACAAGTTAGTAATCTATCTTCCCTTTGAATCTTTCGGTAGTGTTGAAAGGCGCGCATGGTTCTACAGATCTCGGAAAGAAGTTGATAAAGGGTATACTCCATGAGAATAGATAAGACCACCTGAGTGGCTAGGAAAACATTTACCTAACGTCAAAACAAGCTCGTCAAGACCTCCTAGCTTCGGCATTTACCGGGTACCCTCCACCATCATACCACCCTGAAGTACACACCCAGGACCTTCTTTCCACCTCCTACATCTCGCCAGTAAGACGAATATAACTGCCCGTAACAACAAGTCCATGCGTCTTTATAGTCATTCTCACATACTATTAGATAAATTTAGACTGTTAACAAGAACTTGTATCCATATTATGCTCAGGTCAGCTTATCGCTTCGTCAGCGACTAAAAGGCCGAATAATAAGTTCTAGCAAGGGTCCAGTAATAGAAAATGCCACTTCCGCTCTGTGGCGTTCCCGGGGTTCCGGTGCCGACTGCCTTGCTTACTTCGTGGAGTATAGCTTAACTACAAGCTGAAAGTTAATCAAAATCCCACATTTTGATATTGATTTTATTTCTCTTGGTCTCCCTGTCTTCCTTCTCGTCCAAATAGTCTGTTTGAATATAAACTGCAATGGATGCCTCGGACTTATTCAGCGTGAAAGGCCTTGTGGCCGTCATCACAGGTGGTGGGAGTGGTAAGTAGAATGAAGCATATAAAAAGAGTGACCTGTGCAAACGACTAACCTCAAACCCTAGGTCTCGGTCTAATAATGGCCAAAGCCCTCGAAGCAAACGGCGCAGCCAAAGTCTTCATCGTAGGCCGCAACCTAGAGAAATTAGAAAACGCAGCCAATCAAGCAGTATTTACCTCTCATCTACCAAAGCACCAACTAAGCCCCCAACAATACCATAAACTCTAACACACCACGCAACATAGAAACACGGAAATATCCATCCCCTTCAAGCCGACATAACCAAAAAAGTCGACCTCCTCCGCATCGCCGCCACAATAAAAGCCTCTACCGGCTACATCAACCTCCTAATCGCCAACGCCGGACTTGCCTCTCCGGGCCAAATGATAACCACCGTCACGCCTCAATCCTCCGTCTCGGACCTATCATCCTATTTCCTCGCGCAACCTTGGGAAGCCTACACGCAACAATATGACGTACACGTGACAGCAACATTCTTCTCCGTCATGGCATTTCTAGAGCTGTTAGATGCGGGGAACAAGGCAGGGAATCTCGGATGGAGTAGTCAAGTGATAGCGACAGGGAGTGCGCAGGGCTTTAATAAGAATCCGTTGAGTGGGTTTGGGTATAATAGTAGTAAGGCGGCGGAAATGTTTTTGGTGAAGAGCTTAGGGTTTTATTTGGCGCCAAATGGGATTAGGACGAATATCCTGTGTCCAGGGTGTATGTTGAAATTCTTTCTTTGATCGAGGGTCAAAAATAAATTTGCTGACAACAACCACAGTCTATAGATCGGATATGACGGCGCCAGCGTTCAAGATGATGGGTTGGTCTGACGATGGGGAATCTATACCAACTACGGTATCGCCAATGGGGAGAGCAGGGAGGGAGCCCGAGATTGCTGCCTTGATCTTGATGATGGCGTCTAAGGGTGGAGCGTATTGTAATGGCTCCGTGTTTTTGTCGGATGGAGGTAGGTTGACGCAAATGCCTAGTGTCTTTTAACACATATGGTAGAGTGAAGTTCCAGGAAAATAAAAATCTCACATTGACTGCATGGAAACCAACGTGCTTCATTGGACAAGGAGAGACTCGGAAGACATGCAAGAAAAGCGTACTTATTCCATGTAAGTGAAAATAGCTAGGAACGAAGAGAACGAACAACATATCAAATGCAGAAGATGATGTGCAATACTATGCAGAAGAGCTTGCTTTTGCTTCTTGTGATATGTAGTCATCACTTCGTATTTATCATAAAATAATGCCATCCTTGACCTCTCGTCAAAGCAATCTATGCTGACAAGCGCCTTTTTTAATAGTCGTCACCTCGACTAATGACCTCTTTTACTGTAGGTCTGAGTAAGATGGTCTAAAGAGTATTAGCATTTGTCTAATAGCAAGGCTTATCCTGTATCTACTCACATGTTCAAATTGCGCTGTGTATGACCCCTTTTTATCGACCAGCGGTGGGTATGCCTCCACAATACCGCTTGATACGAGGTTGTTCAGCTATAGAATATTAGAAAATCTCCAACTGTTAAGAACTAGATTAACACACCCCAAGTAAATACTTCTCTTGGCCTAAGCGATCCAAGTATCTTCTGCAAAATGGCAAAGTTCCAAAATTTTTGTTGATGACGTTAAGAAGTTTGCTCGCTGATGCAATCCTAAGAGGCACATTTGGTGCATCAGGACGTTTTGCATAATGTGATGTCTCATACTATAGGTTGTTAGCAAGGAACCCCTGAAGTGGATGAACAGAACTTTCGTCGTCTCTCACGTAGCCATTTCCGGTACTACCGAAAGTCTCAATGGCAAACACTTCTCCTTCCTCCATCTTCGTTTGGTCATTGCTCTTGACAATCGGGACGCTCTTTCCACCGTGAATCTGCCATTGTCGGATGTCGTGTCCGTTCAAGTTTCGAATGCACTTGATTGGGAAGGTCTCGCCATTGATTTCGACCTCATAGCTCTCCATAGTCTCTTGGATAGCTGCTCCAATATCACCCATCCTGACATCGATACCAGCCTCCTTGATACCAGTATTTGTTCCCTCTCGGACAGCCTCGAGCAAGTTGTCGTACATCGGGTCGAAGGACATTGTGAATGCACTATCCACGATTCTTCCGTTGATATGAACCCCGAAATCGACCTTCATGACATTGTCTTTCGACAGAAGAGTCTTGTTTCCAGCATTTGGACTGTAATGCGCGGCAATATGGTCCAGGTTCACTCCAGTTGGGAAAGCAATACCCCCTTTGATATTGTCTCCTTCCTCCAATCCGGGATGACCAGTCAGTGCTCGTACACTATCCTCAATGCCTTCCGCAATCTCAGTTAAGCTCTGGCCTGGCTTGATGTTCTGCGCAGCATATTGGCGAACCTGTCTGTGAATTTCCGCACCCTGTCTGTATTCTTGTAGAAAATCATTGTTCATCCGATCCAGATGTCTCTTCTCTTCATTGGTAGTTCGGTATAGATTTTCGTCCGTGTATTCGACTTCCTGCCCGACGGGATATTCTCCACTAGGGAACAAGTTCGATAGGAGGACTCGTGGTGGCGAGGACTGTTTCGTAGGGTTTGCGCCGCCAGCCTTCTTTGGCTTCCTTTTGCGCTTCCTCTTCTTCTTCGCAGCCCCGTCAGTTCCACCCTCCCCATTCCCGCCCTTTTCATCTTCTTCGTCATCCGAGTCATCCGCTTCCACAGCGGTTCCATTTCTGTCAGATTTTGCCGCTGCCGCGGATGCCATAACAGCCTCTGGGTCCTTCACTTTTTGCTCATCAGTAATCGTTCTTTGGCGGGGTTACAAAAGCATACCCTTCAAATTCTTCAGCGCATCTGCCGTTTGTGCAGCCATGATGTCTGTCGCAGAGCTTAGCTCTGAATATATACTCTTCGACAAGCTTTTGTTGTCAACAGTATCAAGAACTGTTCATGTACTACAACCCTGGAACCGAGTGTGTAGTCAAAGACGTACTCGTAAAAGTTGAAACAAACCGCGGGGCTTTTCATCACTACTCAATAAGGCTTAGCCTTTCCGCTAGGATAGGCTAATCTACCGCCGATGCCATCATCAAAGTTAGGTCGATGCCTTCGTCAACACTAGGTTTAAAACTCATAGAGCTCGCGCAACAGTTCCAGACAATTGATGTCGGGATGAGGGATGCCATTCCGTTCATGTTTTTTCCCTGTCGCGCCACAATTCCGACAGACTTTCCATGCTAGCGCAATTCTACGAGATTTACCAAATCATTATGAGACTCTGGGGATTCAATCCAGTGCGACACCAGCTGAAGTGAAGAAGTATGTACAAGCTTTCTTCCTTTCTTCATATACATGACTATGATTCACTATACTGTTTTCGATATTTGCTCTATACAGTTTCTAACTACATAACTAAAACCACCAACCACAGAGCATTCTACACCCTCTCCAAAGCCCACCACCCCGACCTCCACCCCTCCGACCCCTCCGCCTCCAAACGCTTCGTCCGCATCTCAGAAGCCTACACAACACTCGGCACCCCCGCTAAACGACGAGACTACGACCGTGACTTCCTCCCCCACTCGCAATCCCACTCCCAAGCCCAATCTCCTCGCGGTTCCTACAGCTCCTCAGGTCCCGCAGGGGGCCGTCCAGCCAGCGGCCTAAGTCGTCGACGAACACATTTCCAAGGCCCTCCACCGAGTTTCTACAGGAGCGGAGGATGGGGCGAGCAGTCTGCGAAACGACACGCGGCGCAGGAGAATTCGACTGCTTACGCGGGGGCGGGAAGTGGTAATGGTAGTACCTCTAGTGCTGGGGGGATGGGACCAGGACAATCGCCTACGGGACAGGCGCATGGTCAGGAATTACCACATTTTGATTGGAGAGAGCATTTAAGGACGCATGAGAATCAAAGTCGCCGACTGAGATTGAGGCGTAGGGCGAATGGGGATCCAATTGCCAATGGAGGTGGACTGGATCAGTTTACGGGAGGGAGTACGTTTCTTAACCTCCTGCTTGTTACTTCCATTATCTCTTTTGGGTTATGGCTACCCTATGTCCTCGTTGAGAAAATGATTTGGGGTGGCGAGCGTAAGAAGAGGGCGCAATAGACTTGTATGACTACATGAGTGTATATAACTGGATAGACCAGAACTTACATATAGGTATGCGATAGAGTCAATGATTCAACTGGGCAAAACAATCAAAATAACAATGCTACTTCCTTTCACATAAATGAGGGCTAAGAGCCGATTACAATGTTGATATTAGGCACTTCGACTTTTCTCGTTAAGACTTATTAGGAGAACAAGGGCAGCATAAGTGCAGGCCTGAAGGTATCATTGAGCTTCCACGACATCTTCTATTCTACATACAAGCTATCCTCACTGCCCCTCTCACCGCAGAATCACGCTTTTTACGCTATTAAAGAATCGCCATACTATCGTAACATCCACTTAGCGAATCGTCTAGAGATCCCATAATCTAAGAGTCGAAAGTGAAAGACGCGCCGATCTTGTGGGTGGCTTGGTCGAGCTTTTGAGTATCAAGGGATGCACCGAGTCCAAGAGTAACACCGGGGCGGAGAAGAACGTTGTATGCGAGGGCAGCAACACCGCGGTCGTTGATCTTGACCTATTGTAAATTTCTTGTCAGTATCGTTTCGAAGTGTGGTCCAGTTGAGGGCTTCAAATTTACCTTGGCGAATGAAACAGGGTCCAGTCTGTACTTGCTGGCAACCTCAAGACCAACTTGGTTCCCGCTCTTTGAGTCCCAGGTAGCCTTAGCACCAGCCTCAACCTGCGAGTTAACCTTGTGGTAGTATGCCGCAGAGAAAACGCTCAGGTTGTTAGCAGCGGTGACGGATGCAGTATATAGAGGAGCGGTGTATCCGATGGCAGCGCTGTAGCTAGTGATTGCAGCCTTCTGGACATCGTAACCAGCAGCGGCACCAGCAAGGAAACCGTCCTGACCAATCACGGCATCAACGTTCGCGGTTGGGCCCTTGAGGAGGTCAAAGAAGGCACGGCCGTGGAAGTTTGGTTGCTGGAAGTGCAGGTTGAGCTTTGCACCTTTGGCAGACTTCTCTGGGAGGAAAGATCCGAGGACCTCGAGCTTAAGTCCCTTTGCGAAGAGATCCTTAAGCTCAACCTTGGTATCGAGGGCGTTGGCAGTGTTCCACGATTGGGTAAGGGTCAAGCCTGCGCGGCGGTAGAATATTAGCATTTGTGCTTGATTTGATATTGGCATGAGATTGAATAAGAAATCAATCCCTCCTTTTCTAGGAAAGGGTGACCTCATCAATAAGTTAAGTTTTTGGAGTGATGTACCGGTTGGCTTGTCTGTGTATTTGCCCTCTAACTATTGTGTTCAATGCCCTGTCAGTCTCTGTTGACACAGTATTTAGAGATGGAAAGCTCGTACCAGTCCACTTGTAGCTCCCTCATGTGTGCTCTTTCCGGTAACCTTGAAGGCGACATTGTTTGGGGTATTGCTCTTAACCTCAAGAGCAGCGGCGGAGAGGTGGTAGAAGTCTTTATTGAGCAACTGTGAAAAGGTTAGTTGGGAGGGGTTGAAATCGCGCATCGGATCTTGCAAGCTGTACTTACGTCGTTTGAGGACTTTGCGATATCTGCGAAAGCTGGAACAGACATTTTGAGGAATGGAGGGGGAATTTGATGAATTGAGTTGTAGGTAGAAAGTTGAATGATGTTGTGAGATGTTTGGTCTTGAGAAAGAAGCTGTTGATACAGGCGGAAATTATTGCGCGATGTGGATCCTTGGCCGGGGTGGAAGGAGCGTGCTGTTTCAATTGGCTCGAATTCTCAGCTGTTGCACCTGACCGTGATTCTGCCTCTTGAAAAGGGGGATTCCCTGATGATGGTTTTGATGCAAACGAGGGGTTTTAGGGTGATTCATGCAAGTAGAATTGAAATCTATTATGCATTTGCTAGTCTATTCATTTACACATCCTCGGATACTTGCATAAATCTATGCCAACGCCGCCCGACCAGCTCCGAGTGACCTTACCCATTAGGCAACGCCTAGTTGATAAAGATTGACCGAAAAGATATCGGGGAGAAAAATATCTTATGCCTTCTCCTCATCATACTTTTGGTTATGGATTGCAATTGCTCTGCTTCATGGTAAGCATCTGTTCATTAGACATTCAAAGCTGTGGTGGCTTACCTTCCACTAGGATCAGTCTGTTTCGACCAGGTTGGAGTCCATCTTATGACTGACTCAGCACAATGTGGTGGGAAATGCTCGTCAAACATTGTTCGATACCAATATCTGGTCCTGTTAGCACTACTTCCAGTAAGTATACTTCAGAAATACATACGCCTCTTTGGTATCCGGGATGTCAGTGCCCCATTCTGGCTTTGGGGTTTTCATCATTTCGTCTGTGACATGTAGCTCGGCGTTGTCCTTCAGTGCATCGATCCAGCCGTAACCAACGCCATCGCTGAATTGTTCCTTTTGTCTGTAAAGAATGTTCTTTGGCAAGTAAGGCTTCGCTGAAGGATCATCCGATGTGTCGAACGCCTTACGAAGGATATACTTCTCAATCTTCTCCTTGGTGATCATCTTATCTTGAGGATCGATGTTCATACAAACTTCTAAGAACTACCTCTTGTTAGTATGGTCACGAAATCGTTGAGAACTAATTTCCTTACCTCCTTGTCTAGGAAAGGCACACGAGCCTCAAGACCCCACGCTGAAGTCGATTTGTTGGCTCTCAAGCAATCGAACATATGCAAAGCTTTAACTCTTCGAACTGTCTCCTCATGGAAGGCCTTTTTGTCTGGTGCGGCGTGGAAATACAAGTAGCCACCAAAGATTTCATCACTGCCCTCTCCACTGAGAACCATCTTGACACCCATTGCCTTGATCTTTCTTGAGAGTAGGAACATAGGAGTCGATGCACGGATTGTGGTAACATCATATGTCTCCAAGTGGTAGATGACATCCGAAAGGGCGTTCAAGCCGTCTTCAATCTCGAAAGTCATATCATGATGCTTGGTCCCCAGGAATTTGGCAACTTCAACAGCCGCCTTGGAATCCGGAGCGCCGGGAAGTCCAATCGAGAATGAATTGAGCTGAGGGAGATATGTGAGGGTCGATAACTTGTTCTCGTCGTCAATACCAACAAGCCCTTCTCCGTGATCTTCATCTAGCGTTGGAGGAGTTACTGATCCTCCGTTCTGTTCCGTCGCCGCAACTGCAGCTTCTTTCAGGCGTAGTGTTTCTCGCTGAGCAATTGCCGCCACCAGACTCGAGTCCAATCCTCCTGACAACAGCACACCATATGGCACCTCAGCCATCAACCGCTTGCGAACAGACTTTTCCAAACTTTCTCGCACCTCCTTCAAATCTACAGGCTTTGTTGGAATGTTGGCCGGATCCCACCATGAGGGCTCGAAGTATCTGGTTGTCTTGTCCGTTTTTGAGTCATACACATGCCCTGGAGGAAATGCCTGGATCTTGTCGCAAACTGCAGATAAGCACTTCAATTCAGAGGCAAAGAAAACAGCTCCTGGCATCTTGCTTGACCATCCTTGGTAGAAGCTTGTAATTCCAATAGGGTCCCGTGCCGCAATGACTCGGTCTTGTTCCTTATCATAAAGAACGAACGAGAACATGCCATCGAGGTGCTTTGGCGCATCAATGCCGTATTTCATGTACTGTTCTATGATTAGTCCTGAACTCTTTTCCACATGTATCGTACTCACCAGTGGTATAATGACTTCGCAATCAGAGTGAGTCTTGAAGTGGTACGGTGTCTCCAATCCTTTTCGGACCAGTCTGTGGTTGTAAATCTCTCCATTGACAGCAAGAGCAATTGTCTCGTCCTTATTGGTAAGAGGTTGAGCTCCACTGTCAACACCAACAATACTTAAACGTTCGTGAGCAAGAACTGGAGATTGTTAGTCATGGTCGATTCCAGGATTGCGGGCTTTATACTTGTGTTGTTGGCAAGATAACTTCCCGACCAATCTGGACCACGATGGCGACACTGCTTCACCATCTTCAAAGCCGTAGGCTTGAATGCCTTTGCGTCTGGCACATGGTGACAGCCAACAATTCCACACATGTTGATGGTGCGAGCGGAGGAAGGGTTATGGGTGCTTTGGGGCAATTAGTAGGATGAAGTGAGTGGTAAAATGATATGTCTTCTCAAGAAGTATTTCGTGAGCTTCCGAAGCACTTTATAGCTACAAGATTGCGGTGAGAAGAGTGTTTGCGACTGTAATCAGACAGTTGTGACTCGAACAACAATTTCTCTGGATGGTGGGGTTGATTAGAGGCCGATCTTCGGCCCTAATGCAGGAGACCCTTGATAAGCTCCAGTTACGCCGCGTAAATTGTCATTGGAGCTCTTTGTATGGTATTAATGAGAGTGACTTTCTGTTTACTTTGTTGATTGGGGTATCGCGGTTGCACAGCATTATCTGCTTGAAAGCCTGAAATATATCAAAAGCATGCGACCTCACCTTGGATGTATTGCGTTGCGCTTTCGGACAATCGTCTTTGCTATTTCGACTGGAGCGATAAGGTATGACACCAAAGAAAATGCATAAGGAAATAGAAAGTGACTCAATGTTCTCATTGATATGGAATAAATAGCGGGGTACTGTCAAGAAGGCCCATGCGCTCAAATTCAAGAAGAAGCATTGTATCCATGTCGTGACCTTCTCCACCATTTGTCGCAAAAGATATGCTTTATGCTCGAGATTTCATATCGTCGTAACTCGCTGTCTGTTGCAGTGCAACGCATATCCCATGTTGTTTAATCAATGAGTATCTGTTCCGATCCTGCCCCTACAAACGCCAATCCCATACCCAGCCGCTCAAATGCAAATGCTTCTTGTCAATAGTATCAAGGCGCTGGGTTCTCTCGGACGATCTTCTTGACTTTGGTCTCGTATGCGGCTCGGTCTTTCTTGAAGAGGTTGTAGGCATCGGCTTGCGCGGGCGACTCTGGGTTTGGGTCGTCGAGTAGGTCTTGAACACCGAGGAGGATTTGTTTGATGGTGATTGCTGGCTTCCAGCCTTCTTCCTCGTTTAGGATTGACAGACAGACGGTACCAGAGGGGTAGACATTGGGGTGGAATAATGGTGGCGTGAACTTGCCTACACATACTAGTCAGACCTGATATTTTGAACTTGAAGGTTTGCGCATACACTTCGGTGGCTTCGTAGGATACTCTGCGATCTTGTTAGCATATTATCTTCTAGACGTTGTGCGCAGAGAATCTCACCATCTGGAAAGGTGACGCTCATCTTGAATAGTCCTCCCTCCCACAAAGTCTTTTCCTTGCCTGGTATTCCGCACTCCCAAACCTTCAGATCAAGCAGACCAGACTCAGCATTACGTTGCGGCTTCGCAAAGAAACCAAACGGATGATCCTTGCGCCATTGCTTCCTCTCCTCTTGCAACCGATTTGTGCAAAGCGCCATGGCTATGGATTGTATGGGGCCGAGTACTCGCGCCTAGTGTTGTGGTTAGGTGATCGTGTGTTAAGTTGTAAGGGGTTTTGCGAAAGCAAGCGGGAGAAGAAATAGGCTAGCGCGTCTTATGTACCTTCTTTGTGAAAGGTTATATTGTGTGCGACAGCTCTTGGTTGTGGTGCGGTTCCTGAGACCAGGAGGCTGAAAAGTTGTTGGAAGCCTCGATCTTCCCACCTGCATCTGTGAGGCGTTGTGAACGATGCGACAGAAGCGAGAGCAAGCCAGGGGGTTTCAGTGCCTCGGCCAATACTTCCCTCAACCATAACTATATACCAAACGTACTTGCAGACTTCTTGTTACTTTGAGACTCTATACCGTACAACTAGCTTACCCCAGGCAAATTCTAACCTGAATTTCACCAAAAGAAAGTTGCAAAAGGCATTGTTTCCCTACCACTATCAATAACCGACGGAGAGCTATTACTCAGAACCCCGCTCCACCTGTCACAAGCCGTCACGTTAACATCTAATTATTGTTTGTAAACGATTTCTTTCAGCCACCACCAAATGATGGAGCAAAACCCTGGGGACTTAGATGGTCCTGCAGACGCATCTGCAAAGGTCCTGAAAATAGAGAGCACATCACCAGCCACCACTTCTAAATCAGAAGCACCGGCACAAGCAGATTCCTTCCCAGATCCAGAGGAAGATGACCTAGACGACCTAGATGGTAACTCCACATCTCTTCCATATAGATATAGAGCCATACTGATTCTGAGAACACAGACATGCTCGATGAATTCACACCCTCAAAACCCGAACTGAAAACCGCCTCAGAATCCACCAAACCACACCTCCCCACCACCGCTCCCCCTACCACCGAAGTAGTTTCCGACGATGACTTCGCAAAGCAACTCCAAGCCGGCATGTCCGAGCTCCTGGGCGAGCTCGAGACCTCCCCAGACATGCAAGCCCAATTCGAGAACATGATGAAAGAGCTCAGCGGCGCCGCTGGTCTTGGAGAAGTTGCTGGATTAGGATCCATGCCATTGTCTGCTTCCGCGACGCCAAAAAGCGCACCTAAGGCGGCGAAGAAAGAAACAGTAAAGGCAAGTGCGAGTTCAACTGCAGCACCAGGTGGAGAAGAGTCGTTTCAGGAGACGATCAAGAAGACCATGGAGCGGATGCGCGAATCTGGAGACCAAGCTACAGCAGCCGCGGCTTCCGATGCGCCTGATGATATTCTAGCCGAGATGATGAAGGCGATGCAAGCCTCTGGTATTGATGGGGAGGGAAGCGAAGAGGACTTTTCCAAGATGTTGTTGGGTATGATGGAGCAGTTGACTAACAAAGAGATCCTATATGAGCCTATGAAGGAACTAGACGACAAATTTCCAACTTGGATGAAGGATAATGAAGGCAAAGTGGAGGAGGGTGATCTGAAGAGGTACAAGGAGCAGCAGACTTATGTCAGAGAGATTGTGGCGCGGTTTGAAACGAAGGGGTATAGTGATGATAATGCTCAGGATAGAGAATATATCGTCGAGAGAATGCAGAAGGTAAGATTTCCTAATCCACTTTATATATTAAATTATGCCTTGCTCATCTTTTTTAGATGCAAGCAGCCGGATCTCCCCCACCAGATCTTGTCGGAGATATGGCAGCTGCTCAAGAAGCCTTTGGGGCACCTGAGGAAGGTTGTCCTCAGCAATAAAAGTGCATACCCAGTCCTATGTATCTCAGAACAGACTGTGGCCATGGCAATGGTGACCACACCAAAAACGCCTGTCCAAGCCTGAAGTAGCCACTTCAACGCCGACGCTAATGTAAGATATATACAGCAGTCATACGAGTGTAGTTCCAACAGAGGTGATCTAACTCATATCCATCATTTCTTGGTCTTCTTGTAAATAGTCTGGCTCCTGGGGTTGTTGCGTTGTGGAAGATATGCTCTCACCCATGGCTACATCCAGGAAGATGTTGTCGTATTCTTCGTCATCGCTGCCATACATTGACTCCGTTTGCCGACTCGTTTGGTTGTACGGAGTGGTTTGAGTATATCGAGGCAAAACATCCATATCCTGTTCGCCATTGGTCAATACATCCTCGAGCATTGCTTCCAACTCAGCAGCCTCATTTCTCGCAACCTCATCAGCCATAATCTCATCTACGATCAACCATTAGCTTTTTAATCTTTCATTAACCCCTCTCAATGTCCACCCAAACTCACCAAAATTCACACTACCCTCCTCATCCAACAAAGGCTCCCCCACAGCACTTAAACTCAACGCAATATTCTTTGCCCTTTCTCTCTCCTCCCCAATCCACAACACCCTCATAATCTCATCATCCCCACCCCTACTCTGCCACCTCTTCTCCTCTGCCCCATCCCGCACCTTCTTCAAAAACAACTTCCGCCGCGTCTCCCTCCCATCCTCGCCATCCCTTCGACTATGAAACAATGGATTCGGTTTCGCAACTCGTTTCGAGAATACAGTTTCCTTGCCTTTGCCTCGCGACGGAGGTGGTGAGGGGAGGTTGATAGTGCTTGGCTGTGGGCGCGTTCGTAATGTTGGTATCAAGGGGGGTTGACTGGGTTTTGTTCTCGATGATGAAGGCGTGGGAGAAGTCATCATCTTATCGCTGCCAAAATTGAAATCGAGAGGGTTTTGCGAAGGTAGATTTCCATCTCTCGGGCTTAGCGGGGAAGGTGTTGGTGAAGAGTGTAGGGGTGATGAGGAGAGCGGTGAGGAGACGACGGGTGAGAAGTGGTATGTGTGGTTCAGGTTATGATTGAAGTTCGCTGGCGTTGGAGGCAGCATGCTGAACATTGTCGAGACTTTTGTGGGATGTAGTTGTGTTGATGGAGTTTGATGGAGGTCCGACTAAAGAGCGTTGGGCACCTGGCGAAGGACGCGCTTGTGGGACGCGATGCACGCGACCCCTGCACCTTTTTCAATCTCATTCATCTAAGCATTAGAGTGAACATGCACAAATTTGGTTATTCATTCGATTGTGTAAAGACTATGGATTTTGCAGCTACTTCAAGAGGTTCTCTAGAAAATCAATACTTGTCTTTTGACTGCTTCTTGCTCTACTAGAAGTAGCTCAAAAGTAGTATCTCGTCTTATTACATTTCTCTCAATGTCTCCAAATTTCGCCCATTACAATCCGCCCCACCAATTTCTTGGTCCAAAACCTTATCATACAGCCCGGCCATACCTGGGCTCTAGGCGGAACCAAAAAGCAAAATTCCCCGACGCCATACGGTTTTGACAGCCATCTCCTTTACTCCTTTTCAGATTCGTTCTCAGCGGCGACTCGGAGGTCATAGTTGAGTTCAAAACACTCAGATAGAAGCTCAATGACGCTTCCTTGGCCTTCAGGTATTTCTTTTCCAACCATGAACTTGCCGTCTACTCTCATATTGTCCAATGAATTAAGCTGGAAATGGTCAGATGAATTTGTATCAAACCCGCACGCTTAACATACCTTCATACTGTATGGATAGAGTTCTCTTGGGGAGCTCACACCACCCGATTCCTTTACCTCGAGAAGACATCTCTTTAGCGTTTGTAATTGATTGTACACTGGCAGCAGTGCCTCCGAGACGGGCTCGGAAGACACCATCAGGTAGTAAATATACCCGTAGCTTCGTCGAATGAGGTAAAGAAGGGTCTGCAGCTGCTTAGTACAGTTGGCAAGATATGGGAGTACTTATACAAACTCTCTGGACGTAAAGCTCCGCAAAATTACCATCGGCATCCACAAAATTGCCATCAATTCGACTTTCGTCCATTCGGTCTAGCTGTCTTTGGACATCATACAGATCAGTCTCCCGAAGCGACCAAGCCTGTGTTAGAGAAAGTTTCTCCAGCTTGTTACGGATGTCAACTAATGCCTGGTATTTCAATTTGAAAGCCTCTGGGAATACTCCCTTGCTAAAGGAGATTTAGCACACAATATGGAAGATTAAAGCAACCTTCAACTCACCGTTCTAATACCATCTCAGACCATGTCAATCCTTTGTTGAGTAGTGCGCACACGTCGTTGTTACCAGCTGGGATATCTCCATTGGCAGACAAAAATTTGCCATCGACTCTTTTGGCATCAACCTCTTGTATCTGGGCTTGTAGCCCTTTGACCTCGGTGGTGGAGAACTAAGCAAACACAAAATCAGTACATATCTCGCAAAGGGAATCAGTACATATCTCGCAAAGGGACGGAAACCAACGCACCTTTGCTTTTGTGTTAGCAAGTGATAGAGACCGCAGTATGGAGATCAATTTCTCGTGTATTGGCACTAGTTCAGGGGCAAGACGAGCCAGACGTTCTTGAAGCGTCGTCAGCGAAACCTGGCACACTTCAATTCGGTTTCCAAGCTGAGTCGTCAGGTATGGAGAGTGAGAAGTATCCGATGTTTTGACGATATGCCGGAGTCTTTTCAGTGTCTGCGAACAATGGGCAAGATCCTTTTCAGAATACAAATCCACCTCAATCAAATGGTCCAGTAATCGCTTTATCGTTGAAGTTAAGGCGTACGCGGCCGGTGCTTCGTTGTTGCGTCCAATCGTCATGAAAAACAAGGAAAGAAGCTGGAAACATCCATCTAAAACCCGATCAACTACCAACGGGAATTAGTCGTGGCGTCAATCTCTTGCGTTGAGCTCGAACCTTGATTATCTTCAGTAGGTCTATCCGCTCGAATGTCCGTAAGCTTCTTCACTTCTACAAGTACTTGTTCATGAAGTGGCATCACATCGGAGGACTTGACATATGTTGTGCGGTCTTGTTTCAATAGGTTTAGAGATGTCCGTAACTGTTGCAACTTTTCGAGGATAGGTTGTTCCCGGGCATCGAGAGGGGCAGGTAAGTTCGGGGTATCTGCCATTTCGTGCAACTTCAATGTCTATTTTTCCAATTCCTTGAGTATGTCGAGTCGGTCTCAATATTCATCTGTTAAATTGGAAGTCGAAGAGATGTAAGCGTGGGTATCCGGGGTGTGATGGAAGGTTTCGAGATCAACGCAACACCTGCACTAGTTTGTAAGTGTACCCAAGGCTGTTGAGGCTGGAAGGCGGGGTGAGCTGGCGGGGCTTATCTTCATCCGGTCCGAGCAGCGGCGAAGGCGTGACCAATGATAGCTCCATCTCAGAGCTTGATTTGTACCCTTTATCAAGCCTGGATACCAAGGCACATATTCTCGCGTATGTGAGGGCAAGTGGGTCCACACAATCATTATCGAATTTGGCATTTGCAACCAGACGAACTTTTTCCCGAACATCGAAACTCCAACAACATACGAACTTGTCGTTTCAGTCTCCGCTCAATTTTGCGGTTAAAGTGATTGATTCTCCTGTTCATCTCAAAACAAAAACAAAATTTACCAAAATGTCTACCGCAGAACTCGCTGTCTCTTACGCCGCCCTCATCCTCGCCGATGATGGTGTCGATATCACTGTACGATCTCCTCGTCGCCGTTGAGTCCTTTCAGCAATGAAACGGCCGGCTTTTTGCGTGTAATGCTAACAATCATCAGGCCGACAAGCTCCAGACCTTGATCACAGCTGCTGGTGTTCAAGAAGTCGAGCCAATCTGGACCACTCTCTTCGCCAAGGTACGATACAAAATATTGGGATGGGATTAGGGCAACGCTGATTATTGGAACACAGGCACTCGAGGGCAAGGATGTCAAGGACCTTCTGTTGAACGTTGGATCTGGTGGTGGTGCCGCTGCCGCCCCAGCTGGAGGGGCCGCTTCTGGAGGTGACGCACCTGCTGAGGAGAAGAAGGAAGAGGAGAAGGAAGAGGGTACGTTGTACTTGCTATCCTTGAAATTATGGAAGGATGCTAACATGTCTCACAGCCAAGGAGGAGTCCGACGAGGATATGGGTTTCGGTCTTTTCGACTAAGCGCTCACAAATATCCCTCCTGCTCTTATGATCACATAGTCACGATCTTACTCACGAGAAGTGATTGGGTTGATGGAGGTGCTTTCAATGTACAAGCATACTCAATGAAATCATCAAGTGCACCATTTTGTGTCAAAGCCTACATTTTTCATCTACAATCCTTGGCAATATTGCTTACGTGCTACTGTGTTGATTTCCTAAGGGTCACAAAGCTCTACAACAACTTCTCTTCTATATATTTTAGCACGTTCGATCTCAATTAATTTGGTGTCTAGTGGTGGTCTGCTTCAAAGGATGAACGCAATTGCCCGAGGACCTTTTGATATGGACCATCGCAAAAAGCCCCTCTCTTTGTTTTAGAGGATTTATTCAACTCCGTCTGCTAAAAATCGGGCCCACGAATATTTGGCGTCGTTCCTAACTGCTATATTTACAAAACTGCCTGTGGGTATATCAAATATTAAGAGCATGCACCAAACTCTGTGTACAATTAGGCACTTTGGACGAAGACATTGACTGTCCTATCAGGAGTAGAGAACATGAATCTTCCTCTGATCCTTTCTAGGATGATTTAACTTCATTCCCCTATACTTTACAACCACATTAATCTGTTAGATTTCTGAAGGAAACGAACAAGCGCAAGCTGTAAGGGAAGTTTTGCTTCACATGCTTATTCCCTCTCAAATCAACTCGCTGTATCAAGGATACGATCTCCATAAACAACGGATCTTAAAATGTTTCCATCAGGAGAGGGCAGGCTCCTTACTAGGCTTCGCAACCCACGGAGTCATTTTTAAAGAAAGTCACTGCCTACAAATTTATTCCGCTGTAACATGCCTTTGAAAGGCAGCTCTCTTTTGACCCACCAACGCGACTTATCAATTTTTTTATCTCCAAGCGGCAATACAACCACAACTACAAGACCACAGTAGGTGGGCTTTCTTCAACCTTCCTCTCTACATCCAAACAGCTCTACAATCTTCATCATACTCTCTTTTATTCCTAATTTAAACACCAATGGTCTTTACTGTTCAGACAGAACTGAAGTTTGATCACCATGCAGCTCTCAGTTGCAAACTCTCTTTTCCTTGTCGCCTCCTCGGTGTCCGCCATTCCAGTCGAGCCTGCCTCAAGCTGCAATACCGTCCTCCCCGATCGCTTCTGGCAAATCTCAAGTCTTGAACATACTTTTGCTTACTTCCCCACCGTTCTTAGCCCCGAAGCTGGAGCTGCCGAAGTCATGGTTGTATCGCTCAATGGCACTGCTCAATTTCGTAAGCCAGAACTACCAACTCCATCTATCACTTCGATCAAAGCTAAACCCCTCAAGCAAATACCTACAACTCAGAGTCCTCGGTCGTTCGCTTTACTGTCCCCAATGGAGCTACCAACTGCCAACTGGCCATCGTGGACACCCTCGACTCCCGCGACTACCAACACACAGGCTCCTTCAACACTGCTCCCCACCTCAACTTCATGTCCCTGTCCGATAACGGCTTCGACAACTACCCATCGTACGATGCCATCTATAATAGCATCGCTAACAGTAACCTCGGGCAGATGGACTTCGATACTTGGAATGGCGAGTTGAAGGTCCTTGGTTCAATACCTTGTGCCGACCATAACTTCTTTGCTGTAGAGGTTATGCCGCTTGGAGTGGGTGGTGATGTTGTGGGCGGGTATAAGCAGATCCAGTGGTTGGAGGCGAGACCTGGGCAGGAGGGTCCTGGTATGGATATGTTTGGTGCTGTTAATGGTCTGCACTTGCTTTACGATTGCTAGATTCGTTAGCTGTTCTTTTGGTACTCTTTGGTGATCTTATGCTTTTGGGGTTGTTACGAAATTTGGAGGTGGCTGATGCATTAGCTCTGAAAATTCCTCGCTGCGAACTCGTATAGGCAATCCAAAATTACAATGCAATAGAACCGGAGACAAACAAATGATTTCAGGTAATGATTACAATTGTGACATTGCAGCATCCATTGCTACAATTAATGGTGCCTCCATTCCTGTGTTGTTGTCCACAAACTAGCTAGCAGCACAAGACCAAGCTTATGGGTTTCTGAATGCACATTTGAATGGGTAAATTTGAAGCTAAAACATCACAAGTCAGCCTTTGTTTGCCACCACATACATTATTACGGTGTGCCTTCTTCCACATACCTTGTCGAAATCCCAGACTCCATTTTGAGTGTAGACATCATTCTTCAACTTCTCCAGAACCTCCTCCTTTGAGCTTGCTAGACAAATCATGGCACTTCCCTTCATCTTCATACCCTCTCCTTCTTTGGGGACTTCTTCGAGGAAAGCACCTATAACAACCATGTTAACACCTGGTCCAAACTCCGCGTGATACTGCTATGGGTCGAAGCAAACCACTTACCACCCATCTTCCAGAATCCCTCCTCTAACCCCGTCTTTAACCCCTCAAAGTGCTTCCTATTCGATAATCAGAGTCACTATATACGAATTGAGTCTCAGGCGCTCACGGTCTAACCTCCATCCTCTTCTCCAACTTCCCCTCAAAATCAGGTATCACAACCAACCATTCAAACTTCCCCGGAGGCGTCACAATCGCAGTCATTTTCCGAACTTGACTAATAGTGCTTCCTGCTTTCCTGAATGTAGTAGGTCGGTATCTGAAGCTTTGTACAAGAGAAGGAAGAAAGAGTGATTTTGAAGCAGACATTTTTTATGGATGGGGGCTTGAGATGATATGAGGTTGCTAGATGTGGGGTTTGGCGGGGTTGGTGACAGGGGTGTCGGGATTGAAGGACAGGAGTGGGAGAGCTACGCCCTTCTTTCAATGTCAATGATTGAATGACGCCCTTTAGTTCTTGGATTTGAGATTTGGTTATGAGATATTATGGTTGTGCGTGAATGCTATTGAATTTCAGTTCCGTACCAAGGATGCCAGATATCCGATCGTGGAGGTAAGTTTTTATTTTGTTTGTTTGGTCAGATTTTGGTTTTTACAAGCTTTGCTAGTATTTGTAGTTTGTCATTGAATCAGTTGAATTGGTGCTTGTTGAAAATCTCTTTAGCTGGCGGCTACCATTATTATAGTAACACTTTCTAGCTTATAAGATCATGACCTAGACGGCTACCCATCCAGCAGATATACTTCCACTATTGCATGGCACTCAAAGATGTCAGGACCCATAGCGATGCGAATTTGGGAGAGCGTTTCTGAGGTAGTAGATTCTAGAGGCCCAGTAGCAGACTGGAGAACCTCAAAATAATTATCTCCTAGATCCGCCATCCGACAGGCTTCTAACGCCCTCATACAGCCCATTGATATAGCATGAGTCGCCCCGTAAAGTGTACGTTGTCATCCGGGGCACGTTCCGCCACCCCATATCCCAAAGACTACGAGAGCTGAAGCGGGTCACCCAACATAGAGTTTTCTAGAAGCTAGACGACGCAAATCGTCTTGTCCGTGATCGAAGCGAAGAATACCAAGGTCAAAATGGAATTGAGTATTTTATGCGAAGTAGTCCTGAGGGATTCTGGTTTTAAGTCTGTAGTTCAGAGGGCGAAAGGAGTTTCTACATCAAGAAGATGGAGCTCAAATAATCCATATAGCTAGACCCCTGCTAGTCAACAAAAAATTAGTTCGCGTCGATTAGGAAGGACACGATAACAATCTGCTTCCAACCGAAGGAATAAGATGCGAGAAGACAAAATATGGAAACTTTTGAACTACTTTAAGACTCGGACTGTATATGCAAGAAAGGTCTTCAATACTGAAGTCGAATCAGCGGCAGCTCTTTATATTTGACTATATAATTGCTGGTGTTTATCCGAGATAGAGTCTGTTTCTGACAAGTTGACTCGTCGCGAAACTCCCCTGACTATTTCCTCAAAACCATCATCATGGAAAAATCAAGGCCCTGACAAATTATACTCTCGGTTCGACTACTTTGCTAATTCCAGGCACTACCACTGCAATCGTCTCTGAAAGAAGACCACCAAATGCCCCGACCTTAACACAGACACGAACTCCTCTCCAATCACGAAGTCCAAATGGAAGTCTCGGATCGCCCGCCTCCATTCCAAATCCAAATATGCAGATATTCCGCTCGAGAAATGGTACCAGGAACAGGCCAGAATATCAGTTCAATCTCAAGAGTAAGAAGGAACTCCCACTTCCTTCCCAAGAAGTATACAACACATTTCTCAGCTAGATATAGCTTTCTATCGATAATCTGCCCGTCTAAACCATTTTCTTATATCCAGTGACAGTCGCCAAAGCAGCATTGTAGTGAACACACGCTATTTTCGGAAACATATTCGTTCACCTCCGTTCTCCACCATTACTTTATTGATTCCAACCTTGAAAGTTAGATCTCGCTAAACCCATCTGATGAATTTCATACACGCTACAGTCATATTTTCCCTATCTTACCCTTCAAAGCTTAACTTCAAAATAGGCATCCTCACCCCCTCCTTCCCCTCCACCTTACCTTCTTCTCCACCGCCATCAAAACCAATGACAAACTCCCCTACCCCTACAAACCCCAACCCCTCATACAACCCCACCCCCATTGGACTCGCCTCCGTCCAAACATCCACCACCTTCTCCCGCGCAAGTTCAACTCCATAGCCCATAAGCGCTTTGCCTACACCACGGCGTTGGTGGAGGAAAGAGACGGTGATATTGTCTAGGTATAGGGTTGGGTGGGTGAGTGGCGCATAGAACCTATTAGTTGTTAGATGGGGGGTAAGGGACTTTAAGTGGTGAATAAGATTGACTTATACGAGGACGGTGGAAAAGGTCAACTTACTTCTCGTGCAGTTTGCGCTCAGCAAGGCGGAAAGCTTCCATGCGAGTGGGATCTTGATCTTTCCTCCCCTCCACCGCGCCCCTCGCGGCAATCTCATCGAGAATCTTGGACACTACGAAGACATTAACTCCAAACCCACCCTTACTCTTCGAAAATATCAGAAATAAAACTCACACCTTCCCTGTTCCTCCTCCGTCTGCTCCTTCATTCCAAATCTACAGTTCTGACTCTCATTTCCTCCGAACCTTTTCTCCCAGATCGCAAAGCCAATAATCGCCTTCCCCCCTACCCCACCACTCGTTTGATACCCATTCCTACCCATCCACTCCAGGGCCTTCCTGCCTGTTCTTACTTCTTCACCCTTCACATCCCCACTCTTCTCTCTCACAGACATGTCATCCTGAGTATTAATCTCAGCTACAACAACATCCGTTCCCACATCCAACATTCCAATCAACAACCTCCTCTGCCACAGCCACAACGTATCATGGGCGAAATCTAGGTTCGTGAAGAGGGGACTGTGGAGGTATGAGAAGAGAGGGAATTGCGCGAATGAAGAGAGGACGAGTGGGAGGAGGTAGGGGATGTCTACTTCTCGGAGGTGACGGATTGTGGGGGTCAAGGGGTCCATTGTGATTTTGTGTAGATGGAGACGGTAAATGAAAGAGGGGAAGTATAGCGACGATTATATGTGAAAAGAGAAGATAGTGAAGGAAATGTGAATATGTTTTAATGTGAATGAGTGAGTCGAAGAGCTGAATGCGGCTATGCATGCTAGACAGTTGCCTAGCTGCTTAGTGGGGGTGCTTCGGCTGTAAGCCTGACATGTCGAGCAGAGGCCACTTGAATTAGAGGAATTGTTTTTAGTCCTGTAGTGATGGAAGCAAGCGAATTCGACCACAAAGATTCCGTATTAACATTCATTTACGAGAAATTTCTTGACGAACTAGCAGCCTGAATTTGATCAACAAAGATCGGTTGTGAAATCCGGCTCGACTCACCAGGCAACGGAAGAAGTACGACACAAATCGGAGGCTGATCTTAAGATAGTCTCAAAATTCTTCTCATCATGGGTTACGACCAGAAAATTCAAATGTGGAAACTTGTGGGTACCTGCCATCTTGTTGAGAAAGGGTTCGAGGGTCACAGGTGATAACCACTTGGATCGGAAGGCATCTGAAAGTATGTCGTTTAGTGAAAGGCAAAGAATACATGCCTGCTCTTAGCTGCTGTCCCATTGCAATTTCCTGGACGACTTTCGATTTCTTGCGGGATAGGTCACAGGCTTGCCCAGACGATGCTTCATAAAATACTCAGTCGTGACGTTCAGGTACACTAATTCTTAGACCACCCAAAAAGCTGGGAGGCCACTTGCACCGTGTCCAATTTATTTTTTCGTTCAATCTTGAACATCTATTCACACTCCAAGCTACTCTTGACTGATGGTCTGGCGAGACAACATAGTGCAAGTTTTCGACGCGCACTGATCTCTTCTCAAACCACCACCCACGCACAAAGAACAATCCATTCTATAGAATGGCTGCTAGATGGACCGCAGGAGGGGCTCGAGGGCTGCATACACGCAAATGCCAATGTAATGTCTGCACCCATCGACGAGGGGAGTTTGGATCGGTCGATGTACCAGTAGGTAAGTCTCCCAATCGTTCCCTTAGCCAAAACTCGTTTAATACCAAGACTGTGCAGCACTCGAATTGATGCACATTGGCCACACAAAAGTCGCTCGTGACTACGAACGTCAATTCAACCAACTCCACCAATCCATAAAGCCAAACAAATGGCTCAAACGACTTCTCCCGTTCATAATGTCCTGCCCAGCGAGAAAAGTGAAGACGGATCCTGCCTTATACATCTTGCAAGCCATTCAAAAGGATCACCCAGATCTCGTTCAAACATATCTCGAAATGGCTGCGAACTTTCGCGAACGCAGTTGGGGATCATGGACAATACGAGGGTGTTCCGACGCTGGGCTTGACACTTTGCCAGAAGATATCAGGGACTATTTGGCAAAACGCCAGGAGAAATTTGCGTATCATGAACATTGAAGAGGTACAACACTCATCTCATTACGAGACCTCGTGCACTGATCATGCTATAAAGGAAATAAATACGAAGAAGCTATCGCAATAACTCCAAACAATACTTTATGCCGCAATATTCATCGAAGTTCAGATTCAACCCACCAAGATCTCGCGCTTAGTTCAAATGAAGGATGTTCAAACATATTCAAACATATTACAGGCAGCTATGTAGAAGGATTTGGCATTTATGCAGGAAAAGGAGGAAGGTCTTATAAAACATCTGACAGAGGGGAACAAGAGATAGGGAAAATTCCTCGATTGCAACAAACTTTGCTACATAGGAACACATTTGACATTGGCAAATAAAGCTCTCAAGAAAAGTCGAAACAGCAGAAATATAGTGATGATGCAAGATTGCTGACCAAAGATGACGGATCGACCACAGCAATATATACCGGCTACCGGCTGAGGGAGGACGGATGCAAGCAAGACCATGAATAGAAGCTTGGATCCTCGATGCACCACCAGATGCAGACTTCCAGAATAAAGGCTATTTTACCGATATGCTCATGCTCGTTCGTGCTGCATGCACCTCGATTGGCGACTCGGCGTGCTTTTGCCTGGATGTGAAGGATGTTTCGAATTTCAAGATAGAGCCAGGGGAGATGATGGTTATGGAAGGTGGTCTCGTATCGCTGGTGATATCAAAGACACCTCTCAGTTCTCATTGGAGCGTCATCTAGGTCTCGTGCTGTGTTGTCCAAAAAAGAGTAAGAGAGCGCGCTGGGCCCCTGTGGATGAAAATGATGTAAAGTTGATGCCTTGAAGATTTAATTTGTTGTTGCTCTCGTCTACTCTCGTCTCCGTGCTCCGGTTGCCCTCTAAACTGATCACCCCTGCAGTCCCCACCCATGCATCGTCCATCCCCGTCCACTCGCCATTACTTCGGGAGAGGGAGACTCTTAGTGGCTGCGGCTACTTCCATTTTCTCAGCAACGGTGCCCAAACACACCACAACCACATAACCTGGGAAACCTCATCACACGGATCGCTCCGTCAGGTTATTCACACAAACCACAACCACAACCACAACAACAACACATCGAGAGAGACGCACCGTCCTCAAAGCTAACACCACTCTTCTGCATACGGCTGCAATAGCATACGATCTCGTTCTCGTTGTCTCATCTTTGCATCACAGGTTCAACTTACAATGAATGTTTTGCTACAGCCAACGCATGCTTTCTCAGAGTACCCTTCACACTACGACGCTCATAATCCCAGTATGGACCCTGACCCTCCCATAATTTTACCGCCACTCAAAGCTCTTCAACAACTAACGTTTTCTTCCGATGCACCAGTCTCTCCTCTCGCACACTCGTCCAATACCTCGAGAATGTCGAATAGAAAGCGAAAGGCCGACGACGATGCCTTCGACGATACCATGTCGATCTCGCCGCAAAACTCCCCCGCTTTCGCTCCTCGCAATATTGCTCGACCGTCGAAGAAATTAAGAGCCAACGACGTCTCCGGCCGTCCTCTCGTTCTCCCTCGCCTCCTCGAAACCCTCGATGCTCAGTCTCTACGTTCGGTTCTGCAACAAATATGTGAACGTCATCCTCAGATCGGTTCGGAGGTCGTGAACTCGGCGCCTAGACCCTCAGTAGCGGCAACCCTCGACGTTCTGTCACAATACCAGGAAAGATTGCGAGAAGCTTTTCCATTCGGTGGTAACACCTCTGACTACGCTTATGATCGTGTTAAGCAACCTTTGGTTGCCTTGATCGACGCTTTGACCGATTTTACGCCTCATTACCTTCCACCGAATGAGAGTCAAACCACAGTCTCTCTCAACTTCCTCGACAGCGCCACGAAGGTTGTTCACGAACTTCCTGAATGGGATAGTCAGTCTCACAAGCACCACAAGGATAACGCATATGACGAGATCTCGAGAGCTTGGGCCATGGTAGTCAGTGAGGCATCGAAGAAAGGTGGTGGATTCCAACTCCATTCCGGTGGCTGGGACCAGAGACTTGCAAAACATAATGAACAAAGTGGAGGACGCATGCAGTTCGCTGTCAACGCACTCGGAACCAACTTGGGCTGGATGGTTGGAAGCTCCAATGCTACTACTGGTCCGAGCGAACGAGAATCGATCCGCAACCAACTCCTTTCCGGTACATACGGTACAAGCTCGCCAGTTGGCGTAGGAATCTGGTAAATTTACAGGACAACTTTTGGTATGGAGGAAGACGTTACATGGTGTCGATATGGGAAGATTCATGCACAGGTGGAGAGGAGATGGTCATTTTACCCTGCATAAAGGTAGCAGCTACACGGCGTCTTGTTTTTGAGATACCAGGTCTGAAGGCCGTATCAGTCACGAAGCTCATGACGACTTTCTTACCACAGCGGATTTCGTTTCTTTACATAAGCATGTCTGGGAGTTTCTGGCCCGATAGCCAGGGAGGATTTTGATTTTGCATTGGGCCCGGATGGCAATAATGTCTGGCGTACACTCCTTTTTTTCTTTCCCTCACAATGAACATAACTCCATAGGAGTGTTTTATTATTCTCGAGAGGTATATCCTAAGAAATTACCGCATTGCATGTAATTTCATTATCAATACAAAGTGGCTCCATGGGGCATCCATAGTAAATTGGCCATTTCTATACCTGCGTGCATCCATCCTCCTTCCTTTCATTCCTATATCGTCCGATGTCCTCTGTGGTAAGTTCCACTGCGGAGAATAAACCGGGTGTAACTCAAACTTTGTGGTACGAGTCCTTTCTGTTTATTTGTGACGGATAGCAGAGGCCATATGACCATGATTCTTTCGAGCTCCCCTCTCTCCTCAAGGATTCAGGGCTCATCAATACAAGCTCTCTGATTCGTCAGAGCTAGGTGTGGGGAAACGACGCCACCGCCCTCCATTGCCTTGCCTTATGCAGCCTCGCAGCTTTTTCTGAAGACTCACATGCAGCGAGTAAAATTCGCCGGTCAAACGTCAACACATTCTTTACAAGGACTTGAATTACAAACCTGTCAGTCAGATAATAGCTGCTGTTATCTTCCAAATCAATTAACACCTTTTTTCTTCACTTACTGTTTCAATTGACTTGGAAATAATAACATATCACATCTACAGCTTCACCATGCGTCCCTCAACCACCCTCCGCCCCGCTCGTCGAGCGATTGAACAACTTCAAAAACGCGCCTACTCAACTCCCACCCCCTCCAAACCCCGCCACCTCTTCTCCATCGCAGATCTCACACCCCTCGAACTCAACACCCTCATCCTCAATGCCTCCTCCCACAAAACTGCCCTCCAATCCGGCACCGTCCCCGAAGCCATCAAAGACACGCTCAAATATAAGAACATCGCCATGATGTTCAGCAAACGCTCCACGCGAACCCGTGTCTCCACGGAGTCGGCAATCACGGCTATGGGTGGACATTCGATGTTTCTAGGGAGTCAGGATATTCAGTTGGGTGTAAATGAGAGTCTGAGGGATACGGGTGTGATTATAAGCTCTATGACAGCAGGTATGGTTGCGAGAGTTGGGAAGCATGAGGAGGTTACGGGGTTGGCGGAATGGAGTAGTGTGCCGGTGATCAATGCTCTTTCTAGTGATTTCCATCCTCTTCAAACAATTGCGGATTTCCTCACTATCTTCGAAGCATTCGGGACGAAATCTGGGAAGGGACTTGGTGTTGAAGGGTTGAAGGTCGCGTGGGTGGGAGATAGCAATAATGTCCTCTTCGACCTCGCAATCGCATGTCAGAAACTTGGCGTCCACATCTCAGTCGCCTCGCCAGAAGGCTACGGCATCCCATCCTACATGCGCGATATCATCACCGCCGCCTCCCCCACAGGTCAATCCCTCCTCACCGAAACTACCATTCCAGCAGAAGCTATCAAAAACGCGGATATCCTCGTCACGGACACATGGATCTCCATGGGCCAGGAAGAGGAGAGCGCGAAGAGATTGAAGGCTTTTGAAGGGTATCAGATTACGGAGGAGATGGCGGAGAGAGGAGGTGCAAATAAGGATTGGAAGTTTATGCATTGTTTGCCACGACATCAGGAGGAAGTTGATGATGGTGTTTTCTATGGAGGGAGGAGTTTGGTGTTTCAGGAGGGGCAGAATAGGTTGTATGCTGCGGTTAGTGCGTTGGAGGGATTTGTCGTAAATAAAGGGGAAATTGCATAGATTTGAAAAAAGTGGTGCGAAGTGGGTGGCGTATATAGGATGGGAGCTGGCGTCCGGAAGATTAAAAATTTTACTGGTCTTCAAATTTTGTGTTAGGTGTTGAAAATTACACTAGCTGTTTGTCTCTATATAGGTTGTTTCCACTCTGCTATCAAGTGTGGTTTTGCTATCTATCTAATGAGAAATAAAGACAATTCTTACCATGTCTAAGCATCTACTTGATTTATCGATATTAGTCTCACCTCAGTCTCCCACCCCCTCCTTTTACCACCATCATCTCGCTTAGCAATCCCCTTTTCGAGTTTAAGCACAAAAGACAAAAATCACTCACCCATCATTCACACCCATCAAAAACAACAGACTTAGTCTATGGTTGAAGCAGGGCACCAACTTTCCATTCCCACGGGCATAAATCCGTAGATCTACAAGCAAGCTAAAAGCATGCCATCTAGATAATACGTCACTAAGATAATTCCACGATCAAGAAGCAATCCCCCATCACTAGCCTAACCTTCTATCTCAAAAAGAAAAGAAAACTCTCCCAAACAAACTAAATTTGACAACAAAGGTTCTTTCCTTCACTCTAAAAATACCCCATCTCCCCTTCTCTCATCAAAAATTCTTGTTGATTGATAAGTGACTCGCCCAAGGCTTCCCTCAAACCTATAATGGAGTCGCAGGTCTACGTATTCTATTATTAAGAATAAAATAGCTGTTAATCCTAAATCAGGCATACCACACACTCACACTTCCGACTCACTTAACTAAACCACCACCGCCCCCCCAAAAAACTAACAAGAGGCTCCTTCGCAGGCACCTCACACGGAAGTTTCGGGTACAAAACAGAAATAACGTTACAAATTCGCTCCTCATACTATCGAATATCAGAGCGCCCATGTTAATCCCGGTCAACGAATCCCCCCTCTCTTGCTTACCGACATTGACATTTTGCGGCCAACGCCACCATACTAAAAATACTCCACTCGCAACGCATTTCTACAAGGGCTTCACAGATCTACTTTGATTTAAAGAAGAAGCTTGAAACGGAAGCCAAACATCATCAGAACAATTGAATAGTGTTAATAATTGACTAGAATCCTCTCACACCCCAAAATACAAGCTATTCCTTAAAAAAAGGCTAGTACCCCAGCATCTCTTCACCAAAGTCTTCGTATCGTAGAGTCTCGTCCAAAATGACGCTCCTAAACCAATACTTCGGAAATGTCTAGCATCCAATATGAATATCCATGGTAACCTCTCCCATCAAGTCCACTCAAGAGTTCTCCGAAATCACTACCTAAGCCTCTTCCAATACCTCTTCGACCGAGTTTTCCTGATCATGAACCTCGACCTTTATCTCACTCTCATTCCTAGCTGTCAGGTACCGATGCTTCCCCCAAACTTCCTCAACTAACCCCAAGACCTTATTCCTCTCAAGATTCTCCAGAGCCTTGAGTTCAGTATGATAATCTTCTGTGCTCTTCCTCAAACTAACCTCCTTTCGTCTTCTCTTTCCACTCCCACATCCACTACCAAAACTAGAAGCACTCAAATTGCGATAGGTATCCCAATCCTTTCCACTCCAGGTCTTGTACTTGCCTTTCTTACTGTGAGATCTCGTCGCAACCTCCTTGTCTTTATGAACAAGACAGTCCTGATAGAACTTTGGATCGGCAATGCTCACGCTCGGTCCAGTCGCCTGTTCATCCATACTGCCATCGACTGTTCCCATGTCGGTGTCGGCAAGCTCTTGGAGTCTATTAGCTTCCTCAATTTGTTCCATGACTTCTTTCTCTTGTTGTGCCGCTGTCCTAATCTCCATAGGCAAAATCTCCAACTCGGGAAAGTCGAGCTTCAGCGGGGGATTAAGACTGCTGCGCCTGCCAAAAGTGTCCTCTACCTCTGGATCCTCACCCTTGCTTTCGTAATTGTTGATTTCATCTTTGATAATCTTGTGTACCTTCTCAACGATGTTCTTCTTTCTAGCGTCGTCCGCATGTGAGGGATGGTCGTCCCCTTCATAATGATATAGATGATGCTTTCGCTCATGAAGGTACCACGTTGGCTCGCCGTTGCCTGCACTCTTCATCGCGAAGTCTCTGGCTTGGACGTTGTCTGGACGTCCTGCACTAAAGCTTCTTTCGTGACGTGAGTAAGTCGGGAACTTCGCCCAACTAGCAGGAAACCGCAGATCTGGGCCTGTTGGCTCCTTTTTCTTGACGATGTTCTTGCTCTTTGCTTTTGCTTTGCCTGCAATTGCTGCCATCTCCTCTTCCCATGAATCCATCACTAGCTCCTTAACATGCAATCGTTCATCGAAGCGCTGTTGATATTCTTCCGCTGCGCTTTTATGATCGTTAATATCAACCTTACTCTTTTTCTTCTTTTTCATTAAATTAAGGCCTCCAAAAACAGTCTTTAGCTCGTCGCTTGCCTTCCTGTCTCTCTTCGCGCCGCTCTTTTTCCTTGGACCACCTCCCCAAACACCCCCTAAGGCTTCCTCAGTTGGATTTTTTGCCTTTTCAACTTCAGATGGGACGAAAGACGGCATGGGTATGTCCAATAATTCTTCCATTGGAGGGCCGTCATAGGCTTTAATAGCAAAGCTTTTAGCCAATTTTGCGAACTTGGACGGTCTTCGGACTATGGGTGAATCGGGTATCTCGGGTTCCATATCAAATTCTTCTCGAAATTTGCTTGATACAGGAGTACTAGGACTCCTTCGTGCTTCTGTAGATGCAAATCTTGCCTTCACCATGCTTAGTTCAGCTTCTCGTTCCCGAAAGGAATCAGTCTCAGAGACCAAAAGAGAGCTGTCATCGAAAGTTTGCTTTCGAAACTGCCGAGTGAGAGGATGACGACGAGGAGAATAGTCACTAGCGGTGGTGGAGGTTGACAATACCCTCTCACTGTGTAGAACTTCCTTTTCTGCAGCACACAGATTAGCCTCTTCTGTGAACCTGAGACTTTATTTGTAACACTATGGTACTTACCGGCCCCCTCTTCATTAGCAGATTTTCCTTTGCCTCCTGTCAATATGGATGCTAGGTTGAATCGAGAACTCTCAGGCGACAGATGGACGCTGTTCGCAGTAGAAGAATACAACGACGACCCCTTTTCTGGTATGACTTTGCCCCATGTATGAGGGATCTGTTCACTCAAAGGCATGGACTCAGAAGTGGTGCGGAGAAATTTGCCTCTCTCAAGTCGGAGAAAACAGGAAGTATTGCTCAAGCTTGATTCGCCCCGTCGATGTGAGCCCCAGCCGTTGAACTCCGGTGAAGATGGCAGGGCAGCTAGCGTCCCAGACGCCAGCCTTTGAGCTATTCCCATCTCATGGAGGTGAATGGTGGAGAGGTGTCTTTCGGCTCCTCCATCAACACCTCCTAAATCAGAAGAAGCGTTCATATTAGATATTAGAGACTCAGTAGTTGTACAGCCTTCCAGATCCACGGTCAAATTAGATGTTGATCGAAGCCCTTGACCGTGAAGCCATCTTCGTAGAGAAGGCTGGCTGGCAGATTCTTCAAGCCCCTTAAGAGTGTGCATTTTTTGTTCTTGACTGAGCTTCCGTAGGTGCTCGCATCTGTTCTGCGAGGCAAAAGACAATCTCCACGATGATCTTGGGGGTTCAGTGATGCTAGGGAGCCTCTTCGGTTGCAAGACCGGTGCCAGTGGCATTGAAGGAATATCGCTCATCGTTCGGTCCTCACTGACTTGCTGTTGAAAGCCCGCGACCTCCCCTCCTTTAAGGACCGGTGAGCTATGCCTTCGTAGAATGGTGCCATTAAGCCTGCTAATACCTCCAGACTTATTTTTGGGCGTGGAATCTTGCTGATGCATGACAACATGGCTGCCATCATCCTCTGCAACAGTTGTCTCTCCAGTCTCGCTTTGTCTATTCCACGTCAATAATTGGACACAATTTTAAGGTACATCCACTCACTCTTCTAGATGAGGCATTTCTGGAATAGGCAACGCGGTACAAGAAAGAGATGGGCTTAGCACACGAGGGAGGGGAAGTGCATCACCTGGCACCCAGGAAGTGCGGATAGTGGTCTCCAGAGTCGTATCTGCGTCCGCAATGGAAGACAACGTTTTAGCGTCATCGTCGTAGCTTGCCTCGTTGCTAAGCTCGTCCTGTATCCTTTTATGGCGAATTCGACGAAGCTCCGCTCTTCGTTCAATCTCTTCTTCAGAGGTCCCCACACTTGATATGGAACGGCGCTTTGCAAGGTTGGACTCTCGTGACAGGTGCTTCTTCAGCTTTTGCTTAACTGCACTCAGTGTACTGGTACTCTTTCTTGGTTTGACATGCGCGCTCTCTTCTTCATTCTCGGATTTGTTGCTCACAAGGTGTGTTGGCAGCCTGGCTGGAGTGATCTCCGCCTCCGAAAAGGTTTCTTTACCTTCTTCGAATATAGGACGCAACTCGGCCAGTTCTGAAGTGACCCCAGTCGACCCGGAAAAGACGATATCCTTGATTGCTTGATGAGGAACCTTCGTTGGTGAGACAGCAGGACGCGGTGGATCTCCATCGGGAGAAGGTGGATTTCGACTGGTGCAGCAATTGGCACTGCTTTTGCCCTCTCTCGATGGCATCGCCAAGGTGGTTCGGACCAACGAGTTCGTTATGGTCAGAGGAGCAACAGTTCGCAAGAGGAGTGGAATTACATTTCAAGATACGGAGCGGGAGAACGGGAGAATAACACCGGTTGGAAAGCGACAAATAGGAAAATGGTAGCCTGTGATATGTTGAGAGCGAGCACGCTGATATACGAACCTTGGAGGTCATTGGAGCCGACGATTTGTGATATATAATTCCCAGAGGGCAAGAACGACAGAGGTAACGACCGAGGGAACGACTGAGGGAACGACTGAGGACGCGACAGAAAGGGAAAGCGCGCCTGTCGTGGCCAACTGACTTCTCACGACACAACGGTAAAATCTCACACAAGTCAATATAACACAGCACACGATACAACTGGATGTCTCGAAGCGCTTCACCGGCATGTGTTATATGTCAACACATGGCTTCAGCGAAACAGACTATTTCAAAAGAATGATAGTATTTCATGTCGAATATTTGGGAGCGCCAATGCTTCTCTATCGTTAACCACAACATCCGAAAATGCGACAACGAGTTGTGACCGCATTGTACACTTCTTACTAGGAGTAGCAAGACGTCTAGTTGCACAGCACACTCAAACCGCCAACCCTTCGAGCTCAATACGAGGAGCTTGTCATATTCTTCATGTAATCTTGCTATTCGGGGATAATCGAGTTTGTCACTTGGCAACTTCTATCCACGAAGGTGACTTTTCATATTCTGCTTTGCTCTCTGGAGATCAAAGAGCTTTTTAAATGGCATTGAGGATACATTCAAGATTTCAAGCATCGACATCGATTCCTACACCCAGCTTCCACGGTCGCTTACCGAGCGTCCGAAAAGGAGGGGCTACTTTAGGCTCTTGAACTAGTCTTTTCCAACCAGTTCAGGTATGTGTAGATGCCATAAGGGCGTGCGGTGTGTGCTCAGGATCTGCAATATTCTCATACCAAGGGGGTGCCGGGAACCAGGTACAGATCTGCTCCCAATATATAGCTTGCTCTATGTGAATAACAAAGATACTTATGATAACTTCCAAAACTTGAAATTCAGCAGCATTTGATCCCCTGCAATGACAAACAATGTGGGAATAGATCAGTCTGGAGTTGGTGCAAGGTTGGCAACCTATATGGGCCTCGCTGCAACGGACTGACCTATTCGATGGATTGCACCCCTCTCGCCAAAGCTTTATCAACAATAGAGGAAGCTGAGAAAGTTCAGTGTTCACCGCCGATATGGTATTACCTCCCAACTTCGGCTTCGAATGTCGGTCACAGGTCATCCTTGCTGTGTATGATCCTCACCTTTGTAAAGCAATGCATTCTCACTCACGCGCAGTAGAAGCATACACGAGCGTCAAGGGTTCGAATGCCTCTAGTCGGCTTCATCGAGCTCAGCAGCCATGCAAAAGATCCAAGAAGATGCCGCTCTTCCTTGACTGTAGCGCAGCAAGATTCAAACACAAATGCCAATAATATGTCCGTACGGATACCGATTCCTTGACTGACGCTCGGTCACCAACCTCTGTACTGAAGCAGTAGCCGCCCAAGGGAATCTCCACAGTCTCGAAAGGCTACCACTAGTGGATATATGAAATACATTGTCCTGATCAGCGCTTTGCGTCGGCTATTAATCAACATAACTAGAAGAACCACAAAATTTACTCCCATTCGTGCCACAGAGCCCATCTTGAAGAAAAAAACACGAAACACCAAGCAAGAAGTAGCGGACCGACGTCGGTCGGCTTTCTAGCATCTGTCTGGATTCACGCATGATGTAGACTTCCAAGCACATGCGACCTGCATGCTATATCCTACTACTTACATAAGATGTGCTTCTTTGGTGCCACTCTCACCACGAACTAACCACGAACTATCCACAAACCGTACGAGAGTCGAGGACCGAGCCGCCAACTTACGGCTGACGGCAAGGACACGTTCACAGTCGTATCAGATCGTGAGCCGCCGAGATCGTGAACACATTGGAAGTCGTTTCCCATGGCGTTGATTTCCCAGTGGATCAATACTGCCGCCAACTTGTGATGGTCAGACACACCTTCCTGATTGAATGAGCATTGATGTGTTGCTAACAGATCCTGTGAAGCACGTGCTTCCGTTCTGCATAGGGAAAGTAGAGGCCTACTTTGAGTCTTTGAGAAGAATTTGGAGAAGAGGACACTTCCATCTTGCTCATACTTTTCCATTCATCCAGATACAATTTGATCAAGCTGGACCGGCGGCTTCCATTTCTTTTCCCGAACGGCAAGTCGCCTCACGGACACGCCGGCTCTACACACGGCCTGCGAGTGCCAGTCAATGAGTCGTGAAATCACAGACCGTAGGGAGTTCTGAAGCCCCGACAGAGGACATTATCCTCCATGTTGCTGCAATACGATTTATACAATACGACACTGTAGGCGAGGGATCGAGAGATCAATGGTGGTCTCACCTGGTCCCATCCAAATTGGAAAAGCAACACCTTCCTTCCTTTGCTCGTCTGTCGAAGTTCGAATACAGGGTGGCCCACAAGTGACATGCATGAACCCACCAGTGTGGTGACTCAACAAAACAGGCAATCTTCTAGAACCGCCACCAGCTGGAAATAAACCAGGATTATTCTTCTAGCGTGCTTCCATCTGACGTTTGCAGGCGAAAAGGAGTCTATCGTCAGAGCTTGGCCCCCTTGGCATGACTTGGCCGTCCAGCTCTTCGACTCTTGGCATAACGGAGACCGCATTCCCGTTTGTCGTCTCTTCACGGCACAACGGGCGCTGTCCGAGCCATGATCCTATTAATATTAATATGGGAAAAGATGCGGGCGGTGAGAATCCACAATCCAGTGTAACACCAGGGAGGGGTATATCAAAATTCTACCATCGTGGAGCCAGTTACGAGAATTTGACTAGTTTCAACTCCATTGACTTGGCGCTATGCTTGATATCCTCACTGCTCTCACCTTCTTGTCTTGCGGTCAAGCGAGCGTGATGGGGCAAAAGGTAACGACAGCCAAAGATCGAGCCATATCATGCTTCATTCTCAAGAATATGCAAAAGAATTCCATGGAAGAACTGGTCGAAGTCACCATCAATTGATCGACAATGCCACTCCTGTCAGCAGTGCTGCAAGACGTAAGGTCAAGATAATTCAGGGCTTATATGTCAAAGCCCAAGTGTGAATGCGCTCCGCCGCTAGTGTTTGCCATTCTTTCTCTCTGGCGGGTTGGAATCCCCAAAATTGCTGGAGCTCCACGTTCTGCATCTTCCCACATGTTGTAATCAGACCAAGCGTAACTACTGTACGACAACTGCAATCGGAGACATCTTGGTCTCTTCATTCGCAGGGTGGAGGAAATAATCCGAAGATGCTGGTCATCAAGAAAATTGCTCAAACTCCGATTGCTCTGTTATCCTCGTGACCAGCTTCACGGTGGCCGTTCGCTGATGAAGGTTGCTGACACGGCCAACGGCGCGGCACAACTTACAAGCTCATGGGGCTCTGAAATTATCCACAGAAAGGGAGAGGATGTTTCCTTCCTCTTTGATCTCGTTGGTCGACCATTCACAACCAATGAGAAATCCCAATAGACGAGGATGTGGTATCGAGATCCTAGCAATCTCGAAGTACGGAGGAATCTCAACGGAGATAGAGGAGGATGCCGAGAGGTTCTCGAAGGTGATTGGAACCGTTGCCTGTGTTTCGGTTAAATGAAGATGAGACTGTAAGGGTTCGGAAGGAAGTATGAAGAAAAAAAAGCCGCCTGGTGGATGTTTGGTCGACCAAAGTTACCGTGCGATGGCATCATGCTGCTTTGATTCGACGGAAACATAGACATTCGAGCTTCTCTATCTCAATAATCGAATGATTTGGGGGCACTTTAGCACTATCGACAACGGTAGGGGCATAGAGCATCATTGCGATGTTCGGCTACGTATCTCAGGCATCGGCTAAACCCTAACAGAGTTCTTCGATCTTGGATTACATCAGTAACAGCTGGAAGACCTTTGCATCGGGATCCTTTCTTACAAATAATTCAAAGAGTATCAAACAGCTGCTAGGGAAAACTAGGCCCCGCGATGCTTACGCATTTCTGCAGCTCTTCTCAGTTGGGATCCCAATGTTGATCGCACAAACCAGGGTAAGGAATCATCGACAAAGGCACCCTCTGACCATGGCATAGCTCAATCCATGACCTCATACGAGAAATCACATTCAGAAACATTCCTTCGATGGAACAAGACATATTGCAAGCGAGACTTCGCAGTATCCAGAAAGGAATGGTACGCATAAGTGATCGGCAGCAATTGGAAAGAAATAGCTGAGACATGATACACTCGAAACACCATTGATTTTCAGACGATGCAGTACATCCTCTCTTGCATCTAAAACTCCAACCATCAATCTACGCTGAAAGGAGGGTTGTCTGGTAAACTCTCGGCAGCATGCAGACTAGGTGGGACTTCAGGATCGACATCGAAATCATTTGAGAAATGTTGATGCTTGATATCTCAGTAGCATCGGCACTTGAGAGTTGATTAAAGACGAGTCCTGATTAGGTTAGTCTCATGGCAGATGTGAGGGGAAAGATGACGATCAGAGACGATTGTAAAAAAGGTGGGCCCGAATAAAGTTCTTCTAGCATGACTTCGGTGAGGTTCTTGAGTGCTGATCAGGTCGGTAGTGTGCGGAGAGTTCCTAGAGCTCTGAGAGGCTAGTATTTAAGACATCTGGTTACACGATTTCGATATTACGGCAATATGGAAATCAGAGATTGGCTTACAGCAAAGGCAACTCTATCTCCAGGTACCATGCCACGAGCATGGATTAAAGGCGCCATCGTTCGACACATCGAAAGCTCAAGCGGGGTGGATTACAACGTCATACTGATCACTCTTTATCGATGGTTGCGTGTTGTCAAAAATGCTGGAAAACTGCATGCTCTCTCATTCTAGAAAGGCTGGTTGCATCTCACGTTCTTTCGTGCCGTGTGGAGATTCTTTGGAGGGTCCACGTGGTTGCTATTCTGCTTTGAGAGGTCAAGCATGCCAAAGGGGTGTGGCTCAATGTGCGCTAGAACTCGCCAAGGCCACTCTATTTCACGCGGACGGGAACAGAGACGATCGGCCTGTCCCTTTTGCTCCGAACAGAAAACGGCAAACTCAAACTTTCATATCGTCGGGGTTTGGGTTCATGGTTCGAAAGAGAAATTTCTATGGAGCTGATCGACCTTCCGTACCCCTTCTCTGCCCCCACGAAGTCGAGGATACCCTCATTGTCCGTCCTATTCCCGTTTGACAATCGAGGCCGCGCACTTTGAACGAAGAGAACGGGTGATCCCTGCAGCAAGGGGCAGAGTCTCGAGAGACTTGAGCCCAAGTTCACGCCGCTTTGTCATTGAGGACCTCAGTTCATTCCCCATGGAGGGGAGCCCTGTTCGATCGGCTCAATCTTGCCTCTCAGACCCTAGCAACGAAGCATCCTCTGCTTCGCTACTAGACCGTATCTAGAAAGAGCTGTACTCGTTCGACCAATGCATGACGGCTTCACGAGATTGCTTTGCGCCATGGGCCCACTAACATCACGTCTTTCAAGGGCGTAAGCGGTAATTGGTCTTGTTCCAGCACACCAATTCTTTAGGCGTTCTAGCGTGGTTCTATACTTTCGCCGCCCTTCTAAGCTTCCATTGCTTCTATCGTGAGCAGGCTCAAGGGTTCGAGGGGTCTCAGGGACCACTGTGAGATCGCATTTCAAGATTTTGTCTCAAAGTACTGCTCCGTGGTGCTGGGCATCAAGATATCAAATGATTTGAGAGCCAAATCTTCTTACTCTAAACTTCCAGCTGGTTGTGAGATGTCTTCGCGACATGAGTACACATGCTTCCGAAATGAGTGGGCCCTCAATATCAATATAAGGCTTCTTCCCATCTGGCGTGCTCTTCCCATGTCCTTTGGCATGCCCCCCAGCTCTGGCGTCGCTGCGTGATGGTGGCATTCGCGCTGTGTATCTTCCGTATGTCCTGTCCAAGTCTAGTGTTGTTGCCCTGGCCGTCCAGTCCAGTTGCGCCAACATACTTGTATTCCAGGGCCATCCCCAGGTTGCCATGTTATCTTTTTCCCTCTTTCCCTCTTACCATTCTGGCTCTTTTAACCTGAGAATAAAGTGCTTTTGCATTTGCGTTTGAGCTTTCTTGCCTTTCGCCTCTCGCCTCTTTCGTGTGTCTCACTTTTCCAAGATCTCAATCTAAGACCAAGTAATCCAACCGCAGCGCGCGCCTGTATGGATCTGCGGTGGAGAGCCTTTTCTCGCTTCAATTATTCCTAGACAGACGCCCGGCATCTCCACTCGAAACCGGCATCACTGGACGAGGCCGACCAGTCAGTCACGATCATCTCACCGCGGATCTCACCTACATCCGTACTGTACATTCGCCAACATCTATCCTGTCGCCCTGTTACGTCTATCCATTCCTAGGTTCATGAGCTTTGTGCTACCACGAGGGACCAAGCATACCGTACAGTATCAATCAGCGTTACTATTACCGGATATGCTCATTGCTTAGCTAGCCTGGCATTTGCTAGCACCATTCTCGATTGGAATAGGGATTGCCATCAAGGTGTCCAATTGTTTCTCTGCTCAAGCGCCTGACAGGACGGCACTGGAAATGACTTCGACGGATCGAGCATGGTCAAGGTCGTCAAAGTAGCTGCTATCGATCCATCATGCCCATCCTCAACTCGAACTCGGCTGTCTTCTTGCTCGCCGCTGGCCCCTCTGCTCGAATACCATTGTTTAGTAGCGAGCATCTTCCTAGACTGACCACGCTGGCCAAGGCCAGCGCAATTATCACGCGTGGCCCTAGCCTAGTCGCTAGCAGACTCTAACACGACTTAGCACGACTAGGAGTCGTCGGGAGTCGTGCTAAGAAAGACATTCTGCGGTCTAGGAAGAAAGTGTCTTAGCTCCATCGCGCAGTCCGCCGTGCACAGTTCGGCAAAGGAAGTCAAAGTAAGGCTCGTGGCAGGTCATTGTAACATCCTCGGCTCGCCATCTCAGGAGACTCAGTAGTCGGGTCTCAGCGGCCGAGAGAAAGAAGAAAGAAGAAAGAAGAGAAAGGAAAGACAAACGAAAACGCCCAGACAACGCTCCGCTACACAAACAAGCACAGCACAGCACAAACACACCAAACACACCAAACACACCAAACTCACTAAACTCACCAAACTCACCAAAATCTTCAACAATCACAGAATCTCAGCAAGAATTCCCGGTAGCGTCCTGCTGTCTTCGGCTACCCTGGTGTTGTCCCCTTCCTGCCGTTGCTCCTATTCCTGCTCAGTACTACCAGTGCGAGTGGAGTGCGAGTGCCAGTGTGAGTGCCAGTATCAGTGTGAGAGCCAGTATCAGTGTGAGTGTGAGTGCCAGTGTGAGTGCCAGTGTGTTAGACGTGGTGCTCGACTGCTAGTACTGGCTCACTACGGAGTAAGAGAGTGAGTATCGACAGTTGTCTGTCCTATTCCTTTTCCGAACCGAACAACTCTCTCTTTTTCGACTCCGTACCTCCCTTTCCTCGCCTTCCACGACCGAACGACCAGGTTAAACGTTGACGAAACCGCTAAGCAACACCCAGTCAGTCAGCAACCCAGTCGGCCCAGTCGAGCCCACTGGTGCCCACTGCAAATCCATAGTCATCCCAGTCCAGTACCACTCTACCGCAAGGACCAAACCCGACCACACTAGGGACAACCCACCATCGCCGCTAGACGTCTGATCCACTTCTTTTGGGCTTCCACCGCTTCCACCGCTTCCACTGCTTCCAGACTTCTGCACCCTCTTGTCGAAATCTGCAATCCTCAAACACCCATCAGTGGTCCATCCGTCCAACTGGGCGTCTGAGGTGGGGCAGGAAACGCACCCGATTCGCTACAACATAAGAACAATGCAGACAATAGCCTTCTCGAGAGCTCGTCTAGCAGCTTTCTCGCATCTAGCATATTTACTTTTTTAGAACGAGATGGCTCGCACTGCTGCTGCACTGTCGCCTGGACGCCGAGGCTCCATGAATATCACGGGTCGGCTCGCCTCGTCATGTTTCATGAAGCTGATTGGTTAGAAGGAAGGGAATAGAAGGGAATACGCAACAACAGGCAGAATAGGTGAGTTGTACACTTGTGTTTTTCGATTGCCTTGATGCCACATGCGAACCATACCTTGGTTTTACCTATAAAGATTCAGCTTTACTTCTTAATTTCTTCGGCCCTTCCTCGCTTAATATTATACTTGCAAAAGGTTCTCTGACAAGTACTGCCGAAGGCTGTGGTTCCACTCGATGAAATCACCTTACTTCGGGCACAATGTATGACTATAGACTAGCGATCGTCTTTGATGGTATGCGTTGGAAAGCCGTATGGAATAGGCGTGTCTGGGGTACCTAGAGAGTTTGTCGTATATCTATATTCTAAGTACATCATTTGTGCAACCCAATTCAATGATCTATGGAATAAAAGAGATGTAAGAGAATATTAGCTGTTCTCTAACACTAAATAGGACGCTTGAGTCAGTTCTCTGAACTCTGCATGGACAACTCACTTTAATTCCTTGAAGGTCTAAGAGATTCAATAATTCGGTTACGAGGTGGTGTACCACAGGAAACACCTCAATACCTTAAATTGTAGACATCGATAGATTGATCCTTGAATTTCTCAGGATGATGCTCTGCAGTGATACCTCGATCTTGAAATAGTCTTGTGAGTTTCGGCTTGACTTATCTGAGCAATAGAAGAGAGGTATGTCTATCCTGCTCCACAAAATATTAAAGACAAGATGGTCACGCGGGATCAAAGACCAAAGGAGCCGTGAAACAAAGGCGTTATCTACCGTGGTCTATAGTCATAATGTAGGCATAACCACATCCTGAAGTTTTAAAATCCTGGTTCTGATTTCAACCTCAAGAACTGTACAATCTTTCAATCAATAGATTACGAAAGAGCGGGGAAAGCAGAGACAGATAAGTAGATTATATGAAATATTCTTCTCTTTTGAATAACACTAATTAAAAATGTAAACAATTTGCTGAGTTTCACTTACATCTCTCGTCTTATCTCAAAATAGTAACGTATTAACATAGCTCAAAATTCTACGTATACCCTTTTCAACGGAAGCTTCGTCGATAATCTCAGCGCTGTAGTGCTTGTACTGTCAAAATAGCAAACGACTACGTAATTAATAGTCACGCCTCGGTAGACTAAGAGCCTCCGCGAGCGGTACCTACTTGAGAGCGAGTGGAAGGCATCATTACTGGATCCTGAGACAGCCTCTATCGCCTCTCATTAATTCTTGATCTTCCATCATTCTGCTTATCATCCACACCCATAACCTTCTCATATCTCGGCACCAACGCATCATCTCCCTTTCTAGCATCTATTACCGAGATGTTATAGATCGGAGGTGCGAACATCGTGGGGTTCGTCTGATGTCGCTTGATTGGACATAAGCTTGTTTTCGCATCCCTGAACTAATTCGGCGATCTCGTGGGTCTCGTCGTCGAGGATGGAGAGGGTTACGCCTATATTGTGGAGGGGCTACAGTATTAGGTAACTTATAAGAGCTGAGAATTGAACCCCCACCAAGAACAGCCATTTTACCTACTTTACAACTATATACTATTTAACTCACGTAAGCTAGTTTATTCTAAAATTTTACTTTCGAATTATTTCGAAGATTTAGTGTAAGTATAATTATAATTAGTAGAATCTAAATAGGTAGTCGCTACAATATAGAGGTGCCCATCAGGAGGACGAAATTTAATGCCCGAAATCGCCAAATTAGTACAGCGAGTCACATTTTTCGACACATGTAATACTTTACACCTATTTAATTTATTAACTATACCTATTATAAACAATAATAATTATAGATAATACTATTAGTCTTCGAAATAATTGTCAGTTTTCAGGGACTTAAAGGAAAACCGCTGAAGATATAATGGAATCGTGAGGTGCACGAGGGGCATTTTGGTATGAAAACAGGGTTCAGCTATTATAAATTGATCGTGACTGTATGGTTGATAGGTACGAGTATTTGTGGATAGAGTTTGCCTCCGCACCGTTAAAAAACCTCGCTGTTCCTGAATCCGAGAGAGCCCAAGAAGTGTCATACATACACTAAGAGAATTAAACTTATATTTACGACATTTAATTTAATTATTTCAGAGCTCCAAGGATAACAAAGCTAATTTCGGTTCGAACTATATTTAAGTCATACCACTCATATGTTTTGAGTAGATGATAGAAGCATGTCACGAAGGTGTTTTATGCGAGACCTGTAAAATGTCGTTTCGCTTGAAACTTGTTACAACATTCGTGTGAACGAAATTGAAAGTTAGATATTTACCTAGACCATTAACCTTCACTTCGTCTCGTAGGCAGATATAAAATTATTTTATGCGCGGTATTCGATGCGAGAATGCCTGGAGCCAGTGAAATTTGAAGATGGTTTAAGGAGCCTAGAAGTCTATCATCATCAGTCTAGTCACGGCGATTTGACAGTTGGTAGGGCTTAGTGCCGCACTAACTGCAATAGAGCACATAATTGCGGTTAGATAAAGGTCTGGAAAGCCGTACGTATCCACTCCTCCTTTGCTTTGAACTTCAGGAATAGAAATCTAGGTCCAAATCACAGCCGGTCTTCTTTGATACCAGTTGAGCAATACTTCTCGAAGGATAGCTCCAAAGTAGCACCAAAATACACATTGAAAATGCCTCGGTGAATAAAAAGCATGCCTTTCTGGGTTAAAAGAAACACGAAGAGATGGGAAAGCAGAACAACGTCATAATACCGCAATACATAAATACAGCGTCACAGACTGAAGGGGGGAAATAGCTTGCCACATCCACCTCCAAGCAACACGTCCAAACCCGTTAAAATCACGTTCCCAACCTAGAACAAGATAAAGCAACCTGAAGCCTTCTCGCAAAAGACTGCTCGGCTTCCGGACCTACTATAAGAACTCAAAGAGCTCGATGAAGCTAAGGGGGAAATGTTATACGAGGGACAAGCTATGCAAATTGCTGCAGAAATCCTGGAATGTTTGGTCAAGCAATGGATTCCCCATTGCGAAGACGAATCATCTATTCAAAGCGAAGCAGGAGACTGAAGAGAGGAAAAATAATATCAGCACAAGCAATTCGATAAAAGAGCTCTGCCGTGAATGGACTAGACTCGATATGAGGAAGCTGGAGAAAGAGGGAAAAAGATGTTAGGAGAGATGCTTTTGAGTGATATTTGTTTGCCGAGGGGGGGACATCATCTGGAATCATTGGGAGAGTTATGATAGTAGAGTTATATTTTTGATCACATCTACAATGTAGGAAAATAAGTTCAATGTGATATGTTTTCTTGATAAGAAAAAAAAGGTGGCTATCCACACGCGTTAAAAGGGTCCAGTCAGTTCTCTAAGAATAACAGGAGAGAGGTTTTGACCGCCCTCATGCAATGGCGATGATCGGGGAGTAGATTCAAGACAACGATACGTGATCCACAACTAAGTCCTGTATCTCATCGCTAGCTTGTGAAGAGGAACTCTACATAAATTAATGGACATGCTCGTCAAGAGACAACTATAGGTCAACGGACCTGGAAGGTGAAAATGGTAGGCGATGCTTGCTTAAGCTGTCAAAAAGAATTGGTTCAATGCTCAAATCTGGAAAATATCGCTTCCTTTTAGAGATTTCTGTTGCAGTTAGACGGGTCACTTATCCCGTGTTTTGTCATCCGTATAAAATGAACAAGTTTACAGCAATCAACAAGGCGATACTGTGAGAAGATCTGATGGTAGATATATTTATGATACGACTTGTTGTATAACAGTTCTCATGCCTCTAGGATTCACGCAAAAAAGAACTTGCATCTATTGTCCGATCTTCCAAACTCGCCATTAATCAAAACAATGCACCATCTCTCTCATCTGGCAAGCGGACCAATTACATTCCCCTAAAACCAGCTGACAACAGAATCTCGGCCCAAAGCCCCGAGCCTCGGCTCATCGCATTTCACTATCGCGAATAATCCGGGGATCTCTAATCTCTCCACCTTGTCATCAACAACGCCACGACTTACACAGTAAACTACATCTCATATTTGGCATCATCGAGAAGCTTTCCATCCCGCGATTCTGTCCACCCTCAAGAGTAGCATAGTTTCGAACACACGAGCACAGTCACCTGCAACACTACAATTTGACATAAATACAACCGAGAAAATGTCGAAAACATTCACCGCAACTGAAGTCGCAGAGCATAAGGACGCCTCGAATGGCATGTATGTAATAGTAGATTCCACAGTCTACGACGTTACAAGTAAGCCTCTTCCCGCTCTTTCACTCCCATTCCCATTCCCACCCTCACCACTCCCACATCTCCTATCCGTCGATGCTCCTTTTCATTTCCACCTCCGCAACATAATCCTGTCGTACCTCAAGAGAACAGCAGACTAACGCCTATTCATAGATTTCATAGACGAACACCCCGGTGGCTCCAAGATTCTCAAGCGTGTCGCGGGGAAGGACGCAAGCAAGCAGTTCTGGAAATACCATAATGAGGGGGTGTTGAAGAAGTATGCGCCAAAATTGAAGGTTGGAAGTGTGGCTGAGAAGGCGAAGTTATAGTGGAGGATTGAGAAAAGAGGTTGGAGGTGGGTAGAGGGGAAGGGTGTATAATACTGGCAGAGAAAGGTAGAGTAAGACTATATAACTTGGGTATTGGTTGTGAGACGAAATGGCTAGAGTGTATATATGATTAGATGAACACACGATGCGAAGTATACGATTACACAGGGTGCAAAAATAGTACATAAGATGATAAAGTCAAGAAGTAATTATCTACTTATTACTATATCTACTAGTACATCTATCAAAACGGTCAAACTACATCTCAGAACAAAAGCCCACCCAACAACGCCCCCCCCGCTAATCCCCCCACCAGCGGCAATCCTATTCCCCCTCCATAACCACCCCCATACGGCCTCCTATACCCCATCCCCGGCCTCAACACCATAGCATTCGGTCCATACGGCCCAGCTCCCCACCCATATCCTCCTCCTCCATAGCCCACCCTCCCAGGATATCCACTCATGCCATACCCACCCACCCCCGCATATCCCGGTGCAGGCGGCGGCTCAATATACACATCCCTCCCCTCTTTATTCTTGCCTAGGAATTGCGGCTGCCCCGTCTCCATGGCGCGCGCCATGCATTGCCGAATCTTCTGGTGGCGTTCATACGCTGCGCGTTCTTCGTCGGCGCGGCGTTGACGAGTGATTTCGCGTTCTTCGTGGGTTGAAGATGTAAGTTTATCTTTCATCTTCCGCGTGTACTTCTTCACTCCCGTGGGCTTCTCCTCTCGCGGCGGAAGGTGATGTTCATTGTCTGTATCCGGATCGCTAGACTCTGCGGCGATATCAGCGTCGCTGGGGACGCGGTGGAGTGATTGAATACGGGACCGCTCGTCTGGGGAAAGGGAAGCGAGGTATTCGTAGTCATCGTAGGGGTGTTGCCAAATTGCGCGGGGAGGGGAGGCGCGTGTGTCAACGAAAAATTGGTGTTGGGAAGTGCCGTCGAATTGGCGGACCCAGCCTGGGGGAAGGGAGCGCGCTTCGTCTTCCATGGAACGACGGGCTTCGGGAGGAATGCCATTGCGGATTCTTTGGGTGCCTGGGACTTGGAGGTGGGAGAAGTCTTGTGGTTGAGATGCAGAGAAGGAGGAGGGGTATATTTGGTTTGTGGTTGTTCCTGTTTGGGGGGTTTTCGAGTATGGCGGTGGTGGTTCTAATGGCTGTTCTGCTCCTGAGAGAGGAGGATTTGAACGAGACGCTGGCGATGGCATATTTGCTTATTCGGAAGTATCTATTGCTCTCGATGAAGTTGTATATCAAATGGTGATGATGTGTCAAAAACCTATCGTATGTCCTTGACTTCGCCTTCCACAATGCTTGATCTACTCGTGACGTCAGGAATTCCGAGCCCACGGTTCTAGGCCTTGGCAAATTGAGCCTCATTGAAGCTCTTTATGAATTGACCCGGTAGGTAAAGGACCTGCCATCAGCACAGTTGTGTGTAGAGGTGTTCCTTCCGCCTTCAGAGCTTCGAGATCGAACTCTTCATCTTCCCAATCGTCCCAGTCATCGCTTGTATGTAAATTCGAAACCGGTGGATGCGCGAAGACCATAGCTACCCAGAATGCGAGAAGGAACAGAGCAATTGAAGAACGCATCTTGTTCTTGTGATTGTGACTCGAAGGCATTATTGAAAAATGAATCGCAAAAAGCAAACAGATCGCAATACAACGGACAAGTCGCGCTCTTGAGATACCAACAATAAAACGTAAAAACAACGAAAAAAACCACAGGAGAAAACCTACCTCCATCAGAAAAGTGTACCACTCTCGTATCCCACTATCTCACGATCCTATTATCCTCCTAACCTTCTGAATCCACACTGCGCTTTAGCTCACCTCATCTTATCCGTCTTGTGGGTAGAGAGGAACGCGCAAAAGCGCCGTGAAATGACGAGTTTGAAGATCTCTGCGCCGCCAAGTCCTCACGAATGTGTAGCTCCGTAGGGAGCACGAGCTCAGTTGTTCTTGCAGGTCAAACTTAGCAATGTATAGGAATTCTAGGGTGCAAAGAGGAGATATTTAAGAGAGAAAGGTCGAGAGGGGTGTAGGCAAATTATCTTATCACAGTTGTATTAATCAATCGAGAAAATTCAGACGATTCGATGAATATTTATCTCATTTGAGTGAAGCTGTGACAAGAGTCTTATCGCGGAGCATGTGACTCTTAGGGTTTAATCCACTTTTAAGCATTCAATATTAGCTCACTAGACATAGTGAATTCGAAGTATTTATGAAAGAAATATCACTCTCTACCTTTGGATGCGCGAACTCCAGACAATTAATCTAGGTCACATGACTACCATCCTACTAGAGGTACGAATAAATATCTAGCTAGATGCCTCTTTCTACCCTCCCAAATATACATCTCCCTAGGACCAAAATAATCTCTATCGAATACATTGGCCCGCCTCTGTCTCAAACCACCTTGCCCTATCCACATATCCGGGACGATGTTTCGAATGACTGAGGTGTTTGATGTATATTTAGGTACGAAAATAGTATATATGTACCATGGATTGTGATAAGAGCTTGAGCTGAGCTTGGACTAGGACTACGACGACAACTTTTGATGGCTTGCGAGGAAGAGGTGGAAACACACGAAAGTTGGGTAAAGGAGAAGAGTAATTGATAGGGACGACAACATCGCAAACCGAATGTGATGCCTTCCAAAGAGACGAGATCGGGTTTCGAGAATGATGTGAGGAGAGATCTAAAAATCATAACTTCATTGACTAGTTCTGAGAACTTCATCTCGAGGAACAATGTAACCATCATGTATCCAAAACAAAAACCAATCCATCCTGAATCTAATGACAAATTGTAACCTCCCACCATATGACGAGATATCTCCCAATGAGATACATGATTTGGCTGCTCTAGCTCTTTTGCGAAAAAACTCCAGACAATCTTTCCTCCCATACCAACAAACTCCGTGACATCATATGCAAAAGTCTGTCAAGCGTCCACCATCAGGTCGCCTATCTCCAAAACACCACACATCTCACCGTCTTCTACAATGACTAAGACTTCGTCATCGGCAAACTTCTGCTCACCGGCGTGGGCGCGTCGGTTAAGATTAATGAATTGTTGTGCCTCAGTAATATCGAAGTTGGCTGGTATTCTGTGCCATTGCCTGCGTGGTACCATTAATCCTGCAACATTGTTCAAGGGGAGGTTGTTGTCCATCTTGAAAGCCTTCATGCGACGAGGAGGTACAACATTGTCGCCACGGATCCTAGCCCACCCATTCTGCGATTGGAACATGGTAAGACCAACTCTCGAAACAGAGAGTTTGCAGCTGACTTCTGGAATATCCATTATCGGGATTGCTCGATCTGACACCTTCTGGACTTTTTGCACCTTCTCAATAGCAGCTCCAATAGCGCCTCCTGGATGGTTCTTGTGGAAGACATCAGAGAGAGATATACCATGCATTGCCTTGCCGCTCGTGATTGCGAGTGCGTGGCCGATGGCAAGGGCAAGAATGATTGATGTCGTGGGTGCCTTGACTCCAAACGCGGCCTCTTCTGACATGTGCATAGGTGCCGATAAGAGAATTGTGCCTGGTTTTTGTGTGATGAGTTCGCAAGCGTCAGATGTCCTCGCCTCTGTAATGATCATTGCGGGTACATCTGGCACCTTTGCTTGCAGATGCGGTAGAAGCCCAAGTATTTCGGGAGTCTTTCCAGAATTGGAGATGAAGAGGATGACGTCTCGCGCCTGGATAACCCCCAGATCACCATGAAGACCTTCAGACGCCTGCATAAAATGGGCGCCTATGGATAGACTGTTGAACGTTGCCTCCAATTTCTTCCCAATATGCCCGCTCTTTCCTATCCCAATGATTACGAGCTTTCCCCCTCTTGTATTACAGTTCACAATCTCTTTGACGGCAAATTCGAAGTTGTTTCGCGCATGAGTATTGCATTCGTAGAGAGTTGTAATTTGTGCCAAAGCATCTGATTCTGTACGTAGAACATTGAGGCCAGTCTCTAAAATGTCAATGAAATCTGGAACTTCTTCACCAGGTGTAGATGGTGAAGGTGGAGACGGGGGTGGAATTGCCGGACAATGTTGACTCTGCTGCAAGACGTACACCTCACTGTTTTTAATAGGTTCGCGATCGTGCTTCATTGTGTAGATGTGGCGAGGAGCTTTAGGTTAGGGGCTGTATAGGTATGCGCAAGAGACGAAGTCTATCTCTATCGGAAGCTTGATGGGTTTGATATATCGACGAAGGCGTATTAGGACGACAAATTTCCATCAAAGGTCTCGACCAGGCACTCCTAGAGTTGATAGGCTTTTGAGAGGTCAGCAGTGTCTAGCATGATATGATAACGGAAGAAATTCTTTACTCACCTGTTAACGCCAAGCTAGATCTTTATGTCCGAGGCAATGGTGATCCACGTAATCGGCTTGTTTCGAGAGCTTCAGATGGATCGGAAAGTGAATCTGCGTTTACGCAGCATACGAAGAGAAAACGCGTTACAACTCGCAGCCATGGTCCATGAGGGATGGGAGAGACAAGGTATTGTAGCAGAGGGGTGGAAGGATGTTCAAGGAGGTGGTTGGATTGTGGATGGGTGGAATCGAGAAAGGAAAGCTTCGGACTCGGGCGAGATGTTTATCTGGAAATAAACTGCTTTGCGAAGCGATAGTGAATGGGTCCCTTGAGAAGAAACAATGACACCAGGTTGAAGGATCCAAGACTAGCTTCCCTAGCCTCGAGTCGTCTCTCGGCGTCGGAGGTTGAGGATGGAGGGGCCGATTGCGCCAGCAAGAAAGAGAAACCGTAGAACAGCATTCTCTCGGCAGGGCAAGAGCGAATTAGAACGCTGTTTAGAGTGGCTACCCCCCCTACCTACTACAAGGAGAACCCTGTAGATCTCCCGAAGCAGCTCAAGTCCTCGGCTAGTGCATTTTCGCTTCTCTTTCTTACTCCCTAGCCTTGTCTCGCCTTGGTGGCTCTTTCAACAACACCAACTGTTCCCAGCAATAGAGAGCACGCAATCTTGGATATCTTGCTTTCGCCAGTTGTTGTCCTCGTAACGCCTTCCTCCGGCGTGGGTATAATATGGATCTAGTACCGCGATTACCGTATGTGCCCCCGATCCACGTCTTCCGGGAGACTTTTCTGCACACTCTGCAGACCATCACCACCATCAACTTCTTGATTCGTGAGCTGATTCGATCACTCGAGGTCAATGGGGGGAGCTAGGGCATATGCGTGCATTGTGAGAGTCATTGATTTGAAAGCGAGGAATGGCGCGGGCTAACCTGGATATCGGACTCTACCAAGTGCCTTGTGTTTATCTGGGGTTTAGAGTCGGTGCATATAGCAGATATTCAACCGTTGTGTGCAACATGCATGCAATATCTTTCATAAGGTGTTGTCGGACAATTTCGAGCGCCATTGAGTCACCGCTGCACGGCATACTCTAGCTTGACCGTGTCCAAGCTGTTGTATTGGGTAGCGATTTCATGTCTGCTGATAGAATTTGACAGTGGTATCTTTATTATGTCACCAAGCCCAGTATCGATAATTTCTCGCTTAACCTTAGATGTACAATTAAACTTAAAAGGAGCGGCAGACCAAGATCCACCCATCTCATCAATCGGTATCGTCTTTCAGGTTGTGCGCAAGCAATCGAGAATAACAGGCTTGGGCATGTATGATATTCAGGAATCCTGGGACGACGCACATGTTGGCGGTGTGAAAGGTGGGTAAGCCTGACAGACCACCATAGCCGACTTCAGCGAGTAAAGCTGGCGGCTGTCCCACGTGTGGGTTCGGATCGTGTTTGGGGTTCCCGATATCAGATTCATCTTCATGTCAATTTGGATAAGCACAACATACCTGCACAAAGTTTGGGTTGTAGGCGGCTTACATAACGAGCTTTGCAGCATATCAGTACACCCACCTGTCACCACCGAAGATTTTGATGAATACGCCGGAAGAATCAACATAAAATCGAGTCTCTTATCTTGACTTCTCTCTCTCGACGGGCAATTTGCATGGGCTTTGGTGTTCATGCTGGTTTCCTGTTCAGCCATCATCCTTGACACAAAGACAGCGTCAGAAAATCCATGAAACGACAACTATAACCCCACACTTGAGCCTCATCATTGCCACAGGTTAGATGAAAGTCTAGATTGTGGATAAACCGAGTCGGCAATTCATGCTCTTCTTATCTTTGACAGTCTCTGGATGACCGTTCTTTGGACAAGCGAAGCTTTCCTGATAGGAGACCATGTCACCTGACTCATGATGACAACTCCCACAACGATCTGAGTCTTAGACCAAGTATTTTTAGTTACTTTAGATGCTTGGATTCACTCAGATAAACATTTACTATACATGGATCTGTTCTTTCGGTGTCTCTGCTTCAAAAAATAGCCACACTTGCACTGCCTTAAACATTTCATGCTGCTCACTATCTTTCTTTATGCAGTTCCCGATTTTGGTCGCTCACTCGTTTAGCAAAGCAATTTTATCCACATATTTTTTGTACAGAGCCTCCGCACTCCAAGGTGCGCTGTTTGCAGTATCACCTTCATGCGCACTCTTTATTTGCGATGGCTCCTTGAATATGCCAAGGAAGCACATATAGCAGGACCAAGAAATAGGACTTAATAACGAAACACCAATCAGTAAAATCATAACTATTCGACGCTGTCTGGGTTATTTTGAAAATGTGTTTAGATCCTGTGTTCAATCTGCGAAGTCTGCTGATGATATACCTATGCCGTTGATCGAGTTCGTTGGAAAAAAAGGATGATGGAATGCATAGGCACTACCCGATTTTCAGGCCGGTCTGTTAACCTTACGCAGTCTACTAACTTCTAAGTACCATTAATTTTTATCCCCAAGGCATCTTTAACACGAGTGAGGCTAATCAAGAAATTCTGAGTGTATTCAGCTGAGATAGATGAATGATCACATGATACAACCTTGCCAAGCCCACGCTATAACAATTTTGCCTCGCACCCAAGGCTCACTTATAGTACGGAGTACAAGGACAAGAAACGACAGGATCATCGGAATCGTGCAGCCCCCAATATTGGGGGAAACTCATTCTAAGCGCTCGAGGCTGAGATTCGTCCAATTCCGCCACAATGCTATCCTCCGTTCATATTCTTATTTCTCTCCATTTCTTTTTCCATGTCAATCGACGGAATAGAATAGCCGTCTGCGCTTTCGCTATATATCAAGACCGAGGAAAACATGACGACAATAAGCAGTGTAGCAATTGATGAAGATAGCGTGTCTGCGTCTACGGTGTCAGAGACCGTTGGAGATTCGCTAATCCGGAGTAACCTTGCAGAAACACCGGTAGCATCAAATCTTAAGAGTGAATTTACTACTCCAGTTGCTACAAGCTTTGTAGGCCCACAAAAAGTTCAAGAAAGTCCAGCTTCCACTGAGAAAGACATATTAACTGCGGCAACTGAGCGTATAATACACAATCTCAGTCAAATTGCCGACGATGAAGGCTACAGACAATTTTTACTGGCTCATTTAGAATTTTTGCGCCGAGAGCTACAAACATCGGATTGGAGAGATAAGTACAGCAACTACTTGAAGGACCTGCTCAGATCTATGGGAAAGCACAAGGATCCCTGGATTCGAGACTGGATCGAACGAAACGATCGGGATCCGTGGGACGAAAAGCAAAATGTCTCGAAAGCAAGATCTTATGCCAGAGATCCAGTGGCATTTGGAAAATTGGCCTCCATTATGGACTTTTTCAAGGCTAGTGCAACCTCGTCTGAAAATCCAATTCGAATGCGGCCACCTGTAGGTGATATTCTTAGTGGAGCGATGACGAAACCTCCAAATGACAATCAGATTCGATGGATACACTTGCCTGCTAACAATATGGCTTGGGTCGAGGTAAGTACCGCTCTCTTATAATAAATTGTTAGACATTTTTGAATAACGTAATGCAGGGTCTCATGCAGGCAATTTTCAAGACGTCTTCAGCGGATGATGCAGACAATACCTCTCACGACCAAATCATTATGGCTACTAAATTTTGGGCCGGCCGGCAGAACAGTGACTTTGACGATCGACACCATGCAAGATTTATGCGACCGACATGTTTGAAACTACCACAAGGTATGTGCTTGACTCACAACTAGAGATATTGGCCTTTCTCAAGCTGACTTCATTAGATCAAACTCATTCGACCACAAGTAAGAAAGAAACTGACGTAGTCTTTTTTATGCCATATCTCCACTGGGAGTCAGATGTTGCACGGCTTCATACGTACTACATTATGGAGAACGTTGACGCTCAGACAAGTGATGGCGAGCAATATACCGATGATGAACTTATGGAACTCCGCTGCAATGTTGATGAGAAACTACTACGAAAGTACCTACGAAGCCCTTCACCACTACATGTCAGGAGGACATTAGATCAAGCGTGTTACTACACACTCCCAAATACACTTATTCGAGATCGAGATCAGGTTGTTTTGAGATACACAAAAGATTATATCCCGGCTGGAAAAGTAAGCCCCCCTGTGCTGATGGTGGATCAATGCTGGCTTTGGGTTCTTGGCGGTATGTTCTTTATTCCTCGTCCTTCTCCACATTTTATGAATGCTTACGAAAATCTGAGGGAAACAGATATTGTAGTTACATGCTTTCCAGGGTGCTGGGTCGAAGAAGGTGTACCAAACCCAGAAGATCCTATCGACCTTTTAGAAAAGATCGTTCTTGATGTACAAATGAGGAATACGTACACACGGATTTCAACCTCCCATGACCTAGCAGCTATCATTATAGAACATTGTGCGGGGAACGTGGTAGATTCTTCATTAGAAAAACGAAGGGAGCATGATCAATTCCACTTCCTCGAGTGGTTCTACCGGTCAATTAGGCGAGTAGTAAGTAACTGCTCCATTTGCCGCCGTCAATTTTGATGCTAAAACACCAACGTAGATCACGAAGCAGACTGATCTTTTCGATACTTTCTGCAAGGACTCTGAGAAACTACAAAACACCCTCCGACGTACACTTGGTACCATTCGTGCTCTGTCCCCGGACGCGTACGACGAGTGGGTGAAGACGTTGGAGCAGCTGGAAGAGCCCTCAGGTGGCATTTATGACATTACAAGCGAGATTAAGAACTTAAGGGAGATCAAAGACATTTCTGACGAATTACACATGATCGAGGATGTTCTCGGACAACAAAGAAAGTCCTTGAGGATGTTCGAGAATGTCGCGCATGGAGACAAGGACCTAGAAAATTTAGCGAGTGAGTTGCTGCGGGGTGTTGAACTGAGGACAGAGACTATTGAGCAGCTGCATCATGATGCGAGACATACGTATAAATGGGTAAGATTGCCCTATTTCGCTTAGCTACGACGAGTTGCTCATGTTATTTCCTAGATCGTGGATCTACTAGACTTGAAACAGAAACAAGCGAATGTCTCCGAAGCACGATCGGGACATTATCAGGCCAAAATAGCCACGAAGCAAGCAGAACTTGCCAACAACCAGGCAGTCGAAAGCGCTAAACAGGGAACGTCAATCATGCTTGTATGACAAGTTCTTCCCATACCCCTCTCGAAAACTTGCGACACTAACAATATTTAGTTTACAACTGTCACAATCCTCTTTGTAAGAGCTTCTGGCTGCCAGTTTATCATGCTCAGTGTACTAACATTCTCAGCTTCCACTTTCCTCGCTCGCGTCGATTTTCGGCCTTAACGCTAAAGAGCTTAACGGTGGCAATCTAAGCTTTGGGGTCGTCTCCGCCTATCTTTGTAAATATCTTCTCCTTCTTTCAACTCCCTAATTCGATCCTTCCTTCATGATGCTGTAAATACATAGCACACGCTAATTGCTCTATATTAACAGTCCCACTATCCCTATTCTGCGTACTCTTCGCCTTCCTCCTCGCCTTCCACAACGGCGTCCGCCAATTTTTCACCCTTTACATCAAGATATCACTTGCGTACCTCGACCGCTTCACGGGATTTTCGGCGAGCATGAGTGATGAACGCGTCAGGCATTTAGAGCGGAAGTTGTTCAAGCTGAAAATGCAGAATCAAGGGAGAAAGATGAAGGGGGATATTGGTTCAGAAGACGGCAGTGATGGGGATGTGAAGGAGGGACGAGAGAAAGTGTTAAAAGCGCAGGATGGGGGGTTGAAACGGAGGATTACAAGGACGGTCGGTCATGATATAGACGGAGAGGGTGAGGGCGGGCAGGTTATAGAGGGGACAACAGAGGAAGTAACAAAAGTGAAGAAGGATGAGGGTGAAGACTTGGGAGAGGAGGGTGCCAGGGTGGGAGACGGGGATATTATAAAGGAGGGCTTTTGGCGCAGGTTTGGCATGAGGATAAGTGCATCTGGTGGGAAGAAGGATAGGGATGTTGTGTAGATGTGGGATTTAATGGTGGTGTTGCAAATCGGACCTACAATTTCATTTTTTTTCCAATTTTTTTCATTACTTCTTATAACCTCAAACACTCTACTACCCACTGGTCTCTCTATTAGTCAACAATTCATCCTATTATATACCGGGCATGTTATATAATAGTGTTTGAATCCAGACCATATGCTCATGAGGTAATAAGAAACCTCAAGGAGACCTTGGGCTGTTATAGTAAAGTGGACCAATTACAAGCTACTAAGCGGTCCAGGGATTCCATAGTATCAGGAGTTATATAACCAGGATAGATCAGTATGATCAGTCTGATTATACTGATCCAATTTAGAGCGATTAGTATAATCCCTCTGATTACTAGGTAAAGGTCTTAGTATACAGTCTGGGTCTTCACCTATTAGTTAGGAGCCTCGTACTTAATTAAATATAATAGCTGAATTATATTATTTATCATATATTTATTATTACGAGTTAGACCTCCGAGTCTAGAAACTCAGTGATAGTCCCGTATGCCTCACCATAGCTTACTAAACCATATAACCAACACTCCTGTTACCAGGTAACAGAAGGCTGTGGCTATAGTTATAAGCCCGGACTTTCCCGATCAACCTTTGATTCACCAAAACCGCCGTAATACGACTCCGCTGTTGATTCGATTCCTGAATTGGCAGCGATTATATATATAAACCTCTACCGAAGATCTTCTTTTCAAGTACCGGGTACACCAAGATGTCTACCACGAAGCCAGTCGTACTAGATAGGCCATAGTCGTGGAAAATTAGATATTTATGGTCAAGAGCGAGGCTAGTATAGAAGAGATTGATTGATTTTAGTAATACATCGACCTTGATTTATCGATATAACCTACCCTGCCAAAGAAGCCGCAGATTCCAGAGTTAGAAGACAATCCGTTAAACGGTAACTTTGATATTTGGCGAATCAAATTGATGCTTTATCAATACCAGAAGGCATAATAGGCCAGAGATATAACGGTGTTAAAGGATATAAGACCGTGGAATACTGAGCATGTCACCTAATCTAATTACGTGTATATCAGGGATAACACGATAACCTGGTAGGCTTCACACCACCTTAAAATACATATTGCCCCAACTAATCAAGCATATAAATACGACATAATCAGAGCGAATAATAAGCTCAAGAAATACTCTCAAACTTAAAACGTTGAGGCGTATATCCAAGAGTGGGAAATAACAGCGATGTTATTAGGTGCTCATAATCACTAAAAGGCCTAAACACAAGCTTAAATTCGGCCTTTACACCTATCGTGGATAGCGACTCTTTTAAGAAAGTCCCTTCAACCTAGAAAGGTGATAATAACAAGGATGAGCCATAGGATACAGCTTATATACATGTAGCGGGTCGAGACCCGGTTTTATGCTTGGCCTCAAGCCATCGCCGTTCCTGTTGTAACCTTAGTCCTGTACGAAGAACTTACCTCTCGTCAGAGCTTCCCGACCTCTTTTTCTCCTTAGAGAATTCTTAGCTAGTCTAATACAACCAGTTCACTTGGATCTCAATACCTGGCCCGTGACAATATATAACGATATCCATAAATGGTTACATTGTAGATGAATGAACCAAGAGAAGCGACTAAGAGGCTCCTAAATCGATCAATCGAAGCTCAATTTGATCGATAATTAACTCTTAAAGGAAAAGAAGACACGGCGGCAAATATACCTTAAGAAGAAATTGAACTAAGTGCAAAAATCATCGTCATCACATCACGAACTCTACAACACTCTTTCGTCACCTCAACCGTATTAAATATATAAAAGCCGCATATAAAATCTAATCAGTTCAATCGGCAGGAAAATAAGCGAGGAGAATTTTACAATTATTAGATTCATTAGATTCTCGATGGTGGTTTCAAATGCAATATTATTAATGAGGCTAGTAGGAGTGGGTTCACACAGACATATTTAACATAAGCAGAGGACGTTTTTATATCTGGCAAGAGCCGATGCAGGTTTGAGACTGACGTTGAAACCTCCCTAGGTGTCGAGTTCAACGACTTCATGTATTTCGAAGAGATAGAAGTGGAGAGGTCCTGACTAGCAAATCAATACTAAAATAGTGCATGAGAGCGAGCAAGCCGTACAATTGCAACCCTTGCCAGAGCCATGAGAATCAATGCCAACCTGTCTCATTGTATAGAGACAGAGGCAGTGCAAACAAAGTTTTACATCCTTAACCGCACGCTGACTCAAAAGTTTGGTTGGAAGAGTTCATATGAGGTAGTCACTGCACCCACCCTTAGGAGGGCGTATATGCACCCATCTGGCTGCACGATGTACTCGTTGATGAATGGGATTGCAAAGCTCGATAAGATAGACCCAAGGGTATAGACTGGCTATTTCATGGACTATGATTCTACTCCTATACTCAGAATATAGATGCCATCAAAATATAAGGTCATCATCAGGCCAAGGATGTGGTATTCGACCATACCAAGCTCTTTAATCTAGGAGACAAGAAACTAGCACAGCTTTTAAGAGATAGAGTCGAGAAGCTCATGAGTAGGGTCGCAGTAGACATCATTATTGATTTTCAGCTTGATATGACTGATTCGGAAACTTCTTGGATGGTGGATAACCTTCTAACCGACGATATCAACTCTGGGCCACAACAACCCGAATTGGTCAAGCAGCTTGCAAAAGACATGCTGAATGCAAGAGGAGGTACTGATACGGGCCATATAAAACGCACCAGCTTGCACAAACCACTTTAGCATTGATCCATGTAAATCAGTAAAAGGTAGGCAATCTTAATTTCCCTAACTTCCCTACGATCTTTACGAGCGAGACGTTCCTTAATCTCTTTCTAAATTATCCGAATACCTGTAAAATCCCGGCCCCACTTATATCGAGGCCGTGGATCATCTTTTAATCTTTATTTATAGTATAAGACATCGTGCCATTAAGTACAACGGCACTATTAAATATGGCGGCTCTTTTACTGCATAGAGCGACGCTCTATACGCTGACGATAAGTCAACTCGTCACTCCTCTTACGGATAGTGCTTCCTATTATATGGTGATTCAATACACTATAAAGCCCTAAAGCAACGCCACGTGACGACTTCAAGTACAAAGTCAGAGTTTGCGCTCTAACGTAAAATGCTAGAGAGTTTCTCTGGTGAATTCACCCATTACGATATATCAACCTATGACTCTATAAAAAGCCCTTAATATACTATGAAAATCAGCAGACGATTAGGTTATTATGAAAGAGACCCCTAAAATCAATATGAAGCTAAATTTTTTTAACGTTATACAGTCCTGGTTAAAGCAAGAGGTTCAGAGCGAGGCAATATATATGAACTTGGCACCTATAAAGGATATAATAGCAGACAGTTCTATAAAGGAAATAACACCTTCAAATTTCCAGTAATTTATCAAGTAATTAAGACTTACTGACTTCGAAAACATACATACACAGTAGTTATCGATACTGACGCTAGGGATAACTCCTAGGCGGTTGTAAACCAGACCCACTATTTATTATTTTTATTGATTTATATAATCTGAAACACTCTACTACCTAGTGACCTTTCTATTAGTTAGCAATCTATAATCTTATATAAATCTTCTAGAATACGCATTGAATAATGTATTTCTCGATATAGAAAGAACATATTTGTGGTGATATTTTAACGGGATTAGATTGAGGCAGTATGCTAGGACGTAGATCCGTTAATTATGATAAGAGAAACCCCTCTTTATTCTATTCTGGAGACTAATTTCTCTCCTGATACTTTCCTACTCCTAAGCAGATCGAGACCCTTGATAACTCCAAGCCAACCATCTTCAATAGTCTTCACTGGATGAGCCTTAATTTTCTCACTATTCCACAGAGGCTGCATGATTGTGAACCATCTCACTGCAATGTTACGTAGCGCGGGATTTGGGTCGCGCTGATACGGACCTCCTAACGCCACAACCTTTCCAAACATTTCGTACCCCAATACAAAATGTGATGTAATTGCCTTGCGGGTCAAAAAAGCCGGTAGAATATACTCCAACGATGCATATCGACCTCCAGCTCGACCGATAGCAGCGTAACAAATGGCCACTGACTGCTGATCTGATATACAATCTAGAGCGTAAAATAAGGAATCGTTTGTATAGGCTCGTATGTCGGCAGCACAGTCCGCATTGGCGTAATCAAAAACTTCTGTAGCACCATATGACTTGGCCAAAGCAAAGTTGTGGGGGGAACAAATAGCGATTGGGTTTAGCCCCGAGCTTTTAAACAGTCAGTGTCTATCAAGATTACAGTGGCGGTACCGAATGAAGGGGTTATATACAGCTTCAAAAGTTGCAAGGCCATAGTACCTGTTGCCGTGCTTCCGCCCTTATGAAAAATACTCAGTCAGTGAAAATATTCTACGGTGGCATTAGGGGAATACTAACATAAACCAAAAAATATTCCGGATAACGAGCTGGCTGTTGTGGGCACCCAGGTATGTTAAGATAGTGCCATAAAGCAAGGCAGAGAGATCCATGACCAGTACCACCAATAGCTGCTGCTTCTTCCCAGGAAACACCATCTGGAACTCGCATCACGATATCTGACGGTGTGCTTAGATATTCTGCGAAAGCACCGCTGGTGGGATCAACTGGATTTGAGCCATGGATAGGGCCACACACGCGATCTCCAAGTTCTAGAGATCCTGTCTTTTTCTCAACCTCTTTGCCTATGGCTACAATTATCCCAGCAAAATCACAACCGATAATGGCACCAGGCGAGGGAAAATTTTGCGTCATCTTATGGTCGGTTGGATTGAGTGCCACTGCAACTACCTTGACTAGAATATCGTTGGCCGCCATCAATGGCATGGGGATCTCACCAATTTCCACATTTCCATCAGATGTCTGAATAAGCGCAGTTCGCCTTGAAGGAATAACGGCTGGATATTCATGTGCGTCAAAAAAGATGTCACCTGTAGCAGGAGGCATTTCTCCTCGAGGCCTCCGACAGGACATTTGTAATGGGTGGCGCTATTTCCTTCAAGAAAAATAGTCGAGCCTCCAACTATATCTCCATTAGCACATCAGGATTTAGGTGAGCTAGGTAGCCATCGAATTCCCCTACGTACCCTACGCAAATCTAGCCATTATGTCACTCGGTGAGAACTCTGATTTGCCAAACACTCGGAGCTTTTACACATATATCACCGAAACTTCCACGGGTGGATTTCGGAGGATTTGTGGATATATTGCCGAATTTCGAGCCTCACACAGGAGCACAACGTTTTATTTCAGAGGAGGATGGTGCATATGCGAAAGCCCGCGTGGTCAGGATTTACTATAAGACCGTCGGTTATTCTGCTCTGTTAATTATAGTCTAAAGTAGCCTATCAAGAAGCCTATTTTTTGGGCTATGCTCTTAGTCGATAGTTCAAAGTTTTGTAAGATAATACTAAGAAAGCACACTATATTCTCCGATTTTTTTAAAGCATTTTGGACCGGATAATCTTAAAATGTTCCCTTAGTGCCTTGACACCACCCCGGTCGTTGACCCTGTTGCTTCTTTCCTCTTGTTTAAGTACTGCTACAAAAAGCTCGTTTGAATCCACATCGCTGAGAATTCCAGATGAATATTCTTCTGATACACAAACACAATAACCCGTTGGAACTCCAATAGCTCTCTCGATCCCTATCAATAACCCCGAAACTGCCTGGAAGAGCACCATGATCTGCAGCTCACTGCTTTGAATTGGGAAGCCGCTGATTTCTAGACCGGGAAGAGCCAAGAGCGTGGAGTGACAGCTTAGAGGTGAATTCGTGATCTCACGCCGGATGCGCGAGAATAAATTGCAGTGGATTCTGATTAGATTTAAATAACACCCGATAATTTGCAGAGTTAGCACTGGGTCTGGGGACGAGATGCTCTTGCCCGTGATAACGTGTGTGGCAGAAAGAGCTGACTGATAATGCCGGGCAAATTGTCTATCTGATTCTCCGGCCAAGCCCCGTGAGCACTTCACATAGTCATGAAGCGTGTTTAAGAATTCCTGAGATATTCTCAAAATCTCACCGATCTGGCTCGGACGGCCATTGGGCGCGGCACCATTCGAGGTGTCGTTTGCTATAAAGTTCCAGCTAGCGTCTGCACTTCTGTCAAGTCTCTGGAAGTGCTTATAGATACGCTTGTTGAGAGATATTATCTTTACCATGGTGTCGTCTTGGAGGTCGCCGCTCTCATTCTCCAGCACATTTTGTGTTGATGTTAGATCTGGAGCTGTGCCGCTTAATGAGGGGGCATCTGCAACGCAAGACTCCGAATACACCCCAGATAGCCAGGGCTCAGGCGAAGAGAGATCTGGCGATGTGCCTCTCACATTGCGGGGAGCATCCTCCCATTCGAGTCCCGAAGCATCGCCAATCTGACTTGTAATGATTTGGCCAAGGCTATCTGCGCTTCCTGGCAGCATACGCCCTGGATCTTGGTCATCAGAAGCTTGCCAAGCGAAGTCAAGAGAGTCAATGAATGAAAGTTGAGGCAGTGGGGACTGCAACTGGGTGGAAGGGAGCGACTCGAGCGATATAGAGCTCGGTGGGGATGTGGCGGTAGACGCAGTCCTATCGTGAATGGTGGCTGAAGTTGATGGCGAAGTTGACGTTGCAGATGAAGGTTGATGGTTGACAGGAAGCTCTTGAGGAGCATCGCTTGTTGTTGTACCTATACGCGAGGGGCGACCAAGGCGGAGTCGCCTGTTGGTTGTACAAGATGCATTAGATCGCAGGCAGCGTACACAGGAGGTTTCTGAATTATCTCGAACACAGCGAAGTTTATGTGAACGGCATCTTTCACAGGCGGATCTGATTCCAGAAGCTGTTAGCACAGCCGGGCTCATGCTGTGCAGATCTCTTTAGATTGATAACTAGCATAGATCGTACGAGATTTTGGTTTTAGCAGACTTTTAAGGGATTGAGTCGTGAGTATATTGCGGTAGTTGGAATGGTAGGAAACTCGCAGATGGTGTTGCAGAACAGGGAAATCAGTCCTGAGCAACACTGCGAGTCAAATGCACTTTTGTTAATGTCAACTTTCCTACCCAGCAAATCGCACCTCAGGTTTGCTCGGTTGGAAGACTGGATTGAAGCGCTATAATCCACACGATTCGCCGCAGGCACACAATGGATAAATGTGAAATGTAACCCTTCCCTTGAATTTGCGAGAGCTCTTATACGTTCGGGAATATTCAAGCATGCGGCGCAGTTTGGTTTTCGCAAGAAATCGAGATGGAGACCAAGGATAGTGACATGCAGCCTGCATGCGTTCCACATAACGGGTTTCGTTACCACGATTTCTCACCACACCTCTTTACCACGCCGCAATCCTTCGGGGTTTTTAGCCTGATAAGATACCTGCCCTGGCCCCATGTGTCGAACGACCTTCAATATCTCCACAGTGCTTTCCCCGATCTGCTAGTCCCCAGATTCCATCAAGTTTGACGAATCGACCATTTCAGCATGGCTTCTGGAAACAACAGCATTCAGCAATTCGTAAAAGTTAAACACACCGAGTTCGTGGTAAGTCAATATGAGATAGTCGCATTTGTCCCGTCCATTGCTTACAGTTTTGAAAGGCAATCCAATGGACGGGGGCTGGTGTGGCGTTAGTATTTTTGATCTTCAGACTCGCCATCCGCTGGAAGGCTTTCAAACGATTTGCGTTTGATGATTTCTTCGCCGCCATAGGATGGCTGTTCTTCCTTGCCAGTAATATCCTGTGGCATACCCAGTTAATGGGCGTCTATGAATACTATGCCAGTAAAGCAGGTCGTCTGGACCTGATCAAAGACAGTGACTTTGTGAACACTGTTCTACACTTCGTCAGATCCTTGATAGCCTTTAATGTCCTGTTCAACTGCTGTTTGTGGTCCGTAAAATTCTCCTTTCTGGCTTTCTTCAAACAACTAGCCAACGGTGGTCATGGCCGGAACATTTGGTGGTGGATCGTTACGAGCTTTACGGCAGCAACTCTTGTTGCCTGTATTGGAGACTTCAATTGGACCTGCTCTTTAGGCTCGCTTACAACGTTGATCTGTAAGACTATTCCCATATTCTTGGGAGTATTTGCTAACTGGCGGAGCCTACTGCGGTACCCAGAAAGCTAAAGATGCTCAAACAGCAGCATTCCGTGTCAACACAGCCTTTGACATAGCCACCGACTGCTTGAGTATGTATTCGCCTGAAAAACACAAAATAACTCGTTGACCATTCCCCAGTCCTCACAATTCCGGTTCGGATATTGTGGAATGTTCGAATCCCTATGCGAAAAAAACTGGCTCTAATGGGGTTATTTTCTCTAACCGTGGTAACTATCGCATTTGCATTGATTCGCCTCTTGGTTGTGCCGAAGGGCCTGATAGAGTCGGATATTACCTGGACCTTCACATGGAGCAACATAGAGATGTCTATCAGTACGCAACCCCTAGCCTTATCTTGTATAGGAGAAACATGCTGATTAGTCTCCTCATTGAAGGCCTTATCGTGGCCAATCTTGGATCGTTCCGCCAGCTTTACATTAGCGCCCAAACCCAGAAGGACGGTTCAAATAGGATGGGAGGTCTTCGAAAGCTCTTCGGCTCAAGGGACAAGTTCACGTCCTTCTTTCGGTCCAAAAACTCCTCATCGGACCAGTCAAACAACGCTTACATGTCAACTTCACTGGATGATCTGCATAACACAGGGGGCACAATAGAGATTGCCCAGCCAAAGCAAGCGATATATGTCAGGGAAGAATTTACTATGATACGAAGCAGCGATGGGAAAGAGAAGCCGGTGAAATCCCCATATATATCGATCCCACCACATAAGAATGATAACCCCGTCTAGAGGAATGTCGGAGATGAGAGTGTTCTTGGGAAGTCACAACAGCCTCCAGTGTGGAGCTATTAGTTGTACGAATTCTTCGGCAATGAATCAATAGCAAGGCAGAAATGTAAATGTTCTAGCTTGCTGGTCTGCATCTCCTACTTATTTGAATGGTCACAAACCAATATTAGAGTGCATGTATCGGGGTAGCAGAGTTAAATAATTTCAATCCTAAGACATGATACTTTACGGGAAGTATTAAATATCCTACAGTAAGGTTTCAAGCCCCGAGGAATACCATAGTTAGGTTTATATTACATCAAGCATACCACGAGTCTTTTTTGGTATCGACATCATGGAAAAAGATACCTAAAATTATCGGTTTAGATACCTAGAGGAAATATTTATTAAGTAAATAATCGTATATTGACGGGTAGTTGTGAGTTTTCAAGGATTTATGGGAGTAGTTGGGTTTATGGACATCATTTAAGTCCATCTAAAGTAATAGAAACTTCGGTATGGCATAAGGGCTGAAAAGATAACTATGACATTTTTACACGCGCCCAATGTCTCAATATGAATCAGCTATATTGCTTATATACTCATGGTGCCTTCAAAGTCTTCGTCTCTAATCTTGGGAAAACAATAGGTGTTCCCTTTTCCACAGTTTCAAACACTTCCCCTACTAGGCTGTCCATCCCTACTAACTTGGACATTGTAATCCAGTCGTTCATGGGTAGATACTGATATTCTGTGCCATGCTCTTTAGAGAAAGAGTCTTTTAAAGTTTCGAAAGGAACTAAGACATCGCCGGAATGGTTTTTATAGGTAATAAGCTCATCCACTCCTGACTTCAAAGACTGGCAGATTCCTCTAGTAACAGTGTCCAAGTAAACAATATCAAAAGAGCCTCGCAGGTTACTGGCCTGGGGAATGTGCTGGGTGAGCCTTATATATTTTAAGAGGTTTTGCAAAAGGTCAAGTCCTGGATTGCCTTCACGCAGAATACTTGATGGCCGATGGATGCAGATTTTTAGTTGAAATTGATCACTCATTTTCTCGAGAAATCGTTCGCTACACCATTTGGATGCCGTGTATCCATCTGAGCGCGAGAGTTGATCGTGGTATGGAGCGATGGAACTCTCCCCAAAGCAATCTAAGTTCGAGAGGAGTGCGACACCTGCAGTTGACACATAGTGAAACGGGATTCGACGAGGGAGGCATAGTTTTACCAGCTCTTGTGTCGAGCGCAAATTAGCCTCTCTTAAAGTCCGGAAAGCTTTAAGATGAGAGACATCTGCTCCATTGTGAATCATAACATCCGCCTCCCTAAAGACCTCTGTGGCAATGTTCACAGTAAGCCCAACCATTGGAAGAGCTAATTCCCCCAAGTGAACCACGACTCTCGAGTCATCTGCAAATTCTAACAGCTTGTGCTGGTTGCGTACAGCTACACAGTGTATCTTCTTGATATTCTCATCTTCGAGGAGATGTCGGAGAAGTGCGCGACCTAAAAAGCCCGTCGAACCTGTCAGGACGACAACACCGGGTTTTACGGTTGGTTGTTCTTCAGGTGTTGGTTGAATTTCCCAAATATCCTGAGGTATTGCAGATTCGTTTTCCCATTTGATATCCTCTGATTCTTCCTCAAAAGATTGATCTTTAATACGGTTGTGTATGTTGCGAGACATTCCACCCAGGTACGGATTTCCAAACAACATAGCAAGCGGAACTAGGACCCCAAAGCTTCTGCGAATGCTGGCTTGCAACTTGAGGAGAAGCAATGAATTTCCGCCAACGTCGAAGAAGCTTGCTTCTAATAGCGAAGAAGACCGGGTCATTTGAGGCAGTATCCCATTCCAGATGTTCAAAAGCTCGCTCTCGTTCTTAGAAAGTTTCTCTGTTGTGAAGGGCCCTTGGGGCCTGTCCGGAAGTTTGAGGGCAGCGACGGCTTTCCGATCAAGTTTACCGTTAACATTACGCGGTAGCTCACTAACGGGGATAACCATTGAGGGATACATATACTGAGGTAAGGGAAGGTGTGACTTCAGAGTACTGAGTAACCCCTCGACAGAGGCTTTGGGAAACAAAGGAAAGAGAACCACATGGGCTACAATGAACTCAGATTGGTCCGCCTCCGACTTTCGAACACTAGCAACTGTTTCAACAATAGCATCGCCACCAATGCTAAGGATTGTGTTCTCTAAATCCTGCAATTCGATTCGTAGCCCTCGAAGCTTCACCTGGGTGTCGCCTGATATTCGACCTAAGATTCGAAGGCTGCCATCGTGCAACCATTGACCCATGTCACCTGTGCGGTACATTCGATTCCATCCTTGTGCGAGGAACTCAGGGCGAGCGAAAGGATCGGGAACAAAGCTGTGATGAGGTGTTTTTACACCGGCAATATCAACATAGCCTGCTGCTACTCCAGCGCCACTAATGAAAATTTCTCCCGGGACTCCAATTGCAACAGGTACCCTGTATTGATCTAAAATATAGATGGAACAATTTGGAGCTGGACGTCCGGCATCTAGAGCTCGAAAATCAGACTCCTCATCGTGAGATAACTGCATACGACTAGCAGAGCAGGTAGTTTCAGTGGGACCATAACCGTTGAATATCCTCAATTCGGGTTTCCCGAGAGACTCGAATTTTTGAACTAGCCCAGAAGAGAAATGCTCGCCACCAACCAGTGCAAGTCGCAATGGGGACTTGTGCAGATTTTTTACTGTGTCGGAGGTAATCCAAGATGTATACTCGGAAGGAGTAGCGCTGGTTAGCGTAATTTCTTCGTCGACAATTATTCTCGCTATAACCACCGGGTCCACGCGAAGGGCTCGTGGCACGACATAAATCATTCCACCATATGCTAGAGCGCTAAATACGTGAGTCAAAGACATATCGAAGGCAATAGAGCTTTGCTGAAGAACCCGCTCACGTTTGATGAGGTAGGTGGAAGCCGAAAACTCAGCTTCATTGCGAAGATTCGAGTTTGTGAGAATTATACCCTTTGGGTCGCCAGTGGAGCCGCTTGTGTGCAATATTGTAGCTGGAGCATTAGCCCGTGTTGAAATTGGAACGAACGATGTAGCAGCTGGAGTGGTCGAGACATTAATGACTTTCAGATGTTTTAATGGTCCGTCTTTGATATCCTGCCATGTAGATTGTGTGTAGTCATGAATGACTATCCCAATAACCCGACAATCTAGGGAAATCTTTTCAAGCCTCTGAACCGGAGTGCTGGGCTCTATGGGTAAATAAGCCGCCCCAACTCGAAGGACTGCAAGGAGAGAACAAATCCAGTCTACTGTAGGCTCCTGATATATTACAACCACGGAGCTTTCTCCGATCCCGGAAATTACAAGCTCAGATGCGATGGATTGCACTCGGGTGGCTAGTTGTCCATAACTAAGCAGTGTTCCGTCTCCGTCTTTCACAGCAGGCTCAACATTATATGTTGCAGTAATATCCTCGATACGATGGATAATGGTTGCAGGCCATTGGGAAACATGAATTTGGCCTAGAGATGTCAAAACCCACTTTTTTTTAAATGTCAAGAAATTACCCGTATCACATACCTGTACCCACGGCAATTGCGGCTTTCCTATCCTCTGGACTGAATAAACCAGGCTGATTCACAGGAACGCTGGAATCTTTCGAAAAGTTGCTTAAAAGATTCACGTAGCTTGATAAGAGTAACCGTGCGACTTCGGGCTCGTAGAGAGATTTTTGAACCATAAGCATAAGCAAACAATCTCCTCCGGGATTGTCGATAATATCAAGGCTAATATCATAACCATTTCCACCTGCATCAAAATCCAGAACCTCCAATTCACAATCGCTGAATTTCTGCTTTTCCTTGGCCCCCTGACGGTAGTCGATGAAAGCTTGAAACAGAGGATCATGGCTAGCATGTCTATGCACTCGAAGCTCGTCGAGAAGCACTTGATATGGGGCAGAGTGTTTCAACGCCAATATCACTTTCTGTCGTGTTTGTTCGAGAGTGGCGGCAAATGTTTGGTCTTCTTCGACACCAAACCGTAGTGGCAATAAGTTCACGTAAGGTCCTAAAGCGGAAGTGTCTTCGGGGATTCCGTTTATTCTATTCGCTTCGGCCATACCGATAGAAATATCGTCAGTGCCAGCTGAACGAGTAAGAAGGACTTGGAAGACTGCTAGATAGAAGTGGAAGGGTGTTACTCGAGAATGGCGGGAGCTGGATCTTATATGATCGTTGAATTCCATATTGAGACGAAAGTCGACCCTATGGACTGAGTAAGACCTGGTGGCCGGCCGCATCGTCCGAGATGAGTAAATCGGTGGTAGAGGGGCAGGGAGTGTAGAAAACTCTTGCTTCCAGTACTCCAAAGATGTTTTCCATTTTAGGTTGTGGCCCTGGTCTATTTGGCACCCTGGAATTTCAGAATATTGAAAGGCTCTGGGCACAGACTTTCCGTCGTATGCATGTTCTAGTTCAGCCATGAATACTTGATGGCTTGTACCGTCAGCCACAAGAGGGTGACATCCGATGATAAGACAGTGATCAATCTCCGTTTGAGAAAGTAGTGTGATTCGCATGGTATTGCCCTCATCAAGTTTGAAGATGTGCTTTTTCATGGAGGTAATCTCCGCTGATAGTTCTTTCTCATCCTTAGCCTGACGACTTTCTAACCTCAGAGAAGAATACTGCATGACTCCCTGAATTGGATCGTTGTTTCGATCAGTTAAGAAGCATGTGCGTAGAATCTCATGTCGGTTCGCAACAGTGCGGAGAGCACGCTCAAGTTGATCGATTCGGATAGACCCTTTTAAGGTATAGGCGCCAGTATGGTTGAGAGCGGTGGGATCATCAACGTACTTGGTTGCTAACCAAAACATTAACTGGCTATAGGAAAGTGGAAATTGTTTGACGAAATTTTGTCTTATAAGAAAGTGATTGGACATTGAAATACTAGTTGACATATCCCCCGTTAGACAGTCTAGATCTGTACTGTTTGTTGAACGTTTGCTAGAGGTGCTGCAGGATATTGAGCTCAGTGCATCTCCAGAATCAGAAAGAGGATAGCTTTCCGATTCATTTGAAGGTTTTGTATCAGACTCTGAAGCTTCTGTGAGGAGACCAACACCACGATGGGGAATTTGATTGTCTTCTCGATTGTGGTTATCGTCGGTTGGTAGTGCCATGAGTCCATTTGTTGACGTTGGCTTCACCTGGTCCCCCAGGGCTAGAGCTGGTGGGAGGTTTGCTACAGTGTAGTCAATCAGGTCCCGAATGGAGGACCCTCCGCCAACTATCTTCAGCACAGGCATGTTCACAGATAAGTTCTTCATAAACCACGTGCGAAGATCCACCGCAATGAGAGAATCAATGCCTAACTCATTTGGATATCGGTCAAGATATGACTCAGCTTTGAGCATCACACTTGTGCCGAGTTGCAAGACACTCTGCATCTTATTGAAGAATTCGAAGGTAATGATTTGGTACAGCTCCTCGTGACTGGTAGCTTTTGATAATTTGTCTTGTATATTGGAGCTAGTTGTCGTTCCTTTCTTAGCTGGAGTATCGGCGGTGGACTCGGTGATAATTTGGTGGCCGAACTTTGGGTTATTAAACCACGTGGGTTTATCTCGCTCGTTTATCATAGCATATCGAAGTCCAGTGGAAATTTGTGAAGAGCCTACGTTGGCAGGATTGCTAGCAATAACGCCCTCGGCAAAAATTTGATGGAAGTCCTGCTCGGACAACCAAGTATGACCACCCTCGCGCAGCTTTTCTCTGAAAATTGGGTTGAGTTGTTCAGTCACGTAGCCAACTCCAAGTACCGCACCAATGTTGATAACAGATGATGGAAGCCCTTTTTTCCTCCTCTTGTTTGACAAGCTTGCCAAGAATGCATTTGCAGCGGTATAGTTACATTGGCCGACATTCCCCACAATGCTGGCCATAGATGAGAATAAGATGAAAAAATCGAGTGGTACGTCGGACAAAATCTGATCTAGAATAATGCTACCATCAACCTTTGGCCTTGTGACTGATAGCAGGCCATCAAGAGACATCTCGCTAGATAGGCTGTCACGAAGTACCATAGCTCCATGCGCGACGCCTGCGAGTGGTGGCATATTTTGACAAATATTATGGTATAGCTTCTCGACTTCAGCTTTATCAACGATATCGTTGGAGAATATCTTGACGGTAGCTCCGAGGCCTGCCATCATCCTAATCCACTTGTTGTCAACCTTTGGATTTCGACTGCTTAAAGCGACATATCTAGCGCCCGAACCAATCATCCACTCGCAGAGGGAAAGGCTCAATGTGCCAGTGAGTCCAACCAACCAGTAAGTGCGATCACTTTGAAAGAGCGGTGATGAGTCAACAGGACGCAAAGGTACATGGACTTTACCAGGGTCGTCCCATCTGATGACAGCTTCCAGGTTTCCAGGGTTCTGAAAGTCAGGAAGTTCCGACAGAGTATGTTCACTTATCTTGAGGACAGTGCCGATCGACAAGTCATCTACTGAGTGCCTCATAGCAGACCGAAGAAGCTCTCTTGTTGAAGTTGTCTCATTAACAAACTCGTGTGAGTGGCACATTGTCTTATAAGTTGAGGCAGGCGACTTAAGATCATTTGTTTCCTGTAGAAGATTCCTTATTGTTCTAGCAACCTTTTTCGACGCCAAAGTGGTAGAGAAATCAATGAACAAGCACCCCTGTTTCGGCAGAATGCGTCGTATCTGGCGTATTGGGGAGTGTGAATAAATCTGAGTCCATGGCCCATCTGATTGAGTGGCTGATACATTTAGAAACTCAACTGAGATGTTATTCTCAGCCGCCCGTCGACGGAAAATAGTTGCAATGAGTGGGCCTGGGTCAAGAACCAGGAGGGATTTACCGAGAGCAACTTTGGCGAGAGTAGACAGTGCCAAAAGGTTATAGGAACAATAAACTAGGTACTTTGCTTGACTATCGTAAGGTACGGCACAGAAGAATGCATCTTTCTCAGATATCCCATTGATAGATGCATTGCGAGAGGATAGGAAGATGAATTGGTCGCCTGATTTCTCGTCTATTCCCAAAACGAGAAATTTGCGTCCTGCAGAATCACTGTAGATTGGGGACAGCGTGGAAAGCCTAGAACGCAAACTGAGGCAGCTTTCTAGCCAATCATCCGGCTTGGAGAAAGTTGAACGCTCTTGTTCAAGATATATGGAATTATCTTTCTCGAGAACCAAGCGATTTGACAAAGGACATACTTCTTTCTGAATTCGACGTCGAGCTGAGTTGTAGCGATCATTTTGCACCTTGGTTTCTACAAGTCTCGATATCATATAATGGTTTTGTTCCCAGATAAGCTCTGGTTCAGTGGACCAAACGTAATTTTGACTGGATTTTCCAAACCACTTGCTCGAGGCACAAAACCGTAGAAGTGCATCCGCAAGTATCTCGGGACAGATACTTCCAGATTCTCCAATGTCAAGAAATTGCAGCCGTAATTCTGGTATCTCTAATTGCTGAGAACGCCCAAAGCCAACCGTCATGTTTGAATATGGTTGTTCGTCGCGGCATCCGGCTGTTACCCATAAAATCATCTCTGCGTAGTCGAACATGGACTTGAAACCTGCGAAAACTTCGGGTGTGAGATCCTTAAATAAGGGGCAGTCCAGTTCCGTAAGACTTAAAATCGCAGTGGATGTTTGAACCTCAAGCTGCTTGAGCTCTCTCACAGATTCAATGCGTACTACATCTCCGAAAAATACAGAAAGGAGGCCATTTACATTCTCGGCTAATGCTTCAGTTCCTTTGGCAAAGCCTCCTATAATAATGAGGTGGTCCGCTAGACATTCAGACCCGGCGCCGTCTCGTTTGGCCAAAAGAGGCTGGTCAAGAAAACGAATTTTGTTATCAACAGCATGTGAAACGATGACTGAACCCGGATACGGTAGTCTGTGATCATCTGGGGTCACAGTATCCACCCCGGAGAATCCTGTATTTCGTAACAGTATGTCCCATTGTGCCGTAGATACCAACGGGGAGGTGGTACGTCCATCATCTACGCCAAGCCACCAGCCAGGAAGAGACCCAAACACAAAACTAGATCTGACGGGCCCATTGTCGGTGATCTCCAACATAACAAGATATCCACCAGGTCTAAGCAGTCTCCGCACATGTCTAAGCGTGCGTTCAAGAACTGCAGTGGCGTGAAGAACGTTGGAGGCAACTATCAGATCGAACGACTCGTCAGAGAATCCTTGCGTATCAACATCTTCTTCGATGTTAAGTGTCCGATAAATTATCTTATCATACTCCGTAAAAATCGATTTAGCAGCTTCAAAGAAGCCTTGCGAGATGTCAGTATAGGTGTACGAGGAAAACGTCGAGCCAATGTTGTCTAGCACGTGTTTAGTCGTTGCACCAGTTCCAGCTCCTAAAATTATGTTAGCAACCATTACCATTTGTCAACGAATCAACATGCCAATTTCGAGAATCTCCATTTGCGGGAATCTGTTCACGATCTGGCCAACTATACGAGCCAGATAGTTTGTATGCTCGGAAAAGCCCAGACCACTCTTGTAGTACCTGTAGAGTAAATCACCCTTCATGAGGTGCTCTAGAATTGTAGTTTCACCTCTGATCACTCGTTTGAATTGTTCGCCAACAGCTGTAATCATCTGAAAATCAAGCTGATTTCCGAACCTATTGATAAGTCAATGAAAGGCCATGAAGGGTTTTTCTTTCCAGCACCAACCTTTTTTGGAGTGACATGATGTCGTCTATTGTATCATCTTTCCAGTCTAACTTGATAAAGGGATGCTGAGTGTCTGGTGCGTTTGAGATTGTGTGGTCGATGAAGGAAAAGAACCCTTTATAGGGCGCCACCGATCGTGCTGGGTCATTCGGATGCACTTCGCGTTGAATTTGCCTCATATAAAAATATGATGCTCGTTCTAAAGCTTCAGCAAGCTCGTAATCCTTTTCTGTCGCGTGACGGTCCAAGGATGCCTTTATAGCATCAGGAACGGCCATAGTCCAAACTTCTTGCGAAAATAACCTCCGGTCATCATGTGCTGTTGCAGCCGCAAATGGCTCACAAGTTATGCCTTCAATAAGTAAGAAAGAATTGCCTCCATCAGCTGGGTACAACTCAACATCTCCAGTAACAGCAATATGGTTTTCTCGATGGCTCAAGTTGGTTTCAAAAAAGGAGATTGAGCCCAAGGAAGTACTGTGAGAGTGTCTCGCAACATCTAGAGTTACCCGACGTATGGTGGTAGGTACATGCAAAGAAGACAGACGACCATCCTCTGGATAGGAGTAGGCTAGTAGCACGGACTGAATTGCGGCATCTAACATCCCAGGATGTAGAATAAGCCCTCCATCAGACGGTGCTGACGGGCTTGAAACATGGCCTGAAGCCCATCCGAGCGTCCTTTTCATCGAAGAGAGTGCCCGAAAACAGCCGTTGTATTCGTAACCAAGCGGTAGGAGAGCAGAGTAGAATTGATCTGTCTCGATTCCAATGAGGTTCATCTCTGGAGGAGAGCGACTTGGAAGGATCGGAGAGTTTCCATCTCCTAGTACAAATTCGAGCTTTCCAGTCGCGAGAAGTGTCATATCCTGTTGAACCTTTCCAGATTGACAATGGTACATAAAGGAACCTTGAAATCGTGTTTCTCCATGCCACAAAATGTCTGTAATGGCGAAAATGGTTTCTGTTCCAGCTTCATTTTCGTTAAATGTCAGTGCTTGAACAATGGAGAGGTCACAGACCTCAACTGATTCCATTTGTCGATTGTCAGCTAGCTTGACTGCAGCCTCTAATGCCAGTACGATATAACCAGCCGCTGGAAAGACTATTTGTCCCTGCAATTTATGATCTTGAAGCCATGGCACCTCGTTCGTTGACAGCACGTTGCGCCAACAACAGTATTGCTTCGTGCTGTCGGAACTGAGGTGCCCAAGCAAGGGATGCGGTGAAGTCCTCGATCGAAATCTTGCTGATTGCCGACCTTCATGCCAAAATTCCCGGTCGTGATCCCAGGCGTATAGTGGGAGACCCTTCAACAGTGAGCTACGTCTGGATATACCAGTCATCAATCTCTCGTACCTCACAAAATCAACGAGGCTTGGAAAGTGCGACCATATTAGACCAAGAGCCCCGCTCAAAGCCTCGCTATCATCGAGTCCTCGACGAAGAAGTCCTATATAAGGCATAGAAACCCCGGCGACTTTACTAATAATCTGAGAAACCTGCCCTTTTAATGCGGGATGTGGTCCAATTTCTAGAGCGATGTCGAATGGGCCTTCCATTTCATAGGCTGCCTCGACTGCTTCCCGAAATCGAACCCGCTGTGTGAGGTTTCTCGCCCAATAATTATCCCCGATAGTTGGATCAAGAGGATCAATCTTCTCACTGGAGACACTAGAGTACCAGGGACAACGAGGAACCATATCACCAAATCCTGTGATACCACAGTCTTTTAGCGCTTGTTCATACGGCTTGGCGAAGGAGAGCATGTGTGGAGAATGGTATGCCCTGTCAACTTTGAGCAATCGATTAAATTTGTTTTCGTCTTGAAATACAAGGCTTGCTTGGAGGATTTGATCCCGGTTTCCGGAGAGTGTCATACTAGTAGGAGAATTGCTAGCAGCAATGGTTATCCTGTTGCGAAAGTATGGAAGCTCGCAGATATTTTCCGCGTCCTCGAGGGACGTCTCAACGGCGAGCATGGCACCGGCAACCGAATCCTGTACACCAGAAGTTTTTGAGCCTTTGAGAATGTATCCACGATAATAAGCAATGTATATTGCATCCCGGGCAGAAATAAAACCGGCTGCGTACGCCGCACCAATCTCCCCAGAAGAATGGCCCACCACAGCTTGGAAGGAAAGCCCAAGAGCATGTATTGTATCTACAAGTAGAAGCTGTACCGCGGTACATAATGGTTGTGAAAATTCGGCCTCCATTAGTCGTGATGTTTCCGAGCTCGTCATGAGTTCTTTTTGGATGGACCAGGTAGGTCGATGTGCAATTGGAAGTTCTGCGAGCCAGCGATCAAGCTGAAAGATTTTTGTCCTCGCAAATTCCGAGGCAATAAGTAAGCCACGTCCCATGCCCGCCCACTGAGCCCCTTGACCGGTGAAGACACCAAGAATTGCCGGCATTTTCGACTTTGAGATTGGATGACTTAGAATCCCAACCTTGCTCTCCATACTACTCCTGTCGACATTCAAGTGATTGTTGAGTTTGGTCTGAAGATCTGAGGCACCTCGAGCAGCAAAAGATACCTTCAGCGGCCAACTCGACCTCCTCGAGGATAGAGTATAAGCTAGTTCGTCAGGACTTAGAGTAGGATACGATTGAAGAAAATAAGAATAGGATGTTAAGATCGAGGTTAAAGACGATTCTGTTTTTGCCGAAAAGTTAAATGCTCTGGAGTATTCTGTGGCTCCCTCCAAATCTCTTTTGATATGTGCTTCGGGCGATTCATAGCTTTCAAGAATCGCATGAGCATTTGCTCCCCCAAATCCGAAGCTGTTGACACTTGCTCTACGTGGCGAGTTAAGAGATACTGCAGGCCAAGGAATCGCTACTGTCGGTACTGTAAGATTATCGTAGAAGGGTTCTATGGCAGGGTTGAGTTTGTTGAAAAGCATGTTCGGTGGGATGACAGAATGCTGCAATGCTAGTGAGGCCTTCAAAATAGCAGCGATTCCAGCGGTCCCTTCCGTATGGCCAATTATTGTTTTTATAGAACCCACATACAGACTCGAATCCTGATCTATGACAGTATCTTCACTCGTCGAGTTTTTTGAAGGGAAGAAAGCTCTACAGATAGCCTCTGCCTCAACAGGATCACCGGCGGGGGTTCCAGTTCCTATTCTCTCGTTAGCATCAATACAACTTGATTCTTCCAGGCTAGCAACACGTACCATGAGCTTCAAAGTATTGGCATTGATCTTCCCTTCGCTGATAATTCAGACCAGCCTTAGAGTATGTTTCTTTTATTAGAGAAGCCTGGGCGGCCGCACTGGGCGAGGTAATCCCATTGGTCCTCCCATCTTGGTTAATACCAGTCTCCCTGATGATACACTCGATATGGTCGCCATCCTTTAAAGCAGCACTTAGCGTTTTCAAAACTACAGATGCCACCCCTTCACCGCGCGCGTAACCATTTGCATCCGCATCCCACATACGAGACCGGCTATCAGGTGACAGCATCTTCAATTTGCTTTCTGCGATATAATGTTCGGGGCCAAGAATGAGATTGCTTCCAGCTGCGACTGCGATAGACGAATCACCACTTCTAAGTACTTGGACAGCCTGGTGGATAGCGACTAATGACGAGGAACAAGCGGTATCAATTGTCATGGACGGGCCCTGCCAGTCAAAGAAGTATGAAACCCTATTTGATATCATACTGCGCGCTGTTCCAGTAGCATGATATGTTGGTATTCCATCAGTGTCGCGGGCTATCATTGTATCGTAATCACCACACATCAAGCCTACGTACACAGCCGTTTTAGAGCCGCGAAGGCTCTCGACAACAAGGCCGGCAGACTCGATGCTCTCGTACACCGTCTCGAGAAGAAGTCGTTGTTGTGGGTCGGTTGCATTCGCCTCAACTGGCTTGATACCGAAAAAGTTGGCATCGAATTCGCGTACATTCTCGGATAGGAAATAAGAGGATTTAACATTGCTGTGCCCATGGTACTGCCCGTCATTGTGATAGAAACCACCTGCCGAGAACCGGTCCTCTGGAATGGGACTCAATACATCCCTTGGATCCTGGAGAAGATCCCATAGCTTTGATGGAGTATTACAAGCACCAGGAAAGCGGCACGCACTTCCAATAATCGCGATTGGCTCGGTTCGGGTTCCAGTACTCCTTTCAAATAGATCTTCCATTCTTTGCCAAGTAAACAAGTCACCAGAAGGGGAGGTGGACACTGATGCAAGTATGTAAGCACAAGGCCAAGAAGTCAAATGATATATTGAAGAAGTTACCATATGGCCGGCTCGAAGTAGCCTTGGAAAGTCACCGATAGCGTTTGAGCCTTCAATCTCCAGGGATGTTCGGAGAGTCGGAAGCCGAAAGGGACTGGTACTCCCCTCCAAAAACATCTTCAAAATATGCAGAAACAGGGGAGGAGAGAAGGAGCGGTTGTATCCAGCTGAAAAAACCATCTTCAGGATCAAGTATACAACGTCTTTTCGTCACTGAAGCCGGTTACCTCACCAGAGAAATATTTGTCAGCGAGGTGTTATTGAATAGCGAAGGACATCCAGGTGCCCTAGACTTGCCTTATTTTTCATTACTAATTATCCCGTGTATTAGAGAGCCCTACCAAATATATTTTTTCATCTTCAGCTTTCACCGTCCATCGCAAAGGTTGGAAGTTTAAGTAGGTAGATCATGGATAAATTCACGTGATATGCCTGCTATTAGTCGACTCGCATTTTGGGCTCTACAGTTGTGTATAGTTAATTTGAGAGAGGAAGTGGATAATGTCATGAATTGAGTTGTTAGTGTTCCGAGTATTCGGTGAATACATTTCTGCTCCTCTTAAGAACTGAAAAGCGTGTGTGCCGTTCTCAATTTGCTTAAGCGCTGAGGTTATTCACAACCTTAAGCATGGGCATGCTCTACAATATTTAGTCGACACGACAACTTCAGATACCAATATCTTCTACAGGATTGAATTTCACAAACACGGCCGGCAATTGCCACAAGGCATACAGTCTACAATCCCTTTCCCAATCAACCTGACCACCATTCTGCAATTCCAAATCAAAAGACCAGAGCAATTTCGCTACTAAAGTTCGAACTTGAACCATGCTGGCGAGCTTACCAGGGCAGCCTCGAGGACCCAAAGAAAATGGATTGAAAGCACCCTCGTCATCGGCAAAGAACCTTTCGTCGTAAAGGGGATGGTCTTTTGGGAGGTGTCTCTCGGGAACAAAGCTGCGAGCTTCACGGAAAAATTGATCAGAGTGTGTCGAAGCGAAAAAGCAAGTTCCAACAACAACCTACACAGATCAGTTAGCGTTCTACTAGGGTAGAAGGAGCTTGCAACAGGACTACTTGCATCTTTTGGGACGGTATGGCCATCAATCTCAGCGCCGGTACACAGACGAGGGAGGCCAAAAGCAGCGTTTGTGTGGATCCGAAGGCATTCATCAATGACAGCTTGGAGATACTTTAGCCTTTGCAGTGGTTCGGATGTTATCATGTCGTATTTTGTGAAAGAACCGCGGACTTCCCCGACTAAGATCTTTAATTTTGCCGGATTCTTGCTGAGGAAGTAAATTATGCTTGTCGACAAGTTCGCAAGAGGGTCAAATGCCGCAACTATGAGCACATTTGCATGCGAGAGCAACCAGTCTTCATTGGGGTCAGGCTCGCTCTTCTCTGGAAGAAGGTACTGAAATAAATCAGGATGCTCAAGTTCATCCCTTCGAGTCAAACGACTCCTGACTTCTTGGCGGTTCATTCTCAAGAGTTTCGGCATCAGCATCGCCATTGAGGGTGGCAGACAAAACCAAATCAGTGGTCTGAGTAGCGGAAACCGTGCCGATACCTGCAATAGGGTCCCCCAGACAGACACTTTCATAAAGGAAGCAAGGGTTTCATGGGCCTTTCCTAAGTATGAGTCAACTTCTGTGATATTAGGCACACGGCTGGAACTACCATTCTTTACGCTTTCAAATTTCCTGCCATACGCCATGTCGCCCGCAATATCCCAGGCCAGCCAGAAGAGCCACTGTAAAAGCTTTAGTGCTTGCGCATCATGGTGGATTAGGTTCTGAGGATCTAGGGAACTCACATCAGTTACGTTTATACCCTCTTCTATATTGCCTAGACTTCTCAGACGAGACACAAAACCGTCTACATGGTCATGTATAACATCTTCTCTCTGTTTTAGTGCTTTGGCGCTGAAACCTGGGTTGATAACTTTCCTGGCCACCCGATGCTTTTCTGGGTCGCTTTCAGCAGTGATTCCTAGTTCCTTCTCTCCAATGTCTTGGAATTTCGTTTTGAGAAATACATTTTTACGATTCCCAGTTTGAGTATAGATATCTAGAGCAGTCGTCGCATTCAGTCAATGGCCTCGATTTGTGTATCAATGGAGGCCGAGAATAAGGGCTTCTATACCAGTATATGCTTTAGGAGTATGAAACACTAGCTCATTTGGAGCAATTCGGACGACCCCTCCTACTCATTGTTACTTTTCCAGTATAGTAATTTGAGGTAAACTGCTGACCATATTTCTCAAAAGACTTCTCAATGGCCCATGGATATCTCCCCGTGAGCCTTTGAGCAGGTTAGCTTCTTAGCTTAGAGAATTGAGGATATGAATTTGTCGTACCAGTGATAGCTGTACCATACGTTCGACACGGCGGCGAGTCTTGGTCCTGGAAAATGGGCCAATGGGTGAAAGTAAACAAGGTAAATTGCTCTTGTGAATGCATAAACTACAACCTAGAAACTTTGTCAGGGAATGAAATTCTTCGCAGACATCGATCCGTATCATACGAATGATAGTGCAAGAGGTATGAACCGCGAATTGAGCACTTCCATGACAGATTCTCTCATTTTCAAAAGAATTTCTTGCTAGTTTCAATCTACTATACTTGACTGATATGAAATAACCAAAGTAATCATACCATTTCACGGCCATAATATCATTTTCGGCAAGCATAATTGGTACAGCCATTGTAGGATTCGGAGACTTCTAGCTAACTAACTTTATATCCGAAGAATGCTCCGAACAAACCTCCGATCTCCTGCACCATCTACAGAAATGTTCCGATTGGCCCTCCAATATCATATCACTCTTGAGGGCAAAAAGGAGAGGAACCAACACTCATGATCGATGAGACTGACTTTTAATTCCTCGGCATGGCTGCGCAGAAATCGGTTTTGATCACGGGATGTAGCACCGGGGGTATTGGCCATGCCCTCGCTCGCTCCTTTCACGCTCAAGGACTCAAGGTCATCGCTACAGGCCGAAGCGTGAAAAAATTAGAGGGACTCGATGAGCTTGGGATAGTTGTTGTGCAGCTTGATGTTACGGATCCTAGTTCGATAGAGAAAGCCGTGAAGGAAATTGGGGAAATCACGCAGAGAAAGCTCGACATTCTGGTTAATAATGCTGGAATTGGTAAGCTTTCTGAGTCTTGTCAAACACCTGAAATGAAACGGATATTTAAATTGAACTCATATGTCTCTCTCGTGAAATCCTAAGCATGCTGACGTATAAGTAGGATATCAACTTCCAATTCTCGACGCAGACTTAGAAGTTTCAAAGGGTGTCTTTGAGACCAACTTCTTCGGCCGCATAGCCGTCACCAAAGCCTTTTCTCCTTTTCTCATAGCTTCAAAGGGCACAATCATCAACATCGGCAGCATCAGTGGTTTCAACCCGACGCCATGGTCCGCCATCTACAACTCATGCTGTGCCGCAATCCACATGTGGAGTGATATTCTCCGACTTGAGATGAGCCCTTTTGGAGTCAAAGTGATTTTGGTATAAGCCTTATACGCTCTCACGTTTATGAACTAATGATACTCCTCAGGTCGTTACTGGTGCCGTGAAATCCAACTTCCATAACAACACCACAACCAAAGAACTGCCCCCTGGCTCCTTGTATCTCCCCGAGAAGGAGGTCATCGAAGCAACGATGGCCGGTGCCGCCGCGGGTAACTCGCATCTCGATACCCTGGTTTATGCACAGCGAGTGGTGGACAATGCCCTGAGAAAGGCCCCGAGGAAACATCAATGGGCAGGGACGCTATCGACTAAGATCTGGCTTGCGTCGACGTTTTTGTGGGCTACTGCTTGGGTGAGTTGAGTGAGGAATAGAATGGGATGAGAATGTATTGCTGATCTTAGGATAGGACTATATAATTCCGGATCCGTTTGGGATTACGGCGTTGAGGAAGAAAATGACGTCGGGTTGAACTAGATTGCCATTCTCAGAGCCAGAGGTGCAGCGAGCCACGAGAAGGAAGAGTTAATACAGCTTTAGGTATTGCTATCTATATTCTGGGGCTAGGGTGGATTGAAAATTTCCTATAGTTGTCGACTAGAAATTTTGATATAAAAGCCTAACCTCTTGTGGATAATTGAAAACTACATTTCGGCTATTAGAAATAACTCTCATCCTACTTTTGCTTTCTCTGTCTCGCAGGGCCTTTCTGTTTCTCCACGTCTAGCAGAGCCAACCCACCGATAATGTCTCTACTGAATGTGATAATCATATAGGATGACATGCCAAGATAGATCACGCTATATCCTCTCGTCAATACTGTTTAATTGGAGGTGTTACATAGGGATCCAGGGGCTTACTTCATAAATCCCCAGGTCGAAGCTAGGTCCTTCCAGTTCGCCCCTCCAACATATTCAAATCCTGAGAAGCATTCTCTCATCACTATAGGAGGAGTGGTTAGCTAGAGTTAGGACTCTATAAATTCTAGTAGGGTATTGAAATTGACGCCTATATCGTCGATGTAGACTCCTGAGCTCCTTTCGCGTGATCTTCATATTTGAGATCCTCGTCTACAATCTCCGATTCAAAGGGGACATTATCGAGGCAGTAAGGCCCCCATTCCACGATCCACCATGAATCTTGCACTTTCCCATCTCTCTCTCCTCCATTTTAAACTCTAGCAAAACACCACACTCACAATAAAGCGCGCTCTTCGTCAAAGTAACCGTCCCCGCCACCAGCCCAACCACACAAGCCAGCCCCCCATCAGCACCACCAACCCGTCTATTCGCATCCCCACGCCTCTGCACGATCCAGAAATACCACAGGTACAAAGCCACCTCTGTGACATTTATCACGCCCTGCGCCGCTGTCCACCCTTCGCCCTTCAGCCACGCTGCTTCGCCGTACACACCGTCTACCGCTGCGTATTTGGCGAAAGGTTTCCATATCGGCGCATGCCATTCGTGGCCAGGGAGCGTCCGGGGACGCAGCGCAATATAGAGGGCGTCCCAGATGGTAAAAGGGAAGGTGTAGATTATCCATATTAGGAATGGTGTTCGAGGGGTGTGTATCCAGGCCATGGTTCGGAAATAAAAGCTAAATAGAGAGGGGAGGTAAGATGGGATATTGAAGCCGTCTTGCTTGTGACGGTTGAGATGTCGAACAGAAGTGAGATCAAGTCGGGGGTCCGAGTTGTTCGGCTTTGTTGGCCTCGGAGGTGGCACAGCAAGGGTGGTTGGATTTAGCCGAGTCCAGCTTTGTTCTGTCGCTTTGGTTGCTCACCTTATTTTGATGGTGGCCTCGTTGAGATGCTACCTACCTAAGGTTCTCAAGGCTTGGTCGACAATTTTTACCATTGCTAGGCTAGTAAATTCCTACTCATGTCAGCCGAAGCTCGCGAAGCGTCCTTGGAGGAGGTGGGCATCGAAGAACTGCCTTTCTCAAAGAATACAGGGGTGAAAGAGGCTCCTCGCGAACCTTCAGACGTGACCAAAGAGACTGGCGGTCGTGGTCTTCAATTCTGGGCGGTGATAGCAGCATTATGTATGACCAGCACCCTCGCAGCGCTCGAGAACACCGTTGTTGCTACATCATTACCCGTCATCGTGCAAGAGCTGGACATGGGACATAACTACATATGGGTTACCAATATCTTCTTCTTAACCAGGTATGCCACATAATCCATCCAAAAGTCCAGAAACTCACAAATTCATTTTAGTGCTGCAGTGCAGCCACTCTTTGGTCAAGTTGCAAATATCTTTGGTCGGCGGTGGTTGGCTATATCCATTGTCGCCATCTTCACGATTGGAAGTGCCATTTGTGGCGCAGCCAACAGTGGGAGCCTCCTGATATTCGGTCGTGCAGTTCAAGGGGTGGGTAGCGGTGGCATCAATATGATTGTCGATGTCATCGTCTCGGATCTGGTACCGTTGAGAGAACGAGGGAATTTCATGGGCATCATTCTTGCAGTCTACTCGATTGGAACATCCCTTGGACCCTTTGTCGGTGGCATCATTGTTGTCAAGACCACTTGGCGTTGGGTTTTCTTGATTACTCTGCCTTTTGGCGGGGCTTCGATCGTTTTGCTCTTCCTTTCTTTACACGTTAAGTCTCAGCGCGTGACGCTCTTGACAGGTTTGAGGAGGATTGACGTTTTAGGGAATAGCCTTCTTATTGCGTCGAGTGTTTCCATTCTCCTAGCTTTGAGCTTCGCTGGAGCACCATATGCCTGGTCGTCCTGGCGTATACTGGTGCCGCTTATAGTTGGGTTTGGTGGCTTTATCCTGTTTGTCCTCTTCGAAAGGTCAACCATAGAGCCTGTCATCCCAGCTCGACTGTTCACTTCCCGAACCCCCGTGGCTATCGCGATCAACACATTCATCAACTCGATGCTCTTGTACTGGGTCATGTTCTTCCTTCCGGTGTATTTTCAAGCCGTCCTTGGTTCCTCACCAGCTCGTACAGGCGTTCAAATGCTCCCTATCATCCTAGTTGCAGTTCCTGGTGCAGTAGTTGCAGTAGTAGTCTTGTCCAAATATGGGAGATATCAGTTTCTACACTACACAGGGTTCGCCGTCGCCACCCTCGGCGTCGGGCTCTTTGGACTGCTAGACCAGAACTCTTCGACGGCTAAATGGGTAACCTTCCAGCTTTTATGCGGCTTAGGGTCTGGAATGGTGATGAATACTCTTCTACCCGCGTTTCAAGCTTCTCATTCAGAAGCAGATCAAGCAGCAGCCACCGCAAGTTGGGCCTTCATTCGAAGCTTTGGAAATATTTGGGGTGTGGCAATCCCAGCAGCTATCTTCAATAATGGCATAAACGCACTTCGAGATCGCATCCTGGATGAGGGGGTACGACAAACGCTTGCAGGTGGAGGAGCGTACGAGCTTGGAGGGAAACTTTATCACAACTCGACTTCAAGTGAGCTGAGGAGAGAGATTGCGGGTGTCTATTCAGATGCTCTGAGGATTGTGTGGGTAGTAGCTGCTGGTTTAGGTGCTCTGGCGTTTCTCCTTGTATTTACACAGCGCGAGGTTAAGCTGCGGACAGAATTAGACACCGACTACGGTTTAGAAGGAAAATAATAATGTATTTTAATTATACCAGAGCTGAGTTCCCATGAGTACACCGGTAGTTATATGAGGCAGAACACCGATACTTCAAATATCCTTATCAAATACCGGGGTAAGAGTTACTACCGTAATTGAACCGGGATTGAACTTATAGACACATCTTATGCTTCGAACTTTATATTATCATTTACAAAGCCCTCATACCCGTCGGAGAATTTAGCCAGAAGCTTGCGCATTTTCTCTTTCGACCTGAGACTCGCCAGGCACAATTAGCTTGATAACTGCTCTTACACTTCGGGCAGTACCCACGTTTCAATCAATTTGAACAATTCTGGGCATATTGTGGCTACGACGATGTCGATGCGACTTGGATGAGTTTAGCGCTAGATATCCGAGTTGGGGGAGACTTACATGGTATATAAATCATGACGGTCGTAGAAGTCCTCCTGAGGTTCAGAAGCTCCAATTTCATTCTTGTTCATATCGATAAAGTCCATCCCGAGAACACATCAAGGATCACCAATACATTGGAGGGTCACTGCAGTATATTACTGTTAGCCAAATGCCCGCTTGTCCAAGTTTGTTCATTACCGGGGATGCTGACTTACATTGTGTCTATAAAAGGAGCATGTGTCGAAAAGTATGGGTGCTTCTTGTTCAAATCTATTTGAAGATTGCCATCCCATAGATTGCCGTGGCACAGCGTAGACTTGATATTCCTGCCGCCTGTTTGCGAAGGCCGCAAGAGCCTCGCAATCACCTTCTTCACAAACGCTTACGTCCAACCAGCCAGTTTTAAATCTTCTCCGTAGACTTGCTGAGGTTTCTTCACGATCGTCAGAAATTGCAAAGAAGGCGGTGCGCGAGCTCGTAAATTATGGAAACCGTTGAAGAAAAAGGCCTTAGATGTGTCCACTTCCAATACCGCTATGCCATTAGATCGACAGCATTATCTGGTATGACAGCCGACAACGATTTCTGGGATTCATACTCTGTTTTTGCCATGCTACTCCATTCACGCTGTTCAATAACCTGAGAAATTAGACATTAGTAGAGTCTTGGGGGGAGAGTGGGTGCTTGCATTGAAAGAATATTCCTTTTCTTCGCCCTCTACCTCAATGTCAACTCAAAGCCCGAATGACCACAGTACATTCTCACGTTTGGCTTTAAATTTATAAAGCAGAGAGTTCTTAGCATACCCTCAACGCTCCCAGTTGGAAGAGCTGTCACAGCTGTCAGCACCTGATAGAGTCTTATTTTGAGCGGCGCGCTTAAAGCAACCTTACCCGCCAAGACTGCCGGATCGAGGGCCTCGTAACTCATTGCGAACCACGCGTGAGGTTGAAATTTCGAAGGATATTTTGAATTTGCTGGGTTTGCGTGAGACACACCCAACATGATTGCAGGCATTCATAGCCTGCTGTTGGTGACACAACGTCGCGCGGGATGTAAGCACAAGCTGATTGGCTCCCTCTCTACCCATCTCGACACTCTGCATTGATGTGGAAATAATTGCAATTCTCAAAACTCGCCCTACATCTTTCACAATTTTGTAGTTTTCGAAGGTTGATGTCTGGCCATGTCGGTACGTGTAGTCTGTACACTATTATATAATAAGTTACTAACCGTTTTCATGACAACAAGTGGAGCCTCACCGAGGCATTACCCATACGCCGGACATCTACGTGACAGCACCCAGTAGCTCGAGTAGCTACAAGAAGCGATTTACCAGCTCATGGGCCCGGAAACGCATCAGTAGCGATGACAACGAAGGCACGCGAGACTCTCTTGGACTTGGACTCCGACTCCTGCATTATTCGCCTGACCCCCTGATCGATCTCGTGTTTGTTCATGGTCTGCGAGGGGGGTCAACAAAGACATGGCGGAAGGGGGATGACCCTCGAAATTTCTGGCCCAAACTTTGGTTGCCAGTGGAGGCTGGATTACAAAATGCAAATATTCACAGCTTTGGGTACGACTCGGACTGGGCGAGTACGAAGTCGAGCATTCTCAATGTCCACGATTTCGGCCAGTCTCTTTTGGAAGAGATGAGAAACTCTCCTTACCTGAGAGAGAATGGAAACGTACGCCAGCAGATGTCTGTCGTAGTTCACGCTTGCTTATACTTCATAGGGCCCTATAATACTTGTTGGACATTCCATGGGCGGCCTCGTGGTGAAAAAGGTAAGCGTTCAGTCAGCTAGCTGCTCGTATGAACTCCACAAGGCTCCTTAAGCTAACGTGAAGCTTTGCGGCAGGCATTCATCCTGGCCAGAGATGTACCAGAATTTCAGGAACGTATTCGATGCATTTTCTTCTTAGCAACTCCCCATAGAGGATCTGATTATGCGGCAGTTCTTAATAATATACTGTCCATTTCTACGGTGCTATCCTCACGCCACTATGTTAACGACCTCACGACTGGCTCAACATCAGCCCAACTGATCAATGAAGACTTTGGGAGGTACGCTAGTGACCTGCCCATATTCTCCTTCTACGAGACCCTACATATGAAACTTGGGATTTTTTCTACTCTAATTGTAGAGAAGAATTCAGCAATTCTCGGTAAGCTCCTCTAATTCTGCTACCTCATACTCGAGTGTCATATATCTGATTTAATGGATTTTTATTGAAGGACCCGGGTTTCCTAGAGAAAGAGTTCAGTACATCAATGCAAACCATCGGGATATTTGTAAATTTGAGAGTCCTGATGATCCCAACTATGTGACTTTAAAAAATGCCCTTACAAGTGCCACCCAGGACATCTTAAAAGATGGTAAGTTCTTTCACATGATCATTTCAAGATATTTAACAGATCACAGTCTTTAAAACCAAGATGCTAGCGTCCAGAGAGCAACAAACGGTCTTACAATCCTTTCTAGGTATATCAGACCGCTTCAATGAACACTACACCAGAGTAGAAGGCTCATGTCAATGGATTGACGCTCGAGACGACTTTCAAGATTGGAGGGATCCGGCTGGAGAGCTCATTGAAGATGAAGCGTCGGCACCAGGGAAAAATCCCGCGATATTCTGGGTCTATGCCAATCCTGGGACAGGCAAGTCCCATCTCGCAGCACACATCGTGGATGAGCTTGGTCAGTTTCATCTTGAATGTGCGTCCTATTTCTTCCACGCTGGGACCAAATCTTCACGATCTCTCGGAGACTTCTTAAGATCTATCGCATACCAAATGGCCTTGTCGAATACATCTATTCGAAAGAAATTGGTTAGGGTTTGTCAAGAAAAATCCACGTTCGATAAAGACGATGCCGCAATAATTTGGACAAAAATCTTCAAAAGGGGTATTTTCCAGGTGAGTAAATGCAGATGTAGGAATATCGTATGGCCACGCACTCATTACTATAGGCCCGCATACGTACAGCGCAGTATTGGGTGATTGATGCCATGGACGAGTGCGGCAAGTACCGCGAATTCTTCACTCTGATCAAGGGCATTCAGTTGAGCTTTCCCCTTCGAATCTTCATCACGAGTCGGAAAATTCCCGATATGCAACGAATGTATCGCCCCCTAGAGTCATCTACATCAATAACATGTATAGAGATACCCGTAACAGCCAGCACTGGCGATATCAAGTGCTATATACAAGATCGTGTCAAGAACCTGACGGATGACTTCGTTGGCGGTAAAGACGCCATCGCGAGGAAGTTATTACTTAAGTCTAACGGCTGTTTCCTTTGGGTCAGGCTAGTCCTGGATGAATTGGAGAAGGTATACACTAAAGAAAGCATCACACAAATCCTTGAAAATATCCCAGAAGGGATGGTTCCTTATTACAAGAGGACTATCGGAGCAATGGCAGAGAACAGGCTTGAGAAACATGTGGCCAAATCTGTGCTTCTCTGGGTTGTGGCAAGCTCAAGGAGTCTTGTGATATCTGAGCTTTCAAATGCTCTCGAACTAGACATCAACACTGTCCTTCCAAGCGCCAAAAGTGCCGTCGAGGGGCTATGTGGTCAATTGGTATTCGTCGACCAGGAATCTGGTCTGGTCAATCTTGTCCACCCCACAGCCCGCGAATTTCTCCTCTCCGAGACGGCCGGGGAATTCTTTATTTCCAAGCCACAGGCGCACGAGAGAATTGCTCTAGCATGCCTGCAATTACTTTCTAGTGCCGAGATGATGCCCCCCCGAAACCGAAGAACGTTATCTCAACAACCAAAGAAGCAGGAGCCATCGCCACTTCTTGAATATGCAGTATTCCAATTTTCAGAACACATTTACACGTCCTCAGCCGAGACTGACGAGGTCTTGCTAGCACTCGACCATTTTTTCAGAACGAATATCCTGTCGTGGATCGAAAAAATCGCTCAAAATGGCGATATACAACCCTTGATCAGAGTATCGAAGAACCTGAAGAGCTACTTAGACCGGAGGGCTAAGTACCGATCACCACTTAGTGGCCAAGTGAAGAATGTCGACGGTTGGTCGATAGACCTGAGCAGGATTGTGACCAAGTTCGGAGCAGCCCTTCTGCATGACCCATCCTCCATCTACTTCATCATTCCTCCCTTCTGCCCATCTAGTTCCGCCATTTACCAGCAATTCGCCAAACGGCCAGGCCCTTCTAGATTGTCGGTCGTAGGGCATACAGAGGCCGTATGGGATGACTGTATTGCGTCTGTCAGCTTTGGAGAAGACAGCATAGCTGCAGCCGTCTCTTGTGGCGAGAATCTTATTGCGGTGGGCATGGAATCAGGCGACATCAATCTTTTCAACTCCAAAAGCTGTCAGAAGGAGGGCATGCTTCAACAGAAACACCCGATTGATCTTGTGCACTTCATGGAAGGGTCCATCGCGCTGTGCACGACCAGGTCAATTGTCCTCGTGGACCGCGGTGGAAGAATGATATGGGAAACACGTCTCAGATTCCGCTGCATTCTCCTCACCTCATCCGACAACGTCATCATTGCTGTGTCCCAGCACGGCCACGTCCTCCAGTGGGATATCAAAACCGGCGCCCTGCTGAAGGATCAAGCCTTTGCATACACAAGACCAGATGATGATGGCGATGAAAACCCTACCGTCAAGGCCCCTGATGTTGCATCGCTGTCCCCGGATATGGAGACCATTGCCTTGGGGTATCGGTTGGGTTCTGTATGTCTTTTCGAAGTCGACAGTGGCGAAGCCTTCGCATGGCCACACGACAAAGATAATAGGCTTGCCCCGGTGTTGTTGTTCAACCCGAATCCCAATATTAGCCTCCTCCTTATCATTTATACGGATCATGAACTCGCAATTTACGAATCCGATACTGGGGAATTAGTCCATACGCAGAGTACTTCAAGTAATGCCAGTGTCCAATCCGCTTCTTGTTCGCCAGCCGGAAGAACGCTTGCTACCGTGGACACGCATGGGATCCTACAAATCTGGGACTTTAAATCGTTGAATCTACTATACCACGTTTTATCTCCCTCAGCATCCTTCAGGATCCTTAATTTTTTATCCGATGGTTCGGGCATGATTGATGTAGTAGATTCTGGCATGCGCATCTGGACCCCTGCGACCCTTGTCCGTAAGAACATCGAGGATGACCAGAGCGTTAGCGACGATATGGTGCATCTGGCAGCCACTGAAGGCGAGTATGAGACGCTCAGGGTATCAAAAATCACGGCGATGTGTCCCTATCCCTCGCGGTCCGTCATCTATGCTGGGAAACATGATGGACAGATTATCGCTTTTGACGGGAAGACGGGGCAGCCCACAGGTATATTGTACGCCCATTCTCATGGTGCTTTCATTACTGGGCTTGCCGTTAGCAAGAACGGCATCATTGCTTCGAGCGACGTCAATTGTGTTGTACAAGTCTGGAATCTAAATCCAGGCACGCACCCGCCGTCACACTTGCACACATATTCAACGGGAAAAGTCAAGCAGCTCTGCTTCAGCAGCCAGGGCGACTACCTGCTAGTGGCAACGGGGCATTCAGACCACCTCTACTCGATGAAAGACGGCTCATGCGTCGGATCATTGCAATTCGAACCTCATGAGCGAAAGATATGGCGGTGGTTTGAAGTACCCGGCTCTGAAGAGCAGCCAGAGCAGCTTACTCTTCTCCACAATCACACATTAACCACCTTCAGCACACACGCCTTCCCATCGAAGATCGAGGAACCTGAGCTCCACCTACATTACGAACTTGAGGGTGGTAGTGAGGAAGTAGCCATCGACTCAGCAACCATCTCCCTCGAAACCCAGACACTTATCCTCGACGTGCGGCACACCTCAGGCTACGTCTCCTCCTCAACAATGTTCCTCTTCGATCTAACCAAGATCGTACCACTCACAAGTCCCTTAAGTGATCTGCTCCCCAAGTACTGCAGGCACTTCATCGGACTGAGCAAGCGAGCCCGTCGCATCGTGTTCTTGCACCAGAACTCGTGGCTCTGCAGTGTCGATCTCGCGAGTCTTGCGCTCGGCCGCTACACGCAGCATTTCTTCGTTCCCAATGAGTATGTGTCCATGAGTCACGAGGTGTTACCGCTGCTGAGTGGGGATGATGTGGTTTTTTGCCTGCATGGACGGCTTGTTGTGGTGAGGAATGGGCTTACTTTTCAGGATGTGAGGGGATTGGAGTAGATCAGACGTAGCTTCTCTCTTTCGATAGAAGCCGATAAGTAGTCTTAAAGTAGTCCACCCTAGGCTAGCGGCTGGTTCTGTACCCCCTACTCACCCCGGCTTTTTCCACCGCCTTCACCCGAACTTCGACGGCCGTAACCTGAGCTTCGATCATTTTGCGGCTGTCCTACCTGATCATACTTTTAAGGCAGACCGGGATTTTAGTCGTAGAATAGATCAAGCTTCGCAGGGTAGCTAAGTTAAGATCTCGGCTCATATATATTCTCCGAATATAGGTCTTCTAAATATTTCATCAAACACTTGAGCTGTCCTCTAATACGCTAGCAATGGGGAATACTTCCGATATATTGCTCGGCGTTAGGGCTAAATCGTTACATTCCAGTCATCGGGGTAGGTAATCGTCACGACCAGGGATCGGTCAGAACAATCTTAAACATGTACTAATGTCTAAACCTCGAGTCCACGGCCCTCCTAACCATCACCTACCGTGCAAATAGTATATACATCGGGGGAGCGTTCCTCTTTGCCTGCTTTATAAGGGAAAGAGAGAGCGAGAGAAAACGATAGGCTGTCTGGTAGGGATAGGTCAACCAAGCCAGACACGTGACAGGCATCCTCGCGTGACGCAGGACGAGGGCGACACGTCTTCAGCATACGGTACCGCGGGATGCTCATCGTAAGCCACGAGAGGCGAAAGCATACTCCCTACAGGGATCAATAAATGTTAAATGACGCCACCCACGCTGCTTTAATATCACTCCACAGAGGTAAATATCAGTTTTTAAAGCTATTCTGAGTTTTACCACTTTATATACATTCTATTAGCATTCTTGACATCTACACAACGCTGGTGTATTATATAGACCAAGTCCCTGACCTCGGTATCTATAATGGCGTCCTAGGCTTCTAAAACAGCTGCCCTAAGTCGTTTTAAGTTCCTATAGACCTCAGGGTCTAAGGCTTGTAGAATATCCTTTATCCTATCCTAAATAGCCTCTATTAGTGATAGATCTGGCGAAAATAGGAGCCAGAATATAGGAATAACCCCCCTCTGCTCTTTATACTTAAGTGTATATGCCGTCCTATAACCTGCCTCTCTATCTTGTTAGAAAACAAGCCCTGGGTAGGGGTTTAAGGAGTTATAGAGATAATTCTAAACCGTAGGAAAGGTATGTTTATAGTAGGTTTCCGTTATAATTATCTTCTAGGCTTTCTCCTAAAATAAACCTGCCCCTTTATCGTACTTCCTACTTATATACCCCTAAAACATCTAACTAATCTTTCTCTGCCACTTGTGAGCTATATAATCAGGGTGAAACAGCTCTGACGGCCTAATTCGCCTTGTAACCTACTGCCTCTTATAATATCCTGGTTACACCTAGCTCTTATCGCTCTATAAGATCTTATCCTATTACTCGTCAGTCCAGTTTAAGTGCTCTAGCGCCTATACTAGTCTCTTAACTCTATTCTCTTTAGACAGAGGTGGCTTCCTTCTTCTCACTCCTCTGACGTATCCCTCTGTCTTAAATGCTCTCCTAATTGCCTTCCCTCCACACCACTCCTCCTATTATAGCCACTTTAGAAGCTCTGCCTATAGTATATCGCGAGTAAAGGATGATTAGGTAACCTAATCGATAAGGAACTTACGGTAAGGCGTATCGAGGAGGACGTGTCGACCACAGGCGTGCTTTTAAGGGGTAGGCCGATTCTCGAGGGTATATTAGATTTAACGTCTAGTAATATAAGGGTACTGGAGGAGGATATCGTCAATTGTCTAGCCTATAGTATAGTATAGGGTCTGAATACGTAGACGGTCATCCCTAGAAGTGACCTGTGTCGGCGTCTTCAGTATAGGTACGTGAATTAATAATTCTATTAATAGATAAATAGATAATAAGGTAAGAGATAACAAGAAGCTGGCTTTTTAAAGCAGCGTGAATCAGCTGTTTTAGGCCTAAACAGCTGGTTTTATATAGGCAGATACCCCTGTACTTCTAGAGGCTTCCTCTTCGAAAACCCTGTAATCACCCCACATTTAACATTTATTAAGGCATGTAGGGAGTATATATGCAAGGCGAGATTGTGGGCGAGGGAGGAGAAAGCATTCGACTGAGATTCTGAGCCGTTTGTTGTGCCCTCGTAGCAAAGTGTAAAGTTAGATATAGGTGGAGGTGCTACAGTCAAAGTCGAAATCAGTGTCAGTCCGAAAACTCAGTGGTGTATGTCTGGCCCCATAATCTCTGTACACTAGTACTATCATGGCTCGAAATCTGCATTAGCATACATCTCTTGCTCCTGGGAAACTTGCACGTGAATGTATAATCCCACCTAGGCACTCACTGCATCGCCAGCCGGACATCGGTAAGGTTATACCCTACCTATTATTTCACGTGGGATAAGTCGGCTTTTGCCTGAAGATTGCCATTATACAGTATCTGTCTTCCCCCATGCCTGCCTTACTCCACTCAACATTGCCGCCATACCATCTGCACAGCCTTTGGCAGGACATAGGTATCATTGGCAAGTTATGGTTTACAAGAATGACCGTTTCTGGCGTCCTTATTATGACACAGGAATAGACAGCCCAGTATATCGAACGCTGGCAACGCGCTCTGGTTGACATGTCCAATCTACATTATGGACGACCACTCATGATAACACAGGGCTAGATAGAAATGCCGCTGTGATTCCTGGTGTTGGACCCCCCCGCTCCAGAAAGCGGTCTTGAAAAAGGCAACCATGAGCAGCTTGGCCCTTCCCAGCGGCTGCGTATCATCTGCTCGGGGAGGCAGAGAGAATGTGTGTCTCAGTAGCTCACTGATCCTGCAGCATGAAATACAACGCAGACATCAACGCAACAACGATCGCCACCAAGTACTGCCCGACTCCAAATGCCTGCTCCTGTGTCTTCGCAATGCCCACGATCAAGCATGAAATCACAAAAGTGACCATGAGCCCAAGAGCTAGAAAAAATCCCAGAACCGCGTGATTTGGCCCATCCAAGATATGTACGCCCCATCCGAACACGAGACCTGGGTCCGTATTTGCTGTTTGCGCCGCAAGTATGCTCTTATTCAGCTTCTTGGGCAGTCGTTTCAGCCAAGTATCATCCGCGTGATCCCCCCAAACGTTCCATCGCGCCCTGTGCAGAAAATGGATGAAAATATGAGCTGGCATTATGATCTTCGGCGAAAAGTAGTGGTATCGCTGTTCCTGAAGCTCTTCGTCTGGTGGGTATTCTTTAGGTGTTCTGTGGATACCTGCGCTATATCGGGCTGCCCGCTTGTTGCTGATCGAAAACTAGGTAAGAGTGAGTGGTGTAGAAAGCGGAGACAGAATGATTCCTTACCATTACAAAGTGCACATCGCGAGGTCGAAGGAATAAACGCCTAATGCCGAAACCACGTTTCTGATTATATATATCCCAAATCTTCTCGAACAGCTCGCCATCTGTGGCAGCTTGAGAGATGTCAAGTTCAAAATGGCCCACAGCGTAATCTCCAATGTTGGTGCAAATCTCCAAATACGTCGGAACGCGTTTGTCGACAGTCACTTCAGTCAAGCTCGCCAGATGCGTCCCGATCTCATTGGATGGAGCACTCAATTCTGAGGTTGAATTGAAGCGACCACTACGCTGTCCACCATTGGACGATGAGCCAGCCAGTCCCTCAGGTGTTGTAGCAGTTTGCGATGAGGAATTTGAAAAACTTGTTTCGGCCGAAGCTTGATCACCAGGCAAGCTGTAAGATCGCTGGGTTGCTGGTATCTTACTTGCACGACTGGCTCTTCTGCTGCTTACCACAGAGGATATATTTTTGCATAAATCATGTTTCAAGCTATTCAAGGCGTCGGGGTCATCCACTGGGAAGTCTCCCCAGAGTACTGTATTACATGACTATTGAAATCAGCCTTTCCCTTACTCCATGATATTTAGAGTACTATTAGAGACTCACACAACGCCATCTGATCCGCTCAAACCCAATTGGAATAGGGGGAACAAGTAGCTCCAAAAGATCATAAACGAAGAATGAAATACCCCAGAAGTCGAGGAGACCCGAGATGAGGCTTTTGGCGCTTTGTGATCTGCTTATAGAGCGAGGTTGTGATTCCATTCCAGCGCTACTCGACATTGGCTTCTCTGGTAGATATCTCTCAGATACGGTAGGGGCTGGAGTATCCGCAGGTGCTTCATCACGGTGAGTTGAGTCCTCCAGCTCTGTGTTCTTCACGACCTCTGAAGCGAGAAAGTCTCCTTCCTTAGCATGGAGTATTTGACGTTTGTTACCGCTCATCCAATTCTCTAATACTTGAAGAAGAGCCGTAAAAGCATTGCTAGATAGGAGAAACTCTCTGACTGCAACAATGTTAGGGAACGCCGCGGTAATTTCTGGTTCATCATCTGATTCATTATCGTCATCAACAAGCTGATTCGGATTGAATCTCGGATCTGGTTGTAGATCCACTTTGCTTAACCCGTTCTCAATATTCGAAATCCATGTTTCTAGGTTCTGCTGCTCAACTCCTGTGTCTACCGATTTATTTACTTCGTCGCCCGTGATGGACCACCTTATTTCATCGGCGACCCGCCCAGCTACCTCTTGAACGAACATAGCCGCCTGATGTTGTAGCGAACTAGCCGCCTCTTCGTCCAGTTGTTGCCCATATTTCTTGAGAAAACCTCTAATGTGTGCGCGGCTCTTTCTCGGAGCAATATCAGAGACAGCAACAGTGCATAGAGACTTGAAGTCATCCCGACTTAGGAGTGCACGCGTGACCTCTCTTATCCCACTAACATGGACAGGATTTATTCCAGACGAAGATTTCGAGGACATTGATACTCCACTGTCTGAGAATATGCTCTCAACTTCGTCAAAAGTAGAAGAACTCTCGCTTCCTGCATCTATAATCGACTCAAGGCCCTTCTCTGGTCGTAACAAAGAGTGTCGTGCAATCTCCTTTCGAAGCCGTTTAAATGCGTGCTCTCCTCCCTCGCCGTAAATAAGCGGTAAAAAAACGCCAAAAAGACCCAGAGCAGAGTAAGCTTTGTCCTCGCTACGGGTTGTCTGCCGCATGTTCAACCAAGACAAGCGCTCATAAACCGAGAATCCAGACAGTGGCGAGCCTTGAAGCGCGGGGATTGGTATGCCTGTGATTTCGTGGATCGGTTGCATCAACGAATCCTTGTTTCCTAGAAGTTGACCGTCACGGTTGAAAAAGTCGACTGACACTGGGGCAAGCAGCTCTTGAAGCGTCCATCCTCGAGTAAACCATCTGCTCGTCTTAAAAGCGATTTCCCAGGACTGTTTATTAGACTCAACGTCGGCAACGACAGTAAGGGTCGGGATATCCGCGAGATAGACATAGCACTTCGTAGCATCACGGTACCAGCCAAACATAGAGTTGACAGCCTCCCCGAGCTCAGCGCTGCTCAACCTGTCAATGCAACACGTATCCACCCAGAAGTACCACAAGCCATCGCGCCGGGCTTGTTCTCCGCAGAATTTAATCTTGGAGTAGCCAGCCTTGGACTTGCCCTTGCCCACTATCAAGTCCTGGAACGTGACTTCTTCATGATCCCGAAACCAAGTGTGTGAGAGTATGGCATATTTGGGATAATTATAGAGGAATTCAGAGAAAACGATCTCGCCGTTGCTGTCGTATCGCATGAGACGCATTGCTTCAGGTTTGTGATCGCAACAACTTTCACCTAGGATAGCAGGTAGGTTGTTCCCCCTCTCAGTAGGACAAGTGAGCTGCCATCAACCTGCCATCCGTAATAAGAAGAAAATCGCACGCTTCAGGCAGCCATCCACGTGACGGGTGTCTCTGTGTCTGGGCGCAGAGGAGAAAAGCTAATGCAAGTTTTGAACCATAATCGTGCTGACGCGCAGAAAACATAGTGTCAAGTATACTTCATGGGGTCTTCGGGCTGACACTGAGTTCGATTTTTACTGTAAACATGAACACCAACACTAATGTAGTCGTGATCATCACCAAGCCAACGAGCAAAACGCCATCTATACACTGGTTGTGTAAAGTAGAGATAAGGAAAGTTCTTGGTATCATATCCCATCCCATCATATCCCATTTCCATCCCAGACCCTCAAAATATTGTCGTTATTTGTCATCCAAGCCATCCCATCCCATCCCACCCCATCCCGTCCCATCCAAGTATGACCCAGAGTGAAAAACCATCAACGGGAACAATATAAAGTACAGGAAGATAATACAGACAGAAACCAGGCATGAAAACATACCCAGCACCCAGTAGGTGACATGAAAGAGAAAGCAGACGACGGATAGTATCATCAAAATATCCCATCATCCACCTCCCCATCCGCATCCTCCATCCCCTCTCCCATCGCTATTTCCATCCCATTCACACCCGCATTACCACTCCCGCTCCCCTCCCTCTTCCTCCCTTCCCCACACAACTTCCATCCCCCACTATACCCCCTCTGCTCAACAATCCCCTCCCTCACCGCCCACTCCACCAGCAACTTATCCTCCGCCTGATCCACTTCCAAATCCGCATTGCTGCCGTTGGCGCTGTTCTGGGCGTTGGAGGTAGAATTCGTAACCGCCCTCTCCAAATGCTTCCCAACGTGTTCCATCCTATCATCCCAGCACCCCTTTCCCTCAAACCCAATATCACACGCCGTCACGGGGCAACCGAGACACATCGGGGCTTCCCTTTTGGTGACAAGACACGTCGACTGAAGTTCCCTCACTTTCTCCTCCCACTCCGAGCTCTTCTTCCCCTGCCTCTTGACACTAAACGGGGTATGCATCCGTCGCAGATGCTGCGTGAACAAATCCTTCCTGTTGAACTCGCTCAACTTCCCCCCCTTGCCACTCTTCGCGCAACTCCCCAGGGTGCACACCCAGGCTTGGAGATTGAGGTGCTGGGACGAGACGTGGCGTTTCCACTCGTTCTTACTCGAGAACGTAGAATTGCAACCCGCGAAATGGAACACACAGACGAAGGCCCGGAGGGTAGGGTGCATGGCGGTGTTGTGGCGATTGAGGGAGAGCGTGTCCTTGAATGTGGGGGTTGAAGGGCATTGTTTACAGACTAGGGAGGAGTGGCTGCGGGACTTGGAAGGTTTGCTGATACGGCCTGGTTTGAGAGGGTGAGGGTGGGAGTCGTAGTGTTTGGGGGATTTGATCTTGCGAGTCCGTGTGGATTTTGGGACGTATTCCTCGTAGACGTCGGAGTCGTCCTCGAGTTCCTCGTCGTAGGTGTCTGGGTCGATGGTGTCGTCGTCTGGTTCCCCGTCGGCGTCGATCTCAGAGGGGGTGTCGAGCTGTGAGTGAGACAGATGTCGTGGTGATCCTTCGTCTTTGATGGACGCCCCGATGCCTTCATCGATCGGATAGAAGTACCGCCCACCGGATGGGACCGCAGGGATCTTGCCATGGCGGATGGCGTGCTCAGTCTGGTATTCGATTGCAGCATAGCCTTCATCGGCGCTGGTTTCGAACATGACTTCCTCAGGTTGTGGGTCGGGCATGCATTGGATCTGGCTCATCTGCACACACGGGTATCCAGTACTCGTGTGCTGGTTGTAGCTCTGAGTCTGCGGTTGGAATTGCGAGCCTGTCCAGTCTGGAAAGCTGAGATACGAGGATGCTTGTGATGGGTAGTATTCCTCTCGTGACTGGGCCATGGGAGAGTATTGGGCTTCATTTTGCCAGTCTAACTCCAGACCCGGATTCGGACCTGGACTTCGACCATCACTGCAAGTGGTCGCACTCATACCCTCGAAAGGACATGGTGAGACCATTCTCGTGGTCTGTGGAAGTGATTGAATCGGTGTCGACGAAGTCGGCCCACTCATGCCACGGGGAAAAGAGGCCGCGGAGAGTTGATGAAGACTTTCGGTATTCAGGAGAAAACGACCATCTCTCTGTCTAAGGAACCGCTCAAAAGGAGGCTGTTGCTGCTGCTGTTGTTGTTGCTGCTGCTGCTGCTGAAAAGACATCTTGATCTCCTGGCTTGAAATCAATTCTTGACTTGGGGGTGAATTCCGAAGTAGTGGGTCGATGTTCTCCATAAAGGCACGTTGGAATAAAGCTCGTTCCTCACTCTGGAACTGGGGTGACATGGTATCCTCGAAGAATGGGGGACCATGGCTCGCCAAAGCGCGAGTTATGTTATAGGCCATGCTGGATATGCGAGTAAGCGGTCTTCGAGGCGGTTCAAGGTCGCAGGACGGTCACGGTCGCCCAACAGCGCGTAAAAGTTACCAGAGGTGGAGATGTTGTGGAGGATCAACTCGAATGATATTGAAGATCCAATGGATGTTTCAGGAGGACTCTGATTGTTTGCTCCTGAACACTCGGTGGTGATTCCCTTCTGCTTTGTATCAGCTCATGTGGTCGAGTGCAATCAACCCGGAACGAACTAACGTGGTCTAGAACTTGTGTGTGGACAAACAACAACAAAGTGAAATGGGGAATGTAGTTATATGTTATGCACAATACATACAGGACCACCTGGTTCACGTCATGAGATAATTGATATGGAGAAAGAGGAATAGCTTCGAGGCGAAGTCAAGAGAACGTGTAGTAGGCGCAGCTGGTAGAAATTCTGCCAGAGGAGAGAACATGTTGACAAGATAAGTAAGAAGACGGGAGAGCCAAGCCGCAGCAAGTCCCTCTTCCACTCACTGGAGCAGACAGAAGACCAACGCGTGGTGTGCCGGTGAGTAGCAGAGCCGCATCTTTCCCCCCTCCTAAGCGGGCCGGATTCGAAGCTTGGGAAGCTCTGACAGCAAGGTTGGGAAAGGATGCCAGAACAAGCGGCATGGTGCTAGGGTAGAATGCATATGCGGAAGAGACATCGGAGACCATTGCCCCTGATAGGGTTGAGGATGTGGAGGGTGTGGAGGGTGTGGATGGTGAGGTGGAGGTTCAGAGGCGTATGGAAGGGTGGAGGGGTGGAGGGGGGGTATAGTTGCTGCGCCTCTCCATATGTTGCTCTTCTTCGATGACTGGACGGAAGCTTGCAGGAGAGGAGAGGAGAGGAGAGGAGAGGAGGGGAGGTGAGTAGACCAGAGACGAGAGAAGATGAGAGGAGACGAAGAGACATTGGAGGAGTTGTGTCCATGTTCTCGCTGAATGGGTCGAATGGGTGGAATGGGTCGAATGGGTCAAATTGGTCAAATGGGTCAAATGGGTCAAATGGGTCAAATGGGTCAAATGGGTCAAATGGGTCGAATGGTTCGAATGGCTGCATGAGTCGGGCAATCGAGGTCTGAGGAGAATCAGAGAAGCCCAAGTAGATTTTTGCTTTTGCCAAAGTTGCATCCATCAAGTTCCGCGTCCAATGAGGTGGGTTGGATTGTGTCCGACAACGTGAGGCGAACAAGGCATCCGTAGGCAGAATCCAAAATCCACGCTTGAAGAGCATGGCAGCGCATCTTAGCAAACAAACATCTTCTCGTGCTAGTACCAGTGCCAGTGCGAGTGCCAGTACCAGGACCAATACCAGTGTCAGTATCAATACCAGTGTCAGTATCAATACCAGTGTCAGTGCCAGTACCAGTACCAGAACCAATACCAGTGTCAGTGCCAGTACCCGTACCAGAACCAATACCAGTGCCAGTACCAGGACCAATACCAATACCAGTGCCAGACCAGACCAGGACCAATACCAATACCAGTGCCAGTACCAATACCAGTGCCAGTACCAATACCAGTGCCAGTACCAATACCAGTGCCAATGCCAATGCCATATGAGTTCTTTTCCACCCGCCGCCCGAGCAGTAGGGGGAAAAGGAACCAGGTCTCTGTAATACCGTCACGTCAGGTCATAATGTCATGGGATGTCACGGATGTCATGGATGTCATGGATGTCATGGATGTCACGGATGCCATGGATGCCATGGATGTCATTGCAAGTCATTGCAAGTCTTTCGACTCACACCAGAATTGCCGAGTTGGGACGCGGGAGACGGGAGGGATCGATGCAATTGAGCCGAGGACAAGTCACTCGTCACGGCTTGCCTCGTCTTCTCTTCCCATTGAACAATCGGCATTCACACGCCGGTGGAAGTAACGTGAACGTGAACGGGAACATGAAGGCGAACATGAACATGAACGCGAACATGAACATAACATGAAATAACATGAAATAACATGAACATAACATGAACATAACATAACTTCAACACTCCGCTTCTACCTCTGCCGCCGCGCCACCAAGCCAACACTCCCTTCCCTGTCCCTGGTTCGCTGGCCCTCTCTTCTTCATCCTCTCACCCCAGATGGCTGCATCCCCGAGTCCCTGGTGGAAGGGCGATCATCCTCACCTGGGCCGCAGAATAGAGTTAATAATAAAGATCCTCAGCGGCTACATGACCTTGCACCCCCTCTACTCTGCTCTTCTCCTTTCCACTCCCCTTTCCGCTCCCCTCCCCTCTCTCTAGTCCCCGTCCCTAGTGGCTGGCGTCTGTCCCCGTCTGGTCGCGTCGCACAAGCCGGGATCCTCCGTCCAGCTCAACTGAGGTCGGAATCGTGTAGCATTTCCCCAATTAAGACTAAGACAAGTCGCAGCAAGCATATGATGGTCGTTCCTCCGCGGCCGATGATCGAAGACTCGAGGAGAGACATCGCGTCGCATAGCTGGTCCGATCCCGTCGTCGCGTGGGAAATCAAAGAAATCCGCGTCGTCTGGGGAATTCTGTCGACGAGACCGCCTCATCTCACTCGCCAGACTGCTCCGCCCTGTTGTAGTGGGGTTGTTGTCACTAACTGCAGTAGTACATACTGTACTGTACCGTAGTGTTCTTCGCATGCGCGTCAAACCACCTAGCTTCTCAACTTCCCAGCTTCTCAACTTCCCAGCTTCTCAACTTCCCAGCTTCTCAACTTCCCAGCTTCTCAACTTCCCAGCTTCTCAACTTCCCAGCTTCTCAACTTCCCAGCTTCCCAGCTGCCCAGTTGCCCAGCTTCCCCCGTACCCTCTACCAACCTTTGGACACCAACCTTTGGACAAGCAAGAAGGCAAGTAAGCAGGCAGGCAAGCAGGCAGGTAAGCAGGCAGGCAAGCAAGCAAAGCATCTCTTCCCTGGGCTGCACCCAGATTTCGGTGAGTGGATTTGGGAAGTGCTGCGTGATGGCGCGTTTGCTACCCCACGAATCTTCCATCGTAACCAACCCGCCAATCATCGCCCTCTCCTCTCCTCCACACTTCAAAGAGTAGTAGGCCCCTCCCTCGTTCCGGAGTGGTGCTGCTTCGGTCACCACAAGCGACCTAGGTTCGTTTTTGCTCCAGAGTAGGGCAGGGCTCCCTTATCAGGCATCATGGGTATATCAGCTGCGGCTGAGAATATAGTACTACTCAACGCACAACACAGCACAGCGCAACATAATACACCACCACCATCACCACCACCACAATTTTCACTACGATTTTTCCTTCCAGAAGATCTGATCAGTCATCCAATCAGAGCATAATCAGAGCATAATCAGAGCATTATCAGAGCATTGATGTGGAATCATTGGGCGCCATGTACCCTGCGACTGTGGCTCAGTGGCTGTGAGACAGACACTACATGAATGATACCGCCATGCCAATTTCAGAATCTAAGGTTAAAGATCCTTCATCCGGTCATCGTCCTCAATCTATTGATGTACGGACACGCACTCAATCAATTTTGAAACAGGGAAACTGAACTGCCGGTCGTCCTGGCCATGAGGAGACCGAGCTGTAAGAAAATAGTCTTGGTGGTACAAAATCCACATGCATCCATATTAAGATACCCATGGCCTATACTATGGAATCGGTACGAAGGTACTGTAAGAGCCTCAATACCCAAGAAAACGCCGGGATATCTGCCCCCTCCCCCTGACCACCACGGAACTCTAACCATGAATTTCCATTCCCATTCCTAATCTTTTCCCGTAAACAAGTAAGCCAATCTCTAACCTTATTGATCCTTTTGGTACATGTCAGATGAAAATAAGAATCTCGTGGGAATCATTAATCGGGAAAACTCCTTCCCAAAAAGCTCTGCAGGTGCAGCTAGCCCATCACTCATAAGTCCTCGATCAAAGTACGCTCTTGAGATAGAAAACGAAAGTATGGGTAACGAAAGTATGGGAACCGAAAGTATGGCCTTGCAGGAGATACCCTGGTGTATCCGGTATTCCGGCACTCTAGTTGGGTCCGTAGGTTCCAGTGCATGGGTCCTGAGATGGGCTCTGATCGACGTTAGAACTTAATTCCATCTGACAGGCCTCACAAAATCTATGTTCGGCCGAGCAGGTCATGCAAGAGTCACTGAGGTCCGGGTTCTGAGGAAGTTTGCATTGGCACTGCCATAGAGTCAGCTGGTCTTCATTCAACAGGACAAGGCATATTGGAACCTACGCAAATGATAACATGCCTCGTCTCCTCACTATCAGACATGTATCTCACCCTCTTAGGCGGACCACCATCTCCTTCCTCGTTGGGTCGTTTGATCGGACTTCCAGGCTGCCTTGCCGCAGTGGCCATGGTGGAAACATCAGTAATGGGCGTGGAGCCTGAAGTCGATGATGCGGAACTGAATCCAACAGAATCGTCGCGTGGGAAGTTGGAAGTCCCGGGATGTCCTTTGGCTTTGTCACTTCCATCTAGAGGAACCCAATTCGAGATGGTCTGCTTCTCAAAGTCACCACGTCCCATGAAGTGATTGTCGATATGGTCAAAGCGTTCAGTCCACGCTTCAACACCTCTCTTTTTGAGTCCAATGAGTTTCACACAGAATCCACACCAGAACCGTTCTTGAGTGTTCCGGCCAATATGACAACTCTCAAGCTTATCATTCATGGAATCCTCATCAGAGATTTGATGCTCCTTCTTCAGATGTTCTCGGAAAGCCACTTCTCGGAAACACACCTTGGAACAATTATTCCCGTCAGGACGAAGCCCATCACAGCGCCAAGTCTCAACCTGGAAATGCTGGGAGCTTTCATGACGCTTCCAATCATTCTTGCTTCCAAATGACTTGCCACAAGAGAGGAAGGTGCAGCCATAAGGCCGCTCGTGACGCTTCATATGTTTCCTATTCCGACATTAGCATACTCCAGGATTTGAGGATTGACATACTTCAATTCGCAAGGCCGACCCTTGAACTTGTGGCAAATGGTGCACTTAGTCTGCTTGTCACTCTTATTGCCAGCGGCGGATCCAACGTTGAGCTTGGGTGGAAGGTTTGGGTCCTCCTTCAATGTGAATCCCAAGTGGCGAATACTCCTGACGATCTCTTCTGCTCGTCTCAGTGCTGCGGTATCTTCTTCGTCAGTGCATGATAATGGGGAATCCGCAGTTTTAATGGTGTTCTCCTCTTGGGAATTATTCAGGATTCCTGGGCGAGGATTCGAATGGAAGAGCCTCAAGGGGGTTGTCCTACCATTAGGCAGAACATTTCTACCTGTATCCTGATTGGACGAAGCCGAAGTACCACGGTCTGACAAGGCAGTTCTAAGCCCTTTTCTAAGAGCCGCATCGGAGGTTGATAACTCGTTCTGCCCTGCTGCCTTACCCTCGGATGGAAATTCAGTCTCCCGGTTCTTGTTAACCTGATATATGGGCTTGAGATCTGCATCAGAAGGGCACGCTGGGGAGAGCACACTGGCTACAGTGTACTTTCCCGAATCTCTTGCAGAGGGCTGCAAGACTTCCAAAGGTTTCACGGAAGCATGTCGCGGTACCTCGGACTGAGGGATTGCTGATTCCTGTGGCACAGTTTGATTCTCGCTCCTATCCAACGCTGGGAATTTGGGGGCCACTGAATTCCTCGGGGTTTCAACTACATCGGGGTGTGTAGCTGTCCATTCACGGTCAATGTTCTGCTGGGCACGTTCTGGACCATGGGAGACTTCTGGTAATGAAGAATCCTGCATCGGGGTGGGAATAATGTGATTTTCTTGGTTAGCATCAGATGATGGTCCTTCCCAGATTTCTGCTCTGCTCTTGGTCAGTCTCATGCATCTATTATCTTCCTCTGATATGCTCACAGTCTCAATATTTCTTCAAAATCATCACCATCCTGTATGTAGGTTTGATGGACGCGTTTGAGATGACTCCTAAAGTTATCCAGTCGTGGCCAGTGTTTTTCCTTTGATTTGCATCCTTGGAAGGTGCACCGGTAATATTTTGTGGCAGTGGTCGCCCCCAAAACATCGGAGTGCTTACTCTTTACGTGCCTCTCCAGATCATTTGGGGTGCTGAATCCTTGGGTACGAAGACAACCTTGAACATCACACTTAAAAGGTTTGGTGTGCCTCAACTCATGCTTCCTACAAATCATTAGCTAGGGCCACTCAATCAAAATCAGAAACCACACTTTAATTCGGACTGTGTTTTGACTGCCTTTTTGCACGCTGGACACGTCAGGCTAGAAGAGTCAGATCCTTGTGGTGTTGTTGGGCTAGCCCAGGAATCATTAGATCTCGAGTCCCGCGATTGGAAAACATCGCTGAATCCATGAAATGGCTGGTAATTTTCAACATGTCCTGCAAGACTTTGGCAATCCTGATCCCGGTCGGGAACGTCAGCGCTGAAGACTGATGTGTTACCAATACTACGTCGGGTTCCATAACCCGAATCTGAAGGAGAGATTGCAAATTGGACGGAGCCTGCATCTGAAGGATTCGTTTGGCGATACTGACTTCCATAAGAAACAACACTACGATTACCAGACCGCCTTGACTGATTTCTTTCGTCAACGGCAGCATCAGGGATGACCTTGGGGACCCAAGGTCCATCATTACCAGAGTACCATTGGGCAATAGGGTCTTGGTTCGGACCGCGACCTTGGTTGTCACTAGGAATCTGTTGCATCCGCGTCATACTCGACGATCCATATACACCATCTCCAAATCCGGAATGAGGAAGATTTGGCTCCCAAATATTTAATCCGTATGTTGATGGACTCGGCAAAGTCCGTGAACAATTCAAGTCAATTTCCACGGGCTGTGGGGGAACGTCCAAAGGGAGAGGAGGACCCATGTCTCTGGTTGTCCCATACAATGGATTAGAATCTGTGGAGGCTATTGAAGCAAGCGATGGATAAAACTAGTAAAGAAGGGTTGTCAGAAAGAACGCCACTTGTTTGTTGTAGAAGTGGGAATGCGTCGTACTGAACGAGAATGGGTTCCATTTCGATGGTAATTGGGAAAGCTCGACATTTTTTTCTAACAATGATTAGCTAACATTCGAACTAGGGCATGTCAACGATCAACCAACGCTTCTCTATCAAACTCCTGTGAGTGGTGCTTGGCTTGTGGAGACTCTCATGAATTCTTCCAGCCAGCGGCGTTTAAGAGCAGCTGTAAAAGGACTATCTTTCGACCATCAGCACCAGCGAAGTTCTGGGCGACATCGACACATACACTGGGCGAGGGCGAGAGTTCGATTCCCGGCTCAAAGGGCGACAAGTTTGGTGTAGAGGACGCTGAAAATCTGAATGCAGGGAATTCGGTGAGGCAGACTTGCGCGATATATTTCGTGGGGTGAGGTGAGGTGGATGATTGACGCACTCGCTGTCGGATAATGTCAATTGTGGGTAGGGTAGTGGCGTTCAAGTAGGGCGCTCCCTGATACCGTTGAAAATGATTACTTCATCTACCGGCTGCGAGAGACGAGAGACGGGAGAAAAGTCAAAGAGGGTGCAAGAGGAAGCAAGAGGGTGCAAGAGGAAGCAAGAGGGTGCAAGAGGGTGCAATCATCGAATCAAGAGGTAGATAGAATGTTTTAGAGTGGTTTGAAGCAAGAAAGGAAAGAAGGTAAGGCGTGCGACGGTGATGGCGCAGAAGTAAGGCGAACTACCGAGGAGAACAGGCAGCACCGCGCTTCCTGAAAGGCCTCACCGACAACCCATACAAATGAGAGAACTCTCCTACCACGGATCGAGGCATAGAATATCTTCACCACTAGGCACGTACTGGCGCCCGAAAGCGATGCGCTGTCGCTGTAGGATTAGAGAAGGGGTGATACACAAGAAATGAAGCTGGTGATGTGGCGAGAATAGCTGGACATGTCGAAATTCATCGAGTTGTTTTTCCTTTTTGGCTTGGGGGCTGTTGCCTGAGGCTCCATAGGCTTTTATAATCACGTGTTTATCGCATTATGGAGATTCCCGACCACATTCCCCTTTTTATTGTTGGTGAAGTAGACTTTCAGGCCCATGTGACACTTCCTCGTCGTCTCACTATACTTATAATTGATCTAGATCTGCAAACATGGTGTGATTAATATCATAGCGTCGTATTGTGTTCTGGTGTTCGAAGTCACCAAGATACAGGTACCCCGTCCTCAATCTTTCAACTTTCTTTTGCGCGATTTGATTTACGCAATTCCTGCAGCCGTTGTAAAAAGCAGAGAGAAATCAAGAAGAAAATAGGAACATTTCATGTGCTTTTTCAGTGACTAAAGTGTAACCTTATCTCAAGATATCGTAAAAAGTTTGACCTCAGGTATTATTGATCGAAGTACTCGAGGCGAACCGCAACCCCCAGTCAAGGTGTTCTGCAATGGGACACCAGTGTCTGCTCCATCGCAGCTCTAGAAGAAGAATTATGTGGTGTAGTCGTGAAGGGGAAGGAGCTAGCCATTGTCAAGACAGGACTGTGAGGTGATTGTGATTTGTCAAGCTCCGTGGGAAAGAGGGAGGCCAATTTCGAGAACTTACACGACGGTTATTCTCGCTAAATAAAAGGAATGAAGCAATAGATTCTGTTATTAGGCTATTATTATTTCTACAAGTAGTCCATATATTATTTTCAAAGTCCAAATATGTTGGTATGGAGAAGAATAGTTTCAAATTGCAAGCATGTTAATAAACTGCTTATGTTGTGGATACTGCTACCTACAGCGAATACATAAGTAAAATATGGCTATTACTACTGGCGCTATGCGGGACCAAATGCTCCTCCTTGCATTCCCATCCGCTTCTAAGCGGTGACGCACATCGAAAGCCCTCTTGCAACCACTATTCACTGCACAGACAACAAAGGCCCCATAAAAGAGCCTCAACCACTAGTTGCCATCAGCAACTCCAGTTAACAATGTCTTAGATGTGAAATTCCACCAACGCATGTCTGTTCTTGTGTTCATGGCTGCATTGAGCATGCTCCCTGTATATTCTCTTGCATCTATCCACTCGGAACACTTCAAAGCCGTGAGACTGGCTTTTTAAACAACCATTTTTACTTGCATGAAGCAAAGTACGAAGGGCGGCTCATGCAAATTTTCCAAATTCCATGGGGCAAATTCCATGCCCTCCGGAAGTGGCTCCGTAACAATGCCAGACCTGTCGTGGCTCTCCCATCATAATCCCAAACCTCGTCTCGCCTATACCTACATCGTCGTTGAAACAAGTCACACATTTAGGAACCCATGGACCTCGGGATGCAGTGGCGGTGCTTCTGGAATATCGTGTGGAAGATCCTGCCCGCGTTCTTGCCTTGCAAGCTCGTTCGCGGGTTGAAATGTACCTTCCCGAACGACCACTGCAGCCAAACATCTTCGAACGTCTTCAATGACGCCACAGTGTTTGCCTCCCCTTCCAAAAAGCTAATTGTGCTCGCACAATTCCTCATCTTACCTTCTTATTGTTAGAGATTTCGTCGACAGTTTTTTTAAAATTACGGTGCTAAAATGCCCCCTTTTCGAGTCTCATCCTTTCTCCTCTTGGAGATCAGATCTGCTTCCTTGGTTGTCACAGAAACTTCTTGTACGACCCCAATCCTGGTGCGGAATGAGCCTCATTTCCGATTCAAACTGCTTGTCTTGACTTCGCTCAGATCGCCATTAGAGCTACAGATCGTCGAAAAGATCACAAGCCTAGGGCTAGCATCTGCAACGGAACTATATCCGGTGCAGATATGCTTTCTATCTCTCAAAGACTATGCCGAGGTGTTCGTCCCATCCAACGGAATTCCAATCGCAGGATTCTATCATATTCTGGGATACTCAGCGTTACGGGCCGACCCTGGGGGAAAGATGTTCTCCAAGCAAATCGTCTTACACGGACGAGAGACTTGGCATCCTTTCAATCTGTCATCAGGACAGCTCATGCAATACACTTTGACAAAGAGACATCAACCACTAATTCGTCATACGAAGTCAGTCCCAATCTTAGGGTCTTCGCTGCACACGCTTGACAGGATTATATCGGGTCCACCCAAGAGCCCGGTTACGGCCGCTGCTCTCGCTGGCCCGTCGTTCCACATATCTCAAACCTGCAGCACAGCGACATGCACTTCCGTCCTCATCCAGATTTTCAATGTGATCTCAAAATTTTATCACATTCGTTGTCAATTCTCTAAGTTTGGTAAAGAGGAGACCTTCAACACTGATGGTCAACCAACGGAGAGCCAGGACAAAAGCTAAGCCACATCTACCCTGTCATGAAGAGGTTTGTAATCATTAATGACACAATCATGTCTTCTTGAGTGGCTACAATTTATCCTGGTCTCTTTCTCTTGTATTACCGCTTCTTCGACGTTCTTTGATGCTTTTTCATTTTGATATCGTCGCTCCTCCTTAGGTTCGCCTTCGGATCACCCTAGAATTACCTCCATTGTCTAAAACGGCCTTGTGCATGACGACAACATGGCGAAACTGTTCCCACGTTCCGAAGGTAATTGAAAAGGTGTCTTCATTGGTCAGGGCGCCAGCTTGAATTTGCACATGGGGGCGAAGTATGAAGCCTTCCTCGAGGAAAGCCCAAGAAACTTGACCTCTTTGTTTGTGAATCGTGAGAAATCCTCAAAGAGTAAGCTGATAAGCCATATGGCGGATTCTAGACCTGGGTCAACCGCAAGAGCCAATCCTCGCGGTAAGAAATATTGAACTTGCTGCAATATTCGCATTTTGCTTATCATAAAACAGACATGGGACAATTAGGAGAAAACACCATTTACTCTCCTTTGGCCACTTGTCATGACTCAACACTTTCTTTATATAAGGACCACCTGCTTCCCCAAAATGTGCTCATCTTAAATCATCCGCCTTATCGACCAACTCTAACAGCAAGGGCCGAAAACTTTAAAGCACTCATCGAAGTCTTTCAGTGACGGCGTCACATATAATTTCCTTCAAGAAGTTCAAGGTATGTTTCGCGTCTGACAAATTGGGGATGTCCAACATTTTAACAGTACTCAGCTCTGCAAACAACATCAACCGTTGTACTTGAACTCCACTCCTGGTAGTCCAAGTATACACCTATATCATTGCCGTGTTACAGTGCTACAGTATTACCACGTCCTTCAATACCACGGTCCTGGTCACTGAACACAGCATACCGTTTCTTCTTGATCCATTCATCAAAAGTTTCGTCATAATCTCAAGGTAAGTTCTAGCGATCATCACTGCCTTCGAGACGAAGAACTGACAGGCACTATAGCACAAGTTCTGTAGGCCAGCCATTTCACCGCTCTTCAAACGAGCCAAAATGTGTGACTGGGAAGAGTTCCAATTCATCTGTGGCCACAACACTAGTCGACTCCTCTCTTACTGCCACTTCGCACGCACAGACCCATATCATCAATGCTTCGGTGTCAAGGTACTCAAGCAATCTTGGATGCAGAATTGTCCTTGCCAGCCTTGTCAAGATGCTATGCAAGCTGCAGCACAGAGTGCCAGCCGTGCCAAGCACTAGGTGTCTATGAAATTCTAGGGCTCATACTTTGTGAGTCGAAACAACGCCACCTACGACTGTGGAAAGAGGTGTGTGATGTGGGCGGAGGATGCAGTTGCTGAAAAGGTTTATGTGCATGAGACTTTTCCAAATTTGGGTTCTATGGCTTGGGCTTAGTGTGCAATACTCAGGATATACGGGAAAGGTTCTTAATGAAAGGAATTTACTATCCGCGCTTTGCGAGTATGTGACTATCGTGACCAAGGAAGAAACGGACTTGAGATGTAATCAAATTTGAAGATCCATCGACCATTTGATCCAAACTTTCCCACTCGGGGTTTAGATATGTAACATGGTGTTTGCAGAATCCTCTTCTTTGAGATACGCATTGCATCCCTAATACAAATCCGGTCCAATCAAGAACACTTCACTCCTATTTTTGGGGGATTCTCCAGTATGTCACCGTAACACGACAGCCTGGCATTGAGTAGGAGATACCTCCGTTCATTACTGTGCAACGCGTGATCGTGTGAAATAGAGATCGAGTAATACGAATAGCGCCATCAAAATCGGTAGCACCAGATTGAGAGATCTGAACTTCCACGCACACAGCTGTCACCCACGCGATTTGCCAGATTTGGTGGCTGATTTCCATGTCTTCTCCGGATTTCATTCCCAGCCAATGGCATCAGAATATCACTGGATACTAGCACTTTTGAGCAGTGGGTTTAATGGCCCCTTCAGGGGACTTGAAATGAAGAGAAGCTCAATGCGCAACGCCAATTCTGGGCTGTGAATCGTTTGTTGTGTATATCTCAAGATGAAACCGTTGCGCCAAAGACCTCATCCAAATCAAATCATAAATTCTTTGCTCCGGCTACCTGTCCAACGATGTTATAGCGCTTGGTGAAAAAGGTGAGCCAGTCTTCGAGGACGCCTTTCTCCTTATCCGATAATGAAGACCAGTCTGGAGAGACGTCTTCAGCTTTCGTCGAGGTCATGCCGAGGGCTCGGGATGCGTCGTGGCCTGCAAAGACTGTTTGAGGGTATCTTTCGTCAGCGCTTTTCGTATTCACTCGGATCGGGGAAGGACATCGAAGGTATGTCTTCGGCATGACAAGTGTCGGGCAGAAAGAATGATGCTTACCGTGGTAAGAGCCGCCCGGTTGATATGCTTTGTTACCCGTCACATCGAAAACTTTGCCCTGTTGGGAATTGAAGATCAGTATTGGCTAGATATGCGGAGGCGGGGTGTGAAGGGGCTTGAAGATAGGGATGTAGGTACCTTGATCGCAACGTAGCACAGAGCGCCATCAACTCCTACTAGCCCATTAGCTAAGTCCGGAAGGTTGTTACACGGAATGTATCCAGGTGTTGGGGCGACCCGTGTCAAAAGTAAGGGAGCTTGCCGTTGCATTTGGAGAGGAAGTCCGGGGAAATGGGTTCGTCTTTTGGAGGCGCAAGGTTGACAGGGGTCTTGGGCTCGAATTTTCCAGCCATTTTGATGGATACTCTTGATTGGGATGTGATTAGTATCTGGGGTCTTTTGTGGTGAGAGGAGTTGACGAGCGGTGTGAGAATGAGGTCGAAGTCAAGTAGTGTTGTTGAACAGGTGGAGGGGCACGCTTCGAGAGTGTGGGGTACAAGAGGTGGTCGTCGGCAGGGTATAGGATGACTAAGCCACAATGATCCCGTTGTCGCGAAAGCTTTACATTTGAGATCAAACTCCAATATACCCAGCAAGATGTTCGCACCACGATTCTCCAGGATATTGCTGAAGTCAACCTCGCGTGGCGCACCGCAATGCCTTTGTCAGCGGCAGCTTCAAGCGCTGGGACGGAATAAAATATCACATCATATGCAGCAACTGCGATTCCAACAAACCTCAACAAGAGCCAACTTTGTCAAGCTATGGAAGTCACAGCCATTCTCTGTTACCACGGCCTTACTCATGTAAGAAACTCTAACATTTCCCTTCAAGGTAGAGACTGATCTCGTTTTAAAGAATTATGGCAGGTGCCGGAGTTATCATGTATGCGAATTACATCTACCATGATTATATCATTGGAGCTTTCCACCAGTTCCCCGAACCGGTGGCGAAACAAATGCGAAAAGCCCTCTTCTACACCAATGTATCGTTAGAACCGAAGAACGCGGTGAAATATTACCGGGAGGCACTGCGAGTGGCGGATGAAATCGGGATGGATCCCTTTTCGAATGAAGTTATTGGTATTAAGATTCAGCTCGCGGCGCTCATGGAGAAAGTACACCAATACCAGAAGGCAATCGATATTCTCGAGATCGTTAAGGCGGATAATTTGAAGTGGATGGATATAGTTGGAAACAAACCAGGAAACGAGGGGCGAAGAACGAAAGTTCTGCTGTATACAGTTCGTGTTAGTGTGAAGCTAGGCGATTTATACTCGAATGAGTATGTGTTGGAAAGAGAAAAGGCAGAGGAGTGTTTAATATGGGCCGTTGAGACCGTTACTAGAGAGCAGCAAAGGCGCGAAAAGGAGGGTGTAAAGCCGGACGAAGGTGAATGGGCAACAGACGAAGAGCATGGCGGCGCGCTCGAAAGTATGTTTTCCTCAAATCCTTTCTTTCTACACCCCTTACTGACCCATTTTCAGCTCTTGCACATCACTATGAAGAGTTGAACACACATTATCTTGCGGCACCATTATTCTTGCAAGCTCTGACTAAGTCATCGCCAAAGACTTGTCATACAGCGGTCCTGAGTAAATAGTACCTTTTGAATTATAAAATTTCCTACTGACATGTGTAGTGAATAATCTTGCCACTTCATTAGCCCAGCAGGTACCGCCACCAACTCCAGGTCAACCATTAGCATCACGTTCACAGTATGTGGGTAATGCTCGAGCATGGGCTGAAAGAGCCCTTGTTGTCGCGTCAAAAATTACACCACCTGACAGAACGGAAGAGTGTGACATTGGATGTGCTACCGCCACTATCAATCTAGGGAACTTCGCCATGATGGATGGCAACATTGCTGAAGCTAGGAAAAAGTTCGAGGAAGGAAGGAGTCTAGCTAAGGCAATCGGTTTCAAGGAAGGCGTCGAAGGTGCCAACGAGTCGCTCCGACAGCTCGAGTCGAAGTCGTCGGTGTTTTAATAGTAGATTCTTCAAGATACCCCGTTCATATTCCGTCACTTGCTGCACCGGTCCTCCTGTGCGTCTATGACTCGAGACTTTCCTTTCTAGGATATTTTTACGGAACACTTTCGATGTAGAAAATAAATGATACTCACAGGCTCTCATGTAAGTCCACTATTTCCGTTCCTGTCATGTCATGTAATCAGACCATAGATGGAGACTTTTAGTCCGTTGCTTTTTTATAACTAGAGCATCAAGCTTGATTTCTCTAGCATGGAAAACGGAAAAGGTACATGAACAATAAATAGTGGTACTAGAAATCGCTTTTTAAATAGTGAGGCTACGAAATCTTGTGTGGTGTATCTACGTGTTCCCCATCTGGTCTGCCCTATCTACACGTCTCTTTTACCAAATCCGTTCTACTCCCAGCTGATGCACAAGTGCCCTATATCCCATCCCATCCACCTTCATCTCATCATGTCCTCCAGCCGTCAACCTTAAATAGCGGGCGTTCAAACGTGCAAACTCCTCCACATACTACGGTGAATCAATCTCCAATACCTACTTCTGCCAATGGTCCCAGATGTTACTAAGGTCTCGCTCGTACTCGCACACGAGAGATCTGCATTTCCTTGCGAGCTGTTGGAAGTCCCACTTGTAGCGAGCCATGATGTGCGTGATGTCGTGGTGAACGATCGATCGCCGACTAGGTTGACTATTGGATGGGCGATCTTGCCAAGGCACTGTAGATGCTCGTCCATTAGGGCTTTGTTGTGTTTGATCTCGTGGAGGAGGAAGTCGAGTTTGACAATAGATTTGTGACATTGTGGGTTTTAAGGTAGGTGGTGTGAGGTGATCGAGTGAGTGGGGAATGGCTGTAGTGAGAGCTAGCGGTAAAGCTCTGAGTTCAAAGTATTTGGTTCTCCCTTAAATTGGAAGAGAGTAAGATACATTGCTATTATATTTTTAGGAAAGTGGACGTAAGTATTCTGAAATGGGATAAGTGAATGACTTGTATTCACTTCTCGTGGATTAGACATTAAGGCAGAGTCTGCGGAGTTGTGACAAGGTGAATCCAGAATTCTAGCGTGCACTCTTACTTGATTTTTGGTCAGTTCAGATAACGATTGAACAGTGCCGGATTTGCCTTACCCAGTGGTGAAAATTTCTGATGTCGAAGGCCGAAGCAGTTTTTCTGCGCAATTTGAAAGTCTAGATTTCTTTTGATAATTGAATGTCGAATAAATTTCCTAAATTTATAGTTCGAAGCGTTCAATTCCTTGCGCTCAAATGCTAGAGTGGTTAGTAGACGAATGGGTATTTCACAGAACGAAAGCACACGAAGGAATGCAGTGAGACCGAAAATGAGTAACGAAATACTGATCTACCGTATATATACCCTTCAGTATTTTTTGTGACACTTTTCCTTCACACGTTTTAGAGGCTATGAAGTGCTAGATCCCGTTCGCGGTGTAGAGCGATGCCATATTGGGAGGCGCTGAAATTTATAGCGCGTTATTCTCGCACACACGTCGGCCTTGAACCAATTTTAATAATCGATCGAAACATGCTATATCGTTTGAAGCGTATATGGCACACAACGAGGAAAATGTGATGGGGTGTCTTATGCTACACTACTATTTGTCCCCAACGTCAAATGAAGATTTATTTGGTATAGCTCTTCGAGCGGATCTGGATATCTCGGCAGCATCTTTTGTCCCATTACTACTTTGATTTTTGCTTTTTCTGAGTTTTGGCAGTAAGAATACTCGGCCAAGGAGATTGAAAATTTGATGCCTGCTGGAAACGTAGAAGAGTACATAGCAAATTCCTCGAGGACTAGACCTTCTTACGAGTCGAATCTTCTGATTTTCTAACACGTTATCTCAAGAAATTGTTCTAGTTTCTTGGAAACTTTAGAAATACTTCAGGGCTTAGATAAAATGTAAGCTTTACAAATGTTGACGCAAAGGAGCTATGTCAATCTTCAAATTACCATGCTGCTGAGCTCTAGGTTGTAAAATTGACTCGTTCATGAAATTATATGACATCTTGGAATTCTCTCGGCTTCTGAATAATAACGCGACTTTTAGGATAATCCAAGACATTTTCATAAAGTTCTAGCATTCAATGTTTTACGATAATGTTTGGAGGGCAGATTCTCTCTCTAAGAATGCAGACCTACCACACTTGTTGTATAAAATAACAACTATTTCTTTATCAACTCACATCCAGTCAAATAAGTGTCATCCACCATAGTGACCTTGAGATTTCAATGACGAAACAGAAGCTCAAGGTTAAGTCATCAAGCTTACTTTCATACGTACAAAATTTTCTCATTCAATTATCAATCCGATATCCGGTGATAATGGGGTCACTTTTTTGCCCTCGCTAAACAGTTGCTGTGCCATTGCGCCAAGCAAAAATGCCGCAAACCCTTGTTGAGAAAGGTGCCACAGAAAGCTCGTCTACCTGAAAGAGGATCTGACGTTACCTGAGATGTCATGCAACCGCTCCTCGTAAGCTTTAAACGTTTTAAAAAGCATGAGATCCTCCCCTCCTTTATACTTTGTATCCACCCCGCTGGGCGGAGTCTCTCCGATTGATCTGATGGCACTTGGCAGCTACTGACGGTTGGTTATTGCCATTGTAATTGGGTCGCTTGATTAAAGAACTACTACTCTTCGAAGAGGAATTATATATCTTTCTAAGCTTTCACGAAAGATGTTACCAAGTATTATGTGTTCTTATATTGGCCGAGTGGCCAGTGCTTCCCCAATGTTAGGAGAAACCCTCGTATGGCACGAGCTTTTGAGGTAACATGGCGAAGCAAGGGTCATGATTAAAAAAGCCGTGCCACCATTGCAACAATCCTACGTTCATCCTATCTCACGAGATTCAGTAAACCTGTTCGTTGAAATTATGCATGACATGTATTCCTGAGAATGACGAGTGTTTGCAATCTCGATAGAATGGTGGCTTGATTGATAGCCCTATCACAGCTAAGTCATCGTCAACAATTGTGGCTTAGGTCATAATGGAAGCTCAAGTCATATCAACTTATCGGATACTACTTTCAGTAGTGTTGAGCTCGGCATTCTGCCTTGAGTCTTACAGTGGGTGAATTTTCGATGTTTATATAAGTCTTCGAAAGGTACCTTGAGGTCTTCCTGTACTACGCTCAAGAGTCCTTCGGTCAATCTCGTTGGTTCTGCAAGCTACGAAAATGCTTTTACCTTCGATAACTTCGTCTTGCACACTTCTCTTGACAGCGACATGCTATTTGGATTTTGCATCCGCAAAGTTTGCCATCAAAGGTAACTCTGGAACTAGCTCAGAAAAGTCACTCTAGCTAATTGGTCAGGTGTTCATACCGGTGTTGATTCAAATACTGGATATCGCCCACCGAGAAGAGATATCGAGGATTTGGTCAAAGATGTCCCTCAATTGTCAGTAGCTCTCTCAATATTGAAGATTATTCTGACAAGTGAACGCAGCTCTCTTTATGTACAGGCAATGAATGCTATGATGAGTGTTGACGAACGTGAACTTACTTCTTGGTTTCAAATTGCCGGTAAGTTGATATGAGGCGCGAGCAATTACAACTCTCTTCTAATCACCCACAGGTATTCATGGTCTCCCATTCATTTCGTGGGATGATGTCAACCCAACAGACCCAAGTAAGGGCAACAAAAATCTGGGGTATTGCACGCATGGGAACACCCTATTTGGAATGTGGCATCGTCCCTATATGGCATTGGCCGAAGTTCGTGATATATGTATCCTTCGTGCTTCAACACTGACAACTATTAGCAAGTCATGGCTGGATTTGCACAAGATATCGCCAAAACCTACAACTCCCCTGAATATCAGAAAGCAGCAGATGCTCTCCGAATGCCATTTTGGGATTGGGCAGCCACGCCAGCAAGATACCCCCCTATCTTTAAAGCCCCTAACGTGGAAATACAAACACCGAGTGGACCTAAAACAGTGCCGAATCCGCTGTATAAATATACTTTTCTCAATCACCCTATGATAAATAACTGGTTTCCAGCGGACTACTTGGGAGAGCAGCCAATTACTTTGCGCTCCCCAGACAGCAACACTAATACAAGTAGAGATGACGAGGGTGATCGGGCTATTGCTGAAGATCCACAAACCGAGTCTATTGTAAGTGATTGGAGCTATATCCTGCTTGATAGGCACTCAACCTGTGGGGGCTGACACGCAATCTAGTGGAAGGTATTCTCAACGACTAAGAGCTTCAACGAAGCGTCTACCAGTGGCACTGGGGGTCTATCTTTCGAGGGTCCCCATGGAACGATTCACATCGTCATTGGAGGCAACGGACACTTCACCCCTTTCACTTACTCAGCTTTCGATGCTATTTTGTGAGTCGATCGACTCCCATGCTATTTATTCTACAACAGATTCTAATGTATACCTTAGTTTCCTTCACCATGCAAATGTCGACAGGCAGTTGGCAATGTGGCAAGCTATCTATCCAGATTCATTCTTAACGCCAGAAAAGTCACCAACCGGTAGTGAGACTTGGACTATCTCAGAAGGAGACATCCTTGATGAGAACAGTCCACTTACACCTTTCACCCAAGGCGATAGTACGACCCCATGGACGTCTCTCGCTGCTAGAGAAATCAAAACTTTTGGACACTCATATCCAGACGTCCCAGATTGGTTGTTTACAGACCCAAAAGCTTTATCTGAGAATGTCACTGCGAGAGTGCAAGAGCTTTATAACGCTGATGGAAGATATGGGCCATTCGGTGTGATTCCTCCACCTCCAACTGAGGAACCTACAGAAACCCTTGCACGAAGAGCAGCAAACACGAGCGAAAGTGTCGAATGGACTCTTTCAGCAAAGATTCCTAACAATGCTGTGGACGGACCGTTCTCGGTCAAGTTCTCAGTAGGTGACATATATCTGGGGAGAATTGCAGCCTTGGCTGATACTGCCTCATTGACGTTTGGTGGTTTCTCCCTCAGATCTGCACTGAAGAATACAAATCCGACTGATGTCCTGGCCGTTGTTAAGCTTTTGAAAGGTAATATCAAGTGGACAGTCGTGAAGGCGGATAGTACGGTGGTGAATAGTGTCAAAGGCATCACGGTTGAAGTGACCAGCCAAAAGGTTCAATACTCTCAGAAAATCACCGAGTTCCCAACATATGGGAGTGAGACAATTCACCCAGAAGTCTTGACGTAAGAAGTTCGGATTTGTGGCATGGCCAAATTTTAGGACTTTTCGAAGATCGAAGAGACAATTGATCTAGTTCTTAAATATGGACTACATTCTTGCTGGCTTGCGCTTCACATGTGCACTTTCAATTTATTTGCTTACTTTCTTATGAGTCATGAAGTAGTGCCGCAAGTGGAGCCTTTTTGCGTTTTGGCTGTCGATGCATTCTAGACCTCTCAATCAAACTGGTTAGAAGGGCTCTAGCGTCCGCACGGTTAGTTCATCATTGTTATACCACAATGTGTCCTGCAAATGCTTCTCTCAAAGCAAACCTGTAGGAATACATATTTGACAAAAGAAAATTTGGTTGGGATGCTTTGAAAGACAGAACTCCAATTCAAGGCTATTATTAGCCAAAAGAAAAATGTCACCTCTTTCATGGTTCACCCTACTCGCATGATGCAGCAATCACCGGAAGTCAAAACAAAAGAGACCAAGTCAGAAAATATGGAAGATCTGAAACCAAAATTTGGTGCTACGATCGTCGACATCAGATCTTTCCGGGAAAGTACGAGAACTACTATCGAAGATATTCTTGACGAGATTATAAGGTGGCTTTGCTTCCTACAAGTAATATCAAGAAGTGCGCCTATTGAAGAAACGTATACAGACTACAAGGATCCCAACCATACAGAAATATTCCCCCATCTCATCCGCCGCGAGTGCAAATTGCGGAACGACTACACTCATATGGTTGCTGAATGCAAGGCACTTTATTTGAGAGAGGATGCTTTGAAAGACAAGAGTCGCTTTGCTCCACACATTCTAAAGCCAGCTAGACGTAGTCTATTGAACCCTAGTGGTATGACCATTACCAATTTTGCTTATGCATGAGATTTGGAATGCTGATGAAAGTGTTCTAGTACCAATCAAGGAGAAGGAAAGCGTGATGGAAGAATCGTGGTGGGAGATTCGGAATAAAAGGTTCCAGCTTAATGGTTGCATCGAAAGACAAAGAAGAGAAATCAAGAAAGCTATCCAGAATAGAGAGAGATTTCGGCAGGAAGTTGGAGAATGGAAGTGGTGGGGTTTGATGCAGAAAAATGGTGTCGTTCGATCAAACAATTTTCTCCACATTCCATGATTGGATGTTATTAGGTGGCCGTGAAGACATTTGGATCTCATGTAGAGAGCTCTGTAAAATGGGACTTGGGATTTGGCTTGGTAAGGAACGGAATTTCCTATGAAAATTGAGGATGAATAGACACAATATGATCTGACTCACTCTGTCGCAACAAAGTTGGGCATACTATCGACATCGTTCTCAAAGTGTGTCATGATTCCAAGAAGGAGGTCATTCTTTTCATCACGACCCTAGTCTCCCCCTAAACTTGTAAAGGGAATTGATCATCCAGGTTTTTGGGGAGGCAGCTCCTAGGAACACTTTGTCAGCAGCTAATTTTAGTAGTAGTACGTACGAAACCTTGTTTCATAACTACTTTCCATGCTGTAGAAACGATGACAACCCCGGTAGAAAATTCCTTGCTTGGTAACTCACATGACGCCCCCCTCGTCAATCCCAGATCGTCTGGCAGGATTTAAGCCACATTAAAGCATCCGGACTTTCCACGTGGAAGCCGCGAGCTACACGGAATATTAGCCATTTCACATCGAACGACCAGAACATCGAATTCTCGACTCGAGAAAACAATCGGTGCCCACCATTTTGGTGCATAGCTCTGTGGCGTACCGACGAAATTTCATATATAGCATACTTGTTTTCTTGCTCAGTTTTCTGTACCCCAAATCCTCGCTTCATCTCGTGGGCAGAGGCCGCCATTTACAGAGTGGATTACTCCCATATGAGACCGTATCGTCGTATATTGGCAATACTAGAAATAACAAGAGAAGTCTTTGAGCACGAGCTTCTTTGCACATTGTTGGCCTCACTCGAGCTTCCACTGCTACAGGATAATCATAATTTGTTCCTTCAAGCCGACTCTTAGCCGTTGTCCTCCAAGCCGTTTCAGAGCGAAAATTAGCAGCCTGTTTCTGTTATTACTTTCATCCAATCTAATCATGCGCACAGTGCCGTTACACCTCAATTGCGGCTCAGATCATGCAAAGATCGACCTTACAAAAATTGACCACTAGGCACTTGCTCCTCGTCAATTAAACCCCGCCCATTGTTTAATCTTATTAGCATAACAAGGTGCGCTTAATTTGAAGTCAGAAACACACAGAATATTGCTTCCTGGATGGAGATCTAGGGCTCTCTGCGACCTCCACATCCCGAACGAGCAAGACGATATATCATGCTCCTTCGTGTGGCACATAACCCACCGATCTGGTGACCGAGGGTCAAAGCAGACTGAATTTGTCAGCTTATATTGCTCTTTCGTCGTTTTAAACCTATCCCAATGTTCTCTCTGGTTCATTCGTATCGTTGACTCGGCATGTTTCAAAATATCTAGCTGGTTTGGCTAAAACTTGTGTTCGCAAATTCCCGGTGAATGGAACTCGGTGTCATGTCACTGTCAGGTGTCCAATACGCGTCGCTGCGCCATTTATGAAGACCTAGGTGGTTGCTGAAAGAGTTCTGTAAGCAGCTCGAAGTCAGATCTAAGTGCCAGGGCATCGTAACATCAAAGTACTGCTGTCATAATTGGTCAAGGTGCCGCAATCTCATATTATTGTGGCTTGGAACTGAGAAGTCTAGAAAGGGATGAACTTCTATAAAAGTAAGGCCTCAGACTCGATTGCTTTGGGTTTCTATCACTCCCGGCCAGCACTTTACCACTGGGAAAAGGCCTCGATACTGCGCAACCGCTATTAGTTATTATCTCTCTTCATATACTTATCACCATGATTTGGTATCCCTCGTTGTCTTTGGTGCTTGGGCTTTTCCAATTGTCTCTTGCTGCCCCTGTGGACACGGATATTGTCAACCCAAACACTTCATTAATCCCACAGACACAAGTACAGGTTCAAATCGGGTTCGACCAGGGGCTAAATTTCCCGTTCGTCAGCTCAAACCCAACAGCTGCTGCTCAGATCTTCCAATTTCTACCGAAGGGAATTGCAGATGGTTTGTCAATCGATGTAGGACAGGTGCAATTACAGAGATTATCGCCTCTCGACACCACCTCTTCACTGGGATACATTACTACCTTGGCCATAGTCTTCATTCCAAGCGACAAAGTGGACGCCTTACGAACGGCTATAGCTATCTCCACTTCACCGCTGTACCAGAATAGCAACCCTACTGTGCGCGAATTGATAAATCATATTAATCCTTCTATATCTATCACTTTTGGTGCTCCATTGGAAACTAAATCTGTCGATATCAGAGAGCCCACACCTGCCGAAGCCGCAACCGCCGCCGCAACATGGTGGAAGCCTGCCAAGGGAGCATCATGGCAGATCATCCTAGCAGGAGATGAAGGTCCACTAGACTTGAAGGTGGACATATACGACATCGACCTTCTCAACGACAGATCCGCTGGAATCATATCTCAACTTCACAAGAACGGCAAGAAGGTTATATGTTACTTCTCCGCAGGATCTTCAGAAACAGGCCGCCCAGGTTACGGAGACTTTGCAGCCAGTGATAAAGGTGGACCTTTGTACAAAAATGACCCAGAAAAGAAGTGCACAGGACCTGTCTGGGAAGGTGAAAACTGGCTTCGAACTACCAGTGTCGATGTGCGCAATATCATGAAGACTCGGATCCAGATTGCGGCAGACAGAGGTTGTGACGCCATTGATCCAGACAACATGGATGCCTATGACAACTGCAATAAACTTACGCCTTCTCCAACCGAAAAAGACGCACGCGATTACCTGAAGTTCTTGTCAGATGAAGCACATGCTCGCGGCATGGGAATTGGCTTGAAGAACGCAGGGGACATTGTTGACGCTGACACTCTAAAGCTCGTCGACTTTTCTGTTCAAGAGCAATGTGCTGCTCAGGAGAACTGCGCAGACTTCCAACCTTTCATCACAGCAAACAAGCCAGTATTTCATATCGAGTATCCAGAGCCATGGCCACCAGTCGTCCAAACTCCGGAGACTTGGAAGTTCCTTTGCGATGATAGTAAAGAGGAAGGAAACCCGACAAGTGGAATGAAAGACTGGTCTACAGTTTTGAAGAATGAGGATGCTGGAAAGCCATTGATGCTCTGTGATGGTACTACATATGCTATGAAATGAGGAAGAAGTTGTTGATGGGTTTAGTGTTTGGCTTACTTTTTCAGGGGGGATTAGGTGGACTCGTGTTCGTGCTTTTGCGTTTCGATTCTTCGCCCGTCGTTACTGTAGGCAAACTTACATTTAGCCACAATTAGGTTCAGTCTGTGTTACTTTGTAGATAGTATAGATAGACTTGCATTTGGTAAAGCAATTTACACACAAAGATCATGAGCACTCAGAGCTGTGGTGCAGGTGCATGCTTGTTGTACCCCATCTTTTGGTTTTCTTTCTGTGAGGTGACGAATTATAATCATTGTCCTACCTTGGTACGAACATCGACTCTTATTATTCTGATATCAATTTTCAAATAAGTCACAATCATTGTTCTTAGTAGGGGTAGAGATTAGGTTATTCTCTCTTTTAATCCATAAGATGTTCAGCTTCAGGCTGTAACGTAGGTGTGTACAATTGAGGCGAGTACTTGAACTCTTACTGTGGATATTGCCCCAATCCCAATTACATGACGTGAAATTCAGTAAAAAATTAGCCAAGCGTTATAAAAAATCAAGATTGCCGACTTGAATATCTGTTATGAGGGCTGAGATGTAAAAAATGGACTGGTGATTGACAGATTCAGACTTGTAATTTTGGTGTGCGAGAGACACAAAATGAGAATCAGGATGATGCATAGTGACCATGGGGTGTGTATCTAGGCCAGAGGTGGTCACATGAGGTAGACTAGGCGTCGATGGATTGAAGATTCTTGATTACGCAGTATATAGCAGATGGTCACCTCATGTCTCCTTTTCGAACTTCTCTGTCCTGCCTCAGGCATTTAAGATTATACAACCTTTTCCTTCATATGAGCTTTGGCTTCCTTATTCTCGCCTCCAATCGAAACAACTCAACCTCGATCACAACCCTCCCTCTTCCAAGCTTCATCTGCATCATGTCATCGTCACGATCGATGCACAAAAGCCAGAATTCGCTATTCTCAAGCACGGCGACGAACCTTTCCCTCCCCGCGTACATCAATCGACGGTCTTGTGATTTGGCATCGAAGGTGCCTGTATGATGCGGTTGTGCTTCAACACTGAATCCTTAGTTTATCTCGTTCGTATCTTTATGTACGTATATCCAGTTCATGGTAGGCGGTACGTCAGCTATCAAAGTGGCGAGCTTCATATTTGGTATTCGGGTATGGAGGAAGTAGCCAGCACAGGGATGGCCGCATGCCATCAATTGATCAGTGCCGTTGTTCATATAAAGATGTGAGTTCATGTATGCAAGCCATTTATAATCTATAGGACCACGGTGTCAGATTTATGAACCTAAAAGCACCACTCTCCTTCCCCCACGTAGAGGGTTTCACTGTGATGATTTGAAGCACGGCACGACAAAAACCATCAAATTACACCAACGCGCTCTATGTTCATCTCATCTCTGCTTCTACACGCTTTGTCGGATGGCATCGGTAGTACCAAAAAGAGCTAGTCATCCAGCTATGAGAGCAACAATTGATGCAGCCGTATGCGGAAGGACAAGAGCAGTAGGGGAAGTTTTTGCACTTAGGTTTTGTGAAGACCTCTGCTTGGTCGCAGATTTCTTTTCTCAGCTTACTCCTCGTCGACTACCCCACTCAAGATCTATTCAAAGTACTCTAATCCTTCTGAAAATGGTACGATATTTCGTTGGCAATAAATCTCTAAATAATGAGGGGGTCATTTTGCAGTATACATTTAGCAAAAGGTATAAGTGGCGTCTGACTTTTCTCAAAGCAGAAAGCATACATTCTCACATAGTGGACGGCTCCTAAACTTCCTGTCATCCGAGAAGGTGGATCGCGGGTCAGGCCGTCGGACGTGGAGCATATCTAGGTAGGGAGTCTAGACTTGATGCATCGGGGACTTGGATGAAAATCTTCTTACGATTATCTTTGCTCCTAACCAATTATCTCATTGATGTGGCACAAGTAGACCCAATTTTGAGCGGCGATGCTCGCAAATTCCGGATTTTGGGTCTTTTCAGTTTGTCTCCTACATATGCTCATGTGCGGATCTCTCTCTTCCGGCATCCCGTAAAGTATTCGGGTCATGTTTAACCTGGAAGAATATCATTATCAAATGAGACATCCCTATTATGCGAATTGTCCCGAAAACTACTTGCTTCGAGTCTGTAAATCCTGACGTGGCTGCTACAGCAGCTAATCCGAGTAAGTCCAGGCAAAGACCTTGTCAAATACCCTGCAGGCCTTAATTGCCCTAGATTGAAGCAACGATCAACCCCGCAATACCACAGGTTTCAAGATACTGAGCTCCACTTCAATCTCATCAAGATATCGAACTTTTTATATCTTGGAAGCTATCCAGTGTCATAAATGGAGAATAGAGCTACACGTCAAAAACGTACGACGTTTAGTTCACCATTATCCGGGACAGATCCTTGACTGAGGAGTACTCTACAGATTTTCGTGATCACGATCTTGAGTGAACGCAAGAAAGAGGAGCCATGATCAGGTAAGAAGTGGAAGGCTGGAAGAATTACATGGAGAGGTCATCCTGAGAATATCTACAATGAATTGTATAAGAAGGGGTGTAAATCCCGGAGTAAATCGTCACAAACCCATTACGTTCCACATCTTCTCATAATAGTACAACAGTATAATAGCACTCCTTCAACTCCACACTTGTCAGCATCCTTCCTTCGCTGAAAACCAGTTCTAAAGCCCACCCATTTTACCATGTCTTCTCCGTAAGCAATATTCCTTCTCACCTTTGATATTTAAACCTTCTTTTTATTTCAATGTAACAAAGGAAATTCCAGCACTGATCTCTCTAGAAGAAACGCCACAGATGCTTTTGAAGCTGCCCGCAAAGCTGGCTCAGGGCTTCCCATGCCCGGTCTTTCTGGCCCTGCCAATGGCCCAGTCGGTATGCGATACATCCCTTTGACCACCTCTCCTTCTCGAAATAGCTTTCGCTAATCGCTTCCACCTTTCCTAGGTAACCTCCTGAAAGGTCCCGTCGATGATGCTGGAAAGCTCAAGGATGCAAGTCTGATGATTGGCATCAAGCTTGATCTTGAAGCCGAAGTCCATCTTACAGCCAGGATTCGGGGTGACATTATTATTGGGCTGTATTGATGGCACAGGAAATTCCATTGAGAGTTTCCCAAACTTTGATTTGGTAGTCATTCACTTGGTACACGGAGGAGGGCAGGTAGATTTCGACTTGATGGGGTGATTGTGGATGAGGGTTATGGAATTTGTGCTTCACGAACTGGGCAAATTATTCTACTTCCTGCATGATGACCTGTTACTGAAAGTTCTCCTTTTTCTGCTTTCCTTATGCATTGCACCTTCTGAACACACCAAAGTGGCTTGCTCATTCCAGAAGCCGTCATGTGACATCATATTTCGCTCGCTTAAAAGTTAACCCCCCTTAATATGTCAGGAACAATCTCAGCACTTTCTTGTCATATCCGTTGGTATATCAAGCTTTTTTCTCGCCTGTTGACGATATAACTTGGTGAACTTATTTGTATTTGGGTGTGAGTCTAAAGCTTTCATGTGATAGAAAGGTCTGGAACCCGCCGCCATATATGCGTATGGCCCCATTTCAGCAATTTTGATTAAAGAGTTACCTCACCCAAACATATTTTACATATACATGGTGATTTCAGAACACGTCAACCACGTCTTCGATTTCAGACGCTAGCCATTGTGTCGGTGGGAACCTTCTCAACAATCCAGCTCCCGGCGAACCCTTTATACAGAAGACGATGAACAGATACAATTCCAATATCATCGCAAATCCTGTCGAACTCTTCAAACCCACCAACGCAAAAACAAATATCGTCCCTCAAACAAATGCTCAACCGCAATGCGCGAAACAACATCCTCCCCGCCCCCGAATCCTTCAGTCCACCCCACCAAGGCTTTCTTGCAACAATCCGCCGATTCTACGAGCGCCGCCACCAGCTCAACATTGTCGTGTGTTTCACCTTCGCCGATACTAACGACATCGTGCTCACTAGAAAATGGAAATACGGCGACATTTTCATACCCCAACGGCTACGCTACAAAGTGTTCGCTCAAGTGCTAGAATTATCTCAAATTATCGGAAGAGATTGGCTAAATCATCTTAGCAGGGGTATAGATGGGCATATTCAAGTTCTTCAGACTATGACAGATTTGATCAAGCTGAGTTCGATATGAAAAAGTTGGTAGACTTTCTGGGTGATGATAAACTTTTGTTAGCCATAAAATCTACTTGTTTCTGTAGTGGTAGGCGGCGATTTACTGTGGCAAGGAAAGCTCTGGAATCTTATAAATTAAGTGGCAAAGAAGGATTTTTATACCTGAAATATAAGGTGACTACCCTCTGTATAAGATGCCATTCTTGTCTGTATTTTTAAAAAGCAGTCGTGCTAGTCAATACCAAAAGTTCGACTCCGATACAGCTCTCAACTTTCTACGATGAATGCGCAGCACTTGCCGCTTGCTTCTCTAACTGAGTGGGTGCTGGTAGATGAGTTTATTATCATAAATGCGACGCGGCCGGTTCACTTTTATACTGCTGGAAGGGATGCGAAAGATAAGGAACAGCGCCCGATTGATAAACCAGGCTGTATTGAGTGGGAGAAAGAGGTGCAAGATGTCCACTCAAAAGTTGTAGTAGACGAGAGCGAAACCAGGGGATTTTGTAGATTTTCAAAGCATTTACATTTGCAAGGCAGCCGGTCATTCGATTCCGTGCATCGGAAAGCAGCGTATCGAATAGCATCAGCTCGACTACTATACAGCAAATCATATCCGAGGGACTTCATGAGGAACTTTATGACAAGTCAAAGATAAAGTCATTAGCGTCGAATCTCTGGTAAAGTTGTTTCAGAAGCATCGGAATGGCAGTCTATCGGAAGCCTAGGCAGCGAAAAAGAACAAATAGCTGTTGTTGTAGGATACGTTTTCAACTATAATCAAACCCACGGGCCACAGCTGTCTGAAATTCTTTCAAAGTTGCTTCAATCATTTCATAATATCACCAACCAGCAGTAGCTTAACCGCTCCTCTCTTTACGGACTGCAATTTGCCATTCCGAAAAATAGTCATGCCCGGTACCACCGCAAACGGGATAGCATGCCTCGATTTCAAATCAAACAAAAGTACAAGCGAGCAAGCAACTTAAATACCACATGCTATATCTTTCAAGAATAAATACTAGTTTTTGATCGATGGTCCATCATTAGCGTTACGAAAACCTCTGCATCTCTCTCTGGCTTGGGATCCAAACTGTTTATTAGACTGAACTGCCAGCTACGAAAGTCATGGTCATACGTAATTCTAGTTCTCATTCTCGGTCGACTGCGGTAACGGGAGCTACAGAAACATTAGTCAAAGACACAAGGGCGCTGGTTTCTAGCCCAATGTAGGACTAGAGAGATAGTGATATGAACCTTGCACATTCTATGGACTCAGATACCACGCGGAATATATTATACTTGCCACACTATTCATCAAAACACCAATTAAAGGCATATGGTCCCCAGGGATCGACAAAGATTACTTCATCGTCGTTACTATTGTAACTCGTCTGCTCATAATTTAAGTCTATGATGGCAAGAGCGCTATCGAGCAAACTCTCTAGCTATGTCAGTCTCTTGTAAAGTCATTTTGCCCTTTTCTTTAATTTCGCCACCACTCCAGTTTGAGCAATGCGGTTGGAGAGCATACGTCCATATCTCTAACGCAGTAATGCATTTAATTTTCCAATGCCAACCAGTATACAATTGAGTAATCACCTGTCGATACAAGTTTCAACGCCGTGGCTTTACATTTTGTGCAGCTCTGAGTATCCTTGCGAAGCCTTTGTGAGCTGTGGCTTCATTTAGGTCGGCGACTTCGGACAACAAGGTTCTACTAGGGGGCCCCCGTGACTTTGAGCGGATTTCTTGAAATATACCCGTCCAAGAGGGATACATAACAATGCTATGTCAGTTCCTCCCTTGGCTCGCAAAGTGCTCAAAGTCCACCACTGTGACCTTAAATTCATATCGCACGGGAATTGCCATCTCTCGTCCAATAAGGTGCGGCTGGTGCGTTTCCGGAGTCTTTTTGCTTGACGAAGTGTGTTATTAGAAGATTAGTAGGCTTGGCCCCCTTTTCAAGCCTGCAATGTGAGAGGAAGATTGCTAATCAACTGGTTGAGATGGAGACGTTGCGGCGTAATACGCGAGGGGGTAGATGATAGATGCGAGATGTAGCATCTTCGATGAAAGCTACGTTTCAGTAACAACAGTTGTGCCATGACAAGGTCAACACTCGAGCTTCGGTCAGAGACATCGAATCAATCGATGACAGGTGCCATTCGAAATATTGATCCTGTTTCGGGCAAAAGCAGACAGATCTTGACATTGTCCCAGAATTTGCATAGCGAGAACGTTCGATATGAACTGCCTACAGGTGAGGTTTGAGAACACGTACTAAACGATCTAACGGCTGTCAGATTCGAAGCGAAGTGTTTGGCATGATTTCATCTCGAGGACTGTGTTGGAACCCCTATGACCCTTCTTGCACCACAACCACCACCACCAACCACCAAGCCAAAGCGGCGACATATGTCTAGAACTTGGCGAGCGAATTGGCGTGCGTTACGCAGGTTTCAAATTCTTTTCAGTGCCTACAGATTCTGCACTAACAACCTCTTGCTCATGAATTTGAATTGTTTCTTCGCACTACATCGCGACGCGTATACAGTGATATAATTGATATAATGTTTACTAAGAAATTTAGTGCAAGCGTTTGACTACTTTGCTATTCGCACAAGGAGATTGCTAAGTGCATAATTTAAGACCAACTATTTGATGAACGGTCACTCTGGAAAAATGTCAAGTCCTTTAAGCTAAATCGAAACTGAAGAATTGACGGAAGTTCACGCTCTTGCTAGTGGACAGAAGGTGACAAGGTCTAAAAGTGGAATGCAACAGAGAATGTTCATGCATAAATTTTCCACTGAGTGCTCTTTTTGACTCTGCTTCCAGTCGTTCGAATGGAACTTAACAACCTGACGAAATTCAATCTCTTAAGTTATCCGCATAATAGATTGCCAAGTGCTTGATCCAAGCATTATCGGAACCAAGACTATGGCGTAATGCTTCTTTGATGCGATGGAACTGTGCCAGACCAGGTCCATAGTCGACTTCGACTGCAAGCAATCTTTCGCGATCGACAGAAATGTGGCATAATAGGGATAGTACCACGTTAAGAGGTTGCTAGACCCTGGACGGTTGCAAGAACTCTTCTCGTCTACAGTAGAATTACGATAAGTCTCTGAGACTTACCTCATTGAGAGGTTTTCTAAACCTGCCAGATCATCGCAGTGCAGATCTTGGCCGCAAGATAAGGTAATGTAGATACAGTACGCAAATTCGGTTCAGATCTTTGCTCATGGGGTATCTGCCCGCGCCGCGCCAATTTTACCAAGAGCAAACTGCAATACTGGTGCGACAATACCCAAGCCTGTGGAAACACCACATACCATTGTTTTTGGTATCTAGATCGTCTGTTGAAGAGTAATCAGATCCTTTAGTTGCTCGAGTAGCGAGCTCCACTGCCTTTGTGCCCAAGATTGCTGAGCAGCAAGGTTACCAAAGAATTGGACAGCATGAATGGCACCGTATAAAGTCGAAATAGAGACTGAGGACAAAAGCACTTAATCGCATCGAAAATCATCATCTCCAAATGTTCTCATCTCGACTATTTTGCTATCATGAACGTCAAAAGAATTTCCCCACGTCTTCCCATTTTGTGTACTTTTGCAGCAAATCTAATACTTGAAGCATAACCAAAGAAATTAAGACAGGAAAATTTTTGAGCTATCAAACACAGACTGCAATCTTGCAGCCTGTAGGCTATGCAAGCTAGAATCGCACGGCTAGAACGCGCGCTCGCACGTTTCAGGGCTCACAGACTTGCTTGGCCTTGCCCTCCGATTCCTTTTCGTGACGATAGGAGGCAAAAACACGACTTCTTTTCGTGCGACTCGACATAATTCGAAACGAAACATGTCAAGTATATAGGATAACCCTGCAGCGCAATAGAAATAGAGTTTTTCTGATGAGCGACTGGCGGGTATCCGTGCAATTGACCTGTTTGGAGTGAACCATGTTGAGAGGTGAACTGGTTCCTTGCACTCGAACGCCAGCCAATCCTGTACCTCTGTAGATCTTGGTATTGAGGCTGAAGGCCATACTAAGACTTGCGGCTCGGCGGAACAACCTTTTTCACCTTCATTTTTATTTTTGAAAGACAGATAGCAACCCTGAGAAGCCTTGGTGTCATGTTGGTACTGGCAATGAAGGCTTTGAGCATTGGAGAGGCGCCTTGATGATCACCGACGAGCTTTGAGTAGCTAAGAACTGTTGACTAGGCGCAACTGAACAGCGATCGCAATAACTGGTACATCATTGCGCATTGCAAGCGAAGGCGAAAGTCACAACTATGAATTCGTTATCTGCAGATTGAAACCGAAACAAGGGTTGGTGTCGGTAGTTGAGGAATTCCAAGACCTCGCTAGGAGAGCCCCCGACTTGGCGCGGCTCTTCGCCCAACGAAGATTTGGCGAAGGGCCTGTCTCTGTCACTGATAAATCGGTGCCAGAACGTTCAGAACACGAACATCGAATCCACTCACCTGATGCGTGCACTGGCGGTTATCACTGATATCAAACAACCAACAGTTCCTTGTGGGTGGGCTCGCCACTGCCCAGCCTGGCTTTTGAGCTTCTATGCAGACGATCTGGAGCCAAGGCCTGGGCAGGTAGGGCAGTGCGTACTTTTGAGTATCCAGGAGGTCCTTTCCTATCGGGACTATTTCGAGAATGAAGCGAGGTTGTCGTAGGAGATTTGCTTTACCAGAAGCCTTGGCTTGTGCAGATGCCAATCAAAAATCCCCATTGGTGTGCAAGCATTCGATCTGATCTTGTTATCTCTCGGCCTTTCCTGTTTGAGACTTCCTTTGGAGTTCAATAGGTCGAGTAAGTGTTTGCATCTAACAGCCAAGTTCTATATCTCAAGAAATGCTCCACCATGATACCCACTAGAAGGGCCAGTTCGTAGTCAGTGGTGTTTTGAGTTGGGTTTTGACCGGTTTGGAGGAATGACTGTGTGTTGAGGTTCTCTGCAATATAGTCGGCGCTACTGTTACTTCTCTCCCTTTCCCCCTATTGATACATTAGTCTTTGACATCATTCTTCGCAATGGCTAATCAGGCTGGTCCTATCGATGATCTTGTGCATTACAAGAGGGACATTCTTTCCGACAACAGGCGGGAATCTCATATTCGAGGCAGTATCGAAGCAACTCTCAAATATTTTTCGGATCGACGAGCAGAAACGGTCAAGTCTTTCGACAGCAGGACTGTAGTTTCGGAAGACCTCGACTTCAACGACCCAAAGAGAGACCCCTATGTAACCAACACGGCTTATCCTCCTGAAAAGTCTTTTCCAATGGACATGCCAAAGTACGAACCAAACGGGCTTGGGCGAGATCTAGGAGACCGCCATCTATCGAACACACATACCGATGGCCACTCGAACTTTGACCAGGAGAGCCACTTCGAGAAAGAAGGAGTTGGAAACGAGAAGGTGTCGCTGAGGATTCGATTGAAGCATTTTACCTTCGCCTGGTATGCTTGGACAATGGCCACGGGAGGAGTTGCTTTCACGTTGTCCGTCATCCCGTATCGATTCAGCGGTCTCACAGATCTCGGTATAGCACTCTTTATCGCCAATATCATCTTCTTCACGTTCAACACCACCGTGATGATTGCTCGTTTTATCATCCACCCAGGTACATTCACCCATTCGCTCACCAACGTCCACGAAGGGTTCTTTTTCGCAACCTTTTGGCTCAGCATTGCCACCATGATCACCAATACCACAGCATACGGGGTTCCGAACAGTGGCCCATGGCTCATAGAGGCACTACGCATCGCCTTCTGGATTTACACTGTTTGTGCATCCCTTATCGCCATCTTTTACTACTTCCTTCTATTTTCCACCAAGCAGCTGGTAATCACAAATGTTCTACCCGGTTGGCTTCTACCAGTGTTTCCTGCTATGCTTGTCGGAACGCTGGCCTCGGCTATCGCGAAAACACAACCTGTCGAAGATGCTGCGCCTATGTTGGTGGCAGGACTCTCGTTCCAGGGTCTCGGTATGATACTGGCAGTCTCGGTCTACGGTATATACTTTGGACGTCTTATGACCGCTGGCTTGCCTGCCGATATGTCTAGACCAGCCATGTTCATCGCTGTCGGACCTCCAGCTTTCACGGCACTTGCTCTCATCGGAATGGCTCAGGATGTCGTCGCAACAAACATCTTCCCCAACTATGTTGCGTTGCCAGGGATCCAGAATCAATCAATGATCCCCGATCTCCTTCAGATCCTAGCTCTTCTATCCGCTATCTTCTTGTGGGTGTTATCCGCCTGGTTCTTCTCAATTGCCCTCGTGGCTATGTTTGAGGGGATTCATCGAAACGAGTTCCATCTGAATTGGTATGCAAAGATTTTCCCCAACGTTGGATTCACCATTGCGACAATCAAAATTGGAGAGCGTTTAGGTAGCGATGCGATACAAATGGTTGGGACTGGAATGGCCTTCATTTTGTTTTTTGGCTGGGTGGCTGTATTTTTTGTCCATGTGAAAGCGGTTTCCCAGCATAAAATTGCATGGCCTGGAAAGGATGAGGATGCTCATTAAGTTAATACCAAACACATTAAATCTCGTGATTGACAGAACCTTATCGACTGTCGTTACCGCAATTCAAAAGCGTCACGGCGCCGGCGCTGGCGTGGGATGAAATGTGTCAGCATCCACAGTAGATCAACGAGATAGACTGTACTTGAACAGATAGAGACAAAAACACAGATTTGGATTTGATGTGCAGCGATGATACCACTATAGACTACAATTAGATTAGAGATATACGTCAAATAATAGTAATGAACTCGACTGCACGTAGAGCAACATTACCTCTCCAAGTCTTTCAGTTCATCTCTTGTTTCATTAGCGTCCTTCAGCCAAGCTCGACCAGTCTGTCTTCGTTCCTGCGCCCTTCTGCTTGGGGTTGGCGAGTCCATGAAACTGGCGGCTTGACGATAGCAAATGTTTGCTCCTAGTGATGGTTTGACCCATGCTGACTAAGATCATCACTAGGAAACGTTGAAGTTGTTCCCAAGATCACCTAGGTCGTGGTGATCTTTGCTATCGCGGTGTGACGTAGAGCGAAACTGGGTCATCTTGATTGCGGCTTCTGAAGAATTCTAATCATGATTTGCATTGTCGGATCAGAAACACTGGATAAAGACTATTGACATCAGCAAAGCTCGATCGATGATCGAAATGGCATGGAGAGACTTTTACTTGTGATGTAATTTAATCCCCTAACAGCTCATCCGCTTCATGTCTTATGTCCTATGCTTCGACCTCCTGGTTTTGCTTTCATCGGGTTGGGAATTATAACAGAGTCGACCTCTTTCTGAAGTGAACATCCGAGCATGGAATGCAAAGTCGAGACTCAAGAGTCAAGAATGTAGAAAATGCGCTAAATCTCCGCAAATTGTCTATGAGATGAGAGAAACGCGGGGAAGAAAGTGTGGGGGAATCTGGGGCTCCACTGGTATAGAAAGACTTCTGCGAGTTGAGGATACAAGTTCAAGAAAATACCTTACGAGTCAATGAACAGAGGATGAAACTCAAGTTGTTGGTTGTTTGTGTCAAAATGTAGGTTTGAAACGAACTTTGAACAGCCAAGACGGATTGACTCTCCAGGCGGCTGAATCAGCGAAATCCCGTGATCATGACTTGGTGCCTGGAACCCAAGGCCGTAGTGTCAAAACTTCATCTTGGTACATCGCAAACAAGAGCAGTCGTATAATATTACAGCAATGTATATTTACGATGCCAAAGAGTATTTCATCCATATTTTCTCAACGGTTTTCGGCTTTTTCTTCCAAAAATCTGTATCAAGTTCTTATTCTGCTCTGCATTATCGTCTGATTTACCTATGTTTGTGTTGCATTGTGCCTGGGTAATTATACTTCCAATGCGTCTATACGGCGCCAAACACAGCCTGCTCAGGGGTCGCTGGATCTTATCCGACCTCGGTGTTCTTAATATATTCGCGATACCCGAGGGGAGTCGTGTTGCTTTTTAATATGCCCTCTCTTCAGCCTCAAGGCCAACTTGTACCACCGTCCTTCTATCAATAACCAAGTGGTACAATACAGATCGACACTAAGTAAAACTTCAGCTTCATCAAAATGGGGAAAGCTGTCAACTTCAACCGCAGGATGTGTCGTTCGTACTCTTTGATCCATTCGCACTGATCAATTGAAGGCCCCTTATTTCTTGTCAATCACTTGGCAATGCTCTACCACTGTACAACTCCCTGTCTTCGCATGCTGCCTTTGCTAAACCAGGCTCGTGGAGACAACAGTAATCTTGCTGTCTTTCCTTATCAGAGTAACGCTCAACGCCATAACATAGACCCGTATGAGCGAGCGCATCTCTCATAGGCTATAACTTTGCTGCCTTAAAATATATCCCTAGCGCTCCCATGATTTGTTCGATGCAGGCCTCACTCCCGCGAGGCGCATCAGTGGAGATCAATCCCCGCCTCGTCCTTTCAGCCCCCGGGCTTTGGGCGTTTTACCTCAACATGAGAGGTTCGCTGTTTGTTCGATCTTCCTGAAAAGCAAGTTGCAACAGCAGCGCCCCTCCGTATAAGCATGCACTGGATCAGGGGCGTTCCAGAATGGAATGGTGGAGCAGATTCCGCCCGCTTATTCGTTCGACTGTCTGCCCGCCCTTGGTATGCTCAGCATCTCACCATCAGCGCGCCGTATGGAGGATCCTTCAACTGTCCTTTGCCTGCGCCTTCTTCTACTTCTCCTGAATTTTTTGTGTATTTCATACACATCCCCTCAGCTAAATCCCTCCCTCTTTATAATTTCTCTTTCTTCCCCAGAGAATTCTCGCGGCTGTCATTACTGCATTCCGGACCTGTGTACTTGCATCGAACCCTTCGTTTCATTATCGTATCTATCTGTATTCAACATAATTTCAGCAAGATGCGTCTCGCAAAGCCCGCTCAGTTCGCCGTCTTCGGTGGTGCGGCGGTATTTCTCATCCTTTTATTTGCACAGATCAGCTCGAATAAACCGCTGGGTGATTGGGTGCCCAAGTCGGCAAAGGATTTCTCGAACAGCATTAAGGGTTCGCTAGCAAGAGGGAACATCAAGACGATGATGGAGACGAGCGAAAAGCTATGGACGAAGACTGTTGACCAGCGACATGCTTTTCGCGCGAAGTTCCCAGACATGGATTTGTAAGTTCTCGAAATATGTCTCTCACGAATCTGATCTTCGACATATCGCGATCTCCGAGAGTGCCTGAGATTATCGCTAATTTCGCTATAGCTTCCCAGCAATCAATGGACCAACCTATTTCACTTATCTCGCATCTATTTGGGATTTGGTCCCAGCAAGGTACGTTCATCCTTGATTGTTCACGATGTCTGTGTATGGGGGACAGCGCTTCAGGCGTCTATAGCCCCCACGGACACTAGAAAACGCAGCTAACAGTCCACTAGCTACAACTGCCCCTGGGAAGTTGAACGAATTGGCCGCATGGGCGACGGTGGAAAGTGGGTTTGCGGTATGAGCAGATATGAGAAGAACAGTAGACCTTGCATTCTATACTCTTTCGGTGTTCAAAATGAATCCACCTTTGGTACGAAATCCCAGCCCACTGCGAATACATTATGACATTTTGCTGACTTTTCGACTTCAAGAGCAGGAAATGCTCGAGCGCACCAACTGCGAGATCTGGGGTTACGATTTCAGCGTCGAAGGCTGGGGACCTCAAATCCAGCCAGACGTCCGCCCACGCACGCATTTCATGAAGGCAGCGATCTCCTCTACCTCCGACGCGTCCGCCAACCCCCCATCCTATACCATCCAGGACTTGATGGCACAAAACGGCCACGACTACATTGACATTCTCAAGATCGATATTGAATATGCAGAGTTCAATGCCCTCAGCTCCCTTAACAAACATACCCAAGCTCTTGAAACAGAGATGCCTATCGGACAGATGTTGATCGAGTTGCATCTATTCAAATTCCAGCAGATCACGACTCCGATCTTTCTGGATTGGTGGGAGAGCATGGAATATCGTGGCATGCGCCCTGCGTGGACTGAGCCAAACTTGTTGGCCGTCAGTGTGCATCTCGAGGACGGCATGCCTAGACTTGCAGAGGTGTGTTCTATATCCCCATCCCCTTAAAATCCAAAGACTAACCAGCACTAGTATACTATGGTCAATGTCCAAGACCCCAAGAACATCCTCTGGAAGTAGAGAAATGACGTCCAGGGATTCACCTAACCGAGAGGCAGGTGGATGTTTGTGTTGTACAGTATCTTTAGCAGGCGAGTCTGGTACAATTAGGATCTGAGGCGTTTGGATATGAGATACACGATCGGAGGTTCGGAGCTGGATCAGAGATCTTTGGTCTGCCAGGTTCATAGAGATGGATCTAAAGACGGATAAAATTACATTTATCGTAAGAAAATTAATAGTTCCTGTTTTATACTTTATCCCTCGCAATAATCTGGCTTTGAGATTTATACCTGATGTCGGATTGAATTGACTTGCAGGAAGAGTCATCAACAAAAATAGGGTCACGGTAGTTCCAGGATGCGTACTCGGCGGAAGTTGGGGAAGACGGTTGAGAGCGGATCAAAACTATACGTCCACGAATCCTTGATTCTCCGAGACATTATAAGACAATTAGTTTCAATGTCCTTGAATTTCTAAAAGAATACGCTAATATGTTCTAGATCCGATAGAAAAATGAATTTTATTCACTTCTCCTAGTCAAAGTCTTTTGCGAAAGTGTCTCCGTAGAGTTCTGACCCGCTCTCTTAGCAGTGAGGTCTGAAGGGACGGAGGCAGACTACCCAGGGCAAGCTTAGAACTTATTGACGAATCAGAAAACACCTGAACTACTATGCTGATCCATGGCAAGTCGCTAGCCCTCCAAGCTGGTACATCTACCTTCTTCATCCTCCGCATTCAAAGAGGATCCTTCAATTGCCAGCTCAACAAATAGAATGCCGGAAAAACAGAAGCAAATCAAGGACAGTGCAACCAAGCCACCGCATTCAACCCCATTAGTCTCATTCTTCGCATGGAGCGCGCAGAGTTCTCCCGAAGCTTGTCGATCCAAACCCTCCGAGGGACTTGGAAGCTGACGGGAAAGAGGGGTTGACCGTTGCATCCTGTGGGGGTGGAGAGCGGTGTTCATGCGTTCATGTACGGGGAAACCTGGGGAAAACAGGAGGAAAGAAGGGGAGGATCTGATAATTGCTTTTCCGGGTTTGGGGGTGGGAGCTTTTCCGCTTTTGAGTTCACTCTGGGGGCTTTCGAGAAGGATGGTATGTGGTGGCTGATCTGAAGACCTTTTTGACAGACTTCAGATTGATGTAGTAAAAAATACTTGCATAATAGTCAAATATTCTCGTAGATGAGAATGAAAAATGGAGGGCATACAACGTGTTCCCCTGCATTTGAGGTGCTCGAATAACAACCGAAAGTAAAATATATAGATGAACTAAGCCATACGTAATGGGCTACCAATAGCTGACTATAGGCACTTAGTTATGGTGTAAGAGTCAATGCATAATAAGACGACATGCCTATTGTCTTGATATTGATTGGAAAGAGCCTCTCGAGCTTCCCACTGCAAAAGTCTAAACACTTGCATCGAGAAGTAGTTGATCTTAGTCGAGCAGTGCCTTGGAATCCCTGCTGAGACTTCTTGATTGCAGAGAGACCTGTTCGGTGGAGAAGATGTCTATTTTGCGATTCGGCATTACGGACCTGAAGCCTTTGGATGATTGTCTTACTTGGTGGGTAGGTGTTGAACAAGACGTTGTCGACAAATCGAGAACACCATGAGATCTTCGCATCATCATTCATCCGACTCAGACCTCCATCCTCGGACCGTCCACTCCAACTTTTTGATCCGAGAAACGAGAAAACGAGGAAGTCCCATCAAACCTTACGAATACGCGTTTACATCTCCACCGTCCAAACACCCTGCTTGACCAATTCTCTGGGCCTCGGAAATTGCAAAATGCACATCAAACCACGTTATTCCCTCAACATCGAATCCCTCTCGATATCAAACAACTGCTATATACTTGACGTTGTCCCAGTTTGGAAGTGAAAGAGACATTACCATCGTTTCAGTTTTGTACGGCTCCAAACTTTGGACGTGGTGGAGCGTGCTTTGGAGATTGCCCGTCGCAAATTGCTCTTAAATTTCGGCACTGCATGGCCGATTTAAACCTCACATGCAAAATTTATTGACCTGCTTGACTTGGCATCTCATGATCGCAATGATCTCATCCTCGAATTCATTTATCTAAATTTTGTAGACCCTTCTGGCTAATCGAAAATTGCGTGTAGAGCCCTCGTCGAAATCGGGAATGAGTCCCGTTCAGAACAGCGGAGATAGTATCTCCACTTCAGAGGGATATAGGGGCCGGCCGAGGTGTAGGGCTCGACATTCGCCATGTGTGATCGGGGGCGGATGAAGAGGCGATCATGATTTTCAACACGGTACTCTTCCGGGACTTTCGAGTGTCTGGGAGGGCTGGAACGCAGTTCACCTCACAAAGACCTCGGTATTGAAGCCGAAATGTAAGCATAGATGTTGGTGGAGGTAGAGGGGAGGCAAATTGTGTGCCTTTGCTTTTTCTAGATGTATTGAATTAGTCTATCATCACCTCCTCCAGGACTTACGATGTGCATGAGGTCGGCGACGTAGGGCCGATAACGATACCAGTACTTATGTAGTTACCTCCCTCTTCCGGGAATAGATCCAGCCGTGAGAAGTAGGCACACGTGCATCCACAACACAACATTTTGATCGTTGCCTCTGGACATTGTTCACCGCACAGAAAATGCTCATGCTGTGCCATCGACGTTGTGCGGTGTCCCAAAAGCAGGTCGTTCTCCTGGCGCTAGAAGCAGCTTAGGCAAGTTCTAGACAAACTTGCAGCAAGCGACAGACTGCAGCGAACAGGCACTTGCGGAGTTTGCGGGGAAAGTGTTTCACGTGGCTGCCAGCAATTTAACATTTAATATATTTTCTGATCCCTTCAAACGCCCTTGTCTTCGGGCACGTTGCACATCCTGGACAGGCACGAACCGTGCTCTAATTGAGGTGTAGGTTGTGAAGCTTTCAACTGGCTGCTGGCATCATTTCGTGGTATGGTACCGAAGTCCGTCTATACAGCATGGCCAGAAAATCGGAATATTAACGAATTGAGGACGTATAGGGTTTGATCGAGACGTCATTTGGGATTTTGATACTGGGCCTTATCATTCGGCCCAAAACCAGTCGACTTTCAACCCTCGAAACCAAGGTCGCGGCGAAGGAAGAGCCGGCTAAGAACTGTCGGGAGGTTGTGTCAACCTCAAATTCAGGAGGGTCGACCGGTCGCTATCCGAGAGAGTCTAAACAAGCTCGAAAAGATGGCGGGTAACCGGGGATCGCTCGAGGTTTGACGCCAGGAAGACACTTGCTGGATATTCGTCACAAGAAATCTTGATCGTGGCTAAGGACGTTAGGTTATTCGCGCGCCAATAGGGTCACTTGATTCGCTTCAACGTGTGTGAGCCAAGTATCAGTCTTTTACGTGTCAAAGACCTGAACATCGTATGTCCCAAAGAAAACGATATTGTAGATACCAACCGCCACAACCACCAAAATCTGGGGTCTGAACACCTTATGTCGGTTTCCTCGTTGGCGCCGCCACCACGTATTGAGTAAAAAGGAGGGCCTCTATACTAGGAAGATCGATGCAGGCAGCAGGACTCAGCACAATACACAATCTCTTCATTCCCTCGTATGTACTTTTGCAAGGCTCTTCGCTGAACTGAAGTTTCCTAAATGGTCAACGGATCCACCTATCCACACTCACATCCGCTCAGGGGACATCGAATCTCGGATTGGCCCGACAAGACTTGTGGATTTGTCTCTGATCCCAGCACCCGTCTTCTCCCAATTCTTTGTGATCCATGGCTCGGGGTCTCGTCTGATAATGGAGTGGCATTCCGCCAGTCTCCACAAACTCAGTCACGTAGCTCATCATTTCATGACAAGGTTGGCTGAACCCTTTGCCTACATGGTTTCTCAAGATTCGAGACTTGTCATCTTTTAGATTTTCGGTCCGCCTTCCTGTCACCGGATTCTCCTTTCCAGCTGCTAACCAGCTCAGGGAACAGTTGGTTCTGGTACATATCAGTTAGCTCAATTCCCTGGTGTTTTCCGAGTCATTCGACAACTCTACCACTAGCTCACCCGTAACCCCGCAATCCTAATTTCAAAACCACTCCTTCATCACCTCGAAGTTACTCTCAAGCTTCCCACTTACCGTACACACAAGAGGCACTCGCCTCACACATACATCACCAACACTTGGGCGGCGACAAAAGTCACCAATCAAGCTGACTTCCGCTCAGTCAGCCATTACCGGCGCCACCAAATCTGAGAAAGCTCAGAAAGCCCTTGGCTTAGGAGCACTCGCGCTCAGTGCCATATCCGATTGTGGTCTATCAGCACCAAGCGCCTTTCCCAGGGTCTTTCAGATCTGGCTGTCGACTTATTCCCTATCTTTGGAGCCGAAGGACAGGCGAGACAGGCAAAGGGACGACAGTTCGGCGCGCCAGGGTCCGATCATCACTGGTTCAGCACTGCCATTGGCGACTCACACGAGCTTCCACCTCCCACTTCACCCCTCAGAGGCGACCCCCAAATTTATATTCCCGCGAGCAAGGACCGACTCGGCCTGTTCTTGCTTACAGTACACTACTATAATCATAGCAGCTAAGAGTCTTGTACCAGCTCGACTTCATATTATCCAAAGACGAACAGTGTCTTCTCGACTTCTTAATTCTCGAGCGCAAACACTCAACGACGTAATGGTCTGCGCCCTGCGCTGGGAATACCTTTGATGATGCAACGATTCTTCTTAACATTGGTTAACTTATTCTGTATTCTGCAACCTTTTCCATTCCATTACTCCCAGGAGTATGATGTCTGCTAGGCCCCAGGTCGGGATTGAACGACTGCCCGCCCGCCGAATGAGCAACGAGCCACGAGAATCAATGAATTGCAAATCATGTCGCAAGCGGAAGGTCGGCAACCTCCTCAAAAAACCGTAGCCAATATCTAACAATATTTCAGATAAAATGCAACCGATTGCGGCCGACATGCGAAGCTTGTCAAGTTTTTCAGTGTCCATGTATATATGGTGCGCGCGATCTCGAAGGACATGGATGTAAGGTGCTGACCGATCTTTAGACGCGGTACCGAAGAAACGAGGCCCGAAAACAGATGTCCTAGAAGCTTTACTGAAGCGAGTTGACGGACTGGAGAAGAAATTGAAGGACGAAAAGAAATCAAATTCGCCGACAAGTGAGGAGAACTCGGGCGCAGAAAAACAAAGCGCAGTACAGGACACAAAACTTCAAGTCGATACGACGAACATAGGGAATGAAACGGCAGTGTATTCACCGGACCCAGCAAGGTCAGTTAGATATTTCCAATTGAAAGTAGCAGCAATTGATGAAATGCCACATAGCGAAACTTCACCGGCTGTACAACAAGATATTCTTCTCGATACATATTTTACCAGATGCCATGGGAAACCATATTTTATACTTGATGAAACAACAACGCGACAACGAATACAACTAGGGCTTATACCCGCGCAACTTCTCTCTGCGATTCACGCTGTGAGCGCCAGGTAGAAAAGAACCCTTTCGTGCAGAAGGGCGGCCTGCTAACATAAACAGATATACACCACATCCGAACGGCTACCATGCCGCGATCCGCTCAAGCGAAGACTATGCATTGCGCGCAAGAGCGGAGCTCGAAATTGATGACCCCTCGATTGACAACTTGCAAGCTTTGTTGCTATTGTCCATGGCATTTGCAGCAGCGGGCAAAGGGAAGAAAGGGTATATGATGCTAGGTGCGTAATCCTTCCAAATTAAATGATGCGGTATTGATACGCGAGTAGTCAGCGGCATGGGCATGGCTGTGGCACTTGAACTTCATCGTGAATTTGAAGCGAAAAGTGGATTCACGGCGGTTGAAAAAGAAATGCGCCGGAGATTATTCTGGACGTGTTATGTGATGGATCGGTTTACCGCTTGCGGCTCCAAACGGCCCTCCCTTCTAGCCGATAAGTCGATACTCGTTAAACTTCCCACGTGGTCTCCCGGTCCCAGCAATATCTCGATAGAAGGAGAATACTTTCAAAATGGTTCGAATTTGCAGTATCATGGAGGTACGGGAAAGAAATGCCAAGGCAGCAGTGGAATGTTGATCGATATTGTTCGGATCCTGGGAATTACCAATCGATATCTCGCAGCTGGAGGAGTCAAAGGTGATAGTCATTTCCCATGGCATTCACTATCCAATCTTTCCAAAATACGACAGGAGTTAGATGTCTGGGCATCAGGAACCCAAGAAGTTTTCTCGTCTGTGGATAACCTGTTTGGTCAACCCGACAGCACGACATTTGTTCTCAGCAAGCTCGTCTACCATCTTATCCACTGTCTGATATATAGGCCCTTTCTTCCAATTGATCTGGCGGAACTTGCCGGGACAGGGCAACATCAATCATGGCAGATTGAAGCCACAAATCTCTGCTTTCTGCATGCCAATGCGATAGCAGAGCTAGTTGAACTAGGTAAGAGTGTGAACTCAAGCCGTGAATTACGGCCTATCTCACATAACCTAGGAAAACAGTCGCCTTCAGTTGAATGGCCAGCTTTTGTGGGATATTGCATCTCCACGGCGGGTACAGTTCACGTACATGGATCTCACTATAGAGGTAGTTTCGAAGGTGAAGTATTCTCTGCTTCTGCTGATTTTCTATCTCGAGAAATGCAACAACTCTCGGAGCTTCGATATGCCTGGTCGTCTGTTCAACACCAGCGAGAGACATTACAAACAATATACAGTTGCCATTCTGAGTTAGTCAACTCATTAGCGAGCAACTCATTACGATACAGTCCGGTATTCCATTTGGAGGACTTCTTTGATAGATATAGCGAGCTAGGACAGTCATTTGACGGAGCACATGTTTCATTCATTGATATTCTGGTTGATGCAAACCAAGAGAATTATAAAGGGCATGGACTCTATGAACCCCGGACGAACCAAGGACCTGTTGCTGAATCTTCTTCAGCTATTTCGAGGCCACAGCCGAAACGAAAGTCTTCGTCCACCGCGGCGCGCAAGAAGCATCTCGATCTCAAAATCGCCCATCGCAATTCACACCCAGAAGGACTGTTCATGTCCCCAACAGCAACTCTACCGAGTTCATCGATTCTTGGGAATAGCGCAGAAATTCCACCAAGACCGCAATCGATGCACGATCCCTCCCCGATATCTACCTTTGCTCACAATCCAACCATGACACCACATTTATCACGAACCCCCTTTTCACCACCTTATTCCTATAGTTCATTAAATCCACCAGAGAACTACGATCCGATGTTTGGGATGCCACAGATTGGGTACGGAAGTGGAATGGGTTCAGCCAACATCAACGAAGGCATGACACCAGGAGCCAGAAGTACAGGGGAAAGTACTGGAACCGCAGGGACAGAAGAAAAAGACCCTTTCCTCAGCTTGCTGGAACAGCTAGCGGAAAATGAACATAGTAGAGGCGGCCCAAGCGAGCTTGATTTCTTTTTGGGAGGAGGAACTGGTTAACAAAAGGGACTTGGAGATCTATCTGTTGGTGTTACGTTGCGCTGGGTCTGGCATTGAAATAGGTAATGTGGAGTTAGTTGGGGATTTTGTGGCTGCAAACTTTAAAGATAAAGCCAAAGGCGTCTTTTCTCGCGGATTTTGTACATTGGGATTTGAGCGACGGCATAGATACAGCGGGGCTTGCCAAAGGCTGGTAGGCATTTCAGCACTCGAATTGACATTTCTCCTCAGTGGCGGTGTTCTGAACTTGTCTTTTCAGCGCGGCGTAGAGGCTTTCAATAGGGCCAATGACACTGAATCGTACGACGAGCTACCCCTCACAGCCCCTCCACGAGGCTCACAGTATATTTGCGCCAGCGAGCTGGAAGCGATCATGTGCGACATTGTTATTTCAGGGTCTGCTTTTTTACTTGATAGGGGAGGTTCTTTGTCCACTTTGTCAATTTTTCGGATCTTACAGCCATGCCAAGAACTGTTGGTATGCGGAGCTAAGCTCTCAGAAATTTCGGGATTTTGGTCCTAGGAACTTTCCTATATGAAGGTTTGAACGTAAGGATCTCCTAAATTGCTGGCGACTTGATTGGTTAATCGGAACTACAGTAGCTAGGTGGGCACAGTAAGAATTCGAACCCCCATCTATATCTTCTCGTTCCGACTTCCACTCCTATAACTACTCCGCAAACATATTTTTCTCCTCTATATCGTGCCAATTGATTCTTGTTCTATTTAGTTTAAACGGAACTTCTTGTCTCTCAGGAGTTCATCTTCACAATGGCAACAATGACAAACGAAACTCTCTCAACACTCCAACAACAGCTCTCACCACAAGCATCGATAAGCAAATACACTGATCCGTTATTTAATACGCAGAAATGGTCGGAATGCAATTCAGCGACACCAGGTGCAATTGTGAATATTGCTAGTGAGGAGGATATATCGAACACCGTAAGTATATCTCTGAATTCTATACAACTTTAGGATAATTCAAAATTGTCAGAGTGGGAAGTAGAAGTCTTAGCACTTGTAGATTTGAAGCAAGTCCTACGATGTTCATTTTCACAATGTCTTATCAAGAAGAGGACGATACAATTTCAAGGGCAATTTAAGAGATCATCTTAAAATGTTTAGACGTTTCTCTTTCCCAGCCCTTTTTGCGAAATCAAATAGTTCCTCATGTCTTGTACAGAGCGTCCACTAGATGCATATCCAGTCATATCTATCTAACTCAATATTCACAGATCAAATGGGCGAACACAAACAATATCCCCTTCCTCGCTCAATCAGGTGGACATGGCCTCTACCAAGGCCTCTCAGCCCTCGAGGCAAACGGCATTGTCATCAATTTACGCGCTCTCAATACCGTTGAAGTTGACACCGCAGCAGGCACAGCTACAATCGGCGGAGGAACGCTCACCCACGAAGCCATTGACGCAGCGCAAGCAGCAGGCACACACATCGTGACTGGAGTTTGCAACACTGTCGGTGTTGTTGGTGCTCTAGTAGGTGGTGGGTTAGGATATTTGCTGTCTGTGCATGGCATGGGATTAGATAATATGATTAGTTGTCGACTTATCACTGCAACCGGTGAGATAATTGATGTGAGTGCAGAGAGTAACAAGGAGTTATGGTGGGGAATCCGCGGCGCAGGACATAATTTTGGAATTGTCAGTCAGCTCGTGGTCAAGGCACATCCGTGGATCAATGGAGGTGTGCATTGGAAAGGGATGTTGGGATTTACGGGTGGTGATAGTGATGTTGAGGGAGTCGTTACAGCGATCCAAGAGATGGGCGTGGGGAAGAATATGGGACTTACCATCCTGATTGCGAGATTGCCGCCTATGATGCAGGTACGACTATTCTGTTATCTCTTCTTTCTTGCTAGTTATACTGACACATGAGATAGCCAATGCTCATCATCTTCCCCTACTATGCAGGTCCGGAGGCAGAAGCAAAAGCTGCATATGCTAAACTCCTTGAACTCAACCCTATGATCAACCAGTGTGGAGAAATACCATATAACAGAGTCAACGATGGTCATGACCCCGCTTGTTTGAAAGGCAACCGTAAACCCACTTTTGGCATCGGAGTCAAGACTTTAGACGTTGAGAAGATGAAGGCTGCATGGAGGGAATGGGAGGCTTTCACGACCGAAAATCCTGGGGCAATGGGAAGTTCTATTATTATTGAGTGTTTTGACACACGAAAGACGAGAGAGGTCGAGCCGATGGAGACGGCGTATCCATGGCGGGATGACGATTATCACATGTAAGTGCCTCCAGTACCACTGTTAAAACTTTCAGAGATTATCGCTGATCAGGCACAGGCTATTTGTCCCCACGTATACTGACCCAAGTTTCGACTCGACTGCTTTATCATTTGGACGCAAACTCCGCAACTCGTTCAAAACGGAGGGAAAGGCCGCGGTTTACGTCAATTTTGCGTATGGAGACGAACATCCTAGCGAGATTTACGGCTCGGAAGAGAGACTTACCAAGTTGAAGGATCTAAAGAAGACGTGGGATCCGAAGGGAAGATTTTCATTCTACAACCCTATTCCAGTTTAACAGGGTTAGTAAAGGTATGGAAAGTTAACAATCCGGTGAAACTAATTTCTCGTTCTTTCAAATATCAGAGAATTTGATTTACTCTCATATCGTAGTTGGGATATCCGGATTATGTCTCCCATTTTAAAGGGCAATTTAGTCAATTATCCTAAAATTACACAGGATAAATAATTGCCCATGACCTAGAAATCTGCTGCGAGGTCTAGCTAGAACAGCTGTGTGCGCTTCACCTTTTTGGACCAAGCCTATTCTCTAGTGTCCCAAATTGTGGTTTTCGAGGTGAATCATGTGACGTCAAGGATCCTTTGTCACAACCAAATTTCAAATTTAAGTTCTCACAATGTGAAAATAACTTGATGCCAAATCTTGATATCTATATATTTGATACATTTCCGCGATAATAAGATTACTCCAGAAGATACATTTATTGCAGTCACTTCCGGCAATACACAACTTTGGTCCCTGGCTGTACCTCCTAGCATAATAGAATAGCAAGATTCTAAAACGAAGCAAGACTGCGTAGTGGCCCAAAGACAATAATATCGATGTACATACAAGAGCGATCACCTAGTTGTTCAAATTACAAGCGCCAATGCGTTATACTGCGGTAGGCTACATCGCCTGTACCTAGGTCTTAATATTAACATCTCACTATCCTAACTTCTGACAGCTAAAAGCTTGGTCATCCAGATACGCCGCTCACATGCTTCAAAGATATAGTAGATCGAAACAACATATTCGCAGAAGAATATAGAAATTTAGCATGCCTTGCTCATAATGAGGTGTTAAGCAAGGGCTCATTTGTGACTTCTACATATGGCAAAGGATTTAGAGAATCCCCTTTCATACAGTTAGCGAACGAGGTAAGATATACTTAAGAAATCAGAGTACTAATCATTGATGTATTGACCTAAGCAGCTTTTACCGAGTTCAGCAGCAGATGGCCCAACACTGGCGCGGAAGATATCCACGCAATGGAGATTACTTCGTAAGTATTGGTCCTTGAGAAACCAGGCGCTGTCGGAGATAAAAAGCGTGTTTGAAAAATGGCATTCGGATATTGGTATCCAAGCTGTCATTATTATGGAAACATTGGATAGTCTAGTCCCTTCTGAGGAATAAGTATTAAGCACATAGGTGTGAAAACTACTTGTACCTTGATGTCAATTTTGCTATTCTTAATATGTTTCATAGAAAATTAGATATATTTGGACGATTTTAGGGTACAGGACATTGGCCTTTAGTCCTCGAGACGATAGGACAACCTATTACTGTGACCTTCTTATTGATAGAGAATTGATCTTGTCATCCCAAATATAAAAAGACAGTGTATATAAACTTCTTACTAGTGATCTTATGATGTCATCTGATTCCTTAGATTCGATACATCGATATCTGCTTACAATTAGGCTAAAGCTTCAACAGATTTAGCGGCAAAATGTGCGATCAGTGATGCTGTAAATTTGTTCCGAAGAGTGACACTTGTATGCTGGAGGCACTCCGTTCTTGCTGAGTTCTCGCCTCAAAATTTTGCTTACACTCGACAGAATAGCACCAGTGGCGAGAGAACATTATCCAGAAGATATCAAGGATATTCCCTGCAGAAAATATCAATATAGGGGCAACTAATTCAAATGTCCTATTACTCTAGATCAATCTACTCAACTCTCTTTGGCATCTTACAAGAATTTCGTAAATTATTCTCCCAATCTATGAAGAATCTGTTTGATTATCCTTGAAAACGTAGGGTGTCTCAATCGATCGTCCTGATCAAGACAAGAGAATGATCCTTCTATTCGCGGAGCTGGGCACATACTTTCACTCACTACCCTCCATCCACACAAAGCCTCAATCAGCCTAACTCACACCTCCCTCCCCTCGTCACTCTATATACACCCAACATTCCCCGGCTTCTTACTTCCTCCCCTGCACCACAACAGGACTTCCCCCCAACTCCATCGCATGTCCCACCGGCGTCCCACTGACTTCACTAACCACCGTCCCCTGCCCACTCCACGGCCTCCCACTCCCATCCACACCATCCTTCGCAGAAACAGGACTATACACAAAGCCCCCTTGTCCCGGACTGAACGGCGGCGGTGGACTACCCGGCTGCGCGTAACTCATTGGTCTTGCATACTGCTGAACGGGTAGATTGGAATTAGGGTTGGGGTTGGAGGGATGAGTGCGCCTACGGCGGAAGAAGAGGAGGAGACCGAGGATGATGAGGCCAATTGCTACACAACCGCCGCCTACCGCGCCACCGATTATGGCGCCTGTGTTGGTGGATTTCGCTGGGGCGGGAACTTTTCAATTGTATTAGCGAGACGGAAAGGGGAACAGAGATTATGAGTGGAGTTACCAGTGGTTGTCTGTGACGGAGAAGCAGGTGATGTGTTGGGAGTTGTAGGCGAGGTAATCGAGTCCACAGTCGTCGTTAAAGGTGCTGTAGGCACTGTAACAGGCGTAATAACATCCGAAGTTGTAGTCTTCGGAGGCGCTGCGGTAGCAATTCCTGGGTTAAATTCCAGGACCCCGGAGCTATCGCTGTTTTGCACGACGAAGTAGTCTGTAGTGCCGCAGCCGAGGAAAGTGAAGGGTTTTGTGTCGGCTGTGGACCAGAAGAGACGGCCTGTTACGCAGGCAGTTGAGCTATTGAAAGGGGTTAGAATGTAATGTTGGCTGGCATGACTTGAGGAGATTGAGATTTACCAACGACTTGCGCTATCTCCTGGAAAAACCTGTGTATATAACCCCTCACATTTATCTACGAACGAGCAAGTATTCGTCGAGGTCGGACAACACGCATAATAAGGTGAGCGGACAGAATATGTCAATCCCAACGCGCAAGTTCTTTGATATACTACCCAGACATCAGACCGTATATTTTGACCTCAATACAGAGTTACTTACCACTTCCCCCCGAAGCCTGCCATCCTAAAAACCTCGGATCCCCATACGGCAAGAGAATCTGTCTCACATCGATTTTCGGCATCGGAGTAATAAGCGCATCATCCGGCCTCGTCAAAGCGACTTCTACTTTGGCTTGGACATCCTCGAGTAGAAACGCAGCAATCGCTAGTAGAGGCGCAAACATCTTCAAATCACGGTTAGATACCCATCGAGCGCAATTCAGAATTCAACGCAAAAATGAGAGGTAGGTTCTCTTGGCAAATGTTCCTACAAAGCGGGAAATCGGGCGATATAAGAAAGAGGCGGCAGCCATAATATGTGGGGTGATCATTTCGTGGCTTTCCGACGCAGCGATCTTTGGAGGGTCGCAGACCAGGGATACCATTTCAGCGAATAAAATACTTGGGAGAAGTTTAGAGATACGCCAGTGTGGATCTGTCGGTATATCATCACCTGGTAGAAACATTTGCTTTCTGCAGCCTCACGGACGAGGTGTTCTTGGTGCCATCCGTTATTGCCGGGCAGTTTTCGATTTGAAATCTCTCCAAACAGAAACTTAAGATAAAGCGTATGAGAATACTGAGTTGCTATTAATAAAGCACTTGATAATTCTGAATATTCAGTACAACGACTTTCCTGCTACCATCATACAGCATGTAGACAGGGCGAATGAAGATATTTCCATCACTCCGTGTTTCCTCCCCACTAAACTCAGCCGCAGCAACTTGGCCTGCGTCTCGACCAATAAGACACTTCTGCGACTTCTCTTTTGCGTGGCAGAGAAATATCGAAAACACCGAAAGAGGAAAAGCTTCAACAATCGTTTTTTTGACATCAGGATGATTGACAGGGTATAAAGCGAGGGGAGCAGGTCACGTGGGAGGACCTATCGCCCACCCGGAGGCAGTTTGGGGATAAAAGTGGAGAATACATGTGAGGTTTCGGACAAAGTAAGGATTTAACCTGGTAATGAGAAGCTTCAAAAAAGCAGGAAAGCCTTGGGCGTTCGAGTCAGCCTTGCCAACCTGCAAGTGCAGTCCTCGTGGCGTTTTATATCGTCATTGCATCGAATCGCAAGATATCATAAGTTAGACAGTTCCATGCGTATGTCGGAACTTCACATACATTAATGGTTGATTCTTTTGGGTGTAGCAACACAAATCACTAGCTTGTCTTTAATATCCTCAGTCACCTTGAATGCCCTAATTGGAATAAGAAAATAACTCCAAGATAAAATGCATGTCGAGCAATGGTACTTGCGAAAATTCATCGATTGGGAAGCAGTACTGCAGACTTTCACATGAAAACGGATTTGCATTTTGTTTCCTTAGAACCTGGATCATTCCCATCATCTCAAAACTAACAATCTTCAATCGACCGTAACTGTCTGCGTCGAAAAGATCGTTGTAGTCTTCACAGCCGTCCCCGTGATTGTAGCTCCCACAACCGTAGTCCCAATAAACGTCTTCGTAGTCGGGATTGCATTCTAGAAATCATCAGCAAATATTTTCAACCACACTCATATCCTATCAAGCATACAGTAGCGGTAATTGTTGTACCCCTGGACACATTACGAGTGACCGTAGTAGCCGGGATTGGAGTAGTTATGATACAAGAGCAAATATCAGACAATGTTTCTTCAGGAATACCTGAGAAGAAGAATGGAGTTGGGACTGGAGTGGCCAATGCCTTGTCGTCGCCATCGTCACGCTTGAATTTACAGCTTGTCTACACACCGGTTGTCAGTAAAACTCTCGTCCCTTACTTGGGGGAACATACAGGTGAGAAGTCAGGGCAATTTCTATCATAGAACCTATAAGGTGAGCCATCTCCTGGAATCGTGTTGTTGCCGCCGGGGACCACATTATACAAATTACATTGTGGTGAAGGATCCGCTGCATCGGCTACGACCTGGAAGCTCAAGCAAGCAGGGTTCTTCAAGCAGAGTTGGTGGCAAATGAGACGGTCTACGGGTTGCCCAGAGTAGATGTTGTTGGTTGCGTATCCCCATCCAGCAAGACCGCAGGTTTGGCCAGTGACTGGAGTTGGACATAATACACCGTCTGTTCCTGTTGGCGTGGTAGTAGGTCTAAGAGAGTTAATGTTGAGTTTTCTAGAAAGGTGATCACATTGCTTACGTTGTTGGTGTCACTGGAGGAGTGGTTGGGGTCGTGATTGTGGGAGTCGTGATTGTTGGAGTAGTGTAAGTGCTAGACGTAGTCGAAGTAGTGGGCTTTGGCCTTGTGGAAGTGGACGTTCTGGTGATAAGGCTTGTGGCTGACTGGGTCACGGTGACATAGCTTGTGTACAAAGACGTGACAATGACCGTTGCTGGGATTGTCGTAGACTTAGTCACCGTAGCTGTGCTAGTATAGAACGAAGTTTTAACAACATTCCGGGTCGGTTGTATATATGATCTACAGAACCCAATGGGGTCTGGATTTGGCGCATCTCTATCTTTAATTAGTAAGGGCATTTCTTTAGAAGTACGTGATTTTGAAAAAACACACGGTTCGGGTGGGACTATGACCGTTCCAGGTTCATATTCAAAAAGACAGCCTGTGAGGATGAAAGTTAGAATTGAGCATTTCCACAATCTCATATCCCGGTATGATCGTACCCATTGGAGTTGATCCGCCACCACCACCACCACCACCTGGTGGGCCGAGAATTTGTCGAGGGTTGACTGACACATCTTGGACAACCGGTGCAGCAGCGGTGAGACTTCCTCCTAAGAGTGTCAATCCCAAGATAGATGTTGACTTCATTTTGACGCTGAACCTTTGGAACCCTGTTGAGATCTCGACTAAATCAGACACGAAGAAGATCAAAACAACGCAAAGAAAGGTGCGGTCCTAAGATATATGTCTCAAGAGCTGCCAAGCAATATGGGTGAATTGTCCCTATCCTGCTCATCATTAGCTGGCCACCTGACGAGGAGTACTTCGCGGCCGTGGCCTCGTAAGCGTGTTGAAGCACCATCAATAGACCAAAACTACTGTACATCGCGGAATTGATAAAGTACAGCCTGATAATCATCAAGGAAGCTTAATTGATCCATATTGATCGAAGGAACCTGGAGGCCTGCACCCCGGAAAGAACATCCTCTCCGCATTAGTGCTCAGAACGTGCAGAGTGAGCTAGCGAAACCAAGTTGCCGGTCAGGGCGAGAATTTGAAAGTTGGGTGAATAAACGAGGAATGGTGCGACTAAAAGGTAACAGGCTGTAGGAATTTAGAAAGATTGATACCGTTATGGGAACATAAGGGTGCCGGATAATTCGAAAATTTTGCAGATGCTCGGCAGCCTGAAATCGATCTTCGGAGATATATTTTGACGTGCCGTCCTACTCGTGAGGATGAAAACATGGATGCCAGAGAATAAATTCAACTGTACAATGAAGAAGCTTGCCGATGGACTGATATGCTTAATTGAGTCTTCAATAACAGCGATTATCGGAACTTGTGCTGGAAGGCAAAGAGTATCAAGTCTCAAGACTCTCAATTCTAGCATCAACAGAACAACGATAACACAAGGTCAACGGCCAGGCGGAGTACAACATAAAGACAAACGTGTCATCTCCTCCTCATCCACCATCACGAAGTAACAACAGTCTTGCCGACTGGGCCAAGCCATCGAATCGATGCATCAAGAGGGATTGTAGCGTCAGGTTGCCATAATGTAAGGGGTAACCTGGCCACAATATAAGTTGTAACCTAATATCGTGTAACAACAAGAGCTTGGAGTGCAACGTTGATTGACAAATTGATTTGAATTGGGCTTGCGAGATGCGCCGACTATGTAGGTGTTGACGATGCAGAGATGAAATGCAAGATGAGACGTCCGATAGAAGCTGGGGATAAATCAAGGGCTTGGCACATCTTGCTTGTTCGGAGACCGATCGGCCCGATCCGGATCGACAAGATGTGTTGAAGCATCAATAGAGTATGTAACATGGAGTGTATTGGCAAGTATTACGGGATATCTCATGGCTACAACTAGGTTCTAAAGTGCAGTCAAGTCAACGCCATTTCATTCTATAGAACTCAAAAATATCATAACCCGTTCCCAAATAACCTACCCATCCGGACTAGTGGTAAGAAAGTGTCAAAAAGAAAACCCACGCCATAATGAACCGCTTAAGAGACGTATAGTATTTCCCCAATACCAAGGCGCTATAGTACAACCTCCTACCTCACCAGCTTCTCATGAGCGGTCCGCACCTAACACACCCTCACTACCCGAGTTGTGGCTGTTGTCGTTGTTCCAGCTGAGGTAAGTGTGGTCACCCAACTTTCGTGGTTTGACCAAGTGGGTGACTGTGAAGAGGGCGCCGAGGACGATACAAAGACCGCCGACTACGACGTATGCGATGCCGAGGAAGGGATTTCGGCCTCCCATGATGGTTCCGGTGCTGATGACGATAGCCTTGGTACCACCGTACTCAGTAACGTTGAAAACTGAAATGCTCATTAGCCAGCGTAAAGGTGATCTAGGGAGAACGTAGCTTACAGCTGTTGACACTGATAGTGTATGAACCTTGGCTCATAACAGTGTCGGTGTTCTTCTGTGCGAGTTTACTGAAGGTTGGGAGACCTGCCAAACGCATCCAGACATGGAAGGCCTCATCACCGACAAGATCAGGCTTATTAGTTGCCGTGTATCCGTTGGGATATCGGTCTTGCCAATTGACAGGAGGGAGGACATCATTTAGATTGTACTTCGTCTCCCCGTACAATTCTCTGTCACTAGCCCATGCAATACCCTTTTTGGTCATATTATATGGAACTGGGTCATTAGCGGCCCCAAGTCTGAGCGGGTTTGCAAAAGTATCATTGAAGAAGGAGTTGGCAGCCAAACCACAAGGGTAGTACGGCTTCTCTCTCCCATCAACAGTATCATTCGCGGTATGAAGTGGAGCACAATCGCTGCTGTGGATAGACCCTGCAGAAACAGCCTGGCCAGATAATTGTGCAGTGTTGAACGATTTGGCATAACGACGATGATTCTGGTAGAAGTTGGTGAGACGGTAGTAGAAATAGACGGGAGGATTCATGTTGTTTTCAATGGTGAAGTTGAGTTGGCACTGCCAAACATTGTATGGGTATGGTCTGCCATCAAATATAGTTTCGGTCGTGTTCGTTATGTTCCGTCTCGACCAGAACGGTGTAAGATCACCTGGGTTGGTATCTGTGAAAGATTTGTTCTTCGCGAAGTGGGATTCGAAGCCGGCTGTGGGCATTCGTCCGGTCTCTGGCCATATGGGGGCGTCCGTATGGCAGTGTGAATAGTCCATAATGATCTCTTGGACCTAAAATTCCGCCATGTCAGCCATGTTGCTTTCAATTGTCCTTCTCTACGGCCATTCAGTATCACTAACCACACTATTGGCAAATAACAATCCTCCACCTATAGGCGCAAACACGATGCCGATAGCGAAGAATAATGGCAGAACAGTCTTTGGGGTAAGAATCGGTCTATCGTTCAATACCCGTCAGCATTTCCCCTCCCCTTCTACTCTCTACCTTATTACTCACTGCCATGCTTTCAATCGCTGTTGTCGAAACGCGGTATCTACAACTACCATCAGCACCTGTCCTCAATTTTCATCTTATCCTATTGGCGCCTTACTTGCAGGTCTCCTGCTCTTTGTCTTCTTGTCCTCCGGCTGTGCATTTGGATCCTGCGAATCGATCGAATCGGGGTGGTTCAAGCCCGGGGTATCAGCCATCTTGCGCAGATGTCGTGATCATATATGTGTAAATGTGAGGAAGGAGAGCGCAGGGTGTTACGGGCGTCAGCGCAAGTTTGTTCGTCGTGATGTTGTCTTTGAGGTCGAAATGTCGTCCGTCGCGATCCTTTCGTAGTCAGCCTTCCGTTGTTCCCGCGTGGCTTGAAATTTAGGGGTGTGGCGGTGCACCCTGCCAAGTTCTCCCTTTGTGGCAGTAGTTTTCTGATCAAAGTCCCAATACCTTGTCACACTCATAACACTATACACACAACCTGGCTGAAGATAGAGACATTTTGCTGTTTAAATACTACCTGAGTCACAAGCTGTGTAGGATCTGTAAGGTAACGTCTAGGTTTCAAAGCCGTGTATGAACGTGGGTATAGCTATCAGTCATGATGTTCTAATATCAGATACGACTCCAAAGCTGCAGCAAAATCGCCTAATGGGTATCAATCTACATGTTTTTCTAAGCACTCCAGCAATGGTGATGACTGCAATCACAACTATCTACCTTTTTGCGCACATACTTTCATCACCTCTCATCTCGAAACATGAACGCACCACCAGGCCTCATAGCCTCCTTATACCTCTTCTCAATAGTCTCCCGTTCTCTCTCCTGCGCCTTCTCCCTCTCCGCCAAGTGCTCCTGTGTAGTCGGAAAATCCGCATCCCAAAATCCTGGTGGACTTCTCTTCCTTTCATAAGCATGACGATGTCTCCCATACTTGTTCGCCATATCCCGCGTCTTGGCTTGCAATAACATCTCTTCTCTTTCAACAGTAGTCATGTTTTGAACTTTGTAAGCATTATTTCCCATGAAGTCCTCCAGAAGTTCTCGATCTTTCTCCTCTTGAGACTTTGTTGGATTGTCCATCATCATCTCTGCAAGGGCACGGAAGCCGGTGCCGCAGCATTCTGGCTTGGTACAGCCAGGTAGACATCGACGGTCAGCTCTGTTGCGTACCACATCTGTGAAAGCGTAGTCTAAACCTTGATTGGCCTTGGGGTTAACCTTAAAGTCACTCAGCTTTAAGGTCTCTAGTGGTCGTATTCGGAGCGGCTCTTCTTCTGGGTCGACGTCGTATACAGAGTTGTCTTCATCGTCTACTTTCGCAACACGTAGGTGTATGTTGGGTGGTCTCAATGACTCCTCTGATCGACGAGGTCGATTCTGAGTTGCAGAAACCGTTGATTTTGGTGTGACTTTTTGAACATATCTTGGATTCGGAGTGGCAAGATCCGGAGAGCACGTGGAATTTAGTCTTGAAATTCCAACATGTTTGGCTTTTTGTATAAGTCCTCTGGCGCTCTTGTCAGAACAATTTGATGAAGGTCTAGTAAGATTGGTAGACGCTGAAAAGGCTGCGAAGGACTGCCGTGGCTCCAAAGATTTCCTCGACTCGCTAGTTGTAGACGCCGAAGTATTTGTTGCATGATTGAGTTCGTTTGACCCATCCTGATGCATTGAAGAACTTCTGCTGGCCACATCATTCGCAGGATGTCGAGGTGATGGTTCACGAGCTTTACTTAAGATTCTCTTTGGAGGAGACGGGTTTGTCAATAGACTATCGAGACGAACAGAGGTTTCTGTATCATTTCTGCTTGCCCTCGCAGAGCGCGATACTGTCTGTGCATCCTCACTAAGACCTTTGAGAGCTAGGTCGCTCACAAGCGGACATGACTTTGGCGTGGTCATTTTGGACGTTCTTGGTAGCAGGAGCTGGTTATGATTCAAGGGCTGGAGTGGAGAACCTGCTTTCAAGATGTCCGTGTGTTTAGTAGATAAAACTTGCTGTGATAATGAGCTATTGTTCATTGGAGCCTGACCATGTTTCGAACTATCTCCGCTTCCTGTAGATAACCTTGATGCTTGCCTTGAAAGTTCCAACAATCGTCGACGTTTCTTAGGAGTATCAACTTTCTCTCCTATCTCATCAAGATCAAAACTATCAGTGTGGTCAATACACCGAAAGGCTGCGAGACCGATAGGGCTGCTAGTGATGAGCTCAATCTCCTCAACTTTAACTTTGACAGGAGAAGCGGATTGGTTTTCATTACCAGGTCGTTTCCGTTTCCGGATACGTCGAGCTGAGACAACCAAAGGAGTGTCTTGTGAATCAGGAATTTCACCGGTCTCCGTGATTGAAGCTATATTGGCGTCGACATCACGCTCTGGAGACTGAGGCTCTCCTTCTGTTGAGTCTGAGTTTTGCTGAGGATTAGGGCATGATCGTTGATTCTGTTGTATTTGTGTGAAATCCGCGTATTGAATTTCCTCGACTGGCATCCGACCCTCACCCAATAGATTTGGAAGCATTAGAGGCTCGGAACGCATCGGCCGATTTGCCTCGGAGCTACCAGCAGGAGACCATCTGCTTGTACAACTGCCTTCCTCTGCAATTCGAGCTTTGGTGTGTGTTGGGTTGCCAGTTGCCTTGTTAACTTCTAGCTGACAATGCTGACTTATCGGTACAGCAACATCCTGATGCTCAACTAGAACAGCATTTTCTTTCAGCAGTATTTTCGACGAATAAGGAACCAGTCTACCAACATCCCCTTCTCTATTCGCATCCTTCGCTTTTCCCTCTCTTATTCCCAACTTTTTCCTCAGACTCTCAATTCTCCGGTCCCTACTCTCAACAACCTTCACCATCTCCTCAAGATCCGCATTCCTTTTTCGCACAGAATGAATCAACTTCTCTCTGTCATCCTTACTTTTCTGATGACTCGTATGTAAATTGTTGTGTTTCATGACCAGGGTATTGTATTTGTCGACCTCCCGTCCTTTTCCGGGAAGCTTTGCTTCCAAACCCGTGCTCGCAGGTGTGGCAGATTTGGCCGGGCCATTCAGCTGTTCCTTTGCTGCGCTTGCCTCTTTTCCCCTCCTCAACTTCTGGATTTCTTCACCCAGGCGCTTGTTCTCCTTCTCCAGCTCCCGAGCCCGCCCATTCTCAGACCTCTGTTCCCTCAACTCATCCGCTAGGCGGATGTTCTTTTCGACTAACTCGTCCACCCTGCTCGCACTCTGCTGGAGTTTCTGTAGCTCGCCTTTACTGACACGTGCGAAGTTCTTGCGGTCAATTTCTGCTGGGGTTGTTAGCTCAAGGATACCAGAAGACCTCTGCGTGAATACCGGCGACCACATTCCTATCAATGCGGTTACAAATCTTTGTCAGCTCCGCAAATAAGTCATCACGACCCTCCCTCCAGCTCTCCATCGTAGCGACATGGAATGTGACGATTGATGCTCATATATTGAGTTGTACGGTGAGGTCTGCAGTTCGAGTCGCGTTCAGAAAGACGCGTTTAGCTTCGGCAAGTTTGAGATCCCGAAGTTTATCCGTCTTTCTTACAGCGACTTCAACACTCCTCCTCCTTTCCTCCAAATCATCGATAAGATTCAACTCATTGCATGCGCCTTAGCATACATAATTTTATGACCACCACTCCAAGCAATGACCTGTTCAACTTGCCTAGCCATGCCGTGCTATACGGCTGCCAAATCTGATTCTTACCACTGGAAATGCTATTCCGAATACATGTCAACTCTATGATTTGAACAATATTGTGACAAGCTCATAAAGATTTCATCCTGAAATCGAGCGAATGCCAATACAATTTTCTGTCCCCAGAAGAACAATCAAGGCAGCTAGTAGATACTGCATGCAAATGCAAATTGCTCCGAATGAGACGCATATCCTGAGGTACAACTTCCATATCATAGAACCAGCCCACGATAGGTCGGCTTAGCATCTCGAAATCCCAGATTATCCCGCATCTCTATCGCCTCAAGTTCTATCTTTTTTTAGCCGATTCTCACATACAATTAACTCCTCGCCAACTTGGGCCTTCCCGTGCCTATATAATCCGAGGGATGACAGAAATTTGCCACTTCTCTGAGCGCGAGAGCGACATGTGTCCACTCCATGAGTTCGTAAAAAGATATCAATACTTCAAACCTAAACAACCAACGCTTTGCAAAAAACCTTCGTGCCATTTTCACTCCAAAGCAGACATGACATCAATTTCACGAAACCCTAGCACAGTAAGAACCATTCTCGGACCTTTGTAAGGAAGTTAGGTGATCGTATTCTACTCTCTAGAAAACATCAAAGATGAATCCTCCAGAACCCCATCCAATCTCATCCTTCTCCCCAAGAAAGACCTCAGAGATACCCCTCTCCCCACTGTCTCCCGCGCTATAAACCCCTCCTCTCCTCAACGCCTTAACATCCCTCAAAATAGCAAGGAAAAGCCAGAGACCCGGCATGAGGCTTCCACCAACCCCTCAACCCTGACATATTTCCGATACCTCGACCCTCCCACGTCCGGACAAACACCTCAACTACAAGCCAACCCAAGCCAACCCAAGCCAACCTTCCAGTCAATTATCCACCTATTCAGCGCCTTAAAGACAGCAACAATGTACTCGACGGTGATGAAGCGCACCACCGCAACATTCACTAGCCACTACTCAATTGTTAATATTCTACTACTGAGCTTTCCATGAACTTTCACGCAAAACTCATTCCCCTTCCACCCCTTTCATGTAACAAAGACATCAGCATCAACTTGAGGTGTTTAATCCGGACTCACTTATTAGGACTTCTGTCGAACACTCTATTGGTCATCGCTGATTTCTCATCTAGTAAAACCTCAAACACATCCCTGATTCGCTATTCATCTTGATGTCATCCTAAACCATCCACGCATTCAGTCTCATATGCCCGTTACTTGCAACTCCTCTAATTCAATCGTGTCTACGTCCAGAGCCATCAATCATCCAACCTCAAATTGTTCCCCTCAATTGCCCATCATCCCCATCACAATTGTCAAAATCATTGCATGAATTTATGAGAGTACTTGAACTGCTTTTCAATATGCAATGAAACCTCTCTCAAGACTGAAGCACGGGATTAACGGTTCTCAAATTTCATGTCCATTTCCCAACTATTCTAAATGTACTTCCGACCCTCAATGACATAAACACGACATGATATATGGGTAATGATGAGAGTGAATCTATATACAATATGCAATCCAAACCACGCCATCCCATAAAGCCCCAACATCGCCACCTAAAAACGCCAACCTTAAAGTCAGTCACTCTTCCACATTACTTCATGCTCATTATCATGCTTCGTGAGTTAATTCCCACGAATGGAGGCTCGAACCTTCAGTGCTGAATTAGTAGAGCCCTCGCCCACTAGCCAACCTCACAAAGCTATACGGAACATTTTGTCCAACAAGCAACCTAAGCGTTTCGACCGTGGTGAAGGCAGTGGCATCAGCAACCCCGTACGAGGTCCATCCGCATT